>CM045761.1:1200000-1800000 GCA_025200525.1 Camellia lanceoleosa
ACTTGATCCCATCAAATATCTCTTCGAGAAACCAGCGCTTACGGGTAGGCTAGCTCGTTGGTTGCTCTTGCTCTCCGAATTTGATCTCACGTATGTGACACGCAAGTCAGTGAAAGGAAGAAGCGATGGCGAGTTCCTTCCGACCACCACGGTTGAGGATGAGGCGATTGAATATTTGTTCCGGATGAATCAATTTCGCATATCGGCGAAGAAACTTGGGCGATGTACTTTGACGAGCATCAAATCAACATGGGTGTGGGATAGGAGTGTTCTTGATAGCACCGATGATTCCGTATCCTCTAGCCTTCAAGTTCCAGTGCAAAGTCTTGAATAATGAAGCGAGAATATGGCGTGTATCATTTGGTCTAAAGCGACCACGGAACTAGGGGCAAAACGACTGGACGTCATTGGGGATTCGAACCTTGTTGTGTCTCAAGCTAAAGGAGACTGGAAAGTAAAAGAGGAAAAGATGATGATGTATCACCAGACTTTGGATTTGCTAATTCCTCGGTTTGAAAAGCTAAGTTTTACTCATCTACTAAGAGAGAACAACATGTTCGCAGATTCGCTAGCAATTCTATCATCTATGATAGACATCCCGTGTGGAGTCCGAATGCGTCCAGTTATCATCGACCAGAAATTTGCACCTACCTATGAGTCGATTGCAGCCATAGATGAAGTTCAGGACGAACACCCCTGGTATTACGACATCTGGAACTTCTTGGAGAAAGAAGCATACCCGCCAGGGGTAAATACCAAAGACAAGAGGGCAATCAGAAGAATGGCAGTCCAGTTCATCATCTGCGGGGGTAAACTGTATAAACGGGGTCATCTGGGAATGCATAAACTGTGCGTTGATGCTGAAGAGTCAAGGCGTCTGATGGAAGCCATCCACGGGGGTGAATGTGGTGCACACATGAATGGGGTAATGTTGGCACGGAAGATCCTTAGACAAGGTTATTACTGGTCCACCATGGAGGAGGATTGTATTGGCTTCGTCCGGCGATGTCATAAGTGTCAAATTCATGCAAATCGCATGAACATCCCGCCATCAAAGCTGTACAACATGACTTCGCCATGGCAGTTTTCTGTCTGGAGAATTGATGTAATCGGAGCTGTTACGCCAAAGGGGTCGAATGGGCATGAGTTCATCTTAGTAGCGATAGATTATTTCACAAAGTGGGTCGAGGCCCAATCTTATGCAGTGTTGAAGGCTTCGCATGTAGCAAAATTTATCAGAAACAACATTATCTGTCGCTACGGAGTCCCAAATGAAATCGTTTCAGACAATGGTTCCCACTTCAAAAAGGAGGTGATCGATTTGTTAGAGAAATACAATGTGACTTTTCATAAGTCGTCTACTTACCGGCCACAAACCAACGGAGCAGTTGAGGCCGCCAACAAGAACATCAAGCGCATACTACAGAAGATGGTGGAAACCTATCGGACCGGCGGATAAGCCGCTGCTCTGTGGGGCTACAGGACTTCAATCAGAACTTCTACTGGGGCGACTCCGTACTCATTGGTTTATGGGATGGAAGCTGTTCTGCCTATTGAGATTGAAGTCCCGTCATTACGAGTATTGGCCGAGTGCCAGATAGTCAAGCAGATTAGAAAGAAACAGATTTGAGGAACTCATGCTTTTCGATGAAAGAAGGTGAAAGCACTGCATCACATCCAAGGTTATCAACGCAGAATCGCCTGCTTTTAACAAGAAGGTTAAGTCCAGAATTTGAAAGAGGAGATTTGGCACTCAAAGAAAACAGGGCACACATCCACGACCCAAGGCAAGTTCGCACTCCAATTGGATGGTCCCTATATTATCAAGTCAATCTGGTCCGTGGAGCTGTGGTTCGATGGACCTAGATGGCTTAGAGTTTTCTCAACCGATCAACATGGACAAGTTGAAGAAATACTACCCCTGAGAGGCTCGCTAGGCCGAAAACCCGAAAGGGCGACTTAGGAAAAATTCAGAGCATAGAAAATTCGAAATTATAAAAACTGAGCTCGCAAGGTTGAAAACCCGCAAAGGGCAGCCTTGGCAAAAGTTAGAGCGCAAAAGGAGAGTAAAAATACCCGAGCGAACCTAGGCCTGAACTACGTAAGGCTTGATTCGCATTTATGGGATACGTAGGCAACTTCATCATGAAGTTCAGCCCCAATCTTTTCCCTGATCAACTTTGTCCATTTGATCATCTCAGCCATCTCTATTCATCAGCATTTATCGTGATCTCCGGTACAGTGTTCTTCAGACTAGGGGCAACTTTCTGTTGCAATGAAGTGTTGCGGCTCCATCCAGACTAGGGGCAACTTTCCGTTGCTATGAATCGCCGTGGCACCATTCAAACTAGGGGCAACTTTCCAGTTGCTAGGATCCGGAGTTGTGCATCTCAGTGACAGATCTCAGGCGTGTCCAGTTCTGATCCATATCGAAAATAGTTTTGAAAAGTTTTAATAAAAGTTGACTTTGTTCAAATTAATCTTTTCACAACTAAGACCATTTTTGAACCAAAAACGGAGAATTTTCAGTACCACAACCTTCAATTTCTTTGATTTCAAAACAGAGTTCTCTTGCTCTTGCATACAATTGAAGTTGCTTTTTATTACACTCGTAATGAAAACTTGAAAGTACTAATAAAGCAATAAATCTGGGGCATAGTCAAGTCAAGTGTCCCTGCGCCCCCTCCCAGAGCTGGTTAAAGCCTCCGATGCCAACCTAGGCCCAACCTGTGCCTCCTCATTAAGCCAATCCCAGCATTCGTCAGATAAAGTGCAACTGAAAATAGGGGCGGGGGGCAGGAGCTCTCTAGTCCTCCAGGCCGTAGTATGTCGAGCAAGGTGTGCACCTCGAACCGGGAAAGTAACTGGGTATTCAATCCCCTCCGAAGGGCAAGTCTGATCATGACCAAATTGGCGCAGAATGCGGAATGGGAAATAGAATACACAATGGGTCAAGCCAATCAACCGAATCCCAGTATCCTGGAACATGCTATAGCTCATCGCCGGAAGTTTAAGCCAAGGACAGCGCCAAGCAATGCGTTCAGCTGACAAGTTGCACATCCATTCAAACCACCATCCCTCATCAAGGGCGTCAACCAGGCGTGGTCGAAAGAAGTAACCGCGGGCTGAGTAAGCGGGGCAAGAGTCCACAACTTGCAATTTATCCATCAACCATATCTGGGGAGGGATGAAAAATGAGAGAATAAAGAATAGAGAGATGTGCGATGAGAGAAAAGTAAGATAAGGGTTTTGTGAGAAAAACCGAGCCCGAGGGCCGAGTGATGTGAGCAAATACATATGTGAGCTTGGGTGGGAAACATTACCTGCAGCAGTAGTGGACTCCCCGCAAACCTGGCTGTCTCTTGGCGGTAGAAGGTATCCAAACCTAGCAGCGTCTCGGCCAATGTCATGGCGACTGACTCTTTCCTTCCTCAAGCCTTGAGCGACTTCAATTAAGCGGATGCTAGCCTCCGAGCCCGAGACAAACAGAAAATGAGATAACACGCACAAACAGAGGGCATGTTGTAAACCTTGCCAATGAGGGTTCTTTGCGGTCACGGCATCGAGAATCGATCATCGGGCTCGACATCCAACATGCCATTACCAATCGAGATCGAGCATCATGCGTTGAGACCGCACATCCGCCCTAAAGCTTGGGCATGGCCGAACGAGATCGAGGCAAGATCTCTTCTCGAAAGGCTCAGACTCCATCAAAGCTTGAAAATCTTCGAAGTAGGACATACCTCTTGCCCTCCGGTCAAGACGGCGTCGCCGGGTTCCAAAATCTCACTGCGGCATGGAGGAAAGGAAGGTGCAATGGAGTCCGGCCCAGCGTGAATAGTGCATTCAAGCCGAAACCCCGGAAGTTCAACTTTTCCGAGCCATCCAGAGAAGAGATCCAAGATGTGAGATTTTCTGCGAGAAATGCCTCCATTTTGTGCAAAACGGTGACGAAATGAATAAGTTCCAAGGTTGGGGCTTTTATAGGGGGGTAAAACACTATTCAAAGGACACGTGTCAAAATTCTGGGGGTTGCGGGAGAGGTGGCCGGCCGGCCATCTATTCTAGTAGGCCGGCCACCCTCTAGTCTTCAGATGCAAAATGTGGTCGGCCGGGCATTGGTCCCGTTTTACCCTCCGGAAGGAAGTTTGAGGCACTTTCACGCATCGGGAACGCCGAAGGCCTCCATTTCTCTCAAGTTTCGGATTACGTTCCATCATCCAGATCGTCCGTCCGAAGTACGCTTTGTTGTATTTTTTGCTTATCGAGTTGTTGCTTTGTTTATCGAGTTGTAAATTTTGTCGAGCTGGCGCATTTTGTGTTTTGGGTTGTTACTTTTTCGTTTACACAATTTTGTCAAGTCTTGTTTATCGAGTCAGTAATATTGCTGTACTTTGCTTATCGAGTTGTAAACTTGCTAAGATTCTGTTACTTCTTAGTGAGTCGAGTTTTTTTCGATTTGTTGCGTCGGTTCATTACCTGACCCGGTAAATACACAAGGCACATTTTCATTCAATTCCATTTTGTGCAAAATGATGCGATGCGATGCTAAGAATTTCGAATACGAACATTTTTTCAAAAAGTTGTTTCATTCCATCATGTTTTACAACAGAATAAAGGTACAAGTTTTACAGGAAATAAAACTGCCCAACAATATGCAAAGTGCTACAAACTACTAGCAAAAAGTAAGATAAAGCAGGAAATAACATCAACATCCTCGGGAACGGGAATGAGGAGGCCCTCTTATCCTCTTCTGCGGGATAACCTCTGCACCATCATCACCATCCGGGTCAGAGCTATCATCCTCCGGATCCCTCTCAGCCTCGTCTCCACTCCCGGAACCAAGACCGAGCCTCCTCCCGCTGGATGTCTCGACTCACGGCTCATGACCTCCTCCTCCTCCTCCTCAATGATGGGTGCCTCAAGTCTCATGAGACGACCCTGCTCCTCGAGCTCCTCGAGAAGGCCTAGATGGCCCACCCTGAGAAGGCCTGGATGGCCCGGCCTCAAAGGCCCAGATGGCCCAAGACTTAACAGTCCAAGACTCGACCTCGAGAAGGCCCGGTGGCCTACCATGGCGAAGCATACACGGGAGGCATCTGAAAATGAAGAGTTCAATACATCAGTTCAAATATGAAAAGCATATGCAAGTACAATATGCGAGTGGGGTGTGTGTCAGATGTGCTCTACACAGCCTATCAATACAGCAGAATGCTCAAAACCAGCATGTCATCAGGAATATGCTAAATACAAGGAAGATGGATAATACCTGCACACCCACGATGGCCATCTGTGCCTCCCTCCGTAGGATCATGCCCTCGAATGTGGCCAGCATCCCGAGCAACTCTTCTGTGTACTCAACCGGAGGTTGAAAATACAAATGCAAAACTATCAGTGAGGGAATGAAAGTCCAAGTAAACTGATTGATAAATCAAAGCTGTAAAACATACCGGGGGTGAATCAGGATCCCAGACATAACTGTGGTCGGGAAGAGGAGGCTCTAGCGGGACCTGGTAAGGAGTCCCGAACCGCCAACTCGTTAACTTGATCGGCATGTCTGGCCACCCAGGATGCTGATAAAGAGACGGAGGGATCAGAGGAATCGAACTACCTCTACCCCTGGATGCACCAGTCCTGCTAGAGGAAGGGATATCCGTAGCACCGGCCCGACTCGACGACGGTACATCAGTATGCCTCCGTGGCGGAGCACGCACTCCCGTCAAGAGGGGCATCAGATATATGCGACAATAGGTGGCGTAGTCCCCCTCCATGAGATGTAACAAAGCATCGGTGCCTTGCATAGCACTAATGACCTCCTGGGCAGAGAGTCTATCGGCAGTCCGCATAGTGGCTGGAGGTACAGCAGGAGGGTCCTGAGAATCGTACCCTCACACCAGACGCAGGAAGCGTTCCCCCAGGAACCAAGCCCTACCAACTGGTCCTTCGAGCAAGAACCTATACTGGGAATTACTCAATCCCCCGGGATACGAATGTCGGAGACCATCACCAAAGACCGCCCAGGGCTGCCAAGTGATCTGCGGATAACCAGTGCATTAATCGATCAGAAATCAGGAATATACAGGGCAGATCAAAGATGAAAATGAAAGGAACTGAGAGTTCAAATACTGTCGCTCAAGACAAGATCAAAATATCGTCAAGTAGAAGAGAGTCTCTCGAGCTCTCGGTCGGTGCTCGCCCTCGAATCCCAGTGAAAACGGAGTCGTAAGGAGTCCTGGAACCTCCATCTCCGGGGCTAATGTGGGAAAGTATACGTACACCCATACCTGAGAAAAGCAGCACAGAATATGAATACAGAGTGCAAAGTGCGCCGTGTGTGCAATGAACAAGTAATAAGGAGCAGAAATGTAAATCAAGAGGACAGAACGTACCTCCTAGGCTCTCCAATAGCCGCCAAGTAAGTCTCCCCGCCCGCGAGAGGCTGCACCCATGTAACAATAGAGGGTAGTATGGCCAGCGCCACCCCAGTCATATCGACTCACCTGTGATAGGTCCACCAGGGCACTTAGAAGATACAACCCGACAGTGTTCCCCCTATCGGCAAATAGAGTGGTGCCAAAGAGGAACATGAGGAAGCCACGGGCGTACTGCTCAACCTCCTCGGGAGACTCAGGCTCCATCTCTGGCCTCCAAAAATGGGAAGAGAACTGTGTACCGACTCTCCTAAGCTCTATCTACAGTGGGCGAACCCCAATAGATGTGTCCAAGGCCTCCCACTCTCCCATATCCTCGTCAGGTATGGGCCAACCGCCTATGTCTAGGCTGAGTATGGCGAAGTCCAATGAGTCATGGTCATATCCCCTGGCGTAAAAGTGGAAGGAATTGGTGGTGTCCCACCATCTCCTCACCAAAGCAGCTAACAAAGTCCTGCTGGCAGGACAACGTGATAATCCCACGCAGAATGTTCCGAACCCTGCTAGATCGACCAGATCCCGGATAGCCTCTGGAAGCTTCGGCGTACCTCATGGCGGTAGAGTCAGATCCTCAGACGGCGAGAGCCGCCTCGATTCAAGGAATACATGTGTTCAGGACACAATGAAATAGCTGTGTGCAAATGAAATGAAATAGCTGTGTGCAAATGAAATGAAATAGCTGTGTGCAAATGAAATCTTAATCAGTGGGCTGTGTGTTCACTTCAAATCTGGGTCATGTGTTCAAGCATCTGTGTTTTGGGTCACATGTTCAAATCTTACTCAAGGGTTGTGTGTTCACTTCAAATCTGGGTGTGGTTCAAGAATCGTTGTTTTGGACTGCTTGTTCAAATCTCAATCAGTGGGCTATGTGTTCACTCAAAATCTGGGTCATGTTCAAGAACTGTTTTGGGTCATGGTTCAAATCTCAATCGATAACATGTGTTCACTTCAAATCTGGGTCGTGTTCAAGAACTGGTTTTGGGTCATGGTTCAAAATCTTAATCGATTGGGTGTGTTCACTTCAACTGGGTCATGGTTCAAGAATCTGTGTTTTGGGTCGTGTTCAAAATCTTAATCAAGGCAATGTGTTCACTTCAACTGGGTCATGGTTCAAGAATGGTTTTGGGTCATGGTTCAAATCTTACTCAGCAATGTGTGTTCACTTCAAATCTGGGTCATGCGTGTTCAAGAACTGTTTTGGGTCGTGTTCAAATCTTACTCAAGTATGTGTGTTCACTTCAAATCTTGGTCGTGTTCAAGAAATCGAGTTTGGGACTGTGTGTTCTACTCTCAATCAAGGGGTCATGGTTCGCCATCAACTTGAACTGTGTGTTCGTAAAATCGAGTTTGGGATCCTGTGTTCTACTCTTAATCGATGGGTCAGGTGTTCACCATCAACTTGGACTGCGTGTTCAGAAAATCGGAGTTTGGGACTGTGTGTTCTACTCTTAATCAGTGTGGGCTGTGTGTTCACCATCAACTTGGACTGCGTGTTTAGAAAATCGGAGTTTGGGACTGTGTGTTCTACTCTTAATCAGTGTGGGCTGTGTGTTCACTTCAAATTTGGACTGCGTGTTCAGAAAGTCAGAGTTTGGGACTGTGCGTTCTACTCTCTACTCTCAATCAGTGTGGGCTGCGTGTTCGCCATCAACTTGAACTGTGTGTTCAGAAAATCAGAGTTTGGGCTGCGTGTTCTACTCTTAGTCAGTGTGTACTGTGTGTCCACTTTCAAAATTCGGGTTGTGTGTTCGATGAATCAGTGTTTGAGCCGTGTGTTCAATTCTTAACTAATGTGTACCATGCGTTCACAATCAATCACCAAGGAGCTGTGTTCGAATTCAAGTGTTTAACTAACACATTCAGGATGCAGGCAAAGTACTATGTCATAAGCTAAAACTGTGTGTTCAGGCATGGCAAAGCTACAAAATGCACGAAAATGCAGAAAATAAAGTAAAATACCTCTCGTGCATCATGAGAGAGGTGTTGCTCCGGCTCTCACAGAAGCAAATCCCCGGGTGCCCGGTCGTTGAACCCAGTGAAACGACGAAAAATGGCCCGTGGAAGCATATGTACCGGTGGGGCGTATCTCCCTAGGATTAAAGGGCGGACTCTCGGGGGCAATGTCATAATGTCAAAATCGTCCCTGGCACCTGGAGGACCTCCGCCATGAGGGTAATCGCCCGCCATTTCAAGAAATCTGCAAAAAGGAGCAAAAATGAGCAAAATGAGCCAAAATCGGAAAAAGTCAACAAAAGTCAACTCCCGAGAAAATCTTCCAAATATTGAGAGAAACTTACCTCAAGTGCTGAAAATGAGAAGAGAAGCCCCGAAATCGAAATTTAACCGGCTCAAAGTGCTTAAACCGAAGATTTCATGAAACAACTTGCGTGGAAGGCCGAAAAGCGCGTATAAAATGCAGATCTGAAGAGAAAAATGGTTTGGGAAGCAAAGGAAGGAGTTTTCACAGCTTTGGGAGTGATTTCGGATTGAATGGGCAAAGGAATATATAGAAATGAGAAAAATGACCAAAATGCCCCTGCTTTTGGACAGGTGGCCGGCCGGCCACCTTTTCTGGCTGGCCGGCCATTTACTTTTCCTTCCCTAGCCGGTGGCCTCCCCAAGGGCAACCACCTGGCCGGTGGTGGTCCCCACACCCCCCTCTAGCTCTCTGCAAATTTTGAGGAAGATTGGAGTTCCCGGGACTTGAAAAAGTTCAAGAAAAGTGCACTTTCTGGCGCGAAATCGTTCCGCCGGAACTTCAGTTGCAATTTCTGACATGTGTCTCATCATCACTCATCAAAATCAAGGTGTATCCTTTTCAAACATGTTGTAACCTCTCCGGGAGGTGAATCAGAGGCCGCGATCAAGTTGCCTTCGCCGAAATGCGCGTTTCCCAGCTCGTTGTTTCGCAACAAACGGGCGCCCTAATTTATGCTCGTTTTGCATTGTTTTGCGTATAACTTGCCTTCTTATGAGCATTTCGCATTATCATGCATGATTTCTTGATGTACCATACCTCTATGCTTGAGCGTGCGTTGTCACGCACGTTCCTATCTCGCATTGCGATGCATTTACTCGCCGATACTGCGTGTGTCAAACTTTCGGAATCACATTGAATATATGTTGTTAGCATATTGTTCTTGTTGAATTTCTCTCTTTTCCAGGCACGATACTGTATGTACGGTTCATTTGAGGGTAAGCTGCATTTAATCGCAGGTATCGTATCTTCTCCGTGTGAGACGCGACGAGAATTGAATGATTCTCCACATTCCTAACTGCATGAAATGTAGTTGTTGCTTTGCATTCTTGCTTAAAACTGTTGCATCTATTTGCGAATACTTGCCTCATTACAGCTTGTTGCATTTGCATGATCATTTGGCTCTGTGCATGTCGCTTTGCATTTTGCCCCCTTGCCTGCGGGCACGCCTGCGGGCACATATCTCTGTTCATCTTGTAGGCTTTGACATTCACTCCCGTCACTTCTTGACTTTCGAGTTCTGTCAAAGAGGGGCAACTGTAGACACCCCATTTTTGACCGACCTTAAGACTCAGACGTCACCGATTGAGTGCTCAGTGATGTTGCATACTGTGCTTGTTCAGAAGTCTAAGAGTCGCGGCCGTGCGCCCTGCCTCCGGACTTCCGAACTCTCTTCTGTGCCTTGTCTCGGTTTGCGAACTGACTCGATTTTCTGCTTTTCTTTCGAGGGAGGAGAGGTCCCGTAGACCATCTCTCGGGCCGTGGGCTACATTTCGTGGGTCAGAGGCCATTTTGCCCATTTTCGAGCCGGTTCCGATTTCGGAGCCGTCGCCTGCCTTCGACCACCCAACCATCTCCGATTCCTCCGGTTTCGCATGCATCTCATTTACTCCTTTCAAGGGACACTGGGTCTTAGATACCCACTTCACCAAACACCACTTTGCTTAATCGGTTTCGGGACCCCGAATGCGTGTTTTGGCCCCGAGCATTCGCTTTTGCATTGGTTTTTGTTCATTTTGGCGTGTACCTCTGCTTTTATCATAAGGAAGGTCACCGGAGGGTGGGAGGACAAGAATTGTCTCAAAGAACCCAGATTATGCTCTCCGCCTGCTTTTTCTCACTTCCAGGCTAATATTGAACACCCTAGGGCCATTTTCTTCGAGCCGAAACCACATATTTGTGTTGTACACACATGGGAGGACCCTAAAAAATGCTGCTCGGCCAGTAATTCTTCTTTTCATTTTTGGGCCCCTCCTAGAGGTGGCTTGTTGTCTCCCCGCTTGAGTTGCCAAATTCCAACCACGTGGCCTTGTTGTACACACACATGGGAGGACACCACCCTTTGGTGCTCGGCCAAGAATTCCAACTTTCCTTTTTACCCCTAGCCAGCGGCCATGGGGGTGGCTGGCCGCCACCTCCAAAGAAAAGTGGCTAGCCTACCGATCCTCGGTTGTGTTCTTTACATAGTCATATTGTTTCTCAAAAATATCTGGGCATCCGGGGGATATTTTGGGAGGGAAAGCTTGGGTGCATTTCCCTCCTCTTTACACCCCTTCTTGGCCTTTATAAGTGGCTGGCTCCTTCATTAGGGTTACAAAAACTTCCTAGAAGAGCTCCTAAGCATTTGCCTACATCTCCCTATCCAAAAACCTCCAAAAACTTCAAGTGTTAGCCTCATTTGTTCATCAACACCAAGCCTTACCATCACCACTTCCATTCCAGCAGCAAAGGAAGGTTTTTCAAAGGCTAAGAAGCAACAAATTCAAGCCAAGAAGCAACAAAAGTCTTGTCTTCAAGGGTGAGTACTCTTTTACCCTTTTTGAGCTTATTTTTGCTTCATTTTTCTACCCTATTTTCTTGAGGTTTTGGGCTCCGACCCTAACTGATTTTAGGCTTATTTTGAGCCCCTCTACAACATTGTAGAAGGGCTCAACCTTGTTTGGAGCTTCTACATACCACTTGCTTCAATATCCATCATATTTACCGTAAACTTGCATGCTATTTTTAGCTTATGTACATTTGTTTTTGGAGCATGCCATAAACTTTGATTGAGCTTATTTTGAGCTCCTCTACAACATTGTAGAAGGTCTCAACCTTTTTTGGTGCTTCTATGCATGACCTCTCTTTATAACCCCTATTTGGTCCATATTTTGCATGATTTTTTAGGCCTATCTTGCTTCTGTTTTTGGCCATGATCAGAACTGGAAATAGTCTTAAAATGACCCACTCTTCATGTTTTGTTAAAGGTCTTAGGATTCTTGGTGGATTCTTGGTATACCTCTCTTCATAGCCCTCTTTTGATTCATATTTTGCATGCTATGTTGAGCATATCTACATACTGTTTTGGGGGTTTCCATAAGCTGTAAATGTTTATATTTTTGGACCCTCTTCAATGTTGTAGAACTGTATTTTTCATTTTGAGCATTGTATATATCACTTGCTTCATTGTTCCCCTCTTTTCCCCCATTTTTGCATGCTATTTTTGCCATACTTGTGTTTGTTGTTTGGCCATACTTTGTACTGGAAAAATGTTAGTTTAGGGACTGCCTAGCATCTGTCTCTACACTTCATGTCCATATTGAGCATGTTTGGCATAGCTGCAAGTCATTTCGGGTACTTAGCATAGCATTTCGGGCATCGGGTGTAATTTTGCTATATTTCGGGGGCTGTTTTTGCATCATTTTGACTGCTGAAATTTGCATTTTCCATATGCCATATGCCACGTCTCATTTTGCATACCATTTCATGCCTTAGGGCCATTGCCTCGGTTTGCATGCCTGTGTGCACGCATTTCGAGGCACTTCTTTTTTATCCGACGGCATCTTATGTGAGTGTGGCCGAGGCTCTCTCATGTTAGTGTAAGCCCAATTTGCATTGCGAATGCTGTTTCATGCTTTAGGATCATCGCCTCGGTTTGCGTGCCCGCGGACACGCATTTCGAGGCACTCCATTCTCATCCATCGGCCTCTTATGTGAGTGTGGCTGAGGCTCTCTCATGTTGGTATAAGCCCATTTTGCATTGTCATGCCATTTTAGTCTCATCACATCGTGTATACCATCGCCTCGGTTTGCGTGCCCGTGTGCACGCATTTCGAGACATCTCATTTTAGCATCATTGCATCGAGTATGCCACTATCTCGATTTGCGTGCCCGTGTGCACGCATTTCGAGACACTTCATTTTCATCCATTGGCCTCCTATGTGAGAGTGGCTGAGACTCTCTCATGTTGGTATAAGCCCATTTTGCATTGTCATGCCATTTTAGTCTCATTACATCGCGTGTGTCATTTCCTCGGTCTGCGTGCCTGTGTGCACACATTTCGAGGCATCTCGTTTTCATCAGCATAGTGCATACTTGGTTGTATCTTAGATTGCATTCATGCATTTTCTCGGTTTACGTGCCCGTGTGCACGCATTTCGAGGTATCTCATTTTCATAGCATTGTGCATGCTAAAATATATATTAGATCGCATTCATGCCTATTTGCATTGCGTATGTCATTTTATGCCTTAGGATCATTTTCTCGATATGCGTGCCCACGTGCACGCATTTCGAGGCATCTCATTTTCATAGCATTGCGCATGCTAGGATTGTATTTTAGTTGCATTCATGCATATCATGCATATTGTATCGTGTTCGGGATAGGAGTTAGCCCGGGCACGAGAAACGAGGCGCGTTTCGTACTCCGAGTGACGGAACGGGTCTCAATTCCCAAGTCACCGACACTCCGGATTACCCATGATGGAGTTAGGTTTTGTTGTAGCATTCATCCTATATTGAGTTGTGCAATTCGACTCCTCGGTCATTATGCATCGATATGCGTGATTGGTGGCACGAGGATCGAGGCATGCATATATTTGTGAAATACATTGCTATGCCCCTCTTCTGCTCTCTGTTACAGCAAAACGAAGAATCAACAACTCTCCGGAGTCTGGCACGCATTTCGAGAAACGTCGCAAACAGAGGCTAATTGGGGCATCCCAGTGCATTTCCGCGCAAGGCAGCCCAACATGCATTCATTTCATTATCCGGAGCAGAGTCAAGGCAGCCCCTGGCTTGCATGCCAGTTTACAGCTTTCTTAGTTAATTTGTTAATTAATTCGGACTGTAATATTTCGGACTGTATTATTCTTTCATTTGGGACTGTATTATTTATTCGGACCCTCTGCGCGAGGGCATAATTGTAATAAGTGTGGGTGAGTGTGATGTATGTCTTCCAACCCCACGTCTTTCTTCCCTTTTATTTACCCGCTTACGATGGTTAGATATAGGTCATATTTCAATTAGCATACAGTATGACAGCATGTTTGCATCATTCATCTGTTTTGCATGCACCGGGCTCGGCGCATCATACAAACTGCATTTGTATTTCAATTCCAAATTGAATACGTGTTAGTTGTAGCATTCCATACGCCATGTTTAGAATAGCCGAGCCTGCTATAGTTGCATCCTTGCATGTGTTGCATTAGGCATTTCAGTATGCTTAGGTCCATGCATGGATTTCTAACAAGCTTCTGTTTTGGCTTGGAGTACTCGGTGAGTTGTTGTGCTTTAGCATCCTTGCATGCGTGTGAGTGACTGCCATGAAAAGCATGCTTACCATGAGGCTAAATGCTCATGTGATATAACTGCCTTGAATGCCTGTGGGTGGAGGTGGAGTTATTTGAATTGGGACAATTCATCAAATGTTTGTTTTAAGCCCACTAGATAGTGGCAAAATCATGTTTTCTAAGCCCACCCGAGGGTGGCAAATTCACGTCTTAGTCTACCTGCGGGTAGCACCATCAAACCATTTTCAAACAAACAGACATGAAATGTTTTGTTCCAATTCAGGCAATTCAGTCTATACTTGTATGCTGTGCGCATCACATAGTAACCTAGGCTGATAACCAGAATAAGAACTCACAATGTTTTCAAAATAAGATATCATGGTTAGTAGAGGCCGGTCTTTGACCGGGCGAGCGGGGGTGCTCACGAAGTGACCTTCCCCAATCGTACCCAAGTTCCCGAGCCGAGGCAACTTTGGTGATGATTTTACACGGGCCTTTGGCACCGAGTCGTGGTTTCCTAAATTTCCCATTTAAAAATATTTAGGTGGCGACTCAGATCTCGAAGTAGTCCATGTTTGGCACTTCTTTCAAAAAATCTGTTTTCAAAAGCGATTTGCGATTTGGACTCTTCGGTTCAAGATTGAGAATCGTGACATTTGAGTCATTCAATCAGAGTGACCCAATATCGAACCGTAACGGGGATTCGCACTCCTTCCCGGATGCGTCGGGGACGCTTCTGATTGTCCTCCTCAATTCTCAAACGCACAATTAATTCGTCCATAGAAATTTCTTTACGCTTGTGTTTGAGGTAGTTCTTGAATTCCTTCCAAATTTTTGGTAATTTTTTCAATTAAGGTCGCAACTTGGAATGATTCATCGAGAGCCATACCTTCAAGGTGAATGTCATGCAAAATGAGTTGGAAATCTTGAGCTTGGCTGATCACAGGTTTTGAATCAACCATTACAAAATCCAAGAATCTGCCAACCACAAATTTCTTTGAGCCGGCATCTTCCGTTTTGTACTTTTTCTCCAACGATTCCCAAAGTTCCTTTGCTGTCTTGATTGGACTGTAGACGTTGTATAATGTGTTGTCAAGTCCGTTCAAGAGATAATTTCGGCAAAGGAAATCGGCATGTTTCTAAGCATCAACCGCAGCAACCACTTGCCGATCGGTTTCATCCTCTTTCAGGATAGGAGCATCTTCACGGAGGAAACGAGCCAGGTTCAGAGTTGTAAGATAGAACAACATTTTCTGTTGCCATCTTTTAAAGTCAATTCCTAAGAACCTCTCTAGCTTTTCTCCATGATTTATTGGCACTGTCACCACAAGAGAGGGGGTTGGCGTCATTACAGCCACCACAGTAGTACTTGTTTGGGCATTCGTTTCAGTAGCCATCAATTCTAATATATAAAAAAAATTATAATTAGAATTTACACTACACAGAAAATTAAACCAAATTCACAGAATTAAATTATGTAAAAATAAAAGAAACAAGAATGTAACTTTTATTTTCCAATTAATTTGAAAATAAAATAAAATTTTATTTAAACAAATTAATTCCACACAGAAAATTAAATTCTGTAAAATAAAAGAAATAAAAATTATAACTTTTGTTTTTCAATTAATTTGGAAATAAAATAAAATTTTATTTAACCAAAATAATTCCACATAGAAAAATAAATTCTGTAAAATAAAAGAAATAAGAATATAACTTTTATTTATCAATTAATTTGGAAATAAAATAAAATTTTATTTAACCAAATTAATTCCACACAAAAAATTAAATTCAGTAACACTTCAATAATTAAAATACTGAAAACAGAATTTTAATTAAAGAAAACTCAGAAAATAATTTCTAAAAAACCAAAAATTAATTTTCTGACAAAATTCTACAAAATTGTTAATGACACTAGTATCGTACTACTAGTTGTCAAAGAAAAGAGACAGTATATTACTACTATCTGTCAAATAGTATATAATCACTATTTGTTTTTCCAACCAGAATATTTGTCACGACCCTGACCCGCCCTCGTGGGTTAAGAACGTAACCGGCCAGTAATCATGAGATTACCTACGACCTCAAATGGATCCAAACGTATTTTTAACAGAGTTAATGGGGGCCAAACGGAAGCAAATCAAAACTTTGTCCATAGAGCCGTGCTTACATGGCACATCAAAACGATTATATACATAGACATTAATAACTCACATCAGTAAAATAGTAGCATGAGTTCCATATAAACAGGATCATATAAGTCCAAGCCAACCCATCAAAACTATATACAGAATTACACAAAGTCTTCGCCGTCTTGACAACATAAAATAGATAACAAAAAGGCGAAGACGGGTCTCATGCGTGTGACACAAGGGCTGACTCTCCAAAACTTGGGTTGTTCTACACAGGCTTCACTGAGGCTGGGTCTGGACTTCTCTTGGCTCACCTACAAAGACATAAATAAGCGTGAGCGATAGCCCAGTGAATAACATCAATTACAGAATTTATGCAACAAGACGTAGAACAACATTTTTCAAACGGCCTTGGGCCCAATTCATATCTGTAGTTAACACATATAAGGGTAATTTAAATCAAGTAACCATAGTTCTGTACATACTGGCCTTTGGCCCATTCAGATTTACATTCATGACGAAACGGCCTTCGGCCCGTTCGATTATGTCAAAACGGCCTTTGGCCCAATCATGTATTTCAAAACGGCCTTTGGCCCACTCATTCATTTCAAAATGGCCTTTGGCCCACTCATTCATTTCAAAACGGCCTTTGGCCCACTCATTCATTTCAAAATGGCCTTTGGCCCACTCATTCATTTCAAAACGGCCTTTGGCCCACTCATTCATGTCAGAATGGCCTTCGGCCCATACATTCGTATCCAAACGACCTTTGGTCCATTCATGTTTAACAAAACGACCTTTGGTCCATTCATGTTTAACAAAACGACCTCGGGTCCATTTATGCTTATCAAAACGACCTTGGGTCCATTTATGCATTCATATCAGGCTTACGTCCACAATCCCAATTAGTAATTCATAAAGCTTTAAAGGGAGTAAACAATTGGACATTCACAAGCATTCAAATATCGATATTACTCACAGTGATCGGCTTGTGGATTGGCCCTGGAGCTTGACCCTACACATTTCATGAACACAAAAGGGTCATTAACCGTTCAATCCATTCTTTAATTCACGTATTCCTCTTTAGGCTTTCTTATTATCTCATTAACTCATTTACAATGCTTAACATATGCCTAAGAGTGCTTGCAAGTGAAAGAGAACGGAAAACAAAACACAAAATGCAAAAACAGGATTTCAGCAAATAGGGTCCCCGCTCGAGCGTGGACTTCCCCGTTCGAGCGGACCCTTAGGTCTGCAAAAGTACTGGTTTCCTTCAATTCCCGCTCGAGCTCGAACTCGGCCGCTTGAGCGGACTTTCCTGCCTACATAGCTCTCCGCTCGAGTGTCAAATTCCCCGCTCGAGCAGGAACCAGGTCTGCAGAAAATGCTGGGAGCTCGTTTTCTCCGCTCGAGAGGCACTTCCCCCGCTCGAGCGGAAGTCAAAATTTTGGAAATTCCAGGTTGTGTTCTTGAGCTTCAATTCAATTTCCCAGCTACCATTCTTGCATGCAAAGGCTCAAATCTCAAATATAATCATACTAACATGGTTCCCTTGCAAGATTATAGCATTATGAAGTTCAATTTCTTGATTTACCTACATGCATGTCCCAAAACATGACAAACTCATCACCAATATAGCAAATTCATGCATTCAAGCTCATATCTTTAATTATTCGAACATGCAAGGCCATCTTGACTTCATTTCCATTTCAAGGATGCAAATGGTGCCAAAACTCAACAAAAGCAAGCTTGCATGCATGATCAAACTTAAATTTTTGCTTAATTGACATGATACATGCTATTTCAACACAATTTCATACATGCATGCTTATATCAAGCTTTAATTCCAACAAAACTAACTTAACTCGTGCTCTTGAGTACAAACAACCCTTGAACACACAAGATCACACATTACTTCCATGAATTCAAGAGTCAAGGGCTTACTTAGAAGCTCAATTCCTTCAATCTATGGTCCAATTTAGAGAATGGACTTCAATTTCTCCAAACTTGAGTCAAAATAGCACAATTCTCTCATTCTCTTTCTCTAACAGCTGGCCCTCACTCTCTCACAATTGTCTCTTCAGATTTTTGAGCTCAAATGAGCTAAGGGAGTGTATATGGCCATAAATAAAAGTCCCACTAATGCTTATTTAATAATATTAAATAGTTGGGCACTAATTCACCAATTTAATCGATTTAATCCAACCCAAATCAATTTTCAATTAAACTTCACCGTAGGCTTTAAAAATTATGCCAATCACAATGGCGTAGTCAATTCCGGGTTCTGCGGTCGATAAGGCCCTCAATTTAATTTCTAACGCAGATTATTCAAACAGATATTCCTACAGTGAACAGATACGAATTCAAAATCACACATTATCACATAATGGCACACAAAATCATGCTAAACACATAACCATAAACAAATTAAGGACCAATTTAGCATATTACAGAACAGGGGTATTGTCACGCCCCAAAATTTGGACAATTAAATATTAACTTAGGACTAAACCCCAATCAATATTCCATCATCCAAATCCTAGGGGTGAAACAAAAATCTAAACATTCTAGTCTCAGTAAGGTAATTAACAAAACACCAATCATACCATGCACCATAATTTCATAAACTATCTAATACCTCCAACGTTAAAGTAACAATAAATACTTCAAAACAACTTAAACAATGTAAGGTTATAACCCATGCCAAATTTTCAAAATATTAAGGTCATAAAATAAAATAAAAATACATAAACTATTAACAACCACAAAACATGAGAAAACAAAAGAAGTCCAATCGACATGTCCTACGATCATAGTTATTTCTTGTCACCACCAAAGTCTCTACTAATCCTGCAAAGGAAGCTCAGCTGCGCTCAAACAGAACGCACCCGAGTTGCCAAGAGACAAAACGGGTCAGTATACAGGTATACTGGTATGAGTACAAGAATCAACACCCACGTGTCCACCAGACACAAAAAAAAAAAACATTAAATTCTTATTACTAGACAAGACATGTAGTTCCAACCGCATCGAGACGAATGGGTAGTTTCTCGAGATACGGTGGCATTTAGTTTCTTGTCCGTACACAACGAAATATAAATTGATTATAAAATAAACAAAAATAGAAATAGAAATAGAAATATGGTGGGTCAGCCCTGCATAAAAAGTTAGTAAGACCCACCATCCTGCAAAAGAAAATAATGTTAGTATAAATTAATCATAAGTCACTTACTGAAGAAGTTTAAAAATATATTGTTTCATGCTTAAATAATTCGAATTGACAAAAACTTAAAGAACGAAAGTTGTACAGAATCAAATTTTATAAAAGACAATGCAAACGAATTTGACAGAAACTGAACAGGTTAAGAGGAAAGCTTGATCTAAAATTCTAGACGGAATTCAATCGAAAAATCTGAAACTGAAAATGAACAAAAACTGCCATAAGATGATTTTTTTCGAAAAAGTTCAAAACATGAAAAATGTGCAGAATAATGTTTTACTTCAATTTATGCGAAACCAATAAAAATGAGCTCGTTTCGTGGGTTAAAACAGCCTATAAAATCTGCATTAACAAAATGAATCAAACCGACAATAACCAAGGTCATCCGATTATAAGTTCTAATCTATCTTTTTAATAAAAAACTACAACACAAAAATTGTCTAGAATCACGTATACATGCCTCTTCTCAAATTTCATAATTTATCAAGATCGTTTACTATTTTTTTTTTTTTCCCATCATGTACATATCAGTACCATTCACACTATACTAATAAATTCATAATTAAATTCTTTATACCTTAACTCAATCAATATAATTCGAACTATACATTTAAGTTCAAAATTACTTCTTTGTACCTTAACTCAATTAAGACAATTCGAACTATCATACAAGTTCATAATTAATTCTTTGTACCTTAACTCAATTAAGACAATTCGAACTAACATACAAGTTCATAATTAATTCTTTGTACCTTGACTTCACCACTTCGGCCCTCCCCTTCTGGCCTACACATATATCCCATGTGCCTCCCGTATACCTAACCCACTCCGAAGCCAAACTTGCACGGGGATATCGTCCCGAGTTTGACTCACACTCCCCGGATGGTTAGCATATACGTACGCGCGCAAATCAAAGCACTCGTCTACTCATGAGACCGAGGCAACAATATATATAAACATCTCATCGACATCATGAGACAAATATAACAATGCCGGGCATAAGGCATCAAATAACTCTCATAATCCTCACCTTTTTTTTTATACACTCTTTCTCACCATCACTCAAATAAAATAACAATCCATGGAGTCATGGTGGAGTATAAGGAATTTATCTACGGATTCTAATTAATTTTAGTTTCATATATTCGGGAGTATGATTATAATCATAAAATAAATACATATAAAAGCCATGATCATTACATATACATCTAACCAAATAATGAAATCAATCCATCATCTACATGCAAATACAAAATCAAACCAACATCAAATAAATAAATACCAACAACAAACCAATCCATCCTCTAACCAATATCTATGGATTCTAAGTTTATTACAATTTTATATAATTATGAGTGTGATTAAATACATAAAATAAATACATAAAAAAAAAACATAAACCTTGCATACACAACTAATTAAAATAATTTAAATCAATCAATCATCTAAAACCTTAAACTTTACATACATCACTAATTAAAATAATTAAAATCAATTAATCATCTACGAATCCTAAACTTTACAAACACCATTAACCAAAATAATTAAAATCAATCTATCATCTTTATGTAAAAACAAAATCAAACTAACATCAAACAAATAAAAATAAATACAACGAATTAAACATAAATTAAGGGAAGTGGGTTTTATACTTAAAATTATTTTTGAAGATCAAAGAATCACTCAAAGAATTAATAAAGTCATCCAAAATAAAACCCTAAACCTTACATACTCAGCTAATTCAAATAATTACGATCAATTAATTATCTAAAAATCTTAAACCTTACACGTACCACTAACCAAATTAATTAAAATTAATCACTCATCTAAGAACCCTAAACCTTGAACATATCACTAATCAAATTAATTAAGATTAATCAAACCTCTAAGAACCCTAAACCTTGCACGTACCACTAATTAAATTAATTAAAATAAATTAATCATCTAAGAACTTTAAATATCGCATATACACTAATCAAAATAATTAGATTAATCAATCATCTAAAAAAAATAATAAAATCAATAATTATTTAAACACCCTAAACCTTATATATATCACTAATCAAATTAATTAAAATAAATCAATCATCTGAGAACCCTAAATTTTACACGTTCCACTAATCAAATTAAATAAAATTAATCTCTCATCTAAAAACCCTAAACATCTCATAGACACTAATCAAAATAATTAAGTTAATTCATCCTCTACATCCACATACAAAAATATCAAATCACATCAACCTAATAAAATAAATAAATAAATAAACTAACGAATCAAACATAATCAAGGAAAATAGGGTTTGTACTCACAATTATTTTTTTAAAGATTGAAGCAAGACCAAGAGAATTAATTGAACCACCAAAGTAAACCCAAAATCCTATCTTTTTTCTTCCTTTTTCTTTTCACGGCACACAGCACAAAACTCTCTATTTTGATTTCTCTCTCTCTCTCTCTCTCTCTCTCTCTCTCACCTACTACAACGATGGGAAACTTTTCACCAAAAGAGATTCAAACCTACTTTGACTACTAATATAATATATATATATATATAAAATAATAACCTAATTTCCTATTCTAGTCTAATATGATTATTATATAATATAATACACATGATTATAATATATATATATATATAACACCTTTTTTTTTATATATAACAAACATAAATATTTAAAGATTTGGATTAATTATATAAAATTAAATAACACATTAAATTAATTAATCACCACATTAAATTCATTAAATATCACAATAAATTCTCATGTAACCCACACAATTAATAATTACAACATTAAATCCATTAAATATTACATTAACTCTCATGTGACCACACAATTAATAAAGTCAAAAATAAAATAAGATATTTATAACCATAATAATAATAAATAATGACTAAAGAAAATTAGGGTCGCTACAATATACACACCTCAAAAGAATCTCGTCTCGAGATTCAATAGGAAAGAGTACTAACAAAAAGCTCCGGGTGCAGTTCCTAACACTAAATCAATGGGAAATTTTACTACCCATCGAGGTGGAGGTCTATGTATCTCCTGAAATACATCTTTAAACTCACGTACCACATCTACTTCACTAATATCCTACTTAGGGATTTCAACCGAGCATAGAAAACTCGTCATCACTGACTCTCCTCCATCGCTATAAGTGTGAGTAAGTCGTGGCATACCGGGAATATCTACATTCACCGTCTTTCCAGCACAATCTAGAGTCACAAAATGCTTCCGCAGCCAATCCATACCCAAAATAACTACAAACCCCTCAAACCCTAACATTATTAGGTCTACAAACAAGACTCTACCCGCACGGTCAATCTCAAAATTTTTACACGTTTCATAAAGAGTGACTGCGCCTCCTAAAGGGGTCTCAACACGAATAGGTTTAGGCAAAGAGGTAGTTACAAAGTGTTCTCTTTATACAAACTGCCTAGATATGAAAGGATGAGAGGTACCGGTATCAAAAAGTACTCTAATAGGTTTGTGAAAAAGATTAAAGATATCTTCCAACCATCACCTTCAAGTTAAACACACAAGGAGAATTCGTTAAAAATTTAGAATAAACTCCTCACCAAACTAAACCAGCTAACCCATATTTCCACAATCCGAGGATCACCTAAACTCTCACTAGTCTAGGGTAACCTAGTGCTCTGATACCAAACTGTCACGCCCCAAAATTTGGACAATTAAATATTAACTTAGGACTAAACACCAATCAATATTCCATCATCCAAATCCTAGGGGTGAAACAAAAATCTAAACATTCTAGTCTCAGTAAGGTAATTAACAAAACACCAATCATACCATGCACCATAATTTCATAAACTATCTAATACCTCCAACGTTAAAGTAACAATAAATACTTCAAAACAACTTAAACAATGTAAGGTTACAACCCATGCCAAATTTTCAAAATACTAAGGTCATAAAATAAAATAAAAATACATAAACTATTAACAACCATAAAATATGAGAAAACAAAAGAAGTCCAATCGACATGTCCTACGATCATAGTTATTTCTTGTCACCACCAAAGCCTCTACTAATCCTGCAAAGGAAGCTCAAGACTCAACGCACCCGAGTTGCCAAGAGACAAAACGGTCGATATCTGGTATATCTTGGTATGAGTACAAGAATCAACACCCACGTGTCCACCAGACACAAACAAAAATACATTAAATTCTTATTACTAGACAAGACAAGTAGTTCCAACCGCACCGAGACGAATGGGTAGTTTCTCGAGATACGGTGGCATTTAGTTTCTTGTCCGTACACAACGAAATATAAATTGATTATAAAATAAACAAAAATAGAAATAGAAATAGAAATATGGTGGGTCAGCCCTGCATAAAAAGTTAGTAAGACCCACCATCCTGCAAAAGAAAATAATGTTAGTATAAATTAATCATAAGTCACTTATTGAAGAAGTTTAAAAATATACCGTTTCATGCTTAAATAATTCGAATTGACAAAAACTTAAAGAACGAAAGTTGTACAGAATTAAATTTTATAAAAGACAATGCAAACGAATTTGACAGAAACTGAACAGGTTAAGAGGAAAACTTGATCTAAAATTCTAGACGGAATTCAATCGAAAAATCTGAAACTGAAAATGAACAAAAACTGCCATAAGATGATTTTTTTCGAAAAAGTTCAAAACATGAAAAATGTGCAGAATAATGTTTTACTTCAGTTTATGTGAAACCAATAAAAATGAGCTCGTTTCGTGGGTTAAAACAGCCTATAAAATCTGCATTACCAAAATGAATCAAACCGACAATAACCAAGGTCATCCGATTATAAGTTTTAATCTATCTTTTTAAGAAAAAGCTACAACACAAAAGTTGTCTAGAATCACGTATACATGCCTCTTCTCAAATTTCATAATTTATCAAGATCGTTTACTATTTTATTTTTTTTCCATCATGTACATATCAGTACCATTCACACTATACTAATAAATTCATAATTAAATTCTTTATACCTTAACTCAATCAATATAATTCGAACTATACATTTAAGTTCAAAATTACTTCTTTGTACCTTAACTCAATTAAGACAATTCGAACTATCATACAAGTTCATAATTAATTTTTTGTACCTTAACTCAATTAAGACAATTTGAACTAACATACAAGTTCATAATTAATTCTTTGTACCTTGACTCCACCACTTCGGCCCTCCCCTTCTGGCCTACACATATATCCCATGTGCCTCTCGTATACCTAACCCACTCCGAAGCCAAACTTGCACGGGGATATCGTCCCGAGTTTGACTCACACTCCCCGGATGGTTAGCATATACGTACGCGCGCAAATCAAAGCACTCGTCTACTCATGAGAACGAGGCAACAATATATATAAACATCTCATCGACATCATGAGACAAATATAACAATGCCGGGCATAAGGCATCAAACAACTCTCATAATCCTCACCTTTTTTTTTATACACTCTTTCTCACCATCACTCAAATAAAATAACAATCCATGGAGTCATGGTGGAGTATAAGGAATTTATCTACGGATTCTAATTAATTTTAGTTTCATATATTCGGGAGTGTGATTATAATCATAAAATAAATACATATAAAAGCCATGATCATTACATATACATCTAACCAAATAATGAAATCAATCCATCATCTACATGCAAATACAAAATCAAACCAACATCAAATAAATAAATACCAACAACAAACCAATCCATCCTCTAACCAATATCTATGTATTCTAAGTTTATTACAATTTTATATAATTATGAGTGTGATTAAATCCATAAAATAAATACATAAAAAAAAAAACATAAACCTTGCATACACAACTAATTAAAATAATTTAAATCAATCAATCATCTAAAACCTTAAACTTTACATACATCACTAATTAAAATAATTAAAATCAATTAATCATCTACGAATCCTAAACTTTACAAACACCATTAACCAAAATAATTAAAATCAATCTATCATCTTTATGTAAAAACAAAATCAAACTAACATCAAACAAATAAAAATAAATATAACGAATTAAACATAAATTAAGGGAAGTGGGTTTTGTACTTAAAATTATTTTTGAAGATCAAAGAATCACTCAAAGAATTAATAATGTCACCCAAAATAAAACCCTAAACCTTACATACTCAGCTAATTCAAATAATTACGATCAATTAATTATCTAAAAATCTTAAACCTTACACGTACCACTAACCAAATTAATTAAAATTAATCACTCATCTAAGAACCCTAAACCTTGAACATATCACTAATCAAATTAATTAAGATTAATCAAACCTCTAAGAACCCTAAACCTTGCACGTACTACTAATCAAATTAATTAAAATAAATTAATCATCTAAGAACTCTAAATATCGCATATACACTAATCAAAATAATTAGATTAATCAATCATCTAAAAAATAATAATAAAATTAATAATCATTTAAACACCCTAAACCTTATATATATCACTAATCAAATTAATTAAAATAAATCAATCATCTGAGAACCCTAAATTTTACACGTTCCACTAATCAAATTAAATAAAATTAATCTCTCATCTAAAAACCCTAAACATCTCATAGACACTAATCAAAATAATTAAGTTAATTCATCCTCTACATCCACATACAAAAATATCAAATCACATCAACCTAATAAAATAAATAAATAAATAAACTAACGAATCAAACATAATCAAGGAAAATAGGGTTTGTACTCACAATTATTTTTTTAAAGATTGAAGCAAGACCAAGAGAATTAATTGAACCACCAAAATAAACCCAAAATCCTATCTTTTTTTCTTCCTTTTCCTTTTCACGGCACACAGCACAAGACTCTCTATTTTGATTTCTCTCTCTCTCTCGGCTCTCTCTCACTTTTCTCACCTACGGCTGCTGATGGGAAACTTTTCACCAAAAAAGATTCAAACCTACTTTGACTATTAATATAATATATATATAACACCTTTTTTTTTATATATAACAAACATAAATATTTAAAGATTTGGATTAATTATATATAATTAAATAACACATTAAATTAATTAATCACCACATTAAATTCATTAAATATCACAATAAATTCTCATGTAACCCACACAATTAATAATTTCAACATTAAATCCATTAAATATTACATTAACTCTCATGTGACCACACAATTAATAAAGTCAAAAATAAAATAAGATAATTATAACCATAATAATAATAAATAATGACTAAAGAAAATTAGGGTCGCTACAGGTATCACAATATTATTTTGTAAATTCACAGAAAATAATTTTTTTCCGAAATTATTACGAAGAATGAAAAAATGAAACAAACGAAAAATTCTTTAAACAGAATAATTCGAATCTGTCTTAAGATTATTGGAACAATCTTCTGTATAAATAAAATAACTTAAAATAAATCAAACAAAATAAATAAATAACATACCGAATTTATTTCGTTGAACCGAATAAATAATTTAAGACCAAGTCGAGTGTGTGACACTCTGTCCTTAAGACAGATTCGCCCCGCTATGGTGCTTACGGTTGAGTGGCGTCCATCTCCCAAGATACAATGATATTCACAAATTTATAGAAGCACTTCAAATAAATTTATTCGACGAACAAGAACCTGTGTTCTGTACTCTCTTAGTAATTTTCCTAAAACTAGAATGAAGGAAAATCCCCTAAATAATTTTTAGACAGCAATATAAATAATGCAGACTAAAACTCAGACTGTTTTTCCGAACCAATGGACTGCTGAAAACCAAATAGTATTTATAGGCAAACAATAGGATCCGAACGGGTATCAAAACAAATGAAAAGGTGTACAAAACCTTTGAACAGGTGCACCCACAAATTGAAATATGATTTTGTCCGTTTGTACCTGAACACCAAATTTCAAACATTTGAAATTTGTTCCGTTAGTGAAACTATTCCTAACAGTTGGAACTTTAATTTATTAATTAAACTATTTAAAATAGATATATATATTAAACTATTGAATATATATATATATATATATTAAACAAATTGAATAGTTTAATAAATAAAGTAAGAGGTACATTTTTTTGAAAACCACTTAGGAACTCAAAATTTGAATTTAGAATTTAAATTAAATTTCCACAATTTAGGAACCCACTTAGGAACCCAAAATTTAAATTTAGAATTAAATTAAATTCCCACAATAATTTTTATTTAAAAATTCAAAAGAATTTTATTTAAATAAAAATTAATGTTAGACCCGAAAACGACGTCAACTTCCCATTCACTCATAAATGGTTTTTTGACGTTCCGTCTTCACCGTGTGACTTGCCACGCGGCAAGGAACACGTCACCTCTTCAGACCCACCCCAAAAGACGTTTGGGGCCCACTCAAATTGGCTAAAAAATATGCCTATATTAAACCATTTTTCCAACAGATTCTTCGATGTTTGGACATCCGTACCACAACTATGCACATCACTAAACCTCTTGATGTAAAAAAAACCATTTGCTCGTTGTGCTCTACAATGTATAGCCCACAAGCAGCCTCTCTCCTTCCGCATTGCACACACAGCAGTAACTTTTGTTGTCTCGTTCTTGACGTACGCAAACTGAAACCCACATTAGATGGCATACTTACATAAAATGTCATGAAATTCTTGTGCACCTCCAACAAACCGTTGTCTCACATGCGTAATACTATTTGCCCAAGGGGCTGACATCAACACCTTCTCCTTATGGTGGCAAAATCTTCGTAGTGCATCAATTTCTTCCTCAACCCCCACACGCAGCGATCCCGAGCTACTTGACTGACCAATATCACTTTTCAACTCAACTACAACTTCTACATGTTGTACCCCCATTGATTTAGCAAGCAGTAACAAGTTCTGAAATTCTTCCTCATTGTTTAAATCACACCTATTAATCCCAGGTAGTTTACAGAACAATGAAATAGAACCAGCAGACAACTCATCCCATTTTTCACACAAACACTCCACCAAACAAGAATAACACAATGCGCAGGCAACATTTATTACAGTTGTACTGCAACCATATGTACACACTAACATCATAAAGGTATCCATCTTCTGTAAAAACACAAAAACACAACAATGAACAGTAATCAAAATCGATATGAAAATTCACATTGTGCAAAAATTAGATGACTATGTGTACAATTCAAGTGCTAAATCCATAATTCACATTACGAAGATGTGAACATTTACATTGATACATATACATATATATATTCATCGAATTATATCACCCACGCAAAGCCTTATTAAGCAAACATCAAAATAAAATGAGAACATCAACAATCTTCACATAATATTAACAAGATGTCAACATTTACATTGATATATATACTCTGAATTATATCACACACACAGAGCTTCATTAAGTAAACATTAATTTAAAATGAGAACATCCACATTCTTTACATATTTCACATTAACAAAATGTAAACATTCACATTGATACATATACTCTGAATTATATCATCCATACAGAGCCTCATTATGGATACATCAAAGTAAAATGAGAACTACACATTCTTCACATAATCTGAATGAACTTCCCTCCACAGGACCACGTAAAATGCATATAATTGAAAAAACAGAGCATTTGATCCATATCAATCTAAAAACATAGCATCTGATCCATCATACGAATGAAACCATAAAATGAACATGTATTCATAACCAAATTGATACTAACCTTAATAATGCAATCCTACAATCGTTCAGAAACTCAAAAACAACTGATTTGAACTAGTTATAGTCCAGAAAATGTGACAACCGAACACCTTCCTCTTCGTCGCCTTCACTCGAAAATTACAGAACCAGACTACAACAACAAGAATGAAACCCTAGCACATCCAAGCCTTGGAACAAGCATGCAAAATAGAAACTTATCCCTCCGAATTGGAATGATGATGAAAAGCGTAAAATAGAAACTGCCAAACTGAATCAGCGAAGAAACAGACACGTAATATGTATTAACACTGTACAATATATATATATATATATATATATGGGGGCAAATAGTCCAAGTAAACATATTAAATTAGAAAAATGGACTTTATGGAATAAAAAGAAAAGTTTATGGGACTAATTAGGTTATAATATTTCTTTGTGAACCTAATGAGTTATAACAACTAAAATGGATTTATCAATAAAAATCCCAATAAAAAATGCAAACAATAATACATTTGGTTTAGCACTTGCTTTTTTAGTTATTATTTTGTTTTTTGTTTTTAACTTAATGCTAAAAAAATGCTATGTTTAGCAATTACTAGCATTTGGTAACGTTTACATCTTTTGTTTATGTTTATAAAAATTGATTTTTATTTTTAGAAAAATATAAACTACAAATACTTTTGGTTTGAACAAAATGTTTGAAATTTTTTAAAAACATAAACTAAAAAATATGTTTGTTCAGGTTTAAAATATTTATATTTATTTTTTATTATTTATGACAATGGAGGCATACACATTATAATTGAAAAAAAAATATTTGAAAAAAAAATTTAACAAAAAATATTTTAGTCAAATTTTTAAATTTATGTTTAAAAACCAACGTAAACTCATACTTTTTTTCGTAAATTTACAAACTGAGACAACCATCTATAAACCAAAAAAATTATCAAATAAGTTTTTATAACAGTTTTAAAAATTTTTATAAATATAAACCGAAAACAAAAAACAAAATAGTTACCAAACAGGTTCTAATTTTTTTTTTTTTTTATTTATATATGGGAAAAGTTTAGCGCTGTCTTTTAAACTTTGCTTTTTGGACAAAAAAAAAAATAATAATAATAACGTTTCAAGCTGATAAAGCTTAATTGGCCTATTTTGAATGAAAAGTACGTTAAAAAGTCAATTTTAGATTTTTTTTTCAAAAACATATAAAAAAATAGAGAGGCGATGTGATTTATAAAAATTAAAAAATTAAAAGCTGACTTTTAATCTAATTGCCAAACAAAATGAAAAAAATAAAAAAAACTAATAATTTTCATATGATTTTATCTTTTTTTGAAAGGTAACTAATTATTGAAAATTTAGAGTTTTCTATTTTGTGTTTATTTTCGTCAAACAAAATTTGAAAACTACTTAAATCTCATCCTCCATAAGTTGAATTAAAAAACCTTGCGCCTTTGTTGACTGCCGTATGAGTTGTGTGACAAAAACGAATGTAAAGATAAGCTTCTACAATAACAAACTTGTATTCATTTTGAAATCCTAAACAAATAATGTACATCAAATTTTCTTCCCCTCACAATTTAAACAGCAAAATAACAATAATAGAATGCGGTTTTCATTCCCAAAGCCAAAATACAGATTTCGATAATTCCTTTACGTCTTTTTAAATTTTCCAGGCAATTCAGCGAGGTGTGATGGTGGGCATGACACCACTGATAAGATCATTTGACCATACATATGGATCCCTGCTTACAAAGGGCAACGAAGACGATGGAGTTGATTCACCAAAACATATTGATGTTGATTCTGATGTGTTCAGTCCAGTTTCTGGCATCGTTCGCAGTATGTTTTCCAGCTCCCTGACCACATCCAACATTGAAGGCCGTTCTTCTGGATTGTCCTGGCAACATCTCAGTGCCAAATCTACAAACCTCTCCACGCATTCAGACGGGTAAGAACCCATTCTGCTGTCTATCATAGAGAACATTGTGCCTGATCGATGTGCCAAATTCACCTGAATTCAAAGATTCCAAATGAAGGTAAGGTAATGTTTTCAAGAAACACAATTACTGCTAAGGCTCATTTAGCAGAACTTGACATGAAGTAAATTGTACTAATCTTTCTGGCAGCATAAATTTTGTTGTTTTATACACAACATCTAATTGAAAAATCATGAGAAAAAAAATGATTTCAACTCTCATGAGGGAGAGCAGAGCCTGCTATGCTTGACACCCGTAAGCAGACAAGAGAGAAGATAACTTATAAAAAGTGTAACATATAGTCAGAGGAACTACCTCGCGGACAATGTTTTTGCCATGTGATATTGGTTGCATTCCTGTCAATATCTCCAGAAATACAACACCAAGGCTATAAACATCACTTTTGTCTGTCAATTTACGGGTCAAGAGATATTCAGGATCAAGGTAACCCTGCAAATATATGCCGCCGTAAGAGAGTTTTTTGAGAACAGAAACAATTGAACCTCGAGACATTTGACAGTACTGGAAAAGTTAGATATCGAATAAACAGGAAAGTCCTACTAATTATATAACCTTTATTCTGTCTCTGATGGTGTTTCATAAATGAATAAATAAACAAATACTGTAAATAACTTCTATGACTAGAATACAGTTAAGAACTAGTTTAAAGACTCTAAAATTACATTTACCCTTAAAATGGACTGTCAGGAGGAGACATGATCATACAAATTACCACATTCTTATTTGTATCATCAACAAGAAGCAATATATATTTCTCTTGAGATTTCATGAAGATAACGTGCAAAGAATAACAACCAATGATCTTTCATAACTTTCACATCTTCATGGCAAAAAAAAAAATGAAAAAAAAAAAACTCTACATCTTTCACTTTTCACATTGATATTTAATTAGAACCTAAGAAAATTACAAAGCAAGTTAGTATGAAGATGTATACATACGCACGTCAATATAGTTTCCTGATTTTATAAACTTCAATAGTGTTAGCAGAGTTAGACTTACTGGTGTTCCCCTCACAATTGTGGATACATGATTAGGCACATTCGCTTCATCGTCCAGAAGTGGTGCAAGTCGTGAAAGTCCAAAATCAGAGACTTTAGCAGAAAATTTGGAGTCCAGCAATATATTGCTGGCCTTGATATCTCGATGGAATATAGGTGGATGAGCTTCAGTATGGAGATAAAGGATGCCCTTGGCTGAACCCAACGCAATTTGTAACCTCACACCAAAATTCAGAGTTTCCTTAGATTTAGCTGTTGAAATCCAAAAACCATCAATTAGAGCTTAGGGAGAACTTCTCAACAAAGATGTAGAAACATGAAATTTGAACTCACAAAATTGTTGATGCAAATTGGATGAAATAGAAAACTTCTCAGTGAAAGAAAACTGGAATTATCTACTGGCAACAACAGGCAGAGTATAAAGTTTTTATTTTTGGGGGTATTTTTGACACTTTGCTTTGATGTTGGTTTGTCAATAGTTGTGGAGCCCTCACTAATGTTCAGTTGAATTTTTAAATTTATTGGCCACTTGACCTTCTAGAAAATGATGAGAAGATAAGAATAGGTGCATAACAAGGGTCAAATGGATGGCGTTTGATCCAAAACCACTAAGCCACAGGGTTCTCCTGAAGAATAATAGGTTGATGCAAATCAGACTGGCCAAAGACATCAATAAAATTCTTTTCGATCTACACATCATGGTCATTCCAATCTAATGCTAAAACACAAAAAAAAAGAAAAAAAAGCCAAAATCTTCTCGGAGACCGGAACAGTACCTTGAACCTTCAGTGGGGAAAGGAGAAAAAAAAGTACAGAAATTTAACCATACACAGAATCAGGAAATGATAAATTTTGAAAAACAAACTTACCAGAAAGCCAATCGTTCAATGTGCCATTAGGCATGAACTCATAAACCAGCATCTGTGCACATGCACCAAGAACATAATCAGATGAACAAGTTTCTACACTGGAATTGACCTCATACATCTAAACACTGAACTACATCACGTCCATCCGTTGATTGGACAACAGAAGCATAAACACCTTCAGTCTTGAAGTGTGCATAAGATACTAGTAAGTTCGACATAACACAAACGTACCAAGTATACAAGGAAAGGATATCATCTACATAAACAAAATTAAAATGCCTAAACGCATAGGAAGTTTGAAACTTACTTGAAAAATCAAGATAGACATTTAGACACATTGAATGGAATTTGCATGTGAAATGTTTCTTTTGTATACAGTTGATATTCAGTTTACCAGAAACTTCCAATATTGGGATATGAATGTATCTTTCATGTCTCAACGTTGGATTCACATGTGAACTGTTTCTTTCATATTCAGTTGAAAAACTTCCCAACATAACACACCTGTTCTCCTTCTTCACCACAGTAGCCAACCAATGAAACTAGATTTCGATGATGTAACCTTGACAACATTTCTATCTCTGTCAAGAATTCCTTTTTCCCCTGAAAAGACCCTTCTTTTGCACGCTTTATGGCCACAACTGTGTTATCAGATAAAATTCCTCTATAAACCTCCCCATAACCTCCTTGGCCAACTTGACTTGAGCTATTGAAATTGTCAGCTGCCAATGCCATTTCTTCAAGGGTGAAGCTTTTAACGCCATCAATTTTTATAGACATCTTTGAGGCTGCAAAGATTATAACGGAGTGGCTCTCCTTTGTAATTCTCATACATGATAAAATTGATAAAGCGAATTAACTTTGAGTATTTATATAAAAAAACTCACATAAATTATTTCTTGAAATGGTATGCTGGTTTCTAGAATGTCTTCTGACAGCACAAAATGTGACTACTGTAGAGGCTGTGACAGCACAGGCAACAGCTGCTAAAACAATGGCTATCAAAATGCCCTTGCTTATAGTTTTCCCACCAGTCTCAAAATTCACTACAACAATAACAATTCATATGAGGGTACAATTCCCAGGAAAATAAATATAAATACAAATAAAAGTTTGCTTAGTATTGCTTTTTACTTTTTTCCCGTAGTGATTAATGTAAACATCTGCATATGTATGTACAAACAACTCAGGAAAGGTATAGAACACAACTATTTGGGGTGGCAGTTGGAATCCTCTTCCAACAACCAGCTGCATCTAAGGACAAAGTTCCACTAATGTTGTGTTTGGTTGGGGGATTTGGGAAGGGATTTAGAAAGAGAAAGGGAAAATGTGTGTAAAACTAGGTAAAATATAGGTATATTTTATTCACATTTCACCTACCTTTTCTATTTCCTTTTCCAAATCTCTCCTCAAATTCCCCAATCAATCACAGCATAAAGCATACTGAATATTGTAAAGGCCATAAACATATATGATTTTCAGAATCATTGGTTCTCAAAACTTCAATTGAACTTAGAAAAAGATGTCGGTTTGAGTGCTTACCATATGAATATGGTCCCAGAAGAGTGAAGCTGAGAAGCTCATAAGGCCCAAACAAGTCAGCACCAGGAAATTCCCATGATGTGAATATGCCTCTAATTCGGAGAATCTCACTTACATTGAAAGTGCTTGAGTGACCATTACTGACCGTTGGGAAAAGCTTCAAATACATCCTCAGACGAGGTCCTTTTTCCCAAATAACCGATTCAATAGATAGTTGATAAAGGTCCAAGTTAAGAGAACTTGTCAAGTACATCTCAAATGGATAAACATATGGAGGGAAATAAGAGAAACTAGGACTCTTCAGCCGATACCCAATTCTAATGGGTGATGCACAAAAGCATGGCAGTGGAGATGCAGGGATATATTCAAAGTTATCATCTATGGGACATGCATGAATAGGACAAGTCACAGTTGAATTTGTTGACTTCACAGGAATATCATCCCCTCCAGCCCTGGGTCCGCAGAATTGGTCTATATTTCTTATGTTTGCAAAGCTGCAGATAGGATTGCCTTGTAGCCTGAAGAACAGCTGCTAAAATGATAAGCACAGAGAAGGCACAAGAAACCTAGCAATAAGTACAATAATGTTTACATCTGCTATTTGATCATTATTAGAACCACAAATAAAATGAAGAGAAGGTGTACACAAAAATCAAGCTAAAAGCTATACATCAAGAGGCATATATAGATTACCAATGAGCTGTACAAAAGAGTCAATAAAAAGGGCACTCCTCTCTTGCATCAATCCTTTTAGACTGCTAATTGGGAGCTCAACTCCATTTGAACTAAAATGCTAAAGATTCATAACCACAATAGATTGTTTATTGTGGTTAAACAAACAACAATCAGATCTACAACAGATAGTCATGACCAGTGTACTGCATACCGTGTTTCCTTGGCAAACCTGAATGTGCAACAAATTTTAGATATCATGTTCCATACATGTTTTAACAGCAATTTATCTGCTCTTATAGTTTAGTGGTTTTTTATGGGTGATAATGAAATAGTCATCACAAATATGTACATATTGAGATGCAGATTACATGACAACAATCTAAAACTAATACTTTCTGCAGTTTGAAACTCACAAACTAATACTTCTTTATTCACCCAAAAATATTTTTATTCACCCAAAAAAAAAAAAAAAATGTACATGGACTCTTGATGCTCATGGAATATACTAGAGTGTTTTAAGTGTACAATGAAATGTTGCAGTTACATTTATGCATCAATCCGTTAGAACACTTCCACTACATTTGGGTGAAAGAGTAAAAGAAATGGATTTTTTTTGGGAGGGGGGTGGGGGATAAGAATAGAAAAATGGAAATTATACCTATTATTGCTGTCTGATTTATCCAGGATAAGTGCAAACAAGGAAAATGAAATGAAAATGGTGAAAACGTTTTAAACACTTTTCTATTTTTCCCACAATGTTTTCCTCTCAAATGAGGACGGACTTGGGGATGGAGAGCTTATGATTAATGTTGGGATGCCCTATATCAGCAGAAGTATAAGCATGTCATAAAGGGTGAAACATTTTCTTCTATTTTTCTCTCCCTGCTGCCTCCCAAAACAAATGAAGGAAAATAATTGAAATTTTTATTCTACTCTTTTATTTTATCGCTGTTAACTTTCTGCATCTTCTCCTTTTACTGGTGTTCAAATGAACTTCTTATATTCTAATTCTGTCCTTTCGCACATTTCTTTCATTCGTCTCCACTGGGCACAAAAATTCACATTAAACAACAGTATCATTGAAATCAAATTATGCACCCCTAATGGATCATGTCAACGTGTGTTTCACTTACTGTGAAATGATGTAAATCTAATGGTATGTAAAATCGATTAGATTAAAGACCATCAGCCTTCTTGGTTAAAAAAACACTTACTGAAATACTTTCAGAAAGCGGAAGCATAAGACTACTTGAATTTCTTTATGCAGTGAAAAGTTTTACATAAAATGCACTTCACTTGTATTTGAGCACTATTGGAAGAATATATTAGGTTTAGTTAAATCTAGTCATTGAATTACATAGAATATGCAGGATTTATAGGAGATAAAAAAAACATACCTAAGGGTAACATTTTCTGGAGGATTCAGAACTCCTAAAATGTTTGAAAGTGAATTATTCCGAAGATCACTGCAATTGTCAAGTACATGGAAGGGAAAATTAGCAAGACACAGCTTTCACATAGAGCCGGAGTAATATATAGGAAGTTCATTTATAAAATTAATGCTATTTCATTCCAAAGAGTGACACTAGTTTTATGCTTCAAGCTCTTACAGTAAAAGTCTAGCCTTAGCACTGAAGGACATGTTCTGCCAAATACTAGCAGGGACAGGACCAGTCAAAAAATTATTCTCAAGTGACCTGTCATAAACAATCATTCAAATCTGTCATCAAGTATGCATGAGAAGAGTATTCCAAAATATAGTCCACTAGAATCCTTAATTTGAAAAAGGTTCCACCAAAAAGAAAATACTAATTTTGATCAATATTGATTAAGTTTAAACTGCACATATTTCCTACATAAGGATTACCATTACATTGATTTTGTAATAGGAAACGAAAAACCAAAGAAAAGAAGTATGAAGATCCTCACAGTTTCTGCAGAGAAGGGAGATTTGACAAACTTTCTGGAATGGATCCATTAAGTTGGTTATTTGACAGGTTGCTGCACAAGACACGTTGGTAATCATGAATATCCTATCATTAAAATTCTTACATCACAATTTGCCCAAGTTGACTATTGATATGAATCTAGAAATTTTGCGTGTGACTTTGATAATTCACTTAAAATAAGATGAAGCACCCAAAAAAAAATAAAAAAGCAAAGCCCGGAAAAGGCAACCCTCAACCCAAGGAAAGGTGTATATAGAAATTTGTGTAGGTAAGAAATGACCAGCCTGTTACATACATTGTTGTCATACTTGTAGAAAGCTGATTTGATGGTATGGATCCAATGAGCTGATTCTGACTGAGATCTCTATAACAGTGGCCCAATTAGTAGTACAGCAATTATCAGCCCAAAAGCTTAAAGGAAATAAATACACTAAAGTGAAAAAGTAAGCGGAGCCTAAGGAAAGGTAAATATTAGAGAACCCTCATGGAGTTGAACACTCCAACTTACAAATAACTAAGTGTTGGTATCCTGCTGAGATCAGGTAGAGCTCCATGCAAGCTGCAATTTCTGAGACTTCTGCCAAGTTGAATAAAAAGAAATAGCATAAATCCAACCCTACTCGGTAAAGTGTGAACAAAGGTCAAAGTATTTGATCTCATAGTAAATAATTATTATACCAAACAGTACCAACACTTCAGAGCCGGAATAATATCAAGCTGAATTTTGAGTTCAAAAACCCAACCCTACTTGGTTCACCTGTATGCCTTTCATTCCTTTCTGTTATTTCATAAGTGACCAGAGCCCAAGGCAATATACGGAAAGCAAAAACCAAAGCAAGAGCAAGATTGCAAAAACAGTGAATTCAAAGGTATCATAGGATTGAGAGCACCTACAGAGTATTTTTACACATTAATATGCTGATTGCCAGCAATAATAAGAATCTATTATATTTATTATCTTTTAAGTGCTTATACGTCTAAATGAAGTGTGCTATGATCGTAACTAAGAAGCATAGCTCAGTGGTTAGCCAGCAGACAGCCACCCCATACAGGTGCGTTGAAGTCCTAAAACCTACATCATGAAAAGTTTGTTTGATAATAACATTAACCTACACATCCCACCCCGTATAAGTTGGCCTTGCATTCATATCAGCCAGCTGTTATTTGTTCTGTGTTGATTGTTGGAATGTGTCCACATCACCTGGAATTGCTCCATCTGTGCTAGTTATAAGACTACAGTTTCCCTTTCTTTAATACTTAGGTTTTAAGGAGAAGTGTGAGTTGAGCTTTTTAATTTGGTAGGTTAGTGTATGTTGTCGTCCAAGAAGAGTTGCCCCATCTGTGCTAGTTATAAGACTCCACTTTTCTCTCCTTAATACTTGGGTTTTAAGGAGAAGTGTGGGCTAGGCTTTTCAATTTTGATCCACTCCATTTGGATTGTGGGAGGAGAAAAGAAAAGTAATGGTTGTGGTTTCCCACCTTCTATTTTGGATGGATAATAATTAAAAGAGGATACATGTGTTTTTATTTTATTTGCTTGTATTTAGAGGGATAGTTTAGGTACTATAAATTTTTTATAAAGAGTAATTTTGGTTTCTCATCAAATCTCACTACTTTTGGTGAGAAACAAAACTTAAGTTTGTATTGATTTGTCTTTCTCACCATGTGTCTTCCTTTCTCACCATTACTCAACTCATTAATCATCCAAACAAGTGATGAGAAACCTTATTTTCTCCATTTCTTTTATTTTCTCACTAAACCCCTCAATCCAAACGGAGTGAGCATCTACAAATCTGCACTTGTGTATGATTCCCATCTGCATATTTTCTCTCAGATCACAAATGTGCAATTTGATAAGATGATGCATTCTTCTACAGATGGATTAGGCACTCTGGCAATTTATAAACACTAATGAACCTAAGAAGATGCTATTAGTTTGGTATTGACTTTATAAAAACCTTAAAATACACTGGAAATGTATGAAAACGAGAGCTTCCATATGCGTAATCCAAAACCAGTTTCTCAATCATGTGAAGAACTAGCTTCTTAGATATGCTGACTGTGGAAATGGATTTAAGATACCAGGGTTAGAAGCAAGGCATTTCTCTTCACTGAATAAAATCTCAAAACAGCTACAGGGAAGACATTCTATAAATAGCACTTACAATTTCACTAGTGTCAATAGGTTTCCATAAGAAGCTGGAATCTCAGCCTCGTTGAAATTGTTGTTATCAAGTTGACTGCAAAAGGAAAACAGAAACATTAACAGAAATTAATTGTAATATTATGGCTGATAATATTTTGTTCTATTGGTGTCATCAAAGCTGGAATATTGAATAGAGAAGGACCTAATGATACTTAGGGAAGGGACTTACAGTATACGCAACTCTGGAATGTTGGAGAACTCTGGTGGAAGATGTCCAGTTAAGTTGTTATTGTCCAACAGCCTGTATACATTGTGCCAACATGAAAAACCCACCAGAAGTAGTTAACAAACTTCTATTTAAAACAATTATCACTAAAATAGTACAATACCCCGGGGGAGAGGAATGTGTTACATAACTCACATGTGAAGGAGATTGGATAAGTTGGAAAGCTGAGGAGGAATATGACCACTGAGCGAGTTATTGTTCAAGTGACTGAAAAAGTTACATACATGTGGACATATAGCACAGTGGAAAAACTAAACTCCTTGTCAAACTTAAGTAACAATTAGCTTGAAAAGCCACTCACAGATGTCTAACATTATCCAAATTTGAAAATGATTCAGGTATTGGTCCTGATATCTGGTTCTGGTCTATTTGGAGTCTTTTCAAATTGGAAAGATACCCAAGCTCACTGGGTAAAAAGCCTGATAACTTGTTTCCGTTCAAGAGGCTGCGTAAACAACATAGCACATGTGGTTACATTAGGAGAATAGTATATTACAGTTGAATAATAGCTTAAATATTTCGTAAGAAACTGTACCTAAAACCAAACAATTATTTGAGTCAAAATTGCATCATGAGTTTTCATTACATCAATTTCATCCAATTCTGTCAAAACTAGTCCTAATATGTTGTAACCATTTTTGTAAAGTCTCTAAAATTCTTGAATAATGCTATATGCACCAATTAGTGTACTAACTAGTATACCAATTATGATGTGATATAATTTAAGAGGTTTTTTGTATTTGTAATTTGTATAATGAGTGGGGTCAATAATAATGTCATAACTAGTGTTAGTACACTAGTTAGTACACTAATTGGTGCATGTAGTACTACCGAAAATTCTTTAAGCCTGCATCAATCAGGTTAGATTTTATACCTTCACTGTATCATGTTATGATTAACCATGTTGCCTTCAACAAAATTTGCTCTGACATTAATCCATCATATGGCATATATTTACAAAGCGGTTAATAAAGTTTCAGGATATGTAACAAACACCTACAGAATAGAAGCTGGTACAATTTTTTCGATGACGGAGAACTCCAACCGGCTCACCAGGTCATCCAATACAAGGCCTTATGAAAATACTCCAAATACAAGCAATCACCCGCAAACCATGCATATTGGTTAAGCCCGATTGTTTGCTCTTGATTTGTGTGTGCCAAGGATGGCAGGCACAAATCGAGAAATGGTATACATTTCATCTCATACGAAAAATGACAAATGCCAGATAATATCACTACACTTCCTGTACAGAAGTAATAGCAGCTACAGCGGCGGCAGCAATAGAAGAAGAAGAAGAAGAAGAAGATCACATTGAGAAAAATGTTTCTAAGAACTCAAGTTTGGGAATTGAACTTACAGTAGTTTTAAAGATGCAATATTTCCAATCTCCTTCGGGATGCTGCCGCTTAAGTCATTCCACATGAAATCTCTTCCAAAAGAAAACAAAAGATAGATGAATTAGCATCAATGGGAGGATTGAGTGGTTAGCGACAACTTCATACTTTAAACATTAGTTATTACTCACAATATTTGAAGTTGAGAGAGTTGGCCAAGCTCAGGTGCTAAATTTCCAGATAAGTTCAAATTCAGTAGCTGGCTGCACCAAAGATAGAAGAGATAATGAGGGGCATTTTCAAAAATTTGAGTCACTGTAACATATATTCAGGAATGAAATGATCAGTCGTTCTGTTAGAGGTAATAAAAAGTAATAAGATACTGCATCAGCAACAAAAAACAAAGTGAACACATCCATATCTTATTTCATAACTAAGAGGGTAATTTGTGTAGCCAAATTGGGCCGAGCTAGGTGGAAGTAACTCTGGGGCTTGGGCCGCGTGTCAAGCCGAGCTGTGCCTTGGGAAGAGCTTAGCTTGGGCCGAACAGTGGATGGAACCGGTCAAAGAAGTTTGACTGAATTACCGAAAGGCCCATATTCTTGGACCTAGCTACTTCCTAATGGCAGTCAATGCTTCGACCAAGCTACAAGGAAGGCAGTCAAACGGACTAAGAATGGAGGTTTGACCGAGCTAAGAGAAAAGCCACGTGATGTTAGCATGGTGGTGCGCCATGCAAGCTGTGCACGGCGTTGCGTGTTGCACGGCTAGGCCAATGGCGGACAAGGCAAAAGTAGTCTGGTTGCATGGCGGAAGCCAAGTAAGGAGTTGTGCCATCTCACTTGGCTAGCAGTGAGGAGGGTGTTAAAGGATAAACATTATCCTTTAGGAATGTGATATCTAGAAGGACTACAAATGAGAGTTAGAGTCCTGCTAGGATTGTGTCATGCAAAATTTACAAAACTCAAGCTAAACCCTAAACTCAAGTATTACAATTCATATTCCCGAATTCACAGAGCTTTTGCCTCTTTAGTCTATTTGCTGACTTAGGCATTAAAGGGGTTTTCGGCATACACCTGCCATCTAGCTCACGTTTGTGATTTCAAGTGTTATGACGACGGTTGGAGGAGTGCAAGCTTGTTCAATAGGATTATACGAGAGAAGATTATTTCGTGCTTGTACAATAACACTCTTGCAACAACTGAATCTATGTAATCAGTTAAGGACTTCTATCAAAGAAAATAATAAATTGGTAAAATATGAGGAGTTCTAAAAAGAGAACATACAGCTCTTGGACATGCCAGTAACCATCAGTCCCAACTGTATCAGAGCATAAAACTCCTGTCCAGTTCGACGTACATGGATCACCTCTATTCCAATTCTTAAGATGCTTCATCGGATCAATTAAACTGCTCTTGATGGCCATTAATGCAGAAACTGCAAACAGGCACAATACATCAGCTAATTCTCATTAGAGAAATTTTTTATTTTTGGATAAGTAATTCTCATCAGAGATTCATTTAGAAATAAAAGGTGCATGAGATTCTGCTAAAGATATGGCATAAAAGATTTGCAAACATATGTGAAAACTGAGAACAATTGAGCATGTTGGGGTCATGAAATGAAATTATTACAATTAGAATTCAAACAGTCCACCTTCGGAGGGATCGGTAACTTGTGAAACAGCAAGGAGCATGAAGCAACAAACTGACACTGCATAAACACATTCCCCAACTCTCAATCTCATCATCCTGATTCCCAAGAAAACAAATAATAAAATTAAATTATTCCATGTGCTCAATAATCATTCTAAAATATCGAAAAAATAAAGGAAAGAGTTTTGAGCATAAGGGGCTGTGGAGAAGATAAAACTTCTTTGAATAGGTTAGCAATATCATGTAAATTACAAATGCGGAGCATCTCCAATCCTTAATCAAATTTTTCATTAAATTCAAATTGATGAAAAGATGGCTAAAAGTGTGCTTCAATTATTTCGTCAAATCAGTATCAAATCATAGGAGACAATTTTTTAACCAAATTAAGGATGAACCAAATCATTCACAAATTCCCAACAGTAAATTCAAATTTGATGAAAATATGGCTAAAAGTGTGCTTCAATTATTTCATCAAATCAGTATCAAATCATAGGAGACAATTTTTTAACCAAATTAAGGATGAACCAAATCATTCACAAATTCCCAACAGTCATTTTGATTCAAATTTGATGAAATTCTAAAAAGAGCAAGGATCGGAGATAGTTCTCAATCATCAAAAATTGTTAAAACAAGTTTTTAGGATAAGTTTGGAATTTTAAAAAATATTTGATATAAAAAATAATAATAAAAAAAAGAACAAAAGAAAGAAAAGGAAAAAAGAGAGAGAAAGGATTGGAGTGTTCTATATCATATCAAGCTTTTAACTACATTTTCGCTCAAATTTGATTAAAAAAAAAAGAGTAAGGATTGGAGATGCTCTAATATATACATATACAACATCATCAATTATATCTATATATGCATTTTCCATAGATAAAAAGAGAAACAAGAAGTGAAAAGAACAAAAATTTACGGTGCATATGCTTCCTTCGATTTACAGGAAGCATCCGAGTTAAAAGAACAAATATTTACAATTTGGGTAAATTACATCCAAGGCTCCGCAAACTGAATTGCTTAAAGGCAGAGCTTTTAATTTTAGTTGGTTCATCCTTTCGAATTTATAGCAACAAAACAGAGTAACAGAGTAAAACCCACATACTAAACATAATAATAATAATAATCTTCTCATCAATACTTGGTAGTAGAAATAATCGGAGAGAGAGAGAAGGAAAAAGAAAGATTCACCTGAGAAGGGAAGGGAAGAGAAGAGTCGAATGGAATATCTAAAAGAAACTAATAGAAGCAATCGAAGCTGAAATACAAAGGAGAGCTCGATGCCTATGGCTCTAAAAATGAAGGTGGACTCGAATACTTCTTCTCAACAAGGCATTTGTAGTCGCGGTTGGTTGATCTACAAAGACAATAATAATAATTATATGTTTCCATGGACGGACAGACAGACAGACTGAGAAAGACATTTGAGTACGTCATTTGCATTATTATTTTATTTTATACTACCATGATATATGCATGAATTATTGAATAATCGCGGGCTTTTCTTTTGTATGAATAGGGAAAAAGTAGATGTTTGGGAAGTGAATTTTTCTGTAATTTTTTTAGTTGTAAGATATTATTTGGTTTGAGTTTTTTGGATTAAATTTTTTAAAAATTAATTTTTTTGGTTTTCATGTTTTTTTGTTTTTAGTGAATATTTTTTAAATTTTAAACATTTTTTTTACTTTTTTAGATGCACATTACTTAGATATATCTAAAAAGTAAAAAATTTGTGAAAAAATATTTTAAAAAATTAATAAATACATAAAAATATAAAAAATATACTGAATTCTTGTATTTTTTTTGTATTTTTGGTATTTAGTAAATTTTTAAAAGATTGTTTTTACAATTTTTTACTTTTTAGGTGTATTTATGTTAGGTGTGTCTAAAAAGTAAAAAAATTGCTTAAAATATTAAAAAAATTCAGTAAAAACAAAAAAATACGAAAAATAAGAAAGTAGAATTTTTTGAAAAGTGTTTTTTGAAAAGTGAAAACAAGCAAGGTGATTAAATTTTTTTTTTTTTTTTTTTTTTAATGTTTGGGTATATAGTTGAGTTTTTTTATAATTAAATGTGATATTTATGAGAGAAAAAATAAAATGATTATAAAGTTGAATGTAATATTTTATTTAAATTTATTTTTTTTAATTTTACAAAAAATTTGCCTTTCAATAAAAAAAATCAAAAAAAAATCCAACACATAAACTTTCCGAACACCACTAAAGAAAAGTTAGTGTTTTTTTGTTTTCTGTTCTGAATACAACAACTAACGTTGGACTTTCTATACCTCACCTATAATTTTATTTACTATTTTTATGACTACGCCTTTTTTTTTTTTTTTAACAACTGTTAGGATTTTATTACTTTATTATTCTTCTTTTTGTTTCTGTAAAAAGTACTTTATTTTGTCTTCTTTAATGAAAAAGAAGAACCCATTGACTCAACTTTCAATAAAAGCGGCATAAAATTATATATCCAACCATTTGCTAACTTCATACATTACCTGACCACGTAGTTATTCCAATTTAAAACTTTCTTATTGTTTAACTTAAAATTATATGTCATATTTGAAAAAAAAAAAATCAAATAAATAATAAAAAAATGTGGACACTATTTTCATTTCTAAAATGAATAAAAGAAAATTTCAATCTCATAAAATTTTAGTTTTGATAAACAAAAATGGCCCTCGCCTTCCTCTCTTGCCTTTCCCCTCCGCAAGTCTTCTCTTCCCATCTTTCTTGCCACCCTCAGTTAATTCCTTTTTTGTTTTCATTTTTCCAATATTCACCTCCCTATTGATTTGCAATTAAAAAAAATTATAATCCATGGAATCTTTTTAGTAAAAAAAATAAAGTCAATTGTTTTGGCAAGATAACTTAGCAAGCCAGTACACAGTCATACTAGCATAAAGTTCCTATTTTGGGTAATTGGTTAAAAATTGATTTTTTTGACTTTTTTTGAAAAAACGTACCCGAAAAAAAAAAAAAAAAAAAAAAAAACATAAAGAAGTAATGAGGCTCAAAAAAGTTAAAAAAAAATCAAAAAACTCATTTTTAACCATGTTAATAATAAAAAAGTCATAGGGCTATACAATACAACAGAAACAAAACACCCATGAAAGCAGAGCTGTAAACTGGATCAACTATTTATCATACCAGGATTCAAACTTATAGTACTTACTCAGGACCCATACAAACTCAAGCCTACTACATATGTTCATCAGAATAACAGTAACAAGTATTTTCTGTAGCCTAAGAAATGTTTACAATTACAATGCATAATATATGGACATTTTATGAAGCTTTCTAGGGACAAATTTACTGCTCCATCAGCGAGGCCTGATTGTGGGGATAACGCCACTAACAAGGTCACTTCCAGGGAAATCCATGGACACATGCGAGTTCTTTCCAGAGTAGACTGATGACAAGGCAGACCTTGACATTCCAGAACTAGAGGCTTCCAACTCCAACGGAATGGCCTCAGATTGTGGCAGCAGTGCAGCTATGTTCTCCAATTCTCTGACCACTTCCAACATTGAAGGTCGGGCCTCCTGCTCAACCTGACAACACTGGACAGCCAATGCCATGAATCTCTTACTACACTCAGAAGGATACTGACCCATGCTCTGGTCTATGATTGACAACATCAATCCAGATTGACACGCTGCATTTACCTGGAATTGGATATTTGGGAATAGAGTCATTCATAGGACAAAAAAAAAAAAAAAAAAAAAAAGGAAAGGGTATTAATTAAAAGCCTTAAATACCTCACAAACAATGTGTCTACCACGAGATATAGGCTGCATCCCTGTCAAGAGTTCTAGGAATACAATTCCGAGGCTATAAACATCGCTCTTTTCTGTTAGTTTGTGAGTCGAAACGTATTCTGGATCAAGGTAGCCCTGCATGAAAGTCATCATGTAGGGGACATTTAAACTACAATTTATAAGCACCAAAGGACATTCATAATAATGTAGAGCATTCTGTTGCACAAATGCCATGACAAAAACTACTCAATTATAATATGTGGTATACTTTTTCCAATTAATAATCAACATCTTGGTGACATGTTTACCATTTACTGGTCAACATCTTGAAGACGTCTTTATGAACTTATATTTCTACATGCCCCATAATTTGAACCCCAAATTTTTAACATTAGACAGGCTTGAAACTATACAGCCTAGAGGTATGTCGTAAAACACAACAGCATTATATCATATGCTTTTATTATGGGAACCACCATTAGTATTTACTTTTTTGTTTAGGTAGTTAACTCTTGCATTAATAAATAAACCACATTATTTAACTTTATTTTGTGGATAAAACTTTTTGACTAGACTGTAAAGAAACTTCAATTATTCCTCCAGATATACAACTAGAACATGAGACCACAATTTTATAGCTCATAATCCCGAGAGCGAAGTTGTCTCCAAATATTGGGAGTTTCATGTCCATATTGTATAAGTTTCAGTGTGATATACTAGTTGTTTTGCTCAGTCTCACAGGTCATCACAAACAAAAGAATTGGCAATAATTATTTCCAATCTCAACTTCTCTTGCTAACAGGCCGGGTGCATGGGAACATGATATTGACAACAGTTAAAAGGGGCAATTCCTGCAAAGGGAACTCCATGTCAAGAGTATGATCCCTCTATCTCTAATTATGATTGTCACATAAATCCATGATTCCTAAATAGACTCTGTAAACAGGAAAAGGAAAGGTGTGTATGGTCAAGATGAATTGTTATATTGCTCAAGCTCATATTATTGACCAATTCATGAAGATTATGTAGTTAGGGATCGATGTTGTGGCTCAAGCCCCATCAATGGCTACCATCATGCAAACGTGCCACAGGTGCATGGGTGCCTTTGTCACTCCATAAGCTGATTTTATAGAGTGGTGCTATTAGTACCCCATGAATTATTTTGGACTCTTCATATCTTTGGATCCCCACTTATAAATTTTGAAACCCTTAAAATTTCTTTTCTTCCTTCGAATAATACCAAAATTATCCTTGTGAAAACATTCCACTCATTGAATGCACACCCACACACCCCTACACCCCAAAAAAATTCCACTTCCAAAAAAACCCTAACAAAGCCCCCAAAAAAGAAGAAGAAGAGGAGGTAATGTAATTACTGTCTTTGTTGCCTTATCCATCATTGTCACAGTTGGTATGCTCTCTGTCTCTCTCTCTATATATGTACACATAATTTCTTAGTTTTTTCATAGTAATTTCTTCTCTTGCAGAAAAAAAAATTATAATAATTGGTTTAGTTTTCTCAGTAAAATAGGTTTGAACCTATGAATAATGTTCGGTTATCTATTTCCGAACAAATAATAAATTTTTGGTTACCGAACAAATAAACAATGTTCAGGCTTGTGTTTCTAAATTTCGGTCATATGTTCGGGAGTTTAGTCCCGAAAAAATGACAAACATATTTTATTATTTTTGCCATTTTTTTTCAAGAAACTTACCCTTACAAGGCCAATCAATATCAAAGCTATGAACCTTCTCTAAGTTTTTATTGTTGTACTCATTTCGTCTTATGGAGTTGTGGTTGTCAAAAAAATTTCCACTCATTGTCATTGCTGGAAAAGTATAGGTAATCAAATGGTTGTTACCATTACCGCCAAAATATTGCCACCAAAGGGTTTTCAAGATTTTGAGAGTGGATAGGTTTTGAAGGTGAAATTTGGGAAAGATGGATGAGTGGTGATAGAGGTGGGTGCTCTCATAAACCCTAATTCATGATGTAGTGAGCGTGTAGGTTTAATTGTGAGATGGATGTCCCAAAATTAATGATGTCATCCGTAGTAATTTTATTTGAGGTTATTATTGTAATAAAAAAAAGCTACAAATAGATAGGTCCAAAATAATTTATGGGGTGCTAATTGCAACATTCGATTTTATAATTTCACAGCTATGATCCCAAAATGTCATTAGAGCAATTCTTACTGGTGTGCCTTTCACTCCTGTGGTTACATGAGCAGTTGCAATTCCACTGGCATCTGCTACCGGTGCAAGCCTTGAGATTCCAAAATCAGACACTTTTGCTGTAAACTTGGAGTCTAACAGTATGTTGTTTGCCTTGATATCGCGGTGGATAACTGGAGGGTCTGCTTCAGAATGGAGGTAGAGAATGCCCTTGGCTGCATCCAATGCTATATGCAATCTTCTTCCAAAACTTAGGGATTCTTTGGATCCAGCTGTCATATAACAGACCGAAAATGTAAAACAGACAATAAGATTAAATAACAACCGGAAAAACTAAAGTTCATTGATTGCTTCCTGTCTTAAAAGAGATACTGGCATATTGGTAGAATAAACTCTTGAGCACAAATCACAAAATGTAGTCCTTTAAGCAAGTTATTCCATCAAACGTGTCTCTCTTTCATTTTAAAAAACAAAGGGTGAAAACAGAAACATGTAAAACCCCTGATCCTCCCCTCAAAACCATGGGGAGAAAAGCAGTGTTTTTGGGAGTTCAGGAATTAGGATGTAATCGCACCAGAAATCCACACACTGACAAACAACTGCATAATGAGCATTGAAGATTACAAAATCTTACCAGAAAGGAGATCATGTAGTGAACCATTAGGCATGAACTCATACACTAACATCTGCACAACCAAGCAAACTGGTCAGATCATATAACTCGGCATTAAGTAATTATAATGCAACTCATATGATCAAAGTAAACTTAATGATGTTCAATCTCATCTTTTTTTTCCTTTTTTTTTTTTCCCTCCAAAAAACATAGTGCTAAATAAAAAATAAAAAACATTAAACTTCCCTTATCTGACCAAAGTAAAGGAACAGTAAAAGATGCCAACCAACACGGTGAATATAGGAATTAGAATGTTGAATATAGGACTTAGAATATTTTTATTTTTGGTAGATTGTATGAATCATGGATTTAGAGCCATGTTTATATTGTTTCTTAAATTGTATCATGAATACATTATATATACACGGCCTCTACCTCATTCATGGGTAAGCATTCAATTCTATACTTCTTCTTGGTATTAGTGTCACGCCCCAAGTTCCGTGACAACGCCGCACACTCATAAAAGTGAGCATGCAAGGCTAAGAATCCAATCACATAACCCACAATGTAAAATACTCAAAATAAATCCTTAAATTGTCATAATGCTAAAATCCACAAAAATTGATTATTCTTAACATGTGAAATTATCCACCAAGTCCACTAACAAAATCCATTAACAAAACAATAATCCAAGTACTTAAATCATAGTTCTACTCTTGGCACATTATGATAATTTTCCACCAAGTCCACTATTAAAATCCATTAACAAAATAAATATCCAAGTACTTAATCCATAGCCCTACTCTCGGCACTCCCATATGTAAAAAAGAAAATCCCGCGCAGCTCTACTCTTCAGAATCTGAAAAAAAATAAGGGTAAGCTAGACAGCCTAGTAAATAACCAACCATCACTGCCAGCTGGATCAAGTATATCAAAAAGCAGTAAATAAATAGTAGATAACCAATAAATATAATTTTTGATACAAATCAATAAATGACACGATTATTTGTAAGATGGTTTCATAGCTGAAAATAAACAGTGTAGCAATACATTTTAATTAAAAGTCAATGGGGTAACTCAATGAAATTTCATTATCCAAAATTTATAGATCGATATTCAGATGGTTCAATGATCGATTCACAAAACCCAAGTCTTGGTGACTACGGTCACTTAGCCCGTGACAAGGCCCAGAACCACACATAGGCCGGTGGTAAAGCCCCAAAAGAAACTAGTTTCTGTGCCAATAAATAACCCCCATTGGCTAGGGTCCAAATCATAGTCAGACTAGAGTGATGTTCAAAATTCAAACAATACACAAATTTTAAATAAAACACTCGATATTTTCGGAATAAACACTGGGTACAATTTTCAGAATAATTTCACAAAATATTCAAATAACTTTCATAATAATATTCGATGTTGTTTTTATACTTGACCCATATTTTATTTTGAGAGAACAGGAAAGCTATGAATAAATATTTATGATTTTAAACGATTCGATAGGATTAAAATAAACCAACAGTGATAGAGGGTTACTTACCTCAACGCTTAAAATAATATTCCAATACTAACTCTAAACACCCAGCTCCACCACTTCAATCACACAAACCTAATTAAATATTATACCACAAAAACAATTATTATTGATCACCATGATGCATCCATCATTCTTTTCTTTATAATGTAATAATCTAATCTTATAGTCTACAAGTAAATTCCAAAACCCCAAAATACATACACCCAATCAACATACAAGATACTATGTCTAAAGAAATAGTTAGGAGTACCATAAAAAATCTTACCTCCAAGAGATGATTAGATCAAAATCACCAATCTATGAATCTTCTTTCTTTTCTTTCTTCTTCTTTCTTTTTTTTTTTTTTTTTTTTTCCTATTGCTAGATCTGCCGCAGCAGCCACAACATCAAAAAAACCCTATTTGATTGAGCTTCTATGTTTCCAAGACCTAAAGCCCAAGTGGACCCATAACCAAATCTCCCAAAATTACAAACTCTAAGTAATAAAAATTAAAAACAAACCACCTCATAACTAATTCCTTGATATTACTAAAGTAACCCATATAAATTAATTTAATTACCAACCTATCCAAAAATAATAATATACAAAACTTGGGTTTTACAATTAGAGCCACCAAACCCTAGCCACCCACCACCCTCTCTCTATTTCGGCAGCCCTTCCACCTAACAGCTCCACCCATATCACCAACAACCCCTTCTCTCCTACCTAGCCACCCGACAGCCTCTCCTTCTTCTACCCTAGCTGACAGCCACCCTTCTCTCTCCTCAGCCCCTCGACAGCCTTTCAAAACTGCTGCCACCAGATTTTTAGGTGCTGACTAGACCCCCTCTGGCTTGGATCTAGTGCGGTTGTCCCTCTTGGGTAGTTTTTCCCCTTTCTTACCCTTCTAGGGTTCTTGTTTTTATGTGGTAAACACTTTTTCTATATTTACTTTGCTCATTGGGCTACCATGTTTGTTCGGTAGCATTTATTTGGATAAGCCGTTGAGTTTTTTTTTTCTAGTTTCTTGCATTGTTTTGAACTGTTTTGCTGTGATTCTGTGTGATTTTTAGCCCCTATTATTCCACCATGACTAAGCTATCTCTTGTTGTCTCTTCTGATGTACCCATAAAACCTGTCCTAGTTAGTTCTGATTTTTCTCTCTCATCACACTCTTGTTTATCGTATTACAAGTGTGGTGTTAAATGGGACAAATTTTGCCATGTGCAGCCACTCTGTTAAACTCTATTTAGGGGAAAAGGGAAAGGCCCATTGACTTTTACCTACTACTACCCAGCCAGCTACGATAGACCCTACCCATGCCCAGTGGGATATTAATAATTGTGTTATTTTGGAATGGATTTTCAACTCCATGAAGGATCGTATTTACCACATGTTCCTTTATTGTGATACAGTTCCAATTCTATAACGTGCATTGTCACAAATGGATGCTCATGCTCATAATAATACTCACATCTTTAAGCTCTATCATGATATTGCTCCTGTCTCTCAGTCTACTTTGGGACTTTCTGTGGCAGAGTTCTTCAGATATCTTCAGGTCCGTTGGGAAGAGTTGGCTCAATTGAGCCCTTAATTAAGTTACTAGCATATGCTATCTCTCTTGTGTCCAAACGCCTTGCTCGCTTGCACACTTACCAATTTATGATGGGTCTAAGTTTGAATCTCTTTAAACTCAGATTTTTAAACACATCACCCATGCCATCTCTCTATGAGGCCTTTGCCACCATTAATAGCGATGAGCACCGTAGGCGTCTGGTTCAGCCAAGCCCTTCTCCCGTGTCTTCGGTTTTATCTAATCAGATGACTCTTACTGCAAAGTCTAGTTCTCGGGGTTCTACTGGTCCAGTTACTTGTCATCATTGTGGTGCTTTTGGTCATGTTAAGGCTCGTTGCTTCAAGCTTCATCCTGAGTTGAGGCAATGTTCTTCTCACCCTCATAGTACTGGTACCTCTCGCACTGCTACTTTAGTGGAGGCTACTCTTGCTCTTGGGTCTTCTAATATCCATAATTTATAGGAGTTATAAACTCAGACTAGTCAGCTTCAAGCTCAGCTTGGATCTCTCACTGCTAGTTCTCGTGGCTAATCGTTTTCCACTACTGCCACCCTTGGTACAAGTGCTACTACTGCTTTCCATGTTCGGTCTGCTAGTTTCTCATAGGTTCTAAATTCTAGGGCTAATGATCATATGATGGGTGAGTTGTCCTTTCTTTCTTCAGTCCCTACTACTATCGTCCAATCTGAGTGTCTTGTTGATGGTTTTGTCATGACCCAAGTCCTTACTACTATCGTCCAATCTGAGTGTCTTGTTGATGGTTCTTCTGTCATGATCCAACCCTCGCCCCAAGGGATTAGAAAAATGACCGGCTAGTAATCCAAGATTACTGAAGGCCTGCTTAACAGTAATACAATAGTAAGGGTTGGCGGAAGCCTGCCAATAATAAAATATATTGTCCAATGAGCTGTGAAGACTTAAATGAACCAAACCAACCTTTGAAATGTGTTATTGTTAACAGATGTATATAGGATATGAATTGAACCTGTCTAAATCAGTAATTTATACGAGGTTAAAATTAAATATTTGGATAGGTAAATTAGAGCCTAATTCATATTGGTATAATTAAATTTAGTTTAATTTAAATTAGATTATGATAAGAATTGTTTAATTTAAGTGAATTTGGACAGGTTCAATTCATATCCTAACCATATTTGTTCACAATATCACAATTCATTTCACACATGGCACATAATAGCACATAAACACATAATCAATGCAAATCATATAATTAACTTAATTAATTAAGAAGGTGGTCTTCACGTCATCACATCTTCATCTTTCGTTCATTATAAGGGTGGAGTGTCTTTATCCCCTGCCATTACTTTATTATCTGTTTTGTATGTTCCAAATTTTGCCTATAATCTCTTATCCGTTAGTCATCTTGCCAAACAATTTAATTGTGCTGTCATCTTTTTACCATCTTCTTGTATTTTACAAGACTTGAGTTCGAAAATGATTTTTGGCAAGGGCTATGAGTATAATGGGCTTTACTGCTTTGGAAATCTATCAGACAAGCATTCATCTTCTTCTTTAGCTAGTTTTCAAGCATCTGTTTTGCCTACTTCCATGTCTTCTGTTTTTAATATTCAAACTTTAAAATTATGGCATACTCATATGGGTCATGTTAATTGTCAATATTTATGTCAACTTTTTCCTTCATTTAATAAAGCTTGCAACAATTCTAAATTTCATTGGCCCTGTTTGGTAGAGCTGTGGGAAAGTGATTATAACTTATAACCTAACAGCTTATAGCTTATAACTGTGAACATAAGCTGATTTTTTACTTATAAATTAAGCTTCTCCTCCCCCACTCAAAGAATAAGTTGATTTTTGACTTACAAAAAGCTATAAGTTGTATTGTTAAGCTGAACCAAACACATCAAAATAGCTTAAATTAAGCTAAAAACTGAAATAAGCGGGAAATAAGCCCTACCAAACAGGGCCGTTGTATGGTTTGTGAGTTGTCTAAGCATACTTGCACTAACTATATCGCTCACATGACTCGTGCTCCTAGTGTCTTTGATCTTAGTTGCAGGAATTGTGCAACCAGGTGATGAATCTTTGTAAAAAATGCGATTCCATGTTTCTTAGAAAGAAACGTGTAAGAATCGCATTTCTATAGATCCTGCCCAAGATGGGATTGGTGGTGGCTATGAACAAAAACCCTAGCCTATTGGTCGGCAATGAGAGAGAGGAAAAAGAAGGTGAAGAAGAACTTGAATATGTTAAAGCTCAAGAGGGTGAAGTTGAAGCCCTAGATCGAGGTATGTCCTCCTTTGCTTCGTTTTTCTTCTTTTTCATCACTTCAAAGGTCATCTCTCTCTCTCTGTGCTTTTCGTCTCTCTCTCGCAGTTTGTCTCTCTCTCTTGTAGATCGTCTTCCCCTCTGTTTTCCCTCTTGCTGATCGTCTCTGTTTTTCATCTCTCTCTCTTTCTCCCTTTTTATTTTTCTTTTTCTTCTCGTGAAAGCCTCTCTCTCTCTCCCTTTTTATTTATTTATTTCTTTTTGGTTGAGAATGAAACACAAATGACTTGAGTACTCAAAAATTACATATTTTGACACGTGGTGCAGTTCTTCCATCTAAGACTGTATTTTAGATAGAATATACTTTTTCTTTTCTTTTTTTTTTATTTCTTCTTATTCTCATGAAAGATTGAATATACTTCTTTTTTGTTTTTTTTTATAACAAAAGTCCTATTTTTTATTTATTTATATCTGAGACCCTTTTTTTTCTTTTCTTTTTTTCAATTTTATTTAAAATAAAATAAATAATATTGTTGCACAACCTTCATAAATGCAATAACAATAACTGTATTCATTTCATAATTATAAAAGATGCATATTCATCAAAACAAATTGAAAAAACTTTTTCAATGTTAATTTTATCATTTTTATAAGTTAAATCAAACCAAACCAAACTAATCATATTTTATATTTTTAAAAATAAAGTCAAATCAAACCAAACCAATTATATTTTTTATTTTTAAAAATCAAATCAAACCAAACTAAACATAATTCTAATGGGATTCTATTATATTTTTGTGTAGCAATGTAAGTCATCAAATTTAATATATTTAAATAAATCCACTCCAAGAAAACAAATACATGCTGAAATTTTAAATTAATTTTATTTATATATACATAATATACATATATATATAAGTGCTCCCCAAGGCGCTCCCAACCTAAGAAACTTCTATTGGCTCACGCTCCCCTGCTCCCGCTTTCGCTCCTATCTCCGCTCCTGCTTCGTGCAACTAAGATTCTGATATCTGGGGTCCTTTCCCTTTCAAGTTTATGGAAGTGAAGTGGTGCATTAGTGTTTCAAAGCTCAAGTTCCTCAATAGGGCTTATTAATTAGATCGCCTAAAAAATGAGAGTGGGGGTAGGGACGCCCCTCGTCGGAGGACTCTCTTCCTAGGAGGTCGTTATTTTGAGCTTGAGGAGGAAGGGAAAGATTATATTGGGCGGCAACGAATGGCGATTGTGGAGCAGGGGTAGGGCCTTTGCAGAGCCATTGTTCTCTGCGGTCATGAGGTACGCTGGTGTTGTCAGAAACTCCGAAGGGCCTCGCAAGAACTAGGTTGACTGGCTTACTTGGGGCGTTTTCTCGAGGGGTGCCGGAGTATAGCTGTGTGGATTTGAGGAGAAGAGGATGGCCGATCTTCGGTGCAGATTGTGGCCATGATAAGTGGCAGACGAGAACATATTTTTGTGCTAGAATCGGATTTTGGTGGTGGTTGGGATGGGTTATGGAGGGTTTTGCCTTTGGGGATGGTTGGGTCAGCAGACAGAAGTGTCCACAGAGGGTGGATGTATCACGTGGGCCATCGACGACGAGTGTGGCAGTACTTCGTGATGGGAATGAGGGGGATGTTGTGGTTCAGGAAGGAATTGAAGGGAGGTGGTTTTAGAAGTTGGATAAAGCAATAGTGAGGAGGGTGGGGGTATGGGGAGATAAAGGGTTGGACATTGTGGTTGTTACCAACTGGGCACATCGATGGTGGAAGTCGTCGGGAGAAGTAGAGGTTCATGGAATTGGAGGCCAATTTTACCTATTTGTTTTTTGATAGCGATAAAAGGCGGACAATGTGATGTGTCGGCAGTGGATGATAACTGGTCAAGATTTGACTCTCAATTGGAGGTCGCCGGACTCGCTTTGTACTGATGGCAGGAAACCTGCTCTGGTTCGGAGCAACTGGATACAGATATTGGGCCTTCCGATTCATCTTCATAGCCCTGGGGTGTATCGACAGATCGGTGATAAATGTGGTGGTTTTGTGACGATAGATGAGTCGTTGGAGCGATGTGTTTGGATGAAGTTTCGTGGCTTGGTCAGAGGGATTCCGTCACAGATTTTATTCCGTTAGGGTTCACGGCGTTACACTCTTCCAATTTGGTCAGAAATTGGGCTGGTGGTGGTAGATGCTTTGACCGCGGGAGATTCTGCAGGTGAGATTTAGCCGGCTATAGTAGGCGTGAATCATGGATAGTGGGTGTGGCAAGGATTACGGGGCGCAGATCAACCTCAAAGATTGGGGGGTTAGAGAAGATTCCTACGTAAGTTTCCAAGATTTTGGGAATGAGAGGTCAGCGGTCAACGAAGGCCTGATCTAAAGGGGAGGGGTTTTAGGCAAGTTTGGAGGCCTAATAATTCAACAAGAGGTGGGCCCAATTATTCAGACCTACACCAAGAGAGATGGCGAGGCTAAGGCAGTTGGGCCTCTGGGTGTGCAGTATGCCTAAAAGGGGCTTGGGGGGTGACTTGTGAGAGTTTCATTTGGCCTAGGACATTGGGAACGGGTTTGGCCTATTTTCTAATGGGCCAATGGTACAGCCTACAGGTTATTCAGAGGATCCTTCTGTGCAGCGGATCTTTAAGAGGATACATTGGAGTATGGGTTCGCGATCCATTGGGGGGTCCTCGCCGGCAGTAGAGGAACAACGGCAGTCGGGGAAGAGCCATTTGCCAACGGAAGAGTGCGTTGGTAAATCTAAGGACAGTCCGACAGAGGGTAGTGATGAGCTGTGTTACATGGACTCGCCACTTTGGGGCGAAATGCACGTCGACGACCGCGACAGGTCTTGCGGTGTGGGATGCAGGTCGAATTCGTTTATTCTCGATCGAACACGGCTCACAGCAAAAGAAATGAAAGAAGTGAGAAAAGAGGTAACCTGGTCGAATGATCCAGTCGAAGCTCCATCCAGTCGAAGCTCCATCCGGTCGTTCCAGTCGCAGATCGAACTCCGTCAGTCGTTCCAGTCGATCGAAGGCCCAAACGACTCTCTCTCTCTGTCGCTTTCTCTCTCTCCCTCGCGATCGATCGATCGATCGCTTCCTTCACGCGCTTTCTCTCCTCTCCTCTCGCCCCTCTCTTGATTCAGATATATGATATATCTATATAATCTATATGCGTATATATCTATATAAAATAATAATAGTTAATACCTATTATTATAATAACTATAATAATAATTCCTATTATAATAATACCTATTATAACTATTATCTATATCCATTCGTATATATCTATATAAAATAATAATAATTAATAACTATTATTATTATAATAACTATAATAATAATTATTATTATTATATATTATATAATAATTATTGTATAACATATAATATATTTATAAGATAATATACACTTATATATATTAACAAAAATAAATAAACACATATATGTAAAATAATTATTTGTTATTTATATAATATAACTCATCTTAATAACTATATTTAAAAATATATATATATATTTAACGTATCCCCGTACCCGTATCCAAATTTGGATACATATCCACGTATCCTTAATTTTTAATTTTGAAGTGTCCGACCCCTAGATACGCACCCGCACCCGATCCTCGTACCCGCGTCCGTGTAACTTAGGTGATGAGGCAAGGTCTCCTCCGATTCTTACTAAGTTGATGGTTTTCCGGCATGATATTCGTGATCAGGAAGAAGAGTGGTTGGGGTGCGCTGTTGTTTCTGAACTTGAGATTGAGTCTGTTGATCCAACAGGTCGTTGGGCTAATGGGGATGATTTGCCTCTGGTTCCGTAACCATTGGCGGTGGAGTTTGGGGAATCTAAGGTCGGTAAGGCTGCTATTGACAGAGAGCCCACGACAGCTGGGCTTGTAGGAGATGAGCCTCCTGGTCTAGGAGAGGTGTCTGCGTGGGTGTTATCGCAGATTAAGGAGGTAAGTTCTCTACTTGGGGTCTCCTTTGTTGGCTATGAGGATGAAGCTATGAGGCTGGTTTCGGCTATAGAGGCCTTGTGGAGGGGGACTGCTCCAGTGGAAAACAAATATAGGTTGTTGGGCAAAAGGCCAAGGGTGCTAGAGAGCTACGGAACTTACAGTGTACTGTCAATTATGATCGGTGGCCACAAGTAGGTGGTCAGGTTGTCAGGAAGGAGCGTGTTACTCATTCATTGTTGCCATGCGGTTAAAAATCTTATTTTGGGACGTGCGTGGACTAAATGATAGGGGACAAAGGGTGACGGTTAAGACGGTTTTACGGAGGGCGAAAGCGAATGTTGTATGTTTTCAGGAGACTAAAATGGAGCATATTGATGGAGAGGTGGTAAGGGAGGTGTGGGAGGGGGGGGCTTGTGGATTGGACATTTTAGCCAGCTATTGGAGTGGCCGGGGGAATTCTAGTGTACTGGGATCAGTGGGTGGTTGTCAAAAAGGAGGAGGAGATGGGTGGTTTCTTGTTGTCTTGTTTTTTTTGCTGTATTGGGGATGACTTTCCACGGGTGTTTACAAGCGTTTATGGGCCAGTGAGGGGGTTAGATTGGGCTTCCTTTTGGAAAGAATTACAAAGTATTGCTTTTCGATGGGCAACGCCATGGTGTGTAAATGGGGGAATTTAAATGTGGTGTGTTGTGCGGAGGAGAAGTTGGGTTTGGGTCCAAGAGCAGGATCTATGCGGGATTTCTCCTTATTAATTGATGACTTGGAGTTGATTGATCTGCCGATGCAGGGGGGTAGCTTCATTTGGTCTGGAGGCTTGGTGTTTTCGCATTTGGATCGCTTTCTGATTTCTGGCAATTGGGAGGAGCATTTTCCTCATGTGGTTCAACAAAGATTGGAGCGTCTTGTTTTAGATCATTGGTTGGTGCTGTTGGATAGTGGTTGGATTCGGAGTGGTCTGGTGCCATTTTGGTTTGAAAATATGTGGTTGTAGTCAGCAGGGTTTGTGGATATAGTTCGGCCATGGTGAGTAGGTTATGATGTGATGGGTGTAAGTTTTCTAAAGAATCTGTATATTCAATTGTGTCAATTTACAAAGAGTTCATCAGTTTATATAGCCCTAAATCTATGACTGAAAAAGGAAATACTAACTAATTCCTATTTACACAATCATACCACATATACACAACATGCCATATATACAATATATTCTCACACCCCCGCTCAAGGTGCTTTAGCAAAAAATACTGAGAGTTTGCTAAGAAGAAATTGAAACCGAGCGGTAGTGTAAATCTTGGTGAAGAAGTCCGCAAGTTGCAAAGCCGATAAGACGAAAGGTAGCGGGATAGAGCCAAACTGCAGATGCTGTCGAATAAAGTGACAATCAATCTTAACGTGTTTCGTCTGTTCATGGAAGACAGTATTGTGGGCAATCTGAATAGCACTGCGGTTGTCACAATAGAGAGAGGTCGGAGAAGACTGAGGTATACCCAAATCAGAGAGAAGACAACGAAGCCAAACAAGCTCAGCAATAGCATAAGCCATAGCACAGTACTCAGTTTCGGCAGTAAAGTGAGCAACAATAGTTTGTTTCTTGCTTTTCCAAGAGATCAAGGAATCGCCAAGAAATATACAAAAACTAGAGGTGGACTTGCAATCATTAACATCACCAGCCCAATCGGAATCAGCATAGGCCACCAAGTCTAAAGAGACAGTAAAGAACAATAATAAGCCCTGAAAGATGGTACCCCGGAGATAGCGAAGAATGTGAACCAAAGCAACCCAATGGGTAGAGCGAGGAGCAGAAACGAATTGACTAACCACATGAATAACATAAGCAAGATCAGGGCAAGTGACAATCAAATAAACTAAACAACCCACAAGTTCGCAATAGAAAGTGGGATCATCCAAAAGAACATCATTAGTAGAGTTGAGCTTCACATTAAGCTCAATAGGGGTATCAAAAACCTTAGTATCAATAAGACCGGCACGGTAAATAACCTCATTAGCATACTTGGCCTGAGACAGAAAATAGCCCTTTGGAGAAGAGGCAACCTCAATACCAAGAAAATACTGCAATGAACCCATATCTTTCATTTCGAAGGTGCGGAAGAGATGTTGCTTGACCTCAGAGATAGCAGAATATCATCCATATAGAGTAAGAGAGCAACAAAACCAACTGAGGTATGTCTTAGAAACAAAGCAGAGTTAGAAGCAAAATGACGAAATCCAAGCTCAGTAACAGTAGTCTGAAAGCGATCATACCAAGTACAAGGAGATTGCTTCAAATGACAAACCTGCCTAGAGGAGTGGAGAAGGCCAGTGGGAGGACACATGTAGACCTCCTTAGTGAGATGACCGTTAAGAAAAGCATTCTTAATGAACATCTGATAGAGAGGCCAATATAAAATAGCAGCAATAGAAATCAAAGTATAGACAGTAGTCATCTTGGCAACAAGGGCAAATGTCTCCTTATAATCAATACTATACTCCTGCGAGAAACCCTTAGCAACAAGGCAAGCTTTGTATCGCTCGAGAGAACCATCATAATGAGTCTTGACTTTATAAACTCATTTGCAACCAATCAGATTCTTGCCAGCAGGGAAAGGAACCAACTCCCAAGTGTTAGTCTTCTGCAAGGCAAACAACTCATCCTCCATAGCTTAAACCCAATTAGGATCTTGACAGGCCTCCGTGTAAGACTAAGGTTCTGAAAAAGAATGAATAACAAACAAAAAAGTACGATAGGAAGCAGAAAAACATGTATGAGACCAACCCAATCTGTTTGGAGGGCGACACTCACGAGTAGGATATCGGTGTACAGCAGGATTAGAGTCGTCAGAAATAGGAGGATCAGCAGCAGGGGTAGAGACAACTGGTGGATGAGGAGTCTTGCAACGAGAATAAACTAACAACAGAGGAGGAGGAGAAGCCAAAGGAGGAGAAGTAACCAGAGGTGCAAGAGGAGAAGATCGAACAAGGTCAGGAGGAACAGTAGAGATGTACTCATCAGATGGGACCTCAGAAGGAAATGGATCAATATGAACCAAATCCTCTTTGGAAACTGGGGAGGTGAGAGGAGGAAGCTGAAAGTAAGGTAGACATTCGAGAAAGGCAACATGGCGGGAGACATAAAGGTGACAAGAAACAGGGTCATAACAACGATAACCTTTCTGAGTGAGACTATAACCCAAAAAGGCACATAGGACAGACCAAGCACTAACTTTGGTCCTATCTTTATGGGGTAAAAGGACAAAACAAGCAGACCCAAACACACGAAGGAGGTAGTAATTAGGAAGTTGGGAAAACAGAGCCTCATAAGGAGACTGACCAGAAAGAAGGGGGGTAGGCATACGGTTGAGAAGAAAAACAGCAGTAAGAACTGCCTCACTCCAAAATGGAGCCGGAACGGAGGTAAAGAGAAGGAAAAACCTAGCTGTCTCAATAAAATGACGATGTTTACGCTGAGCTCGACCATTTTGGGCAGGTGTATCAATACCAGAAGTTTGGTGAATAGTACCCAATTTGGCCAAGTATTTACAAAATTCAGTTTTAAAGTATTCCCCACCCAAGTCAGACCGCAACAATTTAATAGTAGACCTAAACTGTGTAGTGACCATAGACTGGAAAGTATGGTATATCTTGTAGAAGTCAGACTTATGAGTCATAAGATAAACCCAAGTGTAACGCGTGCAGTCCTCAACAAAAGATACATAGTATGCAGAACCCCTTTTGGTGAGAACAAGAGAAGGGCCCCAAACATCAGTATGAACTAAAGAAAATGACGTATCAAATATAGAAGTACTTTTATGAAAAGGTAAAGCTGTCATTTTGGCAAGTTTACACCCCTGACATTTAGTGAGTTCACTGGGAGAAACTTTACCCAATATACCCGATTGAGCTAAAGACCGCAAGCAATCAGTAGATAAATGCCCTAATCTAGAATGCCACAAGTAAAAAGGACTACACAGAAAATCTAACTGAAAAGAGAAAAAAGCAGTCTGAAAGGTTGCCATAGACAAATGCAAACTCTCAATCACATAGAGGTCTCCAACTCTACGGCCGGTCTTAATCTACTGCCTAGACATCCGATCCTGCACAGAATAGATAGAAGAAGAAAAAATAACATCAAAACCAGAGGCATCAAGCTGACTAATAGATAATAAATTGACAGATAATTGAGGAACATATATGACAGATGGAATAGAGACATCAAACATAGCAGACGGTAAAACAGACCCAACAGATATAACATATATACCAAACCCATTAGCAGTATTGATAGTTATAGGAAGGGGATGAGGAGTACAATTTTAAAGTAAGGAGAGATGGAAAGTCATATGATGAGAGGGACCAAAGTCAAAAATCCAACAGACGAAGAGATACTTGAAGAAGACCCAAGCAAACTTGAATGAAGAGAGGAAACAATGGAGGCAGACGAGGATGGCTGGGAGGTAGACAATATATGTTGAAACTGACTAATTAGTGTATGCTGAAGCTGACTAATCTGAGAAGTCAAGGAAGTCAAGTCAGCATCAGGAGCCAGAGTAAATACAGTAGAACCGGTGGAAAGCCGAATGACACTCAGAGGAGGAGCGCAGAACTTGATCAGAAACTGCTAAAAAGACGAGGCAAACACAAGCGAAGCAGACAAACATCATTTCTTAGGACAATGATACTTCCAATGGTCTTTCTGATGGCAAAAAGCACACTTATCAGAAGCCAGAGATATCATAGTAACTAGAAAACTGAGGGATTCAAGTGGGATAAAACCGAAATAGCCAAAGAGGGGTCTAAGTGTAATGAACAGAGAATAATGGGTCAAACAGTAATAAGAAGAGACCTGAGTTCCTGTTTGACTTCAGCCTCTTCAAAATAACCAAGAGCAATATTACGACCTAAGCAGAACCAGAGAGAGAGAGAGAACCAAAGAGCTGAACCAAAATTAGATAATCTTGTTTGACTTCAGCCCCAAAATCAGAGAGATAGGATTGCCGCGATTTTAGAGAGAAAGGTAGGCTTCGAACTCGACCAGAGGAAGAGTTCTGATGATCACGAGCCAGAGAAATCCAAAGGAGGGTCACGTTAAACTCAACCTACAGAGACAAGGTCAACGCAACACTCCTTCAACCAGTGAAAACGGAGCATGAAGTTGTCTTCTTGAAGTAGATGAGAAACCAGTTGAGTCACGCGAGCCACTTATGACCTTCAATCGAACGAAACGAAGACAGAGGGAGTCACGACTTACAACTCAGAGGGATAATCGCAACTTGCGACTAGTGACCTGATACCATGTTTTCTGAGAGATAATTGCAACCAAGGAGATGGCCTATGATCACAACTCAGTTAGAATCTGATGAAAAAAATGATTCAGAGACAGCGTTTAGGGTTTGCGCTCAGAGGCGGCTCTGATACCATGTAAGTTTTTTGAAGAATCTGTATATTCAATTGTGTCAATTTACAAAGAGTTCATCAGTTTATATAGCCCTAAATCTATGACTGAAAAAGGAAATACTAACTAATTCCTATTTACACAATCATGCCATATATACACAGCATGCCATATATACAATATATTCTCACAATGGGAGATTTAAGTAATAGGTTGGCTTAGAAATTAAAGCTTCTAAAGACAGACTTGCGGCGGTGGATAAAAGAAGTGTTTGGTCAATTGGAAACTTAGAAGACTAATCTTTTGATGGTATTGCAAGGATGGGACGGAAAGAAAGTTGAAGGAAGCTTGACTGCTGAGGACTTGACGGCTCGTGAAGGGGTGCAAAAAGAGTTTCTCCAGGTGGCTCACATGGAAGAGGTTAGTTATCGTCAGAGGTCGAGATGTTTGTGGTTGAAAGATGAGGGTCAGAATACTAACTTTTTTCACCGTATGGCGAATGCTTATCGTTGGGTGAATCAGATTTGGAAGATTCGAGTCAACGATGTGTTGTTATCCTCAAAGGAGGCGGAGGTAAAGGAAGGCGTCGTGAGCTTCTATCAGCACCTATTTCGAGGGAAAGATGAGTGTTGGATGGTGTTTAGTTTGCTGCTATTTCGGAGGCGGATAGGCACATGCTAGAAAGGCCATTTTCAGAGGAGAATGTTGCAGGGGCCTTGCAGAAAATTCCTAGGGACAAGGCGCGAGGACCGGATGGTTTCACTATGCTTTTCTTCTAGTAGTGTTAGGACATGGCGAAGACAGATGTGTTATCTTTGTTTGCTCAGTTCTATCATATAGGGTAATTCGAACGGAGTCTTAATGCCACTTTCATAGCTTTGATTCTGAAGAAAGGCGGGGCAGAGGATATTCGGGATTTTCGTCCTATCAACCTATTGGGTAGGGTGAACAAGCTTCTAGCGAAAGTTCTAGCTAACAGAATGTGAGGTGTCTTGGAAGGGCTAGTGTTAGAATCCTAGAATGCCTTTGTGGGTGGGCGTCAGATTTTGGATGCTATGTTGGTAGCTAATGAGTATGTTGACTTGCAGATTCGGCAGGGGCAAGCTGGTATTATTTGCAAACTAGACATTGAGAAGGCGTATGATAATGTGAACTGGCGGTTTCTGTTATATATGTTGGAGCGGATGAGGTTTGGGGAGTCGTGGAGGCAGTGGATTCAGTTTTGTATTTCAACAGTTAGGATGCCTATTCTAGTTAACGAGGACACTAGTAGGATTTTTCCCAACTCATAGGGGTTTGCTGCAGGGGGATCCTTTGTCTTCATTGTTGTTTATTTTGATTATGAAGGCCTTGGGGCGATTGTTATCTAATGCTGTTTAGAGAGGTATGCTGACAAGTTTCGAGGTAGGCATGGCTTCGCAGACCAGCTTAGGTGTCCCATTTGTTTTACGCGGATGATGCTCTTATTTTTTGCAGACTGGAGAGTGGTCAGGTTGGTTATTTGAGGTGTGTTCTACTATGTTTTGAGGCAGTTTTGGGGCTTTGGGTGAATCTGGAAAAGTCTAAGATGATTCCAGTTGGTGAAGTCGGTCGTCTTTCAACATTGGCTGCTATTTTAGGGTGTAAGATGGTGGCTCTGCCCACAACGTATTTAGGGTTACCTTTGGGGGCTTCTTTTAAGGCCAAATGTGCGTGGGATGGGGTGGTGGATAGGGTGCAGCGTCGGCTGGCAGGTTGGAAGATGCAATGTTTGTCGAAAAGGAGGCGAGTCACTCTGATAAAGAGTGTCCTCTCTAGTATCTCGATTTATTTCATGTCAATTTACATCATTCTTGTGTCGGTTGCAAAAAGGCTAGAGCACTTACAGAGAGATTTCTTATGGGGTGGAGGGTCTGCGTCTTTCCATTATCATCTAGTAGCTTGGGAACAAATTTGCCTAAGGCACTGGAGGGGTTGGGGATTCGGATTTTGGTTTCTTTTAATTTGGCTCTTCTAGGGAAGCGGTTATGGCAGTTTGGGTTAGAGAAGGAGAGGTTGTGGAGGCAAGTAGTAGGGGCTAAATATGGGTTGGGTTGGGGGGATTGGAGTACGAAGGAGGTTAGTCAATCGCATGGCCGTAGTTTGTGGAAAGGTATTTGGTTGGGATGTGAGAAGTTTTGGCTGAGAATCAGTTTTGGGGTAGGAGTGGGGGCGGGGGTGGGGGCGGGGGCCGGGGCCCGGGTTCGGTTTTGTAGGGATAGATGGTGTGATGAGTTTCCATTGGAGGTGATGTTCCCATTGATTTTTTGTGTTGTGATTGATCGGGAGGCGACGGTGGCTTCATATGCTTAGGTGCAAGGCCATGTGGTGGTGTGGCAAGTTGGGTTACGTCGGGAAGTGCAGGATTAGGAGGTGGGACAGTTGTTGGATTTGCTGGGTTTTTGGTATGGGCTTCGGTTTGGAGGGGTAGGCGAGGATACTCTTAGGTGGGAGTGCCCGAAGTCCAAAGTGGTATTTTCTGTATCTTCTTTATACCATGGGCTTATGGGTGGGGGTGGGGTGACATTCCCTTGGAAGAGTGTTTGGGTGGTGGGTTGTCTGTCCAAAGTGGCTTTCTTTGTGTGGACAGCAGCGTTAGGCTGTATTTTGATAATTGATAACTTGATCCGTTGTGGGCATATTTTGGTTAATTGGTGTTGCATGTGTTGTGGAGCTGCGGAGACAGTGGACCATTTGCTAATTTGTTGTCTGGTTGCCTCACACCTTTGGATGTCTATAGTTGCTATTTTCGGTTTGGCTTGGGTTCAACCGGGGACAGTCAGGGCGGGGTTGCAAAGCTGGGTTGGGGGTTGGGTTGGGAAGAGAAGGCGGAAGGCATGGATAATGGTTGGCCACGGTCCTATGTAGCTAGTTTGGTTGGAGCGTAATAGGAGGGTTTTCTTGGGGAAGATGCGAACGGTGACTTGGTTAGAGAGGCGTTTGTTCATAGTGTTGCATAGTTGGATTTCATTGGCAGTGGATCAAGATGTTTTGTCGTTTGCTGATTTTGTAGAGGACTTGCTTCCTTAGTTGTTTTGTTTTGTTTCTTTGCCTTAATGTTTTCAGCAGTTTGGTTTGTTACTTTTAGCTACTTGGGATTTCTTGTATTCTTTGCATTGTCTTGATGCTCTCTTTATAAAGTTTGTTTATTTATCAAAAAAAATATATCTGGGGTCCTTCCCATGTCACTGCTTTTTCTGGTTATAGATATTATATGACTTTTATTGATGATCACACCTAGTGCACTTGGGTTTATCTATTTCATCGTAAGTCTGACGTATGTCCCATTTTTGTTCAGTTTTTACAAAAGGTTAAAACTCAATTTCATACAGTTGTTAGGAATATCTGTTCTGATAATGGTGGGGAATATATTTTTAATGAATTTCATTCCCATCTAAATCAAACCGGTATTCTTCAACAACTTACTTGTCCTTGGATCCCTAAACAAAATGGTGTTGCTGAACACAAAAATTCTCATATTATGTCTGTTGTCCGGTGTCTTCTTCAGGGTATGGGTGTTCCCAAGTCTTACTGGTATATGGCTATCCATACTGTTGTTTACCTCATTAATAGGACTCTTAGTCATGTGTTGCATGGTCTCACTCTGTTCATATCCTTATGCCTATTACCACTATGTTTCCTATCTTACTGCATGTCTTTGGATGTACTTGTTTTGTTCAAAATCGGAGTCCCGCTCGCACCAAGTTAGATGACACATTTATTCGTTGTGTTTTCTTAAAGTACTCTTCTATGTCCAAAGGGTATAAGTGTTATGATCCTACTTTTTGTAAGGATCTTTCTTTCTTTGGTACTAACCATCCTTTGCAGACTTCTCCTCCCATTACTTCTAGTGTTTGCCTGGTGCCCATTTTGGACAAGGTTGAGGATGAGGTTGTTCCCCACTCTCCTTCTCAACCTTCACCTCTGTCCCCCTCCCATTGCAGGTATACTCTTATCACCTACGCACTCAGCTACCCCATGCTGCCTCTTCGATCTCTGGGTCAAGTAACTCTTCTTTTTTAGCTCCATCTCCTCTACCTCCTCGTCGTAACCCACCTCGAGATCAACATCCTCTAGATTGTTGGGGTTATTTGAGTAGTACTAATCTGCCCATTTACCAGTATCTTTCCTATGACAGGGTTTCTGATTCTTATCGTTCTTTCCTTGGCAAGCTTGAGTTAGAGTCTATTCTCATTCTGTGCCTGAGGCCCTTCAGAATCCCAAATGAGTAGAGGCTATGCAAACTGAAATGGTGGCCTTAGAATAGAATCACGCTTGGGATCTTGTACATTTACCTCCTGGGGAAAGCGCTGTTGGTTGCAAATGTGTGTTCACTATAAAGTACCTTGCTGATGGCTCAGTTGATCGTTATAAAGTCCTCCTGGTGGCCAGAGGTTTCACACAGATTCCTGGCAAGGATTTTGGCACCACTTTTGCCTCTGTTGCCAAGCTTACTTTTGTGCATCTCTTTATCACCCTTATAGCATCACATTCTTGGCCTCTTTATTAGCTTGATGCCAAGAATACGTTTCTTCAGGGGGATCTCTTTGAGACGATCTACGTGGCTCCGCCACCCGAGTTCGAGGAGTATTCGGGGAAAGTGTGTCAGTAACACAAATCTTTGTATGGTCTAAAACAGTCTCCGCGAGCATGGTTTGGTTGCTTTAGTTTTGTTCTCATAGCTATGGGCTTTGTTCAGTGCCACTTAGATCATACTTGTTTCATTGGCCGGAATTTTACGCTACCACAATTATGTGTGGTAGCCGATAATTGTGTGGTAGCCGAAATCGCTGTCACACAATTATTGGGTGGAGGAGCCGATAATTGTCGGGCGCAACGGAAGATCCTCCGCTAATCGCTGATGAAACTACACCGAGAGATGATCTCACCCCAACAAACATGCTGGGATCAGAGATTATCACCGCAAGACGCGCCTTGAACTTCGACTCACCCTCGACTTCAGTGCATGAGACAATACAAGCGATCATGGAACAAGCAAAGCAAAACGAATAGAGGTTAGAGAACATGATCGCTGAGAACGAACGTCTCCGTCTGGATTTGGCCTTGGAAGTAGCGAAGTCCAAACAAGTTGTACGCCAAGATCCGGAACGACCTCTGAGGGCAGGTGGTCGACGACCTCCAGCCCGACAACAAGACAATGATAGCGACTCTGACTCATTATCCCCGGAGCCCAAGAAGAAGGGATGACTCGAAACTACCAGTTCCTCTGAAGAGAGTCCACGTATAAGGCATAAGCAATGACGAAATAGTTCAGACGAAGAGGACCAGCACGATCCCTTTGTGTGACGGATCGCAAAGGCTATACTATCCAAGAAGTTCAAGGCCCCGTCGTTCACCTTGTACGACGGGAAATCGGATCCCACGGATCATATCCGTCACTATAAGCAAGCCATGACGTTGTATGCAAACGACGAAGCTCTCGTGCAAAATATTTTCGAGCAGTTTGGGACCGTTGGTAGTCAGATGGTATTATAAGTTGGAGCCGACGTTGATCAAGAGTTTCCATCAATTACAAAAATCCTTCAGGGCAAGATTCATCACCAACGAGGTCCAGCCGAAACAAGCCAACTCTCTCTGGGCATTGCAGATCCAACCAGGAGAAACCCTAAGAGCGTATTCGGCGCGCTATTGGGAGTGCTTTAATCTTGTTGATGACGCTTGCAACGACTCCATGGCCATCACCGCCTTTAAAATGGGTTTGCATCCTGACAGTGTTCTCCGTAGTTCCTTGACTAGAAGGCCTCCCAAAACAGTCTAGTCATTGATGAAGAAAGTCGAGGAATATTGCAAAGTGGAAGACGACGCCTTGCGGGTTACAGCCGGGAACAAGGCCAACAAGACGGCCCATCCTGAAATTGTTCAGCCGGTAAACTCTATGCCATCTCGGAGTCTCGAACCACGGCATCGGGCTAAACGAGACAAGAGACGAGATTCACGCCGATCAAATGACCAATGTTCCCACCGAGCTAGCGAACAACTTCAAGTAGATAACAGGCGCACAAAGCGCGCGGACAAGAAATATACGGAGTTGTCGGAGCCGATTAGCGTGGTTATGTCTAAAGTCCAACACCTTCCATTCTTCATATGGCCATCCAAAATAGTGGGATCTCCTGACATGAGACGACGAGATAGGCGGTGCGAGTATCACAAAGACCACGGTCATGATACTGCGAGTTGTTTTGCATTGAAGGATCACTTGGAAGAATTGGTACAAGATCGTCGGTTACAACAGTACGTCCGAAAAGACAACTCAACCAAAGCAGTAGCCTTAAGGCAGGATTCACCTCCACTCGGCGTGATCCACATGATATAAAACCTACCAACGGCATCCGAGGTGTATACGATTCAGTCGCGTCCCGACCCTTAAAATCAACTCACCCCGGCTAAACGGCCTCATGAAGCTACGAGCATTGCCTTTGATGATTCAAATTTGGCTGGAGTGACACTTCCTCACATCGATGCTTTGGTAATCGAGTTACGCGTAAATCGATTCACCGTTGAGCGCGTACTCATTGATCCTGGGACCACATCGAAAGTTATGTATTACAAGACATTCACCAAACTTGACTTCACCAAATCAGATCTTTCTCCAGCTCTTTATCCATTATTCGGCTTCAACGCCAATCCAAAGTACCCGTTAGGCAAAATCACGCTACCAGTTTGAGCAGGCTCGCGAACAGTGAATATGGAATTCTTGGTCGTCAAGCTGCCCTCACCGTATAACCTCATCATGGGCCGAACTTGGCTGCACACCATGCAGGTCATGCCAAGCACTTATCATCAATTGTTCCGTTTCCTTACTGAACGAGGCGTTAAACAAATCCGTGGTTCACAAAAATCGGCACAAGCATGTTATCTCCTTGCCACGAAGACACCAAGAGAGCTGAAAGTGAATTCTATTGAGGTGTTGAATTGAGAGAGCCTTGACGATATTGGACGGCTTCCAAGCGAAAAGGCCATGAAAACCCTGGATCGAGTTGAAATTGCCGGGAATCCTGGCAAGTTCTTCATGATTGGAGCCTCCCTGAACGAAGTCGACAGACAACAGCTAATTACCTTCTTACTCAGCAACCTTGACGTGTTTGCCTGGTCGCCGTATGAGATGCCGAGGGTTGATTCATCCGTCTCTCAACATCGTTTGAATGTCGACCCCAAATGTAATCCGATTATACAGAAAAGCCGGCGGTCAGCTACAGAGCACACTGCCGTCATTATTGAAGAGGTTGACCGGTTGCTTGATGCCGGAGCTATCAGGAAAGTGACCTACCCTACATGGCTCTCGAATACTGTGGGTGTAAAGAAGAAAAATGGGACTTGGCGTGTTTGCGTTGATTTCACCAACCTAAACAAAGCTTGCCCCGAGGATTGTTTTCCCCTACCCAGAATTGACCAACTTGTAGATGTTACGGCATGTCACCAGCGTATGAGCTTCTTTGATGCCTACAGAGGCTACCATCAAATTGCCATGCATCCAGAGGACCAAGACAAAGTTGCATTCCTCACCCCAAGAGGAACCTATTGCTATAAGGTTATGCCTTTTGGGCTGAAGAATGCAGGGGCAACTTACCAAAGACTAGTCACTGCCATGTTCAAGGAGCAACTCGGCCACACTATGGAAGTTTACATTGATGATATGGTGGTCAAGTCCAAAGAAGAGCAAACTCATCTAGCCAATCTGGAAGAGACATTCGGCATTCTATGCAAATACAGAATGAAGCTGAACACTTCCAAATGTGCGTTTGGGATCGACTCTGGCAAATTCTTGGGTTATATTGTCAACCACCAAGGAATCGAAGCCAACCCGAGGCAAATCACCACAATCCTAGAACTCAGCTCCCCTCGATCAATCAAGGAGGTTCAGAAGTTGATGGGGATGGCCACCGCACTCAACAGGTTCATCAGTCGTTCCACGGACCGCTGCTGATAATTCTTTCAGACACTATGGCAGGGTAAAGCTTTTGAATGGACCTCTGAGTGCGAAGCCCGCTTTTAACGGTCTGAAGGCTTATTTCCGATCTGTTCCACTTTTGACAACACCATCAGCAAGCGACCCGTTCATTTTATATCTGGCCGTCTTCGATCGGGCTGTCAGCGCCGTATTGTTGAAGGAAGAGCTTGGAGAGCAACGACCAATATATTATGTAAGCAAGGCAATGGTTGACGCCGAAACCCATTACCTTCCATTGGAAAAACTCATCCTCGCCCTTGTTATGGCAGTAAGAAAACTGATGCATTACTTCCAGGGGCATAGCATCGGGGTACTAACAATTACCCCCTCTGATCAGTACTACGCAGTGCAGAAGTATCAAGGCGCATTTCAAAATGGGCTTTCGAACTTGACCAGTACGATATTCAATTTCTACTTAGAACCTCAATCAAGGAGCAAGTGCTTACTGATTTTGTAGCCGAATTCACGGGGGGTGTTGCCGACTTCAAGACCGACCAAACTCAACCCAAGCTGAATTGGAGAATTTATGTAGGGGACATTTGGCAGTTGTATTGTGATGGGTCATCCAATTAACGAGGCAATGGAGCCGAAGTAGTGATCATGGCTCCCGACGGCGCAATAATTGAGCAGGCCGTCAAACTGGGCTTCAAAGCATCGAATAACGAGGCCGAATACGAAGCCTTTCTAATTGGTTTACGGAATGCACATCTTCTGGGTGCTCGGTGTTTGCTTGTATTTTGCGATTCAAAACTAGTGATCAATCAGCTAAAAGGGGCGTACGCGGCCAAAAATGACCGCATAACGGCTTACATGAAAACGGCTAACTCCTTGCTGGCAAAATTTGACCATCATGAATTGAATTAAATAACACGTAATCAGAACACACATGCAAATGCCCTGGCTTACTTAGCCTCCGCCATTAACTCAGAGATTAAACGGACCATCGAAGTAGGTTTCATCCCGGAGCCGAGCATTGGCCCTTCAAAGGAAGTCCAAGTCAATGTCATAGAGTCAGGACCAAGTTGGATGGACCACATTGCTGCATTCCTATCTTCCGAACAACTTCCAGCGGACAAGAAAGAAGTGCACAAGCTGCGAAACAAAGCCCTGCGATACTACTTGGATCCGCAAGGAAAACTTTATAAAAAATCCCTTTTTGTTCCATACCTAGAATGCGTGCATCCGGACAAAGTCGAAGAGCTTCTGACTGAAATACACGAAGGTAATTGTGGCGCACATTCTGGTGGGCGCTCTTTGGCTCATCGAGCTGTGACACAGGGATATTATTGGCTGACAATGAGAGCCGATGCCGAGTGTTACGTGAAAAAGTGTGAACAGTGCCAGAAGTTCTCTCCTCTGATTCACCTATCTGTTGAAGAGTTAAGCTCCATAACCAGCCCTTGGCCGTTCGCTCAATGGGGACTTGACATCGTCGAACCGCTGCCTCGTACCCCGGGTAACAAGTGATTTCTGATCGTTGCAACTGATTATTTCACGAAATGGGTAGAAGCGGAGGCACTAACGCACGTCCGAGATACCGACGTAAAGCATTTTGTATGGAGAAATATCATAACGCAGTTCGGCATTCCTAGAGCACTTATATCAGACAATGGAACCTAGTTTGATTGCGGAGTCTACTGGGAGCTTTGCAGCAAGTATGGTATTCGACCCTAGTTCTCCACCCAGCTTATCCACAGAGTAATGGCTAAGCTGAAGCCTTCAATAAAACCATTTTAGACGGCATCAAAAAGAGGCTGGAGAAGGCGAAAGGCCGATGGGTTGAAGAACTGCCGAGTGTATTATGGGCTTATCGCACAACCCCGGGATGGTCCACCGGGGAAACGCCGTTCGCTTTGTGCTTCCGAACACAGGCAATTATCCCCTTGGAGATCTGCCTCCGAACCTTGAAATCAAAAGTTTTTGATATGGGTTGAAACGATATGATGCTGACTTTGGATTTGACTCTAATTGAAGAACGAACAGACAGTGCCCTTGCCACCATAGCACGGTACCGGCAGCTGCTTGCTAAGTTGTATAACCAACGCGTTCAGCTACGCCACTATGTACTAGGCGAATTGGTCCTAAAGAAAGTGCTTCCAGCTGCCAGGAAGTCGGCTGATGGAAAGTTAGGTCCTAACTGGGACGGCCCCTACCAGATCGACTCAGTCGTGGGAATGAGGGCTTATCAGCTCAAAGACATGTTTGGCAGGAGTCTGCCACGCCCTTGGAACTCCTCACATTTGCATAAATTCTATCATTAGACCCGACCTGTGGGGAATGATACTTGTTTTGAATGATCCGACATATACAGATTTCACTTTTGCAATGCAAAGTTTTGTTTTTTCTCATTGTGTAACTCGGTTCAAGTCCTCCGATTAAAGCCTCCGAATTCGGAACCCTATCTGTGTAGGTCACGTTTGGGCTGAATAAGACTTCGGATTAGGAGTGCCCTTTGTGGATATCACGATTGGCCAAGACAAAAAAAGCCTTTGAATTCGGAGCCCCATCCATGCAGGTCACGTTTGGGCCGAATAAGACTCCGAATTTGGAGCGCCCTTCGTGTATGTTACGATTGGTGTAGCGACCCTAATTTTCTTAAGTCATTATTTATTATTATTATGGTTATTATTATCTTGTTTTATTTTTGACTTTATTAATTGTATGGTCACATGAGAATTTAATGTGATATTTAATGAATTTAATGTGGTAATTAATTAATTTAAAGTGTTATTCAATTATATATAATTAATCAAAATATTTAAATATTTATATTTGTTATATATAAAGAAAAAGAGGTGTTATATATATATATTTAATCTTATATTTATATTTATATATATTATAATTATATTGTATTATATATTATAATAGTTGATTAAGTTCTAATAGGATTAGGTTTTAATATAATATTATATAAAATGAATTAGGTTTAGAAGTTAGAGGAAAGAAAACAAAAAAAAAAAAGGAGAGGGCAAGCCGTGAGAGAAGGAGAGAGAGAGAGAGAGATCAAAGAAGAGAAAGAAAGGGATGGCGGCAAAGGGAAAAAAAAGAAGGAAGAAAAAAAAAAATATATTGGGGTTTTGTTTTGGTGGTTCAATTAGTTCTTCAAATATTTATTTGATTTTCAAAATAATATTGTGAGTACAAAACTCACTTTCCTTGATTTATGTTTAATTTATTGTTTTATTTATTTATTTATTTTTATTTGTTTGATGTTAGTTTGATTTTGTTTTTACATAAAGATGATAGATTAATTTAATTATTTTGTTTAGTTGTGTATGTAAGGTTTAGGGTTTTTAGTTGATTGATTGATTTTAATTATTTTGATTAGTTGTGTATGTTAGATTTAGGGTTTTTATATAGATTTATTTTATGGTTGTAATCGCCCTCATAATTATATGAAACTAAAATTAATATGGTTATATGAAATTAAAATTAATTAGGAACTCATAGATATATTTCTTATACTCCACCATGACTCCATAGATTGTTGTTTTATTTGAGTGATGGTGAGAAAGAGTGTATAAAAAAAAAGTGAGGATTATGAGATTTATTTGAATGCCTTAGGCTCGGCATTGTTATGTTTATTCTCATGTGTGAGATGTTGCGTATATATATATTGTTGTCTCGTTCTCATGAGTAGATGAGTGCTTTGATTTGCGCGCGTACGTATATGCTAACCATCCGGGGAGTGTGAGTCAAACTCGGGACGATATTCCCGTGCAAGTTTGGCTTCAGAGCGGTGTTAGGTATACGGGAGACACATGGGATATATGTGTAGGCCGGAAGGGGAAGGCCGAAGTGGTGGAGTTAAGGTACAAAGAATTTAATTATGAATTTATTAGTATAGTGTGATTGGTATTGATTTGTACATGATAGAAAAATAGTAAACGACCTCGATAAATTATGAAATTTGAGAAGAGATATGTATACGTGATTTTGGACAACTTTTGTGTTTTAGCTTTTTATTAAAAAGATCGATTAGAACTTATAATCGGATGACTTTGGTTATTGTCGGTTTGATTTATTTTGATAATGTAGATTTTATAGGCTGTTTTAACCCACGAAACGAGCTCATTTTTATTGGTTTCACGCAAACTAAAGTAAAACATTATTCTGTACACTTTTCGTGTTTTGAACTTTTTCGAAAAAAATCATCTTAGGGCAGTTTTTGTTCGTTTTCAGCTTCAGATTTTTTGATTGAATTCCGTCTAGATTTTTATATTAAGTTTGTTTCTTAACCTGTTCAGTTTCTACCAAATTCGTCCACGTAGTCCTTTAGAAAATTTGATTCTGTACAACTTTTGTTCTTTGAGTTTTGGTCAATTCTAATTATTTAAGCATGAAACGGTGCATTTTTATACTTCTTCAGCAAGTTACTTATGATTAATTTATACTAACTTTATTTTTTTTTTGCAGGATGGTGGGTCTTACTAACTTTTCATGTAGGGCTGACCCACCATATTTTTATTTCTATTTTGTTTATTTTATAATCAATTTATATTTCGTTGTGTACGGACAAGAAACTAAATGTCACCGTATTTCAGGAAACTACCCATTCGTCTCGGTGTAGTTGGAACTACTTGTCTTGTCCCGTAATAAGAATTTAATATTTTTGTTTGTGTCTGGTGGACACGTGGGTGTTAAATCTTGTACTCATACCAGTATACCTGTATACTGACCCGTTTTGTCTCTTGGCAACTCGGGTGCGTTCTGTTTGAGCGTAGCTGAGCTTCCTTTGCAGGATTAGTTGGGGCTACGGTGGTGACGTGGATTTACTATAGTGTTGGACATGTCGCTTGGACTTCTTTTGTTTTCTTGAGCTTAGGATTGATATTAGTCTATGTATTTATTATTCTCTTTATGACTTTAGTATTGGAATAATTTGGCATGGTTTGTAACCGTACATTGTTTAAGTTGTTTTGACTAGTTGTTGCTACCTTAATGTTGAGGTATTTGTTAGTTATGAGATTATGGTGGATGGTTTGGTTGGTGTTTTAGTTTTTTTTGTTTCACCCCTAGGATTTGGATGATGGAATATTGATTGGGGTTTAGTCCTAATTTAATATTTAATTGTCCAAATTTTGGGGCGTGACAATTGGCCAAGACAAAAAGCCTCCAAATTCGGAGCCCCATCCGTGCAGGTCACGTTTGGGACGAGTAAGACTCCGTATTCGGAGTGCCCTTCGTGGATATCACGATTGGCCAAGACAAAAAAGCCTCCGAATTTGGAGCCCCATCCATGTAGGTTACGTTTGGGCCGAGGAAGACTCTGGATTCGGAGCGCCCTTCGTGGATATCACGATTGGCCAAGACAAAAAATCCTCCGAATTCGGAGCCCCATCCATGCAGGTCACGTTTGGGCCGAGTAAGACTCCGGATTCGAAGCGCCCTTCGTACATGTCACGATTGGCCAAGCCAAAAAGCCTCTGAATTCAGAGCCCCGTCTGTGCAGGTCGCGTTTGGGCCGAATAAGACTCCGGATTCGGAGTGCCCTTCGTGCATGTCACGATTGGCCAAGACAAACAAGCCTCCGAATTCGAAACCCCATCTGTGCAGGTCACGTTTGGGTTGAGTAAGACTCCGGATTCGAAGCGCCCTTCGTGCATGTCACGATTGGCCAAGACAAAAAGCCTCCGAATTCGGAGCCCCGTCTGTGCAGATCATGTTTGGGCTGAATAAGACTCCGGATTCGGAGCCCCTTTCGTGCATGTCACGATTGGCCAAGACAAAAAGCCTCCGAATTCGGAGCCCCATCCGTGCAGGTCACGTTTGGGCCGAATAAGACTCCGGATTTGGAGCGCCCTTCGTGCATGTCACGATTGGCCAAGACAAAAAAGCCTTCGAATTCAGAGCCCCATCCGTGCAGGTCACGTTTGGGCCGAGTAAGACTTCGGATTCGAAGCATCCTTCGTGTATGTCACGATTGGCCAAGACAAAAAGCCTCCGAATTCGGAGCCCCATCCGTGTAGGTCACGTTTGGGCCGAATAAGACTTCGGATTCGGAGCGCCCTTCGTGCATGTCACGATTGGCCAAGACAAAAAGCCTCCGAATTTGAAGCCCCATCCATGCAGGTCACATTTGGGCCGAGTAAGACTCCGGATTCAGAGCGTCTTTCGTGGATAACACGATTGGCCAAGACAAAAAAGCCCCCGAATTCAGAGCCCCATCTGTGCTGGTCACGTTTGGGCCGAGTAAGACTCTGGATTCGGAGCGCCCTTTGTGTATGTCACAATTGGCCAAGACAAAAAACCTCCGAATTTGAGGCCCCATCCGTGCAGGTCACGCTTGGGCCGAGTAAGACTCCGGATTCGGAGCGCCGTTCGTTGATATCACGATTGGCCAAGACAAGCCTCCGAATTCAGAGCCCCATCTGTGGTCTCATTTGGGCCGAATAAAAACTCCGGATTCGGAATGCCTCGCGAGCTATCACAACACGCGGCGACAATTGGAACATTCAAGCATTCAGAATGTAATGTTTCATTAACTTGATCAACCGGCACAAGCCGTATAAATGTAAATTGAGACATGCAAGCATTCAGAATGAAATGTTTCATTAAATTGGTCAACTGGCACAAGCCGTATAAACATAAGTTGACACATGCAAGCATCAAAACGAAATGAGTTCTTAAATCGATTGATTCACACAAAGTGTATTAATACAAGTTGAAATACCCTAACATTTGAAACAGAGCGTCTTATTAAATTAGAAAATAAATACATAATTCGCAGTCAATCTACATATGAGCCTTACAAGGTCTGCTTTTATTCGGCGGCCCCCTCATTATCACTCTTCTCAACTTCAAAAGCGGAAAAGGAGAAATCATCTCGCTAGTAAAGCGGCGACGCCGAATTCACACCTTCTGCCTGGAGACCCTCAGCTGCCTAAAGTGCCTTGATCCAACCATGCTTAAATCTATGATTTTCACATCAGCAAACTTTCTCGGTGAGTTTCTCCTTGGTCTTCTCTATTCTGACCTTTCGGCCGTCATGAAAGCCTTTTTCATAGGCCCTGGACTTCGCAGTCTCAATCGCAAGCATGCTAGCCGTGTCCCGATCAGCAATGGCATGACTTATTAGCCTCTAGGTCACCCTCTCTTCCACAACTAGGTTAGGATGGCTGGCTGATTGAGACTCGGCAGACTTGATTTTCCTTAGTTCATGCTCGGGCTTCTCCGCGCGAGCTTCTAAGTTCCGAATGCATTCATCTCTCTATTCTATACCCCGCCGAGCGGCGCAAAGACGCATGTCGATTTCATAGGCAGTGTACAACCCCTTCACTACCCCATGAACGCCTTCATGAAACACTTCGAAATCTTGCTGACCTCTCATCGACTGCTGGACTTCGGGTGGAAAAATCTGTCGAGCAAACTCGATTGCCACATTTGGATCACGAACGATTGAATTTGCCTCTGTCATTGGTTTATTCCCCACAAAGACCGCAAAACTCAATGGGCGTGGTATTGCATCGGATTCCCTTCCAGAACGGGGTTGAGGAGATCTGCCCTGTGGCTACTTGTCCCTCTTGGGCGACCTACTTCGACGACAAGGAGATTGACGTCTCTCCCACTCCCTCGAAGTCCTACTTCCCGTGCGCGTAGGTTTGCCACTTCGATTCATATCTCCTTCCAGCTCAACTAATGTTCTCGTCTCTCCTCTGCTGTTGAAGAAAAGTCTATTTGACATTTGCACTTGTTTAAAAACTTCCTCAACGAACTGGACTGAATTGTTGACTCTGAGCATATAAATAGGACCTTCATGCACGAAATACACACCCCATTTATTCCCTACGGGGGCAGCACCTCCGAGGTGATCTTATTAATACTAAAACCTCAACAGCTAGGCGCCGATTGAATCATATGCCCCAGCCATCCCATGAACCTCCATTATTCGACGTTCTAGTTCATAAACCAGATGGGGCAAGAGCAAATTCGTCAATATAATCGGCGTATTTTCCCTAGCCGTCCCATTAACCTCCGTTATTTGGCATTATAGTTCATAAACCAGCTGGGGCAAGAGCAAATCCGTCAATATAATCGGCGTATTTGCCCCAGCCCTCCCTTGAACCTTTGTTATTCGGCGTTCTAGTTCATGGACTAGCTGGGGCAATGGCAGATTCATCAATCTAGTCGGCTTAAGTGCCCCAGCCGCTCCATGAATCGATTTATCAGCACAATATTCATGAGTTCATTTTATTCGGTGTTCTAGTTTATGGACCAGCGGTGGCAAGGGCAAATTCATCAATCTAGTCGGCTTAAGTGCCCCAGCCGCTCCATGAATCGATTTATCAGCACAATATTCATGAGTTCATTTTATTCGGATTCTAGTTCATGGACCAACTGGGGCAAGGGCAGATTCATCAATCTAGTCGGCTTAAGTGCCCCAGCCGCTCCATGAATCGATTTATCAACACAATATCCATGAGTTCATTTTATTCGGCTTTCCAGTTCACGAACTAGCTAGGGCAAGGGTAGATTTATCAATTTAATCGGCTGATGTACCCCAGTCGCCCCATGAACCGATCTATCAGCACTTTTGTAGACACCCTATTTTTGACTGTCCTTAAGACTTGGACTTCATCGTTTGAACACTCGATGATCATCCATGCTTGTGTTCGTTTTGAGTTCCCGGAGGCCTCGGTCGCGCGCCTTGCCTCAAGATCTCTCAACTTGTCTGTTTTGTGCTTGGTTGTGGACCAAGCACTTGTGTTTTTGCTTTTGAGGGAAAAGGGTGGCTTGTTTGCCATCCCCTTAACCCATCGGCCAAGGCTTGAAGCCATCGGCCTTGTTTTTTTACCATCGGCCAAAAGTGTTGGCCGATCGGCACATTATTTGGTCGGCCGACACTTATGTTGGTCGATCGGCCATGATTTCTGGCCGAACCCTGTTCATCTACTTTATGCAGATATTTTATGCCAGTTGTCACAACTGGCATGCACAATTCACACATTCCATACACGTGTATGGAGGGATCTGCACCTTTGCTTAGGAAGCCTTGGAATTGGATTTCTATAAGAAGGGAGCTCCTCCTCCCTTCTTAGAGGTTCTGAAAAATAGGGTTAGAGAAGTTGTATCTATCTATCTCTATATTTCTCTCTCTTTACATCTTTGTGTGTGTTTTTGTGCTCTAAAGGGTGTTTTGTTCTCACCATTGCACACAAACACCTAGCAATACACCATCCTTGGTTGCTGAGGTGCTAGGGAGTTGGTGTTAGGGTTCTTGAGGTGATTTTGATCAGAGAAAGTTGCTGGAGTGGTGTTCTTGAAGAGGTTCTTCAAGGGTGAGCAAACTTGCTTTTAAACCCCCATTCTTGCTCAAGCTTTTAGACCTACTTGCTTATTGTTTTAAGCCTAGCTCTTAACTGATAAAAGTTCTATTTTTTGGTGCTTTAAATCTTTGGTTAAGGTCTCTTTTTGATTTGGGGTTGTTTACACCCTCCAAGGCCTTGTTAGGCCTTGTTTTAGGCCATCCCTTTCGGCCCTTGTTCTTAGCTTTGCATGACCTTTCTACCACTGAAATCCAAAGGATTTTCAGTGATGGAAAGGTGGTTTTGAGGTCTTAAATAGGAGAGGGTCATCCCATCTCCTTGTTGTCTTGTATGCTAGTATAAATGGCTTATATTGGTAGCATGTTTGTTAAGCTTGTCTTAGCTTTATTTCAGCAAGTATTTAGTGTTACTTTGCCATGCTTTACCTCCGTCTAAGGTTGGTTTAGTGGCATCTTGCATATACCATACACTTGTAGTGTAAATCACACACACTAGCTTTATATGCATCATGTTTGAGCATGTCTTTCTAGCCTATGTTGTGTCCATTTCAGCATGTTTTAGGTGATATTTTGCCATATCATACCTCTGTTTAGGTTTGGTTTGGTTAGCCTTTGCATGCTCCTTGCACTTGTAGTGTATTTCCATGATTTGGCCTAACATGCATCATGTTGTAACATGTCATTTTGGCATGATTTTGGCTCAACTCCATGAAGTTTTTAGCCTTGTTTTATCATGCTTAAGCTCTGTTTTGCATTTTCTTGGTCATGCTTGCATTATTTTGTATAGCTACCATGCAATCTAACTTGTTAGCTTTGGGTGTTCAAGTCACTAGCATGCTTTACTTGGCTCATTTCAATGATTTGGCATCATTTGTAATGATATTTCAGTCCATGTTTCATACTCATATACTTGCATTTTCCATCCTTTCAATGCTTTGAAGAGTTGATGTTTTATGCCTCATGATTGGACCATTGTGCATGCCTCCATGTTTAGGCCTCTAGGATGCCATTTCAATGTGTTTTTAGGCTTATTTTTGACATGCCATAACTTTGATTTTGGTTGCTTAAATCATACCATGTTTAGTTTTGATAGGTGTAGTGTAACACTCCTTTTATGGCCTTGCATGCCTCATGCTTTTGGCCCTTCGTTCTAGCTTATTTTGGCTTTGGTCCTTGCATGTTTTAGGCTCATTTTGACATGATCTAGGACTGTTTTGGATTATACTTGCCATTTGCTTCATGTTTTGCATAGCCATGGTTTGAACCCCTTGGCTAGCCTTGAGCCTTGAGTCTTCTTGCATGATTTGCTTGCTTTGTTTGATTGGTTTGGCACCTTTCCTAACATAATTTCAGAGCTCATCATGTTTGTCACATGCCCATATTTGTCTCCTTTTAAGTGCTCTTGAAAGTTGCCCTTTTATGCCTAGGTGATATGCCATTACATGTGCACGTTTGTATGTGATTTTGTCCATTATTTCTTAGCATTTTGGCCATTGATTTGGGCATGGCCGAGGTCCTCCCATTTTGGTTTAAGTCCATCTTCGCATGTTGTTGCATGCTTGCCTTGTATGTTGTCGCATGCTTGTTGCATACTAGTTCCATTGCATGTTGTTGCATGCTAGTCCTATTACATCATGTTTACATGCTCGTTGCATGCTTGTCAAATTCCATGTTGTCACATGCTTGTTAATTAACACGTTGCTACATACTTGCCCCTTTGCATATTGTTATATGCTAGTTGCATTACATGGCATTGTTGTTAACATGCTCATGTTGCATTAGCTTTGCTTACATACTTAGGTTGCATTGCATTGTGTGTGCATTCCCTTGCCTCTTGATCAAGCATGATAGAGGTTGGGGCCCCTTGTGTGTTTTTGTGCATTTCATTCCATATTGAATTGCACACTTGGCCTCTTTGGCCATCATGCATTGAAATGCGTGATTGATGGTCCGAAGGTCGAGAACTACACTCTTTTGAGTCCCAAACATGATAAGGGGTGTAGTTGTGCAAACATTGTCTTGCAAATGTATTGCCATGCTCTGTCTGTCCTCTGTTGCAGCAAAAGAAGCATTCAGCAGGAAGAGATGGCCGATCGGCTATATTCAGTGCCGGTCGGCTAATAGCATTTGGCCGAGAGCCTTATATTTGGTCGATGACCAATTTCCCATGGCCGATGGCCCTATCTTTTGGTCGATGGCCTCTCAGCATGCCCACAAGGTGGTTCAGAAGTGTCACAGAAGTTGGCACAGTTTTCAGAGGTACAGAGCAGTGCAAACAGAGGCAACATGAAGCATGGCAACGGATTTTCGAGCGAAGCCGACCGAGCATGCATTCGTCCCTCTTCCCGAGGCTGCTTTACTGTCTTCATAGCTTAATTAATTTGTTAATTATTTAAGTGTTGTAATAATTAGTTGTAGCTAGTTATTCATTTGGTTTTGTAATAATTAATTAGCTTGTTAGTTAGTTAATTAGTTAATTTGTATTATTCTTTCGGTCCCTCCGTCGAGAGGGCGCAATTGTGTAATAAGCGTGCGTGTGTGTGATGCATGTCTTCCAACCCCCATTTCTTTCTGCCTTTTACTTAAACCGCTTACGATGGTTAGTTCTGGGGCACGTTTCATTTAGCATACCTTATGCTTGCATGTTTACATCCATTTATCTGTATTGCATGCATCAGGCTTGGCATATCATACTAATTGCATCGTATTTCAATTCCTACTTGAATACATGTATCGAATTGTCGCATCGCATATGCCATCTTAGAATAGCCGAGCCTATTCTAGTTGCATTTTGCATGTGTTGCATTAGCCATCTCAAAATGAACTAGGATCATGCATAATTACTAACTAGTTTCTTATTTTGGCTCGGAATACACTGTAAGTGTTTATGCTTTAGCATCTTGCATGTATGTGAGTGTTAACATGACAGCATGCTTGCCATGAGGCTAATTGCTTATGTGATATAACTGCCTGAATGCCTATGGGTGAAGGTTGGATTGCTTAAATTGGAACAATTCATCGAAATCCGCATTTTAGCCTACTTGCGAGTAGTAAACTTCAAACCGTTTTCAAACAAACGGATATGCGATGCTTTGGTCCAAATTAGGCGATTTAGTCTATACTTGTGGGCTGTGCGCATCACATAGTAATTCTAGCTAATAACCGGAATAAGAACGTATGTGTTTTCAGAAACAAGATATCATGTTTAGTAGTGGTCGATCTTTGATCGGGCGAACGGGGGTGCTCATTGCATGACCTTTCCCAATCGTACCCAAGTTCCCGAGCTGAGGCAACTTTGGTAATGACAGACACGTGGCCTTAGGCACGAGTCAGGGTTTCCTAAATTCCCCCAAAAATAAAATATTTAGGTGGCGACTCTGTATTTGGCAAAGCAGTCTATGTTTGGCACTTCTTTCTTAAAAATCAGTTTTCCAAAATGATTTGCCGGATTTGGACTCTTTGGTGATTTATCGGTCTCGCATTGCACTTTGCGGGATTAGATTTAAAATCGTGACATTTGAGTCTGAACTGTAGTAGCAAAGCCCAAGGGCGCGTCTACAACTTTATGAATTCATTTTATTAAGATTCATCAATCAAATTCATTAATCTAATCGGCTAATAAGTTTGCCGTCTCACGTAGTCTTGACATTTTGTTCTAACTGCTGATTCTTTTAATTATGTACTCATATAACAAACAGTATATGCAATAACTTGAGAGCATAGAAAATTTTCATTAATAAATTGGGCGCTAACAGCGGACATTTTACATATAAAAATCGGTTGACATCCAAAAAGATGAAAATTTACGGGCCAACGTCCTTAGGGTCAGACGCTAGCGGGTCAACATCCACCTGCTTGTATGAAATCGGCTATGCCAATGTCACATTTGCAGCAATGAGGGCTTTGACCCAGCTGTGCTTGAAGCCCCGATTCTCAAACTTCGGCACTTCATCTGCGTAGCTTTCCAAGGCGGTCTCTTGCCCAGCTTGGAACGCTTTGGAAGTCTTGGAGTCGGCCTTTTCTTTTGCCTTCTTCGAGTCCTCCAAGTCGACTTCCAGCTTGGCGATTGCCTCCTGGGCTAACGTAAGCGTCTCCTCGCTGGCCTTTGCCCTTTTCTCTGCGGCAAGCCTTAACCGATCGAAATTTCTAGCTCGCTCGGCCTCCGAGTCGGCTCTGGCGCATTCCACCGCCGTTTGCGCTGCCTCATAATCGGCCCTTTGAGAGGCCGCCACAACCTTGTTCTGTTCATTTTCAATTCCAGCTTTCAATAGGCCGATTTGTTCTATGGTGTCGTGTTGCCGACGGCCGATCTTGGCTACCCTGCCCACCGCCTACAAAACAAAGAAACAATTGCAACAAACAAATAATTAGAAAAATATACAAACGTGCATGTGTGAAGACGGAAGATTGCAGATAAGACAAGTAACGTACCGATAGGGCCGATTGAGCGGCCAAAGCAATTAGCATCAGATCTGGCTCCGCTCGAAATACGGTTCTGTCGACCGGCAAGGATATCGAGGAGGCCATGCTCAAGGCCACAACCGAGTCCCCCAAAGCCAAGGAGTCTGAGGAGATCGGCATATTTCTAATCCTTCGTTGAATCGTGAATGAAATGACCAAATCCGACTCCTCAACTCTGGGCCGTTTATTGCTTTGGTCCTCGTCGTACTCGGCCTCTCGATCGGCGGGGTGCTTTTCGCCCCTTTGTTCACCTTCGTTGGCCTGCCCCACCTGCTCCATCTCAGCCGTTTCAAGTGAGCCGTCTCCTCAGTAATAACAGGAGGAGTGGACTCAGCAACCATGGCCGGTGTAGACTCAACGATTGCAGCGGGTGAAGTTTCCAATCGGACGGCCTTGGCCCTCCGCCTGGCGGCCATCCTCTCGGCGTTCTTTTTCCGCACAAGTTGCGAGAGTGATTCCCGAGCCATATCCACTGGATAAGCACCGGGAAGATCTCCTAAGTTTGTAAAAATGTCTTCAAAGACGTCCCTTCGGCCAGACGTGGATGGAGGGTCGGACAAATTTAGTCCAGCCTCCTCAAACGCTGAGTTGAGGGCTTCGTCTACCTTGGCTCCCAATTGGTCCGAGTCCTCAGCTATCTGATCGGCCACTTGTTCTTTTGCGTGCTCTGAATCGGAGGCTTCTAAACCGATCTCCTTCAGATTTTTAAAGCTGGGGAAGATGAGGGCAGTAAGATGATCTTCGCCTCTTGGAACTGGAATATGGTCTGCTGCCGAAAACGTTGCGTAGGACGGCGCGTAGTGCAAAAGAATAAGAGCCGTCCTTCCTTGTTTCTGAAGATTTGGACAGCCAACGAACTGCAGAGCAATTTTAATATTCGCAAGTACAACGTCGTCGGCCGAAACCAACACTTTCTTCAATTCGTTGCCTGCGCAAACAAAACGGTAAGTACATGAAAAGAGAGCCGAATACACATGCGAAAATAAAAGCAACTAGAATGAGCTATACAGCCACCTGGATCGCCTTTTCGCCTTGGCACGGGATCTAGGCGATCTTCACCCTCTCTGAATTCCCAGTTGCCTTGAAAAACGACCATCACGTCGTCAACACGCTTGCCAGAGCTGGCAAGCGTGGTCACTAAATGATGATCGATGTCCTTGGCCTCAAGAAAATAGCATCCTAGCTAGCCAGTGGACTTGGCTAAGACATAGCAATGCCGAATCGCAGGAATGCCTAGGTTAATCCTAAGACGACGGTTTAACTCTATAATCCCCATTATGATGCGAAAAAAATTCACGTTAGTCTGGGAAGGGATTAGGCCCCAATGTCGAAGGACGGTTCACAAAAACGGATGAAGGGGAAAATGGACGCCGCCTTCAACAATTGATAGGAGAGGAAAGATGATTGCACTCTCATCGGTCCTCTGCATATCGGTGGTGTTGTCTTCCACGAGTGACAGATGAACGTCATCGGGGATGGAACAATGTCGTCGGAAGTCAAAAATCCGATCCGCATAAAGGAGTGCTTTCAAATTTTTTGCCATCATAGCCAGCCTAAGGATTATGCAAAACTAATAGTAAACAAGAAAATGGTATTGGGAGTGAAAGAGAAGAGAACTTACAGGGAGCGGAAGGGATAATGAGAGACAGAAGAGAGTTGTAGAGGTCGCGAGGTGGAGGAGTTGTACTAGAAGGCGAACCAAAAAATCTTGAGTATTCAAAATATACATTCGAAGAGACAAAGTTTTAAACCACATTAAATGGAGGAAGTGTACGAAGAGGCGGGAACTTGTAATGATGACTAGAAAACATGTGCGTTCTGATACGCTTTGGAATGAGGTTAACTACCAAATTTTTGACTTTTCAAGATCAAAACCAAACACGCTGACTAAACAGTGTTAGTGGGGTGTTCGGGGGGCAATTGTGGAAGTCGAATAAAAGTAGACGCAGATAAGCTGAGTGTATATCTTCCCAATCGGTGTATAGTATGCACTCAGCCCCGCCCCTGACGTTTCAGATGCTGAATAAGTTGAGCAGGGGGGCCGATTGAAAGTTGGAATACGACATAATGGAGGGGGGGCGAGTGAACAAGTACATGAAAGATCGAGAGTGGGCCCTGCCTAGAAGGCCAAGAGCGTATATAAATAGAAGAACGACGAACAAGAAGAGAGACGTGAGAATTAGTATGCTTAACTTAAGACACACGCAATCTAGAGAGTATACACTGACTTATTCGTCGAAGTGCTATTTCCGAAACCTCCGACTGGAGTGTTCATTCTTTTTCAGGCTATCAGCTGAGGATCTCGAGCGTCCCATTGGATCCAAAGAGTATTTCCGAACCACCTTCCCCACAGTATGAATTACGAATTTAGGGCCTTGTTTATATTGTTTCCTAAATTATATCATGAATATATTATATATACATGGCCTCTACCTTATTCATGGGTAAGCCATTCAATTCTATACTTCTACACATTGTTATCAGACCCAGACAAGATGGCTGGTTGAAATGATAAGTTAATCATCCCATCTGGGGCTTAATCTTGGTTGTTGATTCACTTTTGTTCAAGGAAGATGTGTTACCAAGATACTAATTGTGAGCCTTATCCATGAAGTGTAGTTAAATTTTAAAAAACATCAAACCCACTTCCATAAAGCTGCATTATTTTCAATGCAAAACCTCCATGTTTATCCAACACTTAACATAGCAATATGTACGAGTGTATGCATGTGTTTATTGTTAGCATGTGTTAGGATATTTCCTATTTTATTATTCTTATTCAGTATCTTTATTTGCTGTAATGGGCCTTTATTTATGCCTTAACTTATGTTTATGATTTAATATAAAAGGTATGAGATACCACTCATACCTTAACTTTTCTCTTCTCAAAACTCACATGGTAACAAAGCTACTCTAAAAATAAAGAGAGAAAAACAAAACAAAACAAACCCTAGCCACGAGCCTATAGCACCACCACCCTAGCCACAGCCCTCCTTAGGGCTTTGCCAGCACCATGCGCTCCTTCTTAGGGCTCCGACAGCCCCAGTAGAAGCCACAACCCCGTCGAAGTTCCAAGCACAGCCTCTAGGTCTTCAACAGCACTCTAGGGCTCGTTGGAGCCTTCCTTCTCCAGCCCTGGTTTGTCGGCTGGCTTGGAGACCCCGGGTATGCACTGACCTAACTCTTTCATCTTCATCTCTCTGTCTTCACAATACATCATGGTATAACTATTTCTTCTAAATCTCTCTCTATCTGTCTTTGTTATCTGTTTGACTTCATAAAAAAAAAATGTTCTCTTAAATTCGTTCTTTTTAAATTCATTGGTATATTCTCCCATCTTCCAAGTTTGTGATTCACCCAGGGTTTGTTTGTGAGGGTTCCGTAGCAAAGTCTTCATGGCAGAATTGACTAGTGAGTCTACTACTTCGCTACTTGCTACTCAAGGCGCGAGTCCTGTTTTAACTACTACTATCACCGATTCTCTCCACCCGGACCAAAAAATCACCACCTCTCTGTTTAATGGTCAGAACTATCTAACGTGGTCGCAGAGTTTAACTATATTTTTGAAAAGCAAAGAGAAGATGGGATATGTTGATGGGCGCGTTCAGGCTCCCAGTATCACCGATGCAGGTTATGATCAGTGGGAGATTACTAATTCTCTTATCATGACTGGTTAATACACTCTATGGTTTCGGAGATTGGTGAGGGATACTTGTCTATGGACACAGCACAGGATATTTGGGAGCCTATGGCCGCTATGTAATCCCGCAAAAGCAATTTCTCACAGACTTTTGAGTTGCGACGCTCCATTGACCGGTCCATTCAAGGTGAGATGATCTTACTTTCCTTAGCAATGGGTGGAAGAGACTTGATCATCTTCAAGACTACAAACCTGTCTGTCCCACTGATTTTGCTGGTTACTGGAAATTTGTTGAACAAGTGCGGGTTTTCAAGTTCTTAGAAGGTTTGAATGTGGAGTTTGATCTTGTTCGTAATCGTGTGCTTAGTATGGATACGTTTCCTTCTCTCTAAGAAGCGTTTGTTTATGTGCAAAATGAGGAGAGTCATCGTTCTACTATGCTTCCGGTTATCTCTTCTGATTGGTCTGCCCTGATTTCAGCCCCCACTCAAGATGGGGATCATGGTTTTCGTCCTCTTTCTGAGAAGGATACCCTCTTCTGTGATTTTTGTCGTCGCCCTTGCCAAACCCGTGAGACTTGTTGGAAGTTGTATGAGCAACCATCTGGGGGTCGTGGAGACCATTCTGGTTCTCAAGGGGGTCGCTCTGGTCAGTCTCAAGGCTGAGGGCCTAATGTCCGAGCCCAACCGCTCCAGTTGATCCATCTACTGATATCTCTGGGTTTTTTACTTCTGAGTTTGAGGTTGCTCTTCGCTATTTGCTAGACCGTTGGGCATCTAGTTCATCTTCATGTAACATTGCCCATTCAGGTAACTTAGCCTCTTCTCCAAGTGCTTTCATTTCTCATTAAACATTGCCTTGGATTATCTATTCTGGTGATTCCGACCACATGTCTGGGTCTTCTGATTTGTTCTTCGTGTATACCCCTTCTTCAAGATAGGATAAAGTTCGAATTGCTGATTGTACCATTTCTTCTGTGTCTGGGAAAGATTTAATTCATGTCACTGCTTCTCTTTCTTTATCTTCTGTCCTACATGTTCCTAATTTTAATGTTAATCTTTTATCTTTGAGTCGTATTACTCGGGACTTAAATTGTAGTGTGACCTTTTTTCCTGATCATTGTCTATTTCAAGACCTTATCACTAGGAAAATGATTGGCAGTGGTAGAAACAAGAATGGTCTCTATATCTTGGATCAAGCAGACAAGCTGACTCATTCATTCATTCAGTTTCCATTTACCAAGGAAGACATCTGGTTGTGGCACCGCTGTCTTGGGCATCCATCTTTTTTGTTACTTAAGCATCTTTTTCCCTTTGTTTTTTTGAAAAATAATGTTTCTGAGTTTTCACTGTGAGTCGTGTCAACTTGGCAAACAACACAAAGCTTCTTTTGCTTCTTCTATTAATAAAAGTTTAGTTCCTTTTTCTTTGATTCATTATAATGTATAGGGTCCATCTCGTTTTGTCTTTAAAGATGGTTTGTCACCTTTATTGATGATTGTTCTAGGACCACCTGGGTGTATCTTATGAAGGACAAATATGAGGTTTTTTCTGTGCTTCAAAATTTTCATAAAATGATTTGCACTCAGTTTGGGGCAGTCATCAAAATTCTACGTTCTGATAATAGAGGGGAATACATTGACTCTGGCCTTGCTAGCTATTTTGCCACTCATGGTATTATTCACCAAACTTCTTGTACTAATACCCCTCAACAGAATGGTGTTGCCGAGCGTAGAAACTGGCATTTTCTTGATATTGCGCGTTGTTTGTCCTTTGAAATGAGGGTTCCTCGATCATACTGGAGGGAAGCGGTTCTCACTGCCGGCTTCTTTATCAATCATCTTCCTACCCAAATTCTTCACAAACAAACTCCTCTTCAGGTTTTGTTCGGATTCCAATCTTCTGTCTTCTCCATTTCTCCCAAAACCTTTGGGTGTGTATGCTTTGTTCATAATCATTCTCTTACCTGAAGTAAGTTAGATCCTCGGCCTCTTTGGTGTGTCTTCTTGGGTTACTCCACCATCCAAAAGGGCTACAAGTGTTATCATCCCCCCTTTCGAAAATGGTTTGTCTCCATGGACATGTCTTTCTTTGAATCTCAGTCCTACTTCCTGTCCTCCCCGGTGTCCCAATCATCTCTTCAAGGGGAGCCTTGGTGTGAAGCGACTCCTGTATCACTACCATCAGCCATTGAGACTGTTGAGAATATTATTACTGGTGACCCAACTATTGAGAATATTAACTCTCAATCCGTAGTGAAAGACTACAAAGTGTATGTCAGGGACAAGGATATGCAGAAAGTTACTTGGGTACAAGAGACCTGTTTGGTAGGGCTTATTTCCAGCTTATTTCATCTTTTAGCTTAATTTAAGCTATTTTGATGTGTTTGATTCAGCTTAACAATACAACTTATAGCTTTTTGTAAGTCAAAAATCAACTTATTCTTTGAGTGGGGAATGAGATGCTTAATTTATAAGTCAAAAATCAGCTTATGTTCACAGTTATAAGCTATAAGCTGTTAGGCTATAAGTTGTAATCACTTTCCTACAGTTCTATCAAACGGGCCTAAGAGACTAATTCGGATTCTCTATTGTTATCTTCTCCTTCTGATGAGTGTCTAGAATCCTCTCCTTCTGATGAACCTCCAGGTAACTCAAGCCTTTATGAATTTTCTAATCTAGATGTTCCCATTGCTAAAAGGAAGGGGGTTAGGTCTTGTACTCAACATCATATTTCTCATTTTGTTTCCTGCACTAATCTGTATTCTTCCTATAAAGTTTTTCTATCTAAAGTTTCTTCTGTGAGTCTTTCTTCTAATTTTCAAGATGCTCTTTCTACTCCTGAGTGGAAGCATGCCATGATAGAGGAGATGAGAGCTCTTGCTAAAAATGGCACTTAGGAATTGGCTGCGTTACCTAAAGGCAAACGACCTGTTGGATGTAAATAGGTATACACCGTGAAGCACAAAGCCGATGGTTCAATAGAACGTTACAAAGCCAGATTGGTGGCCAAGGGCTTTGCTCAGACTTATGAAGTAGACTACCAAGAGACATTTGCACATGTTGCTAAGATGAACTCTGTCAGAGTCCTTTTTTCCTTTGCCTCTAATCTCTACTGGCCTCTCCATCAATTTGATATGAAAAATGCTTTCCTCCATAGAGATGTGGAAGAAGAAGTGTACATGGACATTTCCCCAGGCTTTGAGGATGTTAAAACCAAAGGAAAGGTGTGTCGATTACGCAATTCACTTTATGGCCTTAAGCAGTCTCCTAGGGCTTGGTTTGAGAGGTTTACTGAGGCCATGCTGAGATATGGTTTCAAACAGAGTCAAGTTGATCATACTTTGTTTGTGAAACACTCCTCACATGGTAAGACGGCAGCTCTTATTGTCTATGTGGATGATATTGTACTCACAGGGCATGATGTTGAGGAGGTTCTTCGGTTAAATGAGTACTTGGCTAATGAGTTTGAAATCAAAGACTTAGGCAACTTGAAGTACTTTCTAGGGATTGAGGTTGCTCGGTCCAAAGATGGCATCTTCATATGTCAATGAAACTATGTGCTTGATTTGCTAAAAGAAACAGGAATGCTTGGAAGTAAAGTCTGTGATACACCACTATAGCCCGAACCAAAGCTTAGTGAGGATCCAGAAGGCGAGCCTGTAGATAGGGGGAGATACCAGAGACTAGTGGGTAAGCTTATTTACCTATCCCATTCGTGTCTTGATATTGCTATTGCAGTGAGTATGATTAGTCAGTTTATGCATGCTCGACATGCAACTCACTTAGAGGCGGTTATGCGGGTTTTGAGATACTTGAAATCTTCTCCAAGAAAGAGTCTCTATTTCTCAAAGCATGGTTATCTTAGTGTGGAGGCATATACAAATACTGATTGAGCTAGATCAGTAACTGATAGAAGATCCACCTCTGGCTATTGTACCTTTATCGGAGGAAATCTAGTTACTTGGAGAAGCAAGAAACAAAATGTTGTTGCGAGGTCTAGTGCAGAGGCTGAATTCAGAGCTATGGCTCAAGGTGCGTGTGAGCTTTTATGGATCCGATTGTTCTTGCGGGATTTGGGGATTCATCAGACAAATTCTATGCGGCTATATTGTGACAATAAGACGCCATCAATATAGCCCACAATCCGGTTTAGCATGATAGGACCAAACATGTGGAGATTGATCGACATTTTATCAAGGAAAAGCTTACTAGTGGCACTATATGTACGCCATTCGTGCGGTCTGGGGATCAACTGGCTGATGTTCTTACCAAAGGATTAGGGACTAAACCATTCCGTGACATTCTCAACAAGCTGGGCATGAGAGATATCTTCGCACCCGCTTGAGGGGGAGTGTTAGAACGTGTTAGGATATTTCCTATTTATTCTTATTCAATATCTTTATTTGCTGTACTGAGCCTTTATTTAGGCCTTAACTTATGTTTATGATTTAATATAAAAGGGTATGAGATACCACTCATACCCTAACTTTTCTCTTCTCAAAACTCACATTTATATTGCATGTACTCGTGTATTTACCCTATGAACTAATGGCTGAACCAGTGAAGCGAGGTGGATATCCAATCCAGGTCTATACACAACAAAGTAGATAAAAAAAAAAAAAAAAAAACTGGAAGGTTGACAAAATATCTGTGTTTGTCTTGAAATGAACACAGTTCATACCTGTTCATCTTCTTCATCACAATATCCTAACAATGAAACCAGGTTACGATGGTGTAACCGTGACAGCAATTCTATCTCAGTGTAAAACTCGCTTTCACCCTGTAAGGATCCTTGTTGTGCGCGCTTTATTGCCACAACTGTTCCATCAGTTAATATGCCTTTGTAAACCTTTCCATAACCCCCTTGACCAACTTGCCTACTGATGCCAAAACTGCATGTTGCCATTTGCATTTCATTGAAACTAAATCCTTTCACTCCTTTTATTTTGACGGGGATTTTCATAACTGCAAAAAGAAGAAGAAAGAAAAACAAGTGGTATAGTAAACGTTTTTCATCATATGCATTACAATTGACAATTTGCCATGAAGGAAAAAAAAAAAACAGAATTCAGTTATGCAACATGGGATGAGAGCCCCTTAAACCATATGTATTCTAACATATTAAATTTTCCAGACTGGTAGCTTTACAAGGATGCTTTTGACATTGGATGGACTAGGCTTATATCCCAGCCCATTCATCAAAAGATTAACAGGAATAGCAGCTCAAGAGTTCATCATCTTCTTTGCTCCTCATGAAAGTCATCCTCTACAACAATTTCTCAAGTAAAACTTAAAAAGTAAGAAAGTTGACCATGAATATAATAAAAAAAAGACTCACTTGATTGATCTCTTGGAACTTCATGCTGGGATCTGGGCTTCATTTTCAAGAACACAAGTATGATTACTAAAATTAAAACAGCTGCACATGAGATAGCCCCTAGCACAATTCCAGCCACTGCACCTTTGCTTATACCAGTTTTTAAAGGTGGGAGAAAGACTGCAATAGTGAGAACAATCGTCAATTCACACTGTCATGGTCAGGAAGTGTGACTTCTTCAGTGGAAGGACAATAGAATCTCTTCGCAGAGGTGGGAAAAAAAGAAGTATAATAGTTGCAATAGTGTCATGCTTCTTTCAAATAGACAGTTTCAAGCCCAAAAGGAGAAGGATTATGTTGGTAGATAACCAATTTAATTCATTAATTTATGCCTTATGGATGAATTTTTTTTATTAGCACATCACTAATAGCAACTCACTGTATCAATGTAGTGATAAAATAAAGTAGAAGTAAACTAGGGTGTGCCCTATATAATAAGTGGCCATAAAAGAGTTGGGATAGAAGAATGAAATTCATGTAGCAATTTAGAGCACAGGAATTCACTAACAAAAGTTAAAAAATCTGAAGAGCCATACTAGCAGGGTTAAAAAATGTCAATATTATGGCATAAGCATAAAGTAATATGGTGCTTATAGATAAAATTTGTACTACCAAAGACTTGAGGGAATACAACAACAGGTCAAACTTAATAAAATTAAGGGGAAAACCATGTCAGCATGTTTTTCTAAGAAATACGCAGTATTGGTTTTGGGAATTCATGGGTATGGGAAGGGCTACCACCAGTGACTTTGTTTGGACCAAAATGAAAAAAGGAAAAAAGATTTTATGCAGAAACTTCAGCTTGCAAATAATAAATTGAATAAAGAAACAAGGTCAAATACAAACAATTATAACAATAAAGAAAGAAAAGGCAGAGGGAGGGGGTGGGGGCGGGGGCAGGAAACACACTTTTAGTTTTAGCTTGGCTAAAAAATTAGATGCATCAAATGACTGCATTTTAGATGAGTGAAGCATTCCATTCCCCATCCCCGAGAAGCACCCACCTGGTATGCGGGCATCAACAATAACAATCCTAAAGATCTTCTAGGTCTTACTGCTAATTCAAGAAATATATATTTACAGCTCAGTGAGAAAGCAACATAAAATGGATAGTCGTTTCATTTAACAATTTCAGTTCATTGGAGAAATTAATGGGTACACATGCAGTCATAAACATAAAAAGAAATTGTTGGAGACTTACAATTTGAATAAGGACCTTGGAGAGTGAAATTGAGCAGATCATAAGGGCCAAAGGTATCATTCCCAGGAATTGCAAATGTAGCAAATTGGTTTGCTATTCTTTGAATCTGGCTTTCATTAAACTCATTAGAATCATTGACCTGGGGGAAAATTTTCAAATACATCCTTAGCCTAGGACCGTTTACCCACAGAATTGAATCGATGGATAGTTGATAAAGCTCCAAGCCAAGATTTGAGGTCATGTACACCTCGAACTGAAGCCTATATGGAGGGAAATCTGATATGCTAGGACTCCGTAATTGTAATCCAACTCCAAAAGGTGCAGCACAAAAGCAATTCAGAGGAGATGCAGGGACATACTCAAAATGATCACTTAAAGGACAAGACTGAGGTTGGCAGCTATTATTGGAGTTACTCAAGCTGTCAGTAGCCCCTTCTTCATTTTCAGGTCCACAAAATGGGGTAATGTTTAGTTGATTCGCTCTATCACAAACAGGATTACCTTGAAGCCTGATAATTTAGACATTAAAGATCATCAAACTCTTTGATACTGGTTAGCAGAAAACTTATGTGCATGAAGTTTATCATCAAGAAGCATATAGAAAAAATGAATAATATGATAAAGATACATATCATTAAATTTGATACGTATCCTAGTGTTCCATCTTTCATGATTAGCTCCAAGCTTGAAGAAAGAAGGGCTGTGGTAGGTAGGCAGTCAGTGTTAAACTTGGTTGCTAAGAATTTTTTAACTGGGCTTCCCACTAGCAATGTGTTCAGTTGTATCCACCCCCAGGTGCATTAATAATGGATCATTGTTACAATTGTGTATCTAACTTTTCTCTTTATTCCCAACAAGAATATTGGTTTGAGATAAAGACAAGAAAATCTACTGCATTATCACATTATCACACTATCACATTAATTGGCTTAACATAAAGACAAAAAATACCTCACTCAACTTGTGTAGTCACTTGTTTTAAACATCACATTGACATCTGGTGTGATCATCACAGGTGATAGATATGATATAACAGCAACACCAAATTAATGCAAATGCAGTCTTTGTTGTTTTGCAATGAGATGAATGTAATTTAGTTGTGGAATTGAGTTGAACGTTTATGATCCATAAATGCATGATTCACTAATTGTACTCTGGCATGAAAAGTAAAATTGTAAGATTGAGTACAGTTTTGCTAATTAAGCATACTCCCTCCGAACTAGAAGTTTAATCATTGTAAAATTTTATAAGCTAAGATTGATCCTTGGATGGTAAAGAGATTGAATTAATAAATATCCACTTAGAACTTGATCTTAGTTGTAGTTATAAAATTCAACTAAGAATAATTGTTTAACTCAACCAAGTACTTAAGTTGTGTTAGGAAATCAAAATTTCTTAGTTGACTTAAATTTAAAAAAATAAAATAAAATAAAATAAAATTGATATAGTTCAATACAAGACAATAGAAGTGAATTAAAGAAAAGGGATTGAGTTTATTCATAAAAATTTAGGTTGTCCTATTCACTACCCTCTATGACACATTCAAACTTGTCTCCACTTTTCACTCTAACCAGATGACTCTTTATTGGTTTTGCTATTATTTTCATTCAAAATGTCCAATGATCTCAATATCTGTTGGTAAATTACCATCAGAACCTTGTTATAGTTTATCCAAGTGTAAATATCAATTCCTTTAAGACTAGGCTTCACCCACATGTTGGATTTCAATATATCCCAACTTTTCAGCTTATTCAGAAAAATGTTTGCCCATTCAAAGCTCAACTGATAATAATGACATACTGAGATGATGATAGCTATTTATATTCACACTCCTAGACTACAAAAACACATGGTAATGCTACTGAAATACATCCTCCAAATATGATGTAGAAATTTAAAAAAAAAAAAAAACTATTTGCAGTTACTGAACTTCAAGTGGATCAACTGTGATAGGAATGATTATGTTGATAAGCTGTGTACATTTCATATAGAAAACCAGAAACTTACATCATGGTTACATTTGAAGGAGGATCAAGGCTGCCAGAAATATCTGAAAGAAGATTATTTCGGAAATCCCTGCAAATAAAAATGCCATGTAAACAAGAATCAGCAAAAACTTAAGTTGAATAAATCATTTGAATGTGAAATTGGTTAGTGACACGTCCATAGACAGTGCCATGAGAAATAGTTATATCCATGGGTTGCAAAAATTTCCATATGATACTTTCATGATGCATTCCAATGATACATATATTTGTTGAAAAAAAAAACACAGGCACTTCATTTCATCCAGGATGTAGTTCAATAATTTGGCCAGGTCCCCAAGTCCAGAAAAAGTGTCAAACATATTCTGGCACCAGAAAATTGTGTTTGTGCGATTGTGCCTATTAAACATAGGCACAAAACATGGAAATAAAAACATAATTAATTCCACTCACAAAACATTCTCTAGTTGACCTCAATAGTCAAAGAATAACCATACAAAGAATTTGTAGTATTACACTAACAAAGAAAATTTTCCAGCCAGAAATAGGAGATAATTGCCATCATATCTTACAATTTGAGTTTTGCATCTGCACTGAAAGTCATATTCTTCCAAATGGTAGAGGGAATGAAACCACTTAACCAATTGTTCCGAAGTGATCTACATTAGAAGACAACACAATTCAAGAATGCGAAAATGTCAAAATTACATTACAACAATGTGCAATAAAACAGCAGAGTTGGGACATAAAGCTTCTCACAAGGTCTGGAGATAAGGGAGGCCTGAAAAGTTGTAGGGGATAGATCCATTTATTGTATTGTTTGATAAGTCACTGCAATGTCAGTCATAATGATATATTACTAATAAAAAAATATTACCAATTTGGCGAAAGACAACATAGTTTAATAGAAACAACCAGCTGTTTAACATCGAAGAGTGTATCTACTTACATGCATACATATGTAAAATGTATGCACCCAAGTATGCGTGCGTGCCCGGGCACTTGTGCTAGTGCATGTGTATGTGCACGAGAGAGAGAGAGAGAGAGAGAGAGAGAGATGAGAAAACTTGAGAAATTAAATCGAACCAAGCTTTAGCAACACTAGATTTCAGCAGCCACTTACATGGTTGTGATATTAGCAGAAAGTTTACTTGATGGTATACTTCCAGAGAGTTGGTTCTGGCTGAGGTCTCTGTAACATGAACATTAACAATGTCAGATATATTCATGAGTAGTGCATCTTCAGAAAAATCTGAATTTCTGAATTTTATTAACTTAAATTATGTCTCAGAAAGAATATTTACAACAAAAAAGTCACATGTACTCTGAGAAAAAATGCAGGTAAATAGTTAAAAATCAGAATAGTCAATGAAAAAATACAATTAAATTACCAATGGTAAGGTATAATCATCATCAACACATTAAAACTCGCACAAATATGACCTAAAACATTATATGACCTCTACTTACAGACTTACAAGTAACGAAGGCCAGGTATACCACTTAGATCAGGAACAATTCCTTCCAATTTGCAGTTCCTAAGACTCCTGTTGAGTTGAAGGGAATAGCATTAAATACTTGGCGTAAAAAAATTTGGATGGCTGCAAATTCAACAATAAAAGAAGAAAATACATCCCTCAATGTAACAATAAAAATAAAAAATGCAAGCCAGAGGAATTTTAAAGATACAAAAGTCCATGCAACTCTACTGAGATAATACCAACATGCAATGTTGACTTTTAAGTTGGTTTTGAATGCAGCGAAATAGTTTTTTTTTAAAGGGCGTGAGTCCTTCAATTTTTTAATTGCGATATATTTCACCTTAAATTTTAAATTTTATTTTAAATAAAAATAATTAAACATATCATTACTTAATTTCAAGAAAAAAATTATAAATTTGATAAAATATAAACTAATTTGACAGAAATCAATGTCAAAAAAATATTTTTTAATTTTTAAAAATTATTTCTACCCACCAAAAATAAAATTATATAAAATTGATAAAAAATACATGATTAATTTTTAAAAATTAATTTTACGTGATCATTATCTAAATAAATAATAAAATTTAATTTGGTAAAAAAAAAATATCTAAAAGATTTATCACTTTTATATAATTTTATCTTTAGTACTAGCCTAGGTAGAAATAATTTTTAAAAATTCAAAAATAAATTTTTTATTTATTTTTGTCAAATTAATTTATATTTTATCAAATTGACAATTTTTTCCTTGAAAAATCCAATGGTATCTTTAACTATCATTATTTGAAATAAGATTTAAAATTCAGAATTAAATATGACACAATTAAAAAATTAAAAATTAAAATGACACAAACCCCAAACTATAGGAATCGCTAGTAGAATTCACCCCTTCTTAAAAGTTAACCATCTCCCTCTCCCCGTCTCACATCAGTGAGAAATTGAGATATCCATGATCTGCCAATATCTTTAATTTCCCAAAAATGCAGCAGGTCCAATGATATGGTTCAATATCATTGAACCAAAAAAAATAAAAAATAAAATAAGATAAAGGATTAGAAATATTTTAAAAAAAAAAAAAAACTTACAATTTCAAGAGCTTAGACATGTTACCATATGAATCTGGTATCCCACTCCCGCTGAAGTTATTATTATCAAGTTGACTGCAATGAGGGGGGAGAGAGAGAGAGAGAGTCAGACAGACAGCCAGACAGACAGAAATTAGTGTTATGACACTTCAGTTTTGTAGTGCTGGACATCGCATGGCACAAGCAAGGCACCATTCATAAGTGAGCTACCATGCTCCCCATTGTTAGAACCAGTGTAATGCCTTCAACAATATTTAGTGTGCACATGTGACTGCTTAAAAAATAAAAATAAAACAAAGCAAATACAGACATAAAAAAGAAAAACAAAAGGCTAAACCAAATAAAAGGAAGGCAGGGAAGTTAGGAATTGTGAAGAGGATGAGAGCAACATCCCACTTTTCCATTTCTTATGTAAATAAGTTTCGCATTGAGCTGCAAGTCGCATTTGACATACTTATCTCATGGACAAATTCACTGCTCTGCTAAGATGTCCCATCTTAGGAGATAGTAAATGCATTAATTGATTTAGGTTAAAACAAAATGTTTGGAGTACCAACTAGATGACAGTATGCTAACACCCTATTCTGACTGTATCATAGGTTGGAACATTGACTTGATAAATTGAGATACATGTAGAAGCAGGGGAGTTGCATGGAAACATGAGGGATTGTGAATTGAAAAATCCAAGTCCCATTTCTCCTTAAAGTTTAAGTATTAAGAAGAGAGAAACTAGAGTTTTATAATCAGTACAGATGAGACAACTACAACACACCTTCTTGGACTAGGACATATAGTAACTAGATAAATGGCACACCAATCATAAGCCCAACCAAGCTTTGATATCAAATTGAATTTTGTAATAAGGTAATAAGATTGAACATAGAGAGATAATAAAGAGAAAAGTAAGAACACAAAGGTTTAATTTGTTTCAGCCAATATTGGCCTACATTCACACACACAAAGCTCTAAAGGGCTACATTTTTCATGCACTCAACTTGATATTCTTGTTTACATGATACACCATATATATATAGTGAAAAATACAATCAAATCCCTTCAGTTAAGGAATTGAAATAAATTAAAAATGCAAAAAATCATAATAAGAATAAGTCATGGGATCTCCATATATTTTGATATATTCTATATCTTCTAATATCTTTGACAACATAATATTATCTCCAACACTTCCCTCAAGTGTAATATGAAACGGTTAAAGTAAAGTGTCCAACTTGAACTTGAAAATATAATGATCATTACAAACAACTACAATGAAATTGCCGAAAGACAATATCAATTGTAATCACTTCTTTCAATAACAACTTCAAAGAACATAAATAAGGAATCAACATCTTGCAACAGAGAAACGTGCATGGAATTAGTCATGGTGGCAGCTAGAGAAACCAATTGAGAGAAAGCAACAAGGCCGAAGTAACGGCAAATCACCATAAATAGAAAGGTCGAAAAAACAGCGTCCCACAAAGAATGTTATCGAACACACTGGTGGCTTAGAAACCAAAAAAAATAAAAATAAATAAATAAATAAATAAAGAAAAGAAAAGAACCAAACATGTGCTTACTACATCAACATAGGGACCCTAAAACAATAGAGAAGTAGCCAGAAAATTCAGCTTATTACAGAACAATGCTACCGAACACACCGATAACCTTGAAACAAGTAAAAACTACAGAGTTTGCTTTGTGAATTATTGTAGTTTATGTTATTCATAAAGGGTAGTTTAGTAGTTTAGGTTATTAGCGCTTCATTATGTTTAGTATATATATTTATACTCAGTTTTTTGGTTATTTAATTCAATAAGATACAAATCCGTCTTCTCTGTTTTCATGGTTTTAGAGCCATACAAACGGCTGACCTAGCTTCTGTTGCACGTAGTCTCTCTCGTCTCGTGTTCGTGGTTCACTCTCTAAACCATTAGTCTGAAACAACTCCTCAAGAATTGACTCATCATCAGGTCGTCACAAGACATTGCAGCCCATTCGTAGACTCTTCTGTTGCTCTCTCTCTCTCTCTTGTCGCAGGTCATTGCCATTGCTCTCTCTCTCTCCCCTTATCACTGCTCCAGTTACAATTGCACTTTCGTCTGGTGTCTTGAAGCTCTTCACGATCTTCATCTGGTGCTCACAGTTATTTGCAACTCCCTATTAGGGCTGTGCGCGACCTCTCGCTACCCTCTTGACATCTCTGGTCTGTACCTCTACTTCGACTTCAGCCTACAACTGGTTTCTTTGATTTGTTGCAACCTTCAGTCTTCAGTTGTCTATTGTTAAGTTACGAGTATTCCTCCGCTAGTTTTCACTCTGCTTTGATTTCACTGTGTTGTTTAAATTATAGCGCATAGCTAATGATAAATTGCAAGCTATCACTACTAAGTTAGATGGTATCAATTACTCTTATTCATCTCATGTAATGAAAATTTTTATAATGGGTAAAGACATGTGGAATTATGTTATTGGTGTGACTATTAGACCTACAGAATCCACAGAAACTAAGGCTGCTGTTACTAAATGGGATAAGGAAAATGCACAAATTCTTACTTGGTTTCATAATTCAGTTCAAACTACCATTGGTATGAATTTTTTCAAGTATTCTACTTCTAAACAAGTTTGGGACTAATTGAAAACTATGTACCTTGAGTCTAACTTTGCAAAACAGTATGAGCTTGAGATGTCTATTCGCAGTGCTAGTCAAAAAGATAAGTCCATTCATAGTATGAACTTGTACCTTGAGTCTAAAAGATAAGTCCATTCACAGTATGTACCTTGAGTCTAACTTTGCAAAACAGTATGAGCTTGAGTTGTCTATTCGCAGTGCTAGTCAAAAAGATAAGTCCATTCAGGAGTTCTACAATGAGATGACTACTTATTGGAATTAGTGTGCTTTGATGGAACCATCAGATTTGCAGTTACTTGACAGTTATACCAAGTTTCAAGAGAAGTAACGTCTTGTTCAATTTCTTATGGCCCTTCATGATCAATTTGAGCCACTTCGGGGAGCTATTCTACATCGGTCTCTCTTGCCTTCTGTGGATGGGATTGTCCGTGAGCTTATTACGGAAGAAACTTGATTTAAGATGGCTCATGGTGCCCTTATTTCCCAGTCAGTTTTTGCCACTCCTCCACTCTTGCCCACTCCACTTTTTCCTTTATTTCAGGTTACTGGTAAGCCGAAGCCTCGGGTTTCCATGGATGAGTGCAGCTTCTGTCATCAGAAAGTCCACTGGAAACATGCTTGTCCTAAACTTTTACAGCCCAAGGGTTGTTCATCTGGCCCATCATCTTCTAAGCCGACATCTTCGGGATTTCGCTCATCTGCCGCCTTTTCTGCACCAGTTTCTGAGAATGGTTCGTCTTTCAATATGCAATTTATGTTTGAGCAGTTCAAGTCTTTCATGGTGGCCAATCCAAATCTTTCGTCCTAGGCCTTCAGTATGACTACCACTCAGTTAGGTTTGTCTGGTTCATCCTTTTCAAGTAATATCCACACTTCGTGGATTTTTTATTCTAGTTATTCACATCATATGACCCATGTTGCATCTCTCCTTAGTAATTGTGTCTCCCCTTCTTCTTCTATCACTATTGCTACCGTTAATGGTTCTTCTATCCCTGTACACTCTATTGGTTTTATTTTCTCTTCCCATTTGTCTCTTTCTCCTGTATTTTATGTGCCTCATCTGTCACTCAGTATTATTTCTATTAGCAATTGTCTGATTCCAGTTTTGATGTTGTTTTCTCTTTTTCTCATTGTGTTGTACAGGATCAGGTATCCAAGAGGTTGATTGAGATCGGGCGTAGTGTTAGAGATTTATATATCTTGGACAACTAGCATGTTCCTCTAGAAGTGTCTTCTACTGCATCGTCTTCATTTTGTTTAAACAATAAGTTTTCTTTATTTTATATTTGGCATTCTAGGTTAGGTCATCTATCGAGTGATCGTTTGAGGATATTAGCTCGGTCTGGACATTTAGGCCATTTTCCCATTGATGATATTTCTGAGTGTCGTGGTTGTAAACTGGCTAAAATGTTTGCTCTTCCTTTTAATAAAAGTAGTTTTATTTCATCTTCTCCTTTTCAATTGGTTCATACTGATGTTTGGGGTCCTTCTCCTATAGTTACCAGGGAAAGTTCGCAATATTATGTGTCTTTTGTGGATGATTATAGTCGGTTCACCTGAGTTTATTTGATGACTCAAAAATCTGATTTTTACAAAATATATTCTAATTTTCACTCCATGATTCGCACTCAATTTTCCACCACCATTCAAGTTCTCCGTTCTGATTTGGGGGGTGAGTAATACTTGTCTAAGTTTGAGGAGTTTTTAGCTACTCATGGCACTATTCATTAGTCTTCGTGTTTTGACACTCCTGCCCAAAATGGTCGAGCTGAGCGCAAATATCGCCATCTCCTTGATACAGCTCACTCTTTGTTGCTCTCGTCTTTTGTCCCTTCTGTCTTCTGGGGAGAAGTAGTGCTCACTACTGCATATCTTCTCAATCGGATGCCTACTTCTCTTCTCTGAGGCTCATCTCCATATGAGCGTCTTTTTGGTGTTACTTCCAATTATTATTTTCTTCGTGTTTTCGGTTCTACATGCTTTATGCTCCTTCCTAAACGGGAACGCTCTAAGGTTAGTTCTCGTTGTGTCCTATGTGTCTTTGTAGGGTATGGCATTAATCAGAAAGGTTATCGGTGCTATGATCCTACCACCAAAAAGCTATATGTGTCTAGGCATGTCACCTTTTTAGAAAAACTACCCTACTACACTATACCTTCCACTCCTGTCCTTATTACCAATGATGAATTAATTCACATTAACCCATTTCCTCCTAATGTTTCTCCCAATGAGTTTGTTTCTGATCTTGAGGTCTCTACCTTGCCTCTTCCTAGAACTTCTGATATCTCACCAGCAACTAACTCCCCTGCCCCCGCTTCATCTGTTCCTCTGTTTGTTTATCAGCGTCGCAAAGCAATTCCAAGCTTGCTTGTCTCTAGTTCTACTGTCCCTCCAACTGTTTCTCTGGATCCCGCTTCTCCCGCACATCGTTTTCCAAAGCAAGACCATCATCCTCCAAACTGTTATGATTTTGGTAATACATGTTTTTCTCTTTCCTATCAGTATTTTCTTTCTTGTCTTCATACTTATTTTGAGCCCCAGTTCTACAAGGAAGCTTGTCATGATCTCAATTGCATTACTGCCATGAATGACGAGTTAACTGCTTTGGCTAACACTCAGACTTGGGATTTGGATCCATTACTTGCTGACAAGAATGTTGTAGGTTGTAAGTGGGTCAATAAGGTCAAAACCCCTTTCTAATGGTTCTTTGGAATGGTGCAAAGCTCGTTTGGTTGCCCAGGGCTTTTCTTAGGAGTATAGGATTAATTACGATGAGACTTTTGCCCCTGTTACCAAGATGACTACTGTTCGTACTCTTATCTCTGTTACTGCTTCCCATCACTGGCATGTGTTTCAACTCGATGCCAAAAATGCTTTTCTAAATGGGCATCCTGCTAAAAAAGTGTATATGCGCCCTCCACCGGATCTCTCTCACCCTTCTAATGTTGTTTGTCATCTTTCTTGTGCTCTCTATGGTCTCAAGCAGTCTCCTCGTGCTTGGTATGAGTGATTTCACTCTGTTGCACTTCAGCTTGGTTTTCACCGTAGTCATCATGATTGTGCTCTCTTTGTTTAGCGCACTTCTGTTGGCCTTGTTCTCCTTCTCTTATATGTGGATGATATGATCATCACTGGCTTTGATTATAGTACTATTAAGGAGTTTAAGCATCAGTTGTTTTGGGAGTTTGAAATGAAGGATTTAGGGTCTCTTTTGTATTTTCTTGATATTGAGGTTGCTACTTCTCCTACTAGGTATCTTCTCTGTCAGACTAAATATGCCTGTGATATTCTTTTTCGTGCCAATCTCACTGATGACAAAATTGTCAACACTCCTCTTGAATTGCATGCTAAGTTTTCTACTTCTGATGGCATTCCTCTTGAAGATCTCACTTTGTATCATGAGTTGGTTGGGTGCCTTATTTATCTCACCATTACTCGTTTGAATCTCTCATATGCTGTGCATATTCTCAGTCAGTTTGTTTTTGCTCCTCTTTCCATACATTGGGTTGCCTTACTCCGTACTCTACGCTACCTTTGTGGCACTTTGTTGCACTGTCAGCTGTTATCTGCCTCTTCGAACTTGACTCTTCATGCCTATACCGACGCTGATTGGGCCAGTGACATCTCTGATCGCAAATCCACTTTTGGTCTTTGTGTTTTCCTTAGCGATTCTCTCATATCTTGGAAGAGTAAGAAACAGTCTGTTGTTGCTCGTTCCACCGTTGAGGTTGAGTATCGTGCCATGGCTCATGCTACTTCCGAAATTGTTTGGCTTCGGTGGCCTCTTTCTAATATGAGTGTCTCTCTTTCTAATCTGACTTTGTTGTACTGTGATAATCAGAGTGCTGTCCAGATTGCCCATAATTTCTTATTTCATGAGTGGACCAAGCATGTTGAGATAGATTGTCACTTTGTTAGACAACATCTTCAGGCTAGCACTATTACTCTCCCTTTTGTTCCCTCCTCTCTTCAGTTGGTCGATTTTTTTATAAAGACTCACATTGTTGCTCATTTTTGTTTTTTTCTTGGCAATTTTTCGATGCTTTCTGCGCTCACATCCTCAATTTGAGGGGGGGTGTGAATTATTGTAGTTTATGTTAGTCATAAAGGGTAGTTTAGTAGTTTAGGTTATTAGGGCTTCATTCTGTTTAGTATATATATTTGTACTTAGCCTTTTGGTTAATTAATTCAATAAGATACAAATTCGTCTTCTCTATTTTCATGCTTACCACATCAGCAAACCAATGATCAACATCGAGAAAAGGGAAAACACCTTGATAACAAAAAATTATGGAGTGAGAAAGAACTCCAGAGGGAAATATGGCTAGGATTTGGTAGGCTTTGATACCAAGTTGAAAAGCCCAACCAACACTCCTCCTTAAAACCTAGGTATTAAAAAGTGAGAAACTAAAGCCTTATAACTAGTACAGATGGGGTAACTCCAACGCACCCTCCTGGGCCAGGATATACAGTTGCCAAACAAACAACACATCAATCATAGGCCTAACTAAGCTCTAATACCAAATTGAAAAGCCCAACCCACACTTCTCCTTAAAACGCAGGTATTAAGGAGAGGGAAACTAGAGCCTTATAACCAGCACAGTGTTAGAATAGGAAATTGTTAGAATATGAAATATTAGAATAGGAAATAATAATTTTATTCTTATTTATCTTATTTATTCATTTTTGGTTGCTCAGAATTATGCTTGCAATTCCTCAGAATTATCAATATAAAAGGGAATGAAGTCTAACTCTTTCTTTTCTCTAAAACTACATGCTATCTGAGCCTAAACCCTAGCCTATACCTTCTTCCTGTCTGTCGACAGCTTTATCTTCCCCAGGAGCCTAGTCGGCCATAGCAGCCTCTCACCCAGGCCATCGTCCATCTCCTAAGGGGTCTGTCGGCACTCTAGGGCCTCACCCAAGCCATCGTCAGTCCACAAAGGGGTCTGTCGACAACTTCTCTGGCACCCTAGGACCTGTCGACAGCCCCTCTGGCTTCCTTGGCTGCTGTCGGCATCTCCTAGGATGCTGTCGACTCTCTCCCAGTGTCGACTCTCTCTCTCACAGTGTTCTTCTCTTTCTCTCTCTTTCTTCTTATAATGGTTCGTTAGTTATATTACAAAAAAAAAAAAAAAAACAGAATAGAAACAAAGTATGATACCAAAAAAAAAACTTTATGAGTCACTAGTTACTATTGAGCTTGTTCCTTCACTCTCAAATTCTGGGTTTGTGATTGGCATTGTGGTTGAGGAATAGTTAGTAGCGTCCCTATGGCAGATTTGACTAGTGAATCTACTACCTCTCGCCTCTCGTATGCAGAGTTCATCATCCTTTCTACTATGATTGATACCTTCGACACTGGCCTTAGAATCACCACCTCTCTATTCAATGGTCAGAATTACCTCACGTGGTCGCAGAATCTGACCATTTTCTTAAAGAGCAAGAGAAATATGGGACATGTTGATGGGTGGGTTTAGGCACCCAGTATCACCGACCTTCATTATGACCAATGGGAGATCACCAATTCTCTGCTCACCTTGTACCGACCTTTCAATGGATGGACGTAACTCGAAAGCCTGTGAGAAGTTCTTCTTCTTGGAGTAAGTAATGGCTACGGCCTCACAAATATCCTAGGTAGTGTCCATAGACAAGTAACGCTCTCCAATCTCCGGAAACATAGAATGGATCAATTCCAAGCCTGTCTATCCCACTAATTCTGTTGGTTACCGGAAGTTTGTGGCTCAAGAGCGGGTCTTCAAGTTCTTAGAAGGCCTAAATGTGGAGTATGATCCGATTCGGAGCAAAGTACTTGGCATGGATGTGCTTCCTTCTCTCTAGGAAGCCTTTGCTTTTGTGCAAAATGAGGAGAATAGATGTTCTATGATACTTCCTTCTACTACTATTGATCGCTCGGTCTTGGTTTCTATACCTTCTCGCGATGGTGACCGTGTGACTCGTGGTTCTCGTCCTTCCTCTAAAAAGGATAACCTTTATTGTGACTACTGTTGTCGACCTCGCCACACACAAGAGACTAGTTGAAAGCTGCATGGAACTCCTTCTGGTGGCCGAGGCAACCATCCTGGTAATCGAGAGGGTCAGTCTGGTACTAGAGGCCGCGGGGCCAATGCACGAGCCCATCTTTCAGACACTGTTGAGCCACCATCTTCATCTTCAGTTGTCTCTTCCGCTGCTAATGTTCTAGGATTATCTGCCATGGATTTTGAGATTGCTCTTCGCCACTTGCTAGACTGTCGAGCCTCCACTTTTGCTACAGGTGCACCCTCTTCTTCCTTTGCCAATTCAGATAACTTGGTTTCCTCCCCCGTGTGCATTGCTATCTCATACGACTGTACCATGGATTATTGATTCCAGTGCTTCCAGCCATATGTCTGGCTCCTCTAATTTATTTTCAGAGTATAACCCCTCCTCAAGTCAGGAAAAAGTGCGTATTGCAGATGGTACCATTTCGTTTGTGTCAGGGAAAGGTTTAATTCATACCACCTCTTCCCTTCCTTTGTCTTCTGTCCTCCATGTTCTCAATTTCAGTGCTAATCTTTTATCTTTGAGTCGTATTACCCGTGACTTAAATTGTAACGTGACACTTTTTCCCGATCATTGTTTTTTTTAGGACCTTATCACGACGAAGAGGATTGGCAGTGGTAGAGAGGAACATGGGCTTTACATTCTGGATCAGACAGATAAGTTGACTCATTCATCTATTCAGTTACCATCCACCAAGGAAGACATTTGGTTGTGGCACCGTCGCTTAGGATATCGTCTTTTTTATTACTTAAGCATTTAATTCCCTCTGTTTTTGAGATAAATAAGGTGTCAGATTTTCAATGTGAGTCTTGTCAACTTAGAAAACAACACAGAGCCTCTTTTGCTCTTTCTATTAATAAAAGTTTAGTTCCATTTTCTTTAATTCATTCTGATGTATGGGGTCCATCCCGTTTTGTGTCTTTAATTGGTCATAAATGGTTTGTTACCCTCATAGATGATTTTTCCAGGGCCACTTGGGTCTATTTGATGAAAAATAAAAGTGAGATTTTTTCTATGTTTCAAAACTTCTATAAAATGGTTTGTACTCAGTTTTAGGCGGTTGTCAAAATTCTACGTTCTAATCATGGGTGGTAATATATTGACTCTACTCTTGCCACTTACTTCGCCACACATGGCATTATTCACCAAACTTCATACACTAATACCTCTCAACAAAATGGTGTTGCAGAATGCAAAAATCACTATCTCCTTGATATCGCCCGATGTCTATCATTTGAGATGCGGGCTCCTCGATCCTATTAGGGGGAAGCGGTTCTCACTGCCGCTTATTTGATTAATCGTCTTCCTATCCAAGTCTTTTAAAAACACACACCTCTTCAAATTTTGTTTGGATCTACCTCTTTAGGTTTTCCATTTCTCCTAAGACCTTTGGTTGTGTTTGCTTTATCTATAATCATTCTTCCACTCGTGGTAAATTGGATCCTAAGTCACTTAAGTGTGTTTTTTTGGGTTATTCTGCCACTCAAACGGGTTATAAGTGTTATCACCCTCTCACTCGCAAATGATTTGTCTCCATGGATGTCACGTTCTTTGAGTCTCAGCCTTACTTTCCGCCTTCCTCGATATCCCAGTCCTCTCTTCAGGGGGAGCCTTGGTATGAAGAGATTCCTATTCCACCTATTTCTCTTCCGCCAATGGTTGAACAAATAGAGGATAATGAGCCAGCAATTGTTGAGGACAAGGAAGCATGCAAAGTTTATATCAGGAACAAGGATAGATAGCAAGTCATCTAGATGCAAGAGGCTACTCTCCCTCAACTACTGCCAACTTCTTCTCCGGATGAGTGTCTAGAGTCAACCTCATCTCCTACGAATCCAGGTAATTCTAATTCTAGTACACCTATTCTTAATATTTCATATCTTGATGTTCTCATTGCTAATAGAAAGGGAGTTAGGTCATGTACTCAGCATCCTATTACTAATCATGTCTCTTATTCTAATCTGTCTTCCTCATATAAAGCCTTTTTGTCTAAAGTGCCTTCTGTGAGTCTACCTACTACTTTTCAGGATGCTCTCTCTATTCCTGAATGAAAACATGCCATGATGGAAGAGATGAGAGCTCTCAGCAAGAATGGCACTTAGGAGTTAGTGAAGTTACCTAGAGGAAAAAATCCAGTTGGGTGTAAGTGGATGTACACGGTAAAACACAAAGCAGATGGTTCCATAGAACGATACAAAGCAAGATTGGTTGCTAAAAGTTTCACTCAGACTTATGGGGTAGATTATCAGAAGACATTTTCACTGGTTGCTAAAATGAACTCTGTAAAAATCTTACTCTCTCTTGCTGTAAATTTGGATTGGCCACTTCATCAGTTTAATATGAAGAATGCCTTCCTTCATGGAGACCTAGCAGAAGAGGTCTATATGGATATTCCTCCTGGTTTTGCGAATGCTAAATCCAAAGGTAAAGTATGCAAGCTCCGAAAGTCGCTTTACGGACTAAAACAGTCCCTTAAGGCTTGGTTTGAAAGGTTTGCTCAAGCTATGCTGAAATATAGGTTCAAGCAGAGTCAAGCTGATCACACATTATTTGTGAAACACTCCTCACATGGTAAAACCACAGCTTTCATTGTTTATGTTAATGATATTGTTCTGACAGGGGATGACGTTGAGAAGATCCCTCAGTTGAAGAAATACTTAGCCAAGGAGTTTGAAATCAAAGACTTGGGTCATTTAAAGTATTTCTTGGGTATTGAAGTATCTAGGGGCAAGGATGGCATCTTTATATGTCAGAGAAAGTGTGTGCTTGACTTGCTAAAGGAAATTAGACTGCTTGGAGGTAGACCATGTGATACACCTCTAGAACCAGGCCAGAAGCTTAGTGAGGATCAAGAAGGAGAGTTAATGGACACGGGGAGATACCAAAGACTAGTGGGCAAGATCATATACTTCTCTCACTCACGTTCAGACATTGCCATTGCCGTGAGCATGGTGAGCCAGTTTATGCATATTCCTATAACTTTCCACTTAGAGGCAGTTATGAGAATCCTGCGATACCTGAAGTCTTCTCCTAGAAAGGGTCTCTAATTCTCAAAACATAGCCATCTTAGTATAGAAGCATTTACTGATGCAAATTGGGAAAAATTAGTCACTGACAGACTATCAACTTCTGGATACTTCACATTTGTTGGTGGCAACCTAGTTATATGACAAAGTAAGAAACAGAATGCGGTTGCTAGATTTAGTGCTGAGGCAGAATTCAGGGCTATGGCACAGGATGTATGTGATTTGCTATGGATTAAACTATTATTAGGAGACTTGGGAATCCATCAAACTAACTCCATGTGACCATACTGTGGCAACAAGGCCGCAATCAACATAGATCATAATCCAGTTCAACATGATAAAACTAAGCATGTGGAGATTGATAGGCATTTCATCAAGGAAAAACTCACTAGTGACATCATATGTATTCCATTTGTGAAGACTGGAGACCAACTAGCCGATGTTCTCACCAAGGGGCTAAGGAGCAAACCTTTTCATGGCATTCTTAACAAGCTGGGCGTGAGAGATATCTTCGCACTAGATTGAGGGGGAGTGTTAGAATAGGAAATAAATTAGAATAGACATTTTGAAAGTGCTAGTGGGGAGATTTGAAAAGGCAATGGCTACTTTGAAGAGGCAATACTTATTAGGTGGTAAATGGATCCTTTTTAAGAGGAAGATGTTTAGCTTACTGATAAAATTCATGTCCTTATTTGCCACTCCCATTTTAGTAGTAAGGAGGCTTGAGAAATTTATAAAAGCTTTTCCATCAGCAGACATGTAAATGAATCCAAATATGAAATAGGGCAATGTGATAGTGACTCAGGGAATAGATTGTAAGTTTGGAGAAAAAAAGAGTTAGAGAACGAGCTAGACTTCATTCCCTTTTATATTAATAATATTGAGTAATTACAGGAATGCCATAAGGCATAAAATATGGGCTAGTCCATTACACCAATCAAGCGAATAAATAAGAAGGAAATACAATCACTTATTTCCTATTCTAACACTCTCCCTCAAGTTAATGCGAAGATATCTCTCATGTCCAGCTTGTTGAGAATGCCATGAAAAGATTTGCTCCCTAGCCCCTTGGTGAGAACATCGGCTAGTTGGTCTCTAGAGTTCACAATTGGAATACATATGATGCCACTAGTAAGTTTTTCCTTGATGAAGTGCCTATCAATCTCCACATGCTTAGTTCTATCATGTTGAACTAGATTATAAGTTATGTTGATTGCGGCCTTGTTGTCATAGTATAGTCGCATGGAGTCAGTCTGATGGATTCCCAAGTCTCCCAAGAATAGTTTAATCCATAGTAACTCACATACACCATGTGCCATAGCCTTGAATTCTGTCTCAACACCAGATCTAGCAAACACATTATGTTTCTTACTTCGCCATATGACTAGGTTGCTACCAACAAATGTGCAGTATCCAAAAGTTGATTGTCTATCAATGACTGATCCAGCCCAATCTGCATCAGTAAATGCCTCTACACTAAGATGGTCATGTTTTGAGAAATAGAGACCCTTTCTAGGAGAAGTCTTCAAGTATCTCAAGATTCTCATAACTGCCTCCAAGTGAGAAGTTCGAGGACTGGCTCACTATGCTCACGGCAATGACAATGTCTAGATGTGAGTGGGATAAGTATATGAGCTTGCTGTAATGACCCCAAAACGTATGGCGTAATTATCGATAATTAATTATGTGATTACATGAATTAATTGAAGAATATCTGTTTGAACTAGCAAAATATCTGTTGGAATTACAACGGATGAAATCGATGACCGTAATGGGTTTAGAAAACGAAATTGAACACGCCTATGTGATACCGGGAATTTTTAGAACCACTTGAGAAAATAAATTGAGGACTGAATTTCGTCTGATTCACTAAGCCATGTTTGGCTCAAATTTTTGGTACAAATCTATTTATATGATATATATGACTTAAGATAAGGATGTTGACCCATGTTTTGACTCAAACCAAAAAGAGAAGAAAAATCTGGAAGAGAGAGAGAGAGAGAATTCGTGGGAGAGAAGAACCAAGGGAAGAAGATAAAGGAAAAGGGGAAAATCAAGTTTAAACTTCTCCATCCAAGTGTTTAAGGTAAGATTTTCATGAAATTGATTGTTGATTCTTGGCATCTAGCATGTTGAACTCAAGATCATGGCTTTAAATATTATGATTCATGTTTTAATCGGCATGTTTGAGAAAGAACCTCCATGGATGTTTAGAAATGAAACTTTTATGTGCAAGTTCATGGTTTTCCAACTTAACTCATGGGTTGATCTTATATATGATGCAATTGGGTTTGAATTGAAGTTGTAATGTTTCATTTATGTTGTTGATCAAGTGTTTTGAGCCTTGGTTTCATAAGATTGGAAGTGGTTTTGGCAAAGGAGAGATTGAAGCTTTGAAGAAGAACCTAGAATTTCAGATTTTCGCAGTCCGCTCGAGCGGGGGTTTGGCCGCTCGAGCGGGGATTTCATGCATCCAGTATCTCTGCTTCCGTTCACAGTCCGCTCGAGCGGGGACCTATTTTTCAGAAATTTCGGGAAATGTTTCAATGCATGTTTTGGGCATCCACATTACAATTTGAGCATTCTTAAACCTTAACTAAGTTAAGATAATGAGATTATGAGATGGTAACATCATTAAGAGAATGCATGAATTTGATTTGATGATGATATATGTTAAGGAAATGTGTTATAATGTTGATATTTGCAGGTCAAGAGGTGAAGACCGTGCAACCGGTTTCGGAAACCCACTGTGAGTAACATTTCTGTAAAGATATGTTAATATGATCTATGTTTAAAAGTGCTACGTTACGCTATGGTTTTGAAATGATAAATATTTTCTGTGAACGAATGTCCAATTTGTGAATCTAGTATGGCATCCATAGATAGTCCTAAGTGGACCAGTTTACGAGATCTCAGTATGTGTTTAATCGGTGTCCGGGACTGGTTACTCTAGTCGTTGGACGACACATGTTATGTTCTATGGAGTATGCCATTATGTATGTTCTGATATGAGATGATTATGTTTACGAATGATTTATTTTACGGGCATATGAAATGTACAGAATTCGTTCACTACCCCTTTACGTTAATGTTACTTGCTGAGCTTTAGCTCATTGTTTGTATATATGTATTTATAGGTGAGCATTCAGGGAGTCAAGCCTAGGGGAGTCTTGACTGAGCCGCCGTTTTGAAGCCCACTAGAGTTTTGTCTGCCTCCGAGTTGGGGCTAGGCCTGGAAGGCCGTACAAGTTATGTTTTGATTGTACTTGTGGCTTTTGCCTACGTGATGTATATGATCTTTTGTTACATGTAATGTAAGTGGGTAAATTAACATTTTGGGCATGTAAATGTATGTTCATATAAATGCACAGCTCTTTGGACTATTTGTATTTAGTTTTCACTTCCGCGAGCCCCGATTTATTATGTTATGTACAGGAAGGCCTGTGGTAATCTAGGATTACTGGCCGGTTACGATGCCAACCCTTTTCGGGGCGGGTTTGGGTCGTGACAGAATGGTATCAGAGCGCACGAGTTAACTTACCCACACATGTGTCCATAAGAGCTGTAGGGTGTCCTAGAAAGAAATAAAGCATGGCATAAGCATGTGTGCATGGGTGTGTGTGTTTTATGAATATGAGAAACAAGAACTGTAAATGATGAGCCAGTAGAAGAAACATTATGTTGAGAATGAAATGCTTTATTTGCTATGGGTTCTATAGACCAATGGAGGACACCAATGCGAGGAATGCAGATGAGACTGAATCCTCTAATGCTAGACTAGATCGGTTAGAAAGAATGGTGGAAGCTTTAACTGGGTTGGTAAGACAACAGCAGGAACAAAATCAGCAACAACAGAGACAACCATTTCCGCCTCCTCCTCCACCACCTGTTCAAATGGAACCAATTAATAATGATAATGTTATCACTTTGACACAAAAATACAAGAAATTGAAACCACCAGAATTTGCAGGAGGAATTGAACCTTTAAAAGCAGAGGCATGGGTACCTGAAACAGAGAAGATTTTTGAAGTGTTTCCGTGTACTGATACGTATAAAGTTTTGTTAGCCACATTTACTCTGACAGAAGAAGCCCGAAGATGGTGGATGCTCGTACGAGGTGAGCATGGGGACTTAACATGGGAGCGATTCAAAGGAATGTTTTATGAAAAATATTTTCCGCAATGCATGCGAGATAGGAAAATATCCGAATTTGAACAGTTAAAGCAAGGTTTGATGTCAGTAGTGGAATATGAAAGTAAATTTGCTGAATTAGCTCGTTATGCTCCTCATATGGTTGATACAGAATACAAAAAGGCAAGAAAATTTGAGGGTGGGTTACATGTTGAGGTACTTGACCGGGTGAATGTATTGAAATTAGACAAATATGTTGATGTACTTGACAGGGCCTTGATGGCTGAGACAAATATTGCTATATTGAAAATGTCCCAATCAACACTGACCGAAGCAGAAAGTAAGAGATTCAAGAAACAGAAAGCAGAAACAGTTAGTGAATCCATGGGCTCCGTGAATGAAAATTTGACTTCAAAATTTAGTGACAACACAAAACGGAAAAGTGGTGGCAGTATAGGTGTACCTACTTGTAAGGAATGTGGGAAGCAACATTGGGGTATTTGTCGCCGTGGAACTGGAGTCTGTTTCAAATGTGGACAAAAAGGACATATAGCTAAAGCTTGCCCACAAGTTTACTTAAGAAATGAAAGACCCATTGCTAGTGGAGTTAACTTAACAATGACACCAAAGACAACCGTAACATCTGCTCCCGAGGGGAATACTTTGAGGCAAGTAAGAGTTTACGCCTTAGTTTCTGATAAAACACAGGATACTGGCAAAGCGAAGACATGTATGATTTTAATTATCTATTATGATGTTAGCATTGATACCTATGCGATGGAGAATATTGAACATGGGAATATTTAAATGATATTAGAACACTTGACTATGACTATGATGGAACAAATTCCTTTTGCTATTACCTTTGCTATGGATTGTTATATCTACGTCACTACCTTTGAATTGAACGTTATAAAACTTGTTAGTTGATTTCAGCATGTGTAAAATATGTTTATTATATGTCAGATTGTTATAAAATTGACACAAGAACTGCTTTGTCATGCTGAATAACTGAATAGAACCGTTGAATTGTTCTCTTTAAATGATGATACTTTTGTGAATTACTGAATGGCTACGGAATGAATAATCATATGTGATCAAGACTGCTGATTGAGATCATGCCAGGATAAGCAATGTTTGGAGGACCAAACTTCTTAAGGTGGGGAGAGTGTAATGACCCCAAAACGTATGGCGTAATTATCGATAATTAATTATGTGATTACATGAATTAATTGAAGAATATCTGTTTAAACTACCAAAATATCTGTTGGAATTACAACTTCGGGACTGAAATCGATGACCGTAATGGGTTCAAAAAACGAAATTGAACACGCCTATGTGATACCGGGAATTTTTAGAACCATTTGAGAAAATAAATTGAGGACTGAATTTCGTCTGATTCGCTAAGCCATGTTTGGCTCAAATTTTTGGTACAAATCTATTTATATGATATATATGACTTAAGATAAGGATGTTGACCCATGTTTTGACTCAAAACAAAAAGAGAAGAAAAATCTGGAAGAGAGAGAGAGAGAGAATTCGTGGGAGAGAAGAACCAAGGGAAGAAGATAAAGGAAAAGGGGAAAATCAAGTTTAAACTTCACCATCCAAGTGTTTAAGGTAAGATTTTCATGAAATTGATTGTTGATTCTTGGCATCTAGCATGTTGAACTCAAGATCATGGCTTTAAATATTATGATTCATGTTTTAATCGGCCTGTTTGAGAAAGAACCTCCATGGATGTTTAGAAATGAAACTTTTATGTGTAAGTTCATGGTTTTCCAACTTAACTCATGGGTTGATCTTATATATGATGCAATTGGGTTTGAATTGAAGTTGTAATGTTTCATTTATGTTGTTGATCAAGTGTTTTGAGCCTTGGTTTCATAAGATTGGAAGTGGTTTTGGCAAAGGAGAGATTGAAGCTTTGAAGAAGAACCTAGAATTTCAGATTTTCGCATCGCCGGCGGGTTTGGTCTTCGGCGGGGATTTCATGCATCCGAGATCTCGCTTCCGTTCACACGATCGCTCGAAGGGTTTGGCTTTTCGGCGAGGATTTCATGCATCGATATCTCTGCCTGCTCACACCGCTCGAAAGGACTTATTTTTCAGAAATTTCGGGAAATGTTTCAATGCATGTTTTGGGCATCCACATTGCAATTTGAGCATTCTTAAACCTTAACTAAGTTAAGATAATGAGATTATGAGATGGTAACATCATTAAGAGAATGCATGAATTTGATTTGATGATGATATATGTTAAGAAAATGTGTTATAATGTTGATATTTGCAGGTCAAGAGGTGAAGACCGTGCAACCGGTTTCGGAAACCCACTGTGAGTAACATTTCTGTAAAGATATGTTAGTATGATCTATGTTTAAAAGTGCTACGTTATGCTATGGTTTTGAAATGATAAATGTTTTCTGTGAACGAATGTCCAGTTTGCGAATCTAGTATGGCATCCATAGATAGTCCTAAGTGGACCAGTTTACGAGATCTCGATATGTGTTTAATCGGTGTCCGGGACCGGTTACTCTAGTCGTTGGACGACAAATGTTATGTTCTATGGAGTATGCCATTATGTATGTTCTGATATGAGATGATTATGTTTACGAATGATTTATTTTACGAGCATATGAAATGTACGGAATTCGTTCACTACTCATTTACGTTAATGTTACTTGTTGAGCTTTAGCTCATTGTCTGTATATATGTATTTATAGGTGAGCATTCAGGGAGTCAAGCCTAGGGGAGTCTTGACCGAGCTGCCGTTTTGAAGCCCACCAGAGTTTTGTCTGCCTCCGAGTTGGGGCTAGGCCTGGAAGGCCGTACAAGTTATGTTTTGATTGTACTTGTGGCTTTTGCCTACGTGATGTATATGATCTTTTGTTACATGTAATGTAAGTGGGTAAATTAACATTTTGGGCATGTAAATGTATGTTCATATAAATGCACAGCTCTTTGGACTATTTGTATTTAGTTTTCGCTTCCGCGAGCCCCGATTTATTATGTTATGTACAGGAAGGCCTGTGGTAATCTAGGATTACTGGCCGGTTACGATGCCAACCCTTTTCAGGGCGGGTTTGGGTCGTGACACTTGCCCACTAGTATCTTTCCCTGTCCACTGGATCTCCCTTTTGATCCTCACTCAATTTCTCGCCAGGTTCTAGAGGTGTATCACATGGTCTACCTCCAAGCATTCTAGTTTCCTTTAGCAAATCATGTACATACTTTCTCTAGCATATGAAGATGCCATCCTTGGACTGAGTTACTTCAATGCCCAAAAAATACTTCAAATAGCCTAAGTCTTTGATTTCAAACTCTTTGGCTAAGTATTCTTTCAAACGAGGAATCTCCTCAACATCATCTACTATCAGAACAATATCATCAACATAGACAATAAGAGCTGTGGTCTTACCATGTGAGGAGTGTTTCACAAACAAGGTGTGATTAGCTTGACTTTGCTTGAACCTATATTTCAGCATAGCTTAAGCAAACCTTTCAAACCAAACCCTCAGAGACTGCTTTAACTCATAAAGTGACTTCTGGAGCCTGCATACTTTACTGTTGGACTTAGCATCCGCAAAACCAGGAGGAATATCCATATAGACCTCTTCTGCTAGGTCTCCATGAAGGAAAGCATTCTTTATATCAAATTAATGAAGTGCCCAATCCAAATTTGCAACAAGAGAGAGTAAGATTCTCACAGAATTCATCTTAGCAACTAGTGCAAATGTCTCTTAGTAATCCACCCCATAAGTCTAAGTGAAGCCTTTAGCAACTAGTCTTGTTTTGTACCATTTTATGGAACCATCTGCTTTGTATTTTACTCTGTACACCCACTTACACCCAACTGGATTTTTTCCTCTAGGTAACTCCACTAACTCCAAAGTGTCACTCTTGCTAAAAGCTCTTATCTCTTCTATCATGGCATGTTTTCATTCAGGAATAGAGAAAGCATACAAAAAATTAGTAGGTAGACTCACAGAAGACATTTTAGACTGAAAAGCTTTATATGGAGAAGATAGATGAGAATAAGAGAAATGATTACCTAACTCCCTTCCTATTAGCAATGAGAACATCAAGATCTGAAAAAGTAGGAATAGAAGCACTAGAATCACAATTACCTAGACTCTCAGGAAAGGGGGTGACTCTGGACACTCATCCAAATAAGAAGTTAGCAGTAGAGGAAGGAAAGTAGTTTCTTGCATCCAAGTGACTTATTGTCTATCCTTGTCCCTGATATAAACTTTGCCTTCTTTCTTTTTCTTAACAACTGCTGGCTCATCATTCTCTATCTGTTCAAACACTGGCGAAAGTGGAACAACAATCTCTTCACACCAAAGCTCCCCCTGAAGGGATGACTGTGATACTGGAGGGGGGGTCAGAAAGTAAGGCTGAGACTCAAAGAAAGTGATATCCATGGAGACAAAGCATTTACAAGTGTGAGGATGATAACACTTATAACCTTTTTTAGTGGCAGAATAACCAAGAAAAACACACTTAAGAGACCTAGGATCCAATTTACCACGAGTGGGGAAATGATTATGGACAAAGCAAACACAGCCAAAAGTCTTAAGACGAATGGAGAACCCGGAAGGGGTAGACCCAAACAAAACTTGAAGATGTGTTTGTTTTGAAAGACTTAGGTAGAAAGACGATTAATCAAATAAGCGATAGTGAGAACCGCTTCCCCTCTCCCCCCCTCCCCCCAAGTAGAATCGAGGAACTCTCATCTTAAAGGATAGACAACGAGCGACATCAAGGAGATGGCAATTTTTGCGTTCTGCAACACCATTTTGTTGAGGGGTATTAGTGCATGAAGTCTAGTGAATAATGCCATGACTGGCGCAGTAAGTGGCAAGACCAGAATCAATATATTCCCCCCTCATTATTAGAACGTAGAATTTTGACAACTGCCCCAAACTAAGTACAGACCATTTTATGGAAGTTTTGAAACACAGAAAATACCTCACTTTTATCTTTCATCAAATAGACCCAAGTAGCCTTGGAACAATCATCTATGAAGGTAACCAACCATTTTTGACCGGTTAAAGAGAAAAAATGGGATGAACCCCTACATCACAATGAATCAAAGAAAATGAAACTAAACTTTTATTAATAGAAGGAGCAAAAGAGGCTCTATGTTGTTTTTCAAGTTGACAAAACTTACATTGAAAATCTGGTACATTATTTTTTTCAAAAATAGAAGAAAATAAATGCTTAAGTAATAAAAAAGAGAGATGTCCTAAGTGACGGTGCCACAACCAAGTGTCTTCCTTGGTATATGGTAACTGAATAGATGAATGAGCCAGCTTGTCTGTCTGATCCAGAATATAGAGCCCATGTTTCTCTCTACCACTGCTAATCCTCTTCCTCGTGATAAGGTCTTGAAAAAGACAATGATCAGGAAAAAAATGTCACGCTACAATTTAAGTCACGGGTGATACGACTTAAAGATAAAAGATTAACACTGAAATTGGGAACATGAAGGATAGGCAACAAAGGAAGGGAAGAGGTGGCATGAATTAAACCTTTCCCTGACATAGACGAAATGGTACCATCAGCAATACGCACTTTTTCTTGACTTGAGAATGGGTTATACTCTGAAAATAAATTAGAGGAGCCAGACATATGGTCAAAAGCATTAGAATCAATAATCAATGGGACAGTCGTATGAGAGAGCAATGCATATGGAGAGGAAACCAAGTTACCTGAATTAGCAAAGAAGAAGAAGGTGCACTTGTAGTAGAACTGGAGGCTTGACAGTTTAGCAAGTGGCGAAGAGCAATCTCAAAATCCGAGGCAGATAACCTCGAAACATCAGTAGCAAAGAAAACAACCAGAGATGAAGATGGTGGCTCAACAGTGTTTGAAAGATGGGCTCGTGCATTGGGCCCTCGGCCTCTAGTACCAGACCGACCCCCTTGAGTACCAGGACGGTCTTTGCGACCACTTGAAGGAGTTCCATGCAGCTTCCAACAAGTCTCTCATGTGTGACAAGGTCGATGACAGTAGTCACAGTAAAGATAATCCTTTTCAGAGGAAGGACGAGAACCACAAGGCACACGGTTGTCATCACAAAAGGGTGCAGAAACCAAGGCCGAGCGATCAGTAGTAGTAGAAGGAAGCATCGCAGAACGGCGACTCTCCTCATTCCACACAAAAACAAAGGCTTCCTGAAGAGAACGAAACACATCCATTGCCAGTACTCTGCTCTGAACCAGATCATACTCCACATTGAGGCATTCCAAGAACTTGAAAACCTCGTTCTTGTGCCACAAACTTCATGTAACCAACAGAATCAGTGGGACAGACAGGTTTGTAATCCTAAAGGTGATCAAGTCGCTTCTACCCATTGTTAAGGAAGGTAAAATACTGAAGGATAGTCATCTCACCTTGGACCGACCTTTCAATGGAGCGACATAACTCAAATGCCTAGGAGAAGTTCCCTTTTCAAGAATAAGTGGTAGTCACTGCCTCCCAAATATTCTGTGCAGCGTCCATAGAGAGATAGTCCTCTCCAATCTTCGGGACCATAGATTGTATCAACCAACCCATAATAAGGGAGTTGGTGATCTCCCACTGATCATAACTCAGGTCCATGGTGATGGGTGCCTGTAACCTGCCATCAACGTATCCCATCTTCCTTCTGCTCTTCAAGAAAATAGTCAGACTTTGCGACCACCGTAGATAGTTCTGACCATTGAATAGAGAAGTGATTTTAAGGCCAGGGTTGAGATTATCAATCATAGTAAAAGGTAGAACGGACCTCTTGCTCTTGAGCGACTAAGAAGTTGTTGACTCACTAGTGAAATCTGCCATGAATATTCTACTAAGCAACACTCAAACCCAAGACTAATCACAAACTTGGAAGATGGTAGAGGAACAAGCACAAGCGTAACTAGAAAATCTGAAAGAATTTAAGAAGCCAAAATTTTGTTTAAATTTTGTTTTTTACATCACCAGTTTTTTTTTTTTTTTAGAACATGGACTATTTAAATATTCAAATGGAGAACATGACAAAAGCAGAAAGAGACGACATTACAAAATGAGGGAGAAGTAGCAAGGTGACAACGATGGGAGCCAGCAAGCCAGAGAAACTACCGACAAGGGCCAATAAGGCCAGAGGGTTGTCTGACGCCTTACCGGGCCAGAGGAAATGGCAATGCACCCTAAACAACCAATGCGGCCGCCAACTAAGTCCAAGAGGCAATCGGAGAGTCCAAGAGGATGCCGACAACAGGTAGGCGTATCGGAGGGGTAGATGGCCTGTAGGTGGGCTAGGCGAAGGTCTCCAAGGACTGGGTGAGAGTCTACAGTGGCTGGACTGTTAAAACGAGACTGCCGGCAGCAGAAGAGAATAAGAGCAACGGAGAGGGGCTAGAGTTTTGGCTCTGATACCATGTAGGTTTAGGGAAAATAAAAAGTTAGGGAATGAGTTAGATTTCATTCCCTTTTGTATTAATAATACTGAGTAATTATAGAAATGTCATAAGACATAATATATGGGTCAATCTATTACACCAATCAAGGGAATAAATAAGAAGGAAATACAATTACTTATTTCTTATTCTAACTTATTTCTCATTCTAACATAGATCACATGGTATGGGTTTACGGAAAGGAGTTTGGAAGGATGAGGATAGTTTCTCCATACATACTTTCTACAAGGTTAGTAATCGCGGTGTAGACACCCCATTTTTGACCGTCCTCAAGACTTGGACGTCGCTGTTTGAACACTCGGTGATTATCTATGTTTGTGTTCGTCTCGAGTTCCCGGAGGTCTCGGCTGCGCGCCTTGCCTCAGGACCTTCTGACTCGACTACCTCGTGTTCGGTTTTGGCACCAAACGCATGTGTTTTTGCCTTCGAGGGCAGGGAATGGCTTGTTGGCCATCCTCACACCCCACCGACCCTTCCCTATCATCACCGGCTGCAAATTTGTGCCACAAGCAGTGTTTTCTTAAAACCTTTGGCTGGTCGGCACTATATTTTGCCGACCGGCACTTCTCTTGGCCGGTGACCCCTTTTGGTGGCCGGCGTGCACCCTTTGCACCCCTGAGGCATGGTGCATGCCAGCTGTGCCAGCTGGAATGCACCCTCACTCATCCCCGTGCATGAGAGTGACCCCTTTGCACCTTTGAACCCCTAAACCTTCTAGAAGGTTGAACCCTTTGGCCAAGCTTCTTGGAGAAGCTTGGCCAGCTGTCTTAGCTTCTCCAAGAAGCCAAGACCCCTTTGCACATTTTGACCCTTTCTCCTTTGCTTAGCCACTAAGCTTCTTGGCTTGTTTTTTGCCTATATAAGCATCATATCTCTTCCTTTGTGAGGGGTTGGCCATTCTTGAACAAAAACCAGAGCTTGTGTATCTATATATCTGCCATATATCTCCTCCCTCTAGATTTTCCCTCTCTCTCCTTTTGTGTGTGTGTTTTTAGGCCTAAAAGTGTAGTTTTACCTTACTTTTGCACTCACACACACTATCACACCTTATCTCGAGATTGGGAGGCTTGGAGGGTTGTTTCTTGAGCATTTGGACTGATTTTGATCAATAGAGGGTGGCTGGACCAACTGCTCTTCAAGGCTTCTTCAAGGGTGAGCACTTTACTTTAGATTCCTCATTTTTGCAACAAGTTTTTACCTGTCCTGCTTGTTGATTTAGGCTTTGTGTTTAACATGAAAAAGTCTTATATTTTTATGCTTAAGAACTTTCATTAAGGGTGTTTTGTGGTTGGGGGTCAAAATCTCCCTCTTAGGCCTTGTTTGGCCTCTTTTGGTCCCTTTTCCTTAAGTCTTGCTTATGTTGTTGTGTTGATCTTCTCACCACTGAAATCCAGTGGATTTTCAGTGGTGATGAAGGTGGTTTGAAGTCTTGTATAGGGGAGGGACACCCCTCTCCCTTTTGTCCCTCTTTTGCCTTTGTTTTTGGCTCATAAGGGAGCATGCATACTTGGTTTGTTTTGGCCTCATTTCAGAGCTTATTTGGTGTTCATATGATATGTTATATCTCTGTTTTGGGTTGGATTTGTAGCCCTTAGCATGCATCTTATACTTGCTTTGTAATACTCTACTTTGCCTAGAAATGTGCCATGGGTTTAGCCTTATATATCCTCATGTTTTAGCTTGGCTTATTGAAGCTTTTGGTCATGATTTGTCATGCTTTAGGTCTGTTAGTCACTGATTTTGACATATTTGGCATGCTTGGCATGGTTGCTTTGCATTTTGGCTTGTAAGCCTTGAGTATGTGATCCTTGAACATGCATTGGTTAGGCTATTTAGGTAATTTGGAGTCATTCAACATGCTATTTCAGTCCCCATGCCATGCTTATATGTCTCCATTTGTCATGCCTTTCATGCTTTAAAACATTGGTCTTTTGTGCTTTGAAATGGACATTGTGCATGCTTGCATATTTAAGGCATTTGGGCTGCCATATCAGGGGCTTTGGGGGTTGTTTTACAAGCTAAACATCTGTTTTTGGTTGCTTGATTCATGCCATGGGTGGTCTTGCTAATGGTAGTGGAGTACCCTCTTTTGTGCCTTAGCCTTAGGCCCATTAATTTGTATGCTTGTTGAACATTTCGTCCATGGCTTTAGGCATTTTTGGCCACTGTTTGTAGGTGGGCTGAGGTCTGCCTTTTGTGGTTTTGAACCACCATTGCATGACCATGTTGCATTGGATTCATGCTAGCATGACATCATACTTGCATGTTTGCATATCATTGATTAGTTGCATTTTCATGTCTCAAATCACATGTTAGGGTGCATTTCCATATCTAGTTTATACCACATTTGGCATGCCTTGCATTTTAGTATCATGTTGCATTGTTAAACCATGTTTGCATAACATGCATCGCATTACTTGGTTTGGGGTGTCAAATCAAGTGTGAGAGATGAGAGGTGTTTGTACTTTAAGTAACAAAACACGTCTCAATTCTCATGTCACTAAGGCCCTTGACTTAGACATGATAGGGCCTTGGTCCTCATTTGTGTGTTGCATGCATCTTTACATTGAATTGCAATCTTGGTCCCTTAGGCCATCATGTATCAAAATGCATAATTGGTGGCCCAAGGACCAAGGGCCATGCTTCCTTGAGTTCCATACATGATAGGGGGCATGGCTATGCTTACATGTGCCCAAAATTCCATACTATACACTGTCTGTTCTTGTTACTGTCAAAAACCAGATTCTGCAGGAATTGTTTGCCAACCAGCAGTACAGAGTGCCGACCGACAATGTATTGGTGGCTGACAACCTCATAAGTAGCCGATAGATATTTTACATGGCCGGTGGCCATTTCATCCAGCCGATGGTGTGAAGCAGTATGCATACAAGGTATCCTGGGACTTTGGCAATCCTTGAAGAGGCAGGACAGTGAAAACAGAGGCGGCAGTGGTATGGTACGGGCTTTCCAGGCAAGACGGATCGAGCATGTATCATTCGCGCATCCCGAGGCAGGGCTGAGGCCCCCTTCTTTTTACATTTGATTTAATTTGATAATTAGAATCTTTGTAATAATTTATTCTGTATTTGGACTGTACTATTTGGGACTGTATATTCTTTTAGTCTCTCCGGGCGAGGGCGAATTTGTAAATAAGTGTAGGTGAGTGTGTGCATGTCTTCCAACCCCACGTCTTTCTTCCCTTTTATTTACCTGCTTATGATGGTAGATTAGGGCATATTGAAAATTAGCATACCTTATGCAATGCATGCGTGCATCCATGTATCTGTTTACATGCACCGGGCTCGGTACATCATACAAACTGCGTTGTATTTTCAATTCCAAATTGAATGCGTGATGGTTATAGCATTTCACATGCCATGCTTAGGATAGCCGAGCCTGTCGAGATTGCATTTTACTTGTGTTGCATTAGGCATTTCTGTATACTTAGGATCATGCATGATTTCTAATGAGTTTCTGTTTTGGCTTGGAGTACTCGGTGAGTTTTATGCTTTAGCATCCTTGCATGCATGTGAGTGTTGCCATGAATAGCATGCTTACCATGAGGCTAACTGCTTATGTGATATAACTGCCTTGAATGCCTGTGGGTGGAGGTTGTGTTATTTGGATTGAGACAATTCATCAAATGTTTGTTTTAAGCCCGCTAGATAGTGGCAAAACCATGCTTTCTAAGCCCACCCGAGGGTGGCAAAATTCGCATTTTAAGCCTACTTGCGAGTAGCAAACCATTTTCACAAACAAACATGGAGTGTTTTGTTCCAATTCAGACGACTCAGTCTATACTTGTATGCTGTGCGCATCACATAGTAACCTAGGCTAATAACCGGAATAAGAACGCACAATGTTTTCAAAATCAGATATCATGGTTAGTAGAGGCCGGTCTTTGACTGGCGAAGCGGGTGCTCACGAGGTGACCTTCCCCAATCGTACCCAAGTTCCCGAGTCGAGGCAACTTTGGTGATGACGGACACGTGGCCTTTGGCACCGAGTCAAGGTTTCCTAAATTTCCCATTTAAAAAACATTTAGGTGGCGACTCTGTATCTGACAAAACAGTCCATGTTTGGCACTTCTTTTCTAAAAATCTGTTTTCTCAAAACGATTTGCCGGATTTGGACTCCTTGGTTCAAGATTAAGAACCGTGACATTTGAGTCCTTGAACTGTAGTGACCCCAATGTGAACGGAACGGGACTTAACCCTCCCGGGGTGTTCGGGGACGTCTACACGAGGTCGTCTAGGCTTCTAGCAAGATATTTGGTATGGGCCAAGGATTTTTTTTTTTTTTTTTTTTTTCATATCCATCAAAACATCCGAAATGTTTTTGTTTATTAGGAAACCAAAATTAAACATTAGTGGCATACTGAAATTCCAATGTTTTCACCAAAACACTAGAAATACAAGTTTATTACTGGGACATCCAGGTTCAGATACCACCACTATGTATCGCTCATAACTACATTTAATGTCAATTCATAATAAATGTAACAGAACAATAAAAGGTGTAACTGTAAACTACTTGAATCGAACTATAGAAACAAATACAAAACAAAGAATACAAGAGAATATCCATAATATAATTCTTTCAGATAATAGAAGACCATTATTGCAATTGATTCTCCCTCATCATGAAATATGTTTTTCTTAATCAGCTTGATTGGTAAAATAAACAATTAACTAAAGAAATAACTTATGATAAGGGAAGATGATTTTTTCCTATGTGCATTAGTTGTGGACACATAATTTTTAACAGTTTAATACCATATCCTTGCACAACAGTAATGTGGTATGCCAACTTATCACACATACCAAGTTGGTTTTCAAACATAGAAGAAATGTAAGCATTTTTTTAATTTTTTTTTTACAAGTCAGCTGAAAATTAAACATCTAACCAATCCTACTAGTAAAAGCTAAGACATGGGAAGGTAATTCAATTAACTTACAGAATCTTCAAGTTTGGCATTTTTGAAAGCTCTGGTGGAAGGTACCCTGATAAATTGTTATTGTCCAAAAGGCTGCAAATATTTTACTTTTGCATGAGAAAGGGAACTTGAATCAAGTGACTAATAGCATAAACTAGAAGAACAGGCCAATCAATGAACTATTTTTCATGCGTAAAACACTAGGAAATATTATGGGACTTACACGTGTTGAAGTAGAAGTAGTTCAGAAATCTCATATGGAATCTGACCACTGATTGAATTGTTGTTCATGTGGCTGTAATATAAACATCAAGTTTAAATTCAGATACCCAAAGATCCTTAAAGACTGATTGCTTCCCAACAAAAAGCTTTGGTTTTCAGAAACAACTCACAAATGCTTAACGTTGGACAAATTTGCAAATGACTTTGGTAATGGTCCTGATATGTGGTTCAGGTCTAACTGAAATTTAGTCAAATTAGGAAGAAAACCAAGCTCATCTGGTAGAGGACCTGATATTTGATTACCACTCAAAAGCCTGAAAGTATAGAGTGTACACAAAGAAACATGCATTGAATCAATCATAATGGCAGTAAGAGAAATCAACTGAGAGAGAGAGAGAAAGCAACAAGGCCGAAGAAGCAACAAATCACCACAAACGAAAGGCCGAAAAATGGCATCCCACAAAGAATGCTACCGAACACATTGGTAGCTCAAAAATAAAAAAGAACCAAATATGTGCTTATCACATCAGTATAGGGACCCTACGGTCGAGAAGTAGCTAGAAAACTCGGTGTATTACAAAATAATGCTATCAAACCCACCGCCAGCCCAGAAATAAGTAAAAATCATATAGTTTGCTTACCATATCAGTAAACTAGTGGTCAACTCAAGGAAAAAAGAAAAACACCTTGATAACAAAAAATGTGGAGTGAGAGAGTTCCCCATAGAGGAACATGCCTAGGGTTCAATAGGCTGTAAAACCAAGTTAAATTTTGTAATAAAACAATAAGGTTGAATATGGAGAGATAATAGAGACAGAAAAGAAAAAAGAAAGAACACACAAGTTTAATGTGGTTCAGCCAAAATTGGCCTATATCCACACACACGAAACCCTAGGGGGCTACATCTTTCATTCACTCAATTTGATACTCTTGTTTACATGATACACCATATATATAGAGTGAGAGATACAATCAAATCCCTTCAGTTAAGGAATTGAAATAAATCAAAGACACAAAAAATCATAATAAGCATAAATCATGAGATCTCCATATATTCTAATATCTACCAAGTTCCATATCTTCGGATATTTTGACAATATAATCTTTATCTCCAACATACACTAATTTTGTGATTGTTGCTATTTTAAACCATACTGCATCTGTGTTTACCGAAGCCAACAGCTAGTTCTTGTGTTCCGCAGTTCCCATTAGACAAATGAAAAAAACAGGAGCACATGCCCTTTGGAAATCTTAAAACAAATAATTAATCAAATTAATAGTTAGCAGAATATATGGCCGATAGTTACAATAATAGTTCCCTAATCATGTTGACTAAATATTAGAAATATACAATTCAACCAATAGCCAATTTTAATCAATTCATTGAAGAAATCAGTTTTATAGCAGCATACTTCAACCATTTACTCCAGCTTTGTTGTGGTTAGTGTCTTATCTTTCACACACCCAATCCCAAGCCAGAGAAAAGAGATTGTAAATTATAATACACATGAATGCAAACTTATAGTCATGCCTTGTGAACATGAAACCTAAGAATTTATTAGTTGGGACAATGAATAGCCAACTGAAAAAACAAATCCATGTAGCTGACCCCAACTAGCTCAGATTGAGACATGTTGAGTTAAGTTAACTTGTTCTTCTTAACCACAATTTTGTGTATACTGACAGTAGAAACATTCTTATTCTGGATACAGGGGGGATAAAACTTTATTACAGTGGAAAGTTGGCAAGGGAGACTCATGCTTTAGTAGTTGATGTAACATCCATACGATGATTCATCAAGTATTTATTAGAGTACTTATACAGGCAAATTTAAAAACTCGAAACCTGATTTAGGATAAGATTTTAAAAATTCCTATATTTTTAGTTTTAATATTTTTGATATATTATTTGATTAAAATTCTTGTAATTTAGTATAAATATTTTAGAATTAGGTTTCTTTATTTGCTTTGATTTTCCTTTTCCTAATTTTAGGCTACTTATTCTCTAAGAATTAGACTAGTTAAGTTGTTTCCTAATTTTAAATTATTTGGTCTCCAAGATTTAGATGATTATAAATAGGTATGTAAACTTTATGGTAATGACAACTTTTATTCAATATAATTCATATGTTTTCTCTTTCTTGTGGATTCAATGTTCTATTTTTCTCGTGGATTCGAGAGCTCTTTCATCTACTGGAACGATATCTAGTTCCCATATACTCCACTGCATCAATTCCAATAGCAGCACCAGAAAATATTCAACCGAATCTAAAATAAGAAGAATTTCAAGTTTCAACATACAGGTGATGCAAAGAAGTAATATTTCCGATCTCCTTTGGTATGCTTCCACTTATACTATTCCACATAAAATCTCTGGCAGAAGAAAAGAAATAAGTCATCAACATCAAAACAAGAATATATCATCTGCTTAGGGATTACATTACTCATGAATTGAACAAATTGATAATTTGTTAACATGTCATGACTCACAATATTTCCATATGAGGTAGTTGGCCCAGTTCAGGAGCTAATATTCCAGACAGATTCTTATTTAGCAATCGCCTGCATTGTGAAATAAAATAAAATTAAGAAAGGAATGAAAATAAAACAACTAGATAAATGGGTGTAACCATTACACATTGATATGCCTTATTCAATTGGCTTAACTTTGTGACACCTTGATTTACTCAATTGAACATTGTTAGTGGGAAGAAAATCAGGAAATCTTTCATTTTTTTCTTTTCAACTTCGAGTTCTGAAGTTTGTGCTAGCAGATGATTTTGTGGGCATCTTGGTGCCAACCTGGTTGGGATCTCGATGTTTCACATTGATGCTTTTGCACCTCCTTTTATTGTATCTTTTCATTCTTCGTTTGTTTTATCAATATAATTTTCTTTTGCTGATAAAAAAAAATTACCTAGGCTTTTATCTGATTCAACTTCCTGTAATCATTTCTTTAAAAAGATTAAATTTTGTACACCTAGAAATCATTGCAATATCTGGGGCATTGAGAGCTTGCTTTGACGCCAAAGTTGATGCAGCAAACTTGGAAGATTTATGTCTTAATGTCGATAAAAACTTAGCCAAACAAGATTAAGAAAAAGATTCACAAGCATAAAGTTGAAAATATTTAGGGTGAAATACTAATAAATCTCAAATAATGATTTTATGAACACTTTGGTCATTCATTTTTTTCTTATGGACTCAAAGATTCCATTCTAGTGTGAATTGGCCAAGCACAAAGGCGCGTGCTATGTGTTGAGGGAAAAATGTAGATTTTCTCATAATATAGAAAGTACTAAACGTAACACTTTAAAAAAACTCTTTCAAAAAACGTAACACTCCAATGAAACACACTAAAAAACTCATTAGTATACTTTTCCTAAACGTAACACTCCAATGTAATACAAAAAAAAAAAAAAATTAGTGTATTTTTCTCAAATATAACAATGTAACATTCCAAAAAAGTTATTTAATGTATTTTTTCTAAACATAATACTTCAATGTAACATACTAAAAAACTCTTTAATGTTCTTTCTCAAACGTAAGAATGTAACATTCCAAAAAAACTCTTTAACGTATTTTTTCCAAATGTAACATTTCAATCAATATAACACACAAAAACTCTTTAATATACTTTTTTCAAATATAACAATCTAATATAACATTCCAATGTAACACCAGAAAATCACATTAACCGAAAATGAATCAATATTCCTCCACATGGAATTAACAGGTAAATTTTCCAAATATTTATCTAGAGAAGAAATTAAGAAAAACTGTATAAAGATATTCTTGTTATGCAGAAGTAAATTAAAGCACTACTTTAGTTCTCATTATCGTGGACCACATAGATTGCCATAGAAGTCTTATTCTAAAATCTAATTAATCCTAATTTTAGCATGATACGGTTTTCTGTAAAAGAAAGTGAAAAAACTTCAAATTTTATCAAATCCTCTACGAAGAACTAACATGGAATTTTATAGCCTTCAAATATTTACGAACGATATATTCCCATTAAATTCTTCATGCCTTACAAATAGACATAAGTCTATCGAACAAAACAGTTAAACATGCCTATAGTTAACTGCTCCCTGGATTCCTTAAGTAGTAAAATATCAATTGGTACAAATGTAAACACTAATTTATATCTTTTCTAGGAAATACAAAGGACAAGACTTGTGATATTATTGCAACAGGCAAAAAAAGAGATGAGAAAGTGGATAAGTGAAAAACTCATTAGCTTTGTAGATAAACCTTACAGATATTTGTGAAGAAGAAACGTTGAAACTCGTAAATCATTAAGAAAAATCGAGACTCAAAAACTCAAATTTAATTTAATCACAACTGTATAGATATTTGTGAAGATGAAATGTCGAAACTCATAAAACATTTAAGAAAACTGTAATAAAAAACTCTCAAATTTCATTTTATCAGAACTGTCTTCTTGTGCTAAAGCAGATATAGTTTGCCCTCTTCATCTTAAAGAAGGAGCAGACAAAAAAGGTTCGCAAGAAAGGCAAAGTGTAAAGGTATAATAACAAGAACTGAAAAGGACAAAGTGTAACAGAAACATATATGTACGTACAATTCTTGAACATGCAGATAACCATCAGTTGAATCGACGTTGCAGATAACCCCAGTCCAATTTGAGGTGCAAGGATCTTTGTTTGCCCAATTCCGAAGATTCTTCAAGGGATCCTGTAGTTTGCCATGAATTGCTTGCAATGCTGCGACTGCATTACAGTACCCAAGTACAAATACAACCAATAATTTCAACAAATGAGAACAATTCTATTGTCGGTCTGATTGTATGTAGTATAAGTATGTGTATAGATAATTAAAGAGAATGGGTTCGGGGGTGGGGTTGTACTAGTGAAGACAATAGAAGAGCAGAGCAAGAACCTTCCAATGGATGAGTAATCTGTGCAGCAGCAAGTACAGCAAAGTAACATGATGAGAAAGCAAGAATTATTGTGAGAAGACATACTCTCTCGCCCGCCATCTTCAACCAATTCATTAAAAAAATTCCCATGAGTACAAATAACTACTTGCAAAACCCAAAACGTAAAAAAGGCTTAATGTTGGTTCTTCAAATGCACAAAAATAAAAATAAAAATAAAAATCACTCTACTTTACACAGTTGCCTTTCAAATTTTGTTGATGACTCTGTGGAAAAAACAAAATGAAAACGAAATCAGAAACAGATGAAGGAGGGGGATAATACATATGCGTACGGGGGGTTGTTGAGTTGAGTTGAGTTGAGTTGAGAGGACTCGGACAACTGAGGAGTCATTGTCAATGTGAGTCATCGTCATCGCCATGGCTGAATTTGAGAGCATAATACAATACAATAATCCAGGGATTTGGTAAGTGGGCAATTGCGTTTACTTTCGTTTTATCAGAGCAGGGGATGGATAGACATTTTCTAACTGTAAAAATATAATACAATACCGTACAATACAGATTTCTAAGCAAGGACTTCTTCTTCAGAGCGAAACCTCACAGTTTTGGAGCCCTCAATCAAGCGCCAAAGTCTAACTACCAATTTTTAAATAAATATTATATATATATATATATGTGCGCGCGCGCACATCTATACTATTATGGAGAATTCTATTATACAAAACAAATCACATACTATTATTTTGAATTTTTTTTTTTTTAATACGTAAAGCGATAATATAATCTAAAAAAGTTACAAACAAATACACTTGTGTAGTGCGCCCAAACACTCTCTAAGCATGGAATTATGCCAGCATATGAGTGTATACCATAATCATTCTCTACTATTACATATGTCAGCACTAGAATTGGTTGCTTCTCCTATTATATATTAAAACAAGAAATTATTATTAAGTTAAGAATACCTTACCACTTAGATAATATATATATTATAATATTAATTTTATTATTATTTTTTTATATATGTTTAGTATAACATATATAATTGTACTTATTTAGATAAGTTCACTTATTTAAATTATATCACTTCCTTATTTTTTTATATATCTTGTTATAAAAGATAAAAAAAAATATTTATTTAGATCATTCTAAATATTTTTTTATTTAAATTGTACACACATTACATGTATCACCCATTAATATATATATATATATATATATATTTAATTTACATCACTTTCGAGTAGCAAGTGCAAAGCATCATCCTCGATTTGTCAACCCTTTAAACTTTTAGATAAATGTTTTTAAATTTTGGATTGAATTGATCAGTTCAATTAATCGAATTCTCAATTAGTTATAACTTCCGTTGAAATCATCCACGGTTAAACAAATCACATGTAATCATGGAGAAATTTGTGATAAATCTAATTTAAAGAACGGATAAGATAGGTTTAGTGATTTTTTTATTCATCAGAGATCTACTGTTTGTAAGATAGTTTGATGATAAATCCTTTTATTTGTTTTAAGGGAGTTTTTTTCATAAATCCATCTTTAATTACTTATGTTCCATTCAATTCATATTTTTTTTTTGACTATTCCATTAGGTCCTATTTAAAATAAAAAGACCAAAATACCCTTTTCATCTACTTATGTTCTATTTAGTTCATATTATTTTCTTTTGTTTCAATAAGTCCTATGAGTGATATAATTACCAAAATATCCCTAATGTATCTACTTATGTTCTATTTAGTTCATATTATTTTCTTATGTTTGAGTAAGTCCTATGGGTGACATAATTACCAAAATACCCCTAATGTGAATGTTCACACCATCAATGTGAATGTTCATATCGTCAATATGTAGGGGCCCGGCCCATGTACAATGTGAATATTCACATTGACATGTTAACATTCACATTGATAGGAGTGTAAAATTAACCCGCGGCCCGTGGCGAGCTCGGTCCGGCCCGTGACAATGTGAATATTCACATTGACATATTAACATTCATATTGATAAGACTGTAAAATTGGCCCGCGGCCTGTGGGTGGCCCAAAGCCCGTGCGTGGCCCGGGGCGAGCCCGGCTCGGCCCGTGACAATGTGAATTTTCACATTGACATATTAACATTCACATTGATAAGATCGAAATTATTTGGCCGCGTGGGTGGCAGCGAGCCCGGCCGTGACAATGTGAATATTCATTGACATATTAACATTCACATTGATAGGAGTGTAAAATTAGCTGCGCGGCGTAGGAGGCGAAGCGGCCGCACGCGGGCCAATTTTATACTCTTATCAATGTGAATGTTAACATGTTAATGTGAATATTCACATTGTCAATGTGAATATTCACATTGTCAACGGGCCGGGCCGGGCCCGCCCCGGGCCGCGGGCGGGCTTTTGGCCGCCCATGGGCCGCGAGCCAATTTTATACTCTTATCAATGTGAATGTTAACATGTCAATGTGAATATTCACATTGTCAACAAATCGCCCGGGCCCGCCTACCTGTCGTGGGAGGGTTTCGGCACCATGGTAGCGGGCTAATTTTATACTCTTATCAATATGAATGTTAACATGTCAATGTGAATATTTACATTGTCAATAAAGTCGTCCGCTTATGCCGTGGCCGCGAGTTTTGCAGGCGCCGTGCCAATTTTATACTCTTATCAATGTGAATATTAACATGTCAATGTGAATATTCACATTGTCAACTTAGGCTGTATGGCGGAACATGGGCCGGGCTAATTTACACTATCAATGTGAATGTTAACATGTCAATGTGAATATTCACATTGTCAACGGTCAGACTGCCGGGTAACGCAGGGGCGAGCTTTGGCCGAAATGAAAGAAACAATTTTATACTCTTGTCAATATGAATATTCACATTGTCAACGAAGTCGGGCGTAGCTCGGCGTCATGGGCGGGCAATTTTTTTGTACTCTTATCAATGTGAATGTTAACATGTCAACGTGAATATTCACATTATCAACGGTCTCGACCGCCTTCGCCTCGTCAGCCATGGATCGGCGCGGCGAGCAAGACCGCCACGGGCTAATTTTACACTCCTATTAATGTGAATGTTAACATGTCAATGTGAATATTCACATTGTCAACAGTCGGCCCGCCCGACTCATTGTTTCGGGTCAGCCGGGCCAATTTTACATTCCTACCAATGTCAATTTTAAAATATGAATGTTCACATAATAAATTACTAACCGTTCAAAAAATATTTATAAGGGTATCAAAATTAAATATAAGGGCATAAGTGTCCAAGAAAATAGTGTAAATCAAGAAAAAGGACTTTATGGAATAAAACTATACATACATGGGACTAAATGGGTTAAAAAATTCCTTCATGGACTTCTTGGGCTAAAACACTTCTAAATAGGATTTATAAATAATTTTCCCTTGTTTTAAAGGGCATTTTATTTTTAATTTTATTCCTTAATTTATTTGTTGGCTTTTTTTATCTATTGACTTTTTTTTACTATTTGTTCAAATTTTTTATCTATCTATTTAAATTTATATCTACATGTTCAAATTTTTTGACTATCTGTTTAAATTGATATCTATCTGTTTAATTTTTTCCCTTATCTATTTAAATTCTATCTATATAAAATTTCTATCTGTGTGAAATTCTGGTACTAGCTTTTATGTGTTCAATTTTTCACTTCTAAATTTTTTCTTATCTATTCAATTTGTATCAACAATGATTTGTTTAAATTATTTCCTAAACAATGGTCTGCTTATCTGTTCAGTTTTATTTGTCCAAATTTTATTGTCTATTCAATTTTTTTCCTTATCTGTTTAAATTTATCTGTACAAATCCCAAAATCCTCTATCTGTTTAATCCTCCAAATCCAAATCTCCCAACTCTTTTCTTTTCTTTTTCTGGAGAACAAAACAAGGGATTATGAAGAAAAAGAAAATGATTTTTCCAACCAAAATTGTAGAACCAAGCTTCATCAACAACAACAATAACTGTGATGTCCTGAGATATATATTTTTTTTAAAAGCAAATGGAGCATATTAATTCGAAATTTCTTTTTTTTCAAAGTCCTTGTTGCTTTTGAACCCTATGAGTTACGTGTCGTCACTTAGTCTTCTCTTTGTAATTATTCATTCTCGTCCTAATGTATTTTCCAAGGTTCCAACTTGAGTCTTTGCGCTTTGGAGCAAGTTTAGAAATTGTGGAAATGCTCTAAGATTGATTTTTTCCCCACTTGTAAGTTGAGTCCACTTGAGGGGCAAACCCGTTCTTCCAGTTCTTTGTTCTGAAGTATGAAATACTGGAACTGTGCTTTCATTGCTCAAGCGAATGTTTTACCACTTAAGCAATGAGTTTACTGAAGAGAGACATTTTGGAAGTTCGAATTCACCGCTTGAGCGTAGGATCCATCACTCGAGTAGTCTGTCTAGAGTCAGTTCTGTGAAATGTGTCCAATTACTTAAAAGTTGAGCCATAAAACACTTCTCCCTCACTTTTCATTTCTCTCTCTCTCTCTAAATTTTACTTTTCTCTTTTTTCTCTTATCTCTCTCTAGGATACACCCACCAACCCATATAAATTCCTTGATCTCTTCAAATCCATTGGATTTTTTACCATTGTGTCTTTATCAAATTTGGAGAGCTTATCAAGAGCTACATCTTATGTAGTGGAGATTAAATTTTGACACCGTTGATTTTGGAAGTTTTCTTCTATTCTCTTCTCTTCTCCATAACTTAAGGTGGAGAGTTTCTTTGAGTTATATATATGATTTTGGTATGTCTGAGTTTATTTCTTAGATGAAATCACTAGATTTTAAGTGTGGGTTTTGAATACGTTTAAAAAGTGGTAATTTCTCATCCCTCTCATGAAATTGATTTTAGTTTATGAAATGTGTGACTCTTGGAAGTCCATTGATAAGAATACCTCTTGAAAATGAAATAAATCCATTTTGGGTAGAAACCCTAGATTTTGAAATTGGAGAAAAGTTAAAATTATTGAAGAAAAACTCATGGGATCATGAGATTTTGTTGAGAAAGATGAGAAAAATCATATGTTGTTGTATTGTTGAATCATCTATGTAATAATGGATTTTTGTTGAGAAATTTGTCATGTATAGTATGTTAAGGATACATGGACCATGGAAATTTGATGGTTATATAAATTGTGAATATGGAATTATGTCATATATCACATATATGTAGATATTGGTTATTATTTGAGAAATTGAGCATTATATTTTACATTGGGCAAATGTTGAAAATTATAGAAGATATACAATGAAGCTATATAATTGCATTTCATTTTATTTACTTGCATAGCTTTTGAACCCTACTATTTACGGCTATGCTTTAGAAATTGAATTATTGTTTTGAGAAAACAATTGATGATATTAAAATATTTTGGGATAAATACATTAGTAAGTCCGGATAAGTAGTGTAATTTGATATTGTTTAACTTGGCCTGAGTATCTAGGGTGAAAGGCTAAAAACATACACAGAATAGGTATCACATGCCTTCTGGTTAGGAGCCGATAAAGTGGGGACTGGTAGTGCTTTATGTACCTGCTTAAAGACACCAGCTTATAGATTACTTGAGTTGTATATACCACCCCGTATTTTTATGTTTCAAATTCATGGAGATAATAAGTTTTTCGAAAAAAAACATTGCATGTGATTTCAAAAGAATAAAACTTGTGATTCTGGAGCATGGCATGGCATTGTCGGAGACAAGGCAGTACTAGCGAGCATGACCTTGTCTATTGAAGTGGCTATCGATCCAAACTCAATGACAGATGACAGAGGCGCAGCGACACCTGAGCAATGGCAACTGCGGTGGTGCCAATGGTGGTGGCGGCAGCAATGGCAACAACAGAGAGGGAGAGAGAGAGAGAGAGAGAGAGAGAGAGAGAGAGAGGATTGTGTAAGGATATGGTTCGAGCATAGAATATATATATATATGGGATATTTTGGTCATTTTACTTAAGTTTATCCTTATGGACAAAATATTTGAGCACCTAGAACTATTGCCAAACAAAAGTCAAAATTAGACTTATGAATCGAGTACCCTTAAAATTACTACTAGTTCACATCAACCGTTCATTACATAGAATGTAATGGTTTACATTGAGAGCAACCTTTTGAATTTTTCTACAAAAACAGTTAGCAATAGTTTTGAAATGATGTGTTAACAATAATTATAGGGTGATTTTATTTATACATTATTAATACTTTTAGTACACACTATTAGTAGATTAAATTTATATTTCAATAATATCCTTTAATGAAATGTCCATTAAGCACAACATGGGGTGTATTCTACCTATCCAAAAATTTCATATTTAAAAATATAAATTACTTTTCACACATTATCATCTCTATAAGGTTTAGAATTTTAACATATAAATATTGTATTTCTTCATCATCTTCACCACTAACATACACTCATGATACTATTTATTATCAATTAGCTCACTTCATTATCTTCTCCACTATACTTATTTTTCAAACTTAAAATATTATTACTTTTGAAGATTTAGAATTTAAGAACATTGAAATCGGTTAGTTTTAAAGATTTGCACACTATAAACGACACCGAGATGGTTTGTTTCGATATAAAAATTGAAAATGTTGATTTGAACATTGAAAACGTTAGTTTATGGCTTAATTTTTTTTTTTTTTTTATTTCGTTCATATGTTGGAAAGATGAGTTTGTTCATCGTGTTCAAATAACAAAGTTGAACTTTTACACAATGTTCGATTATTTATATTTAAACAAAACAATTTTATTTAAATTATTAAGACTGATCACATATTAAATGTTCATACATAAAAAATTGAAAATTTTAAGTTAGTTCGATTAAAATAAATTAAACTTTTATTCGTTATTCAAATATAAATTTTTGAACACACTAAGTTTGATCAATTCTGCATTCTTGAACATGATTAATTTGATGAATTTATTAAATTTTTTACAGAATTTTATACCCACCCAATGTAGCAATGTTAAAACTGATTGTGTTGTTGACTACAAAAGTGAATTTGTTACTAACGAGGTACGTTCATGTTTCATCATTTTCACCATTAACATACACTCATGAATCAAGAGTGAGAATGATAATATGAAATGATGACGAGAGACTAGAGTTCAACACCGACAATGAAGATCAACACCCGCGAAGATGAAGGCAGAATGACGATGGATATCAAGAAAAACGAAGATGGTCTCTATTCTGAGGATTGTGGGAGTTTTTTGTTTTGTGTAGAGGTGAAGATGAAAAGTTTTTGGTGTATATTCAAATAGTTAGTGGCGTGTTAATATAGGGTTAGTAATGGAAAGTTAAGGTGTGAAATAAGATATTTTTAAATCTTAAAAATTATTTTATATGTTTATTAAGTAATAGTATATACTAAGAATATTAATGATGTGTAAATAAAATTACCCATAATTATAATATTAAAAAGTATCTTAGGCCTCGTTTGGGAACATAGTATTTTAATAACTTTTTGTCTTTTTGAATAAAATATGAGGTAAAAAAAACTAGTATATTTTGGATGACTTTTTGGCTTTTTACGAAAATATGTGCGAAAAGTAGAAAGAAAAGAAAATCTTTGATTTTTTTAGTGTTGTTCAAAATTGTGAAATTAAATAAATAGATTTATGAAGAAAACAAATTATATACCAAGAACATATGCTAATAATTACAATTAAATTTCAACAGAAATACACAAAACAATAAAAGGGTAAAAAGACGAAACCGAAGCTCAAGACGAAGCAGCTTTAAAAAGATTTCGCCCACTCGTCGAAAGTGCTTGAGGAAACCCAGCGTCTGTCTCCCAGAATACGACGGTCAAAACCAGCTACGGCAGAAGCACTATCTGTCTAGCTTAGCGAACAAAACAATGGCAGCACTCTCTCACAATAGGAACTATCTAGCAAACTGACTTGTGAAATGAAAGCAAAAATTTTTATATTGAAACTTGACAGGAGGGTCTCAATTTATACATGTATAGGGGAGAGAGGAAAAGCCTCCAGCCTTTAAGGCTAGTCATTAAAACACCAAGCATCCATAGCCCCTTTCCACAAAATGAAAAGTATGGATACCCAAAGGATTCACACCCTTTAGCCAAGAAAAAAGATTTAAATATTCTTTAAAATCCTATTCATGAATCTAACAACATGAAGTAATTTCTTGACAATTTCTTATTCAAAGCCCAATGGTTTTTGGCTCACTTGGACCCAACACAAAAAATTAGTTAGGATCCACTTTAATATTTAATTAAAGTCACAACACTTTAATATTAAATTAAAGTCCCCAAAAAATTATTTTTTCCAATATTTAGTATAAATTATTAATTTTTTAATTTTTTTAATAACTTTTTGACATTTAAATTAAAACAATCACTTACTAAATGAAACCTTACTAAAATTTTATTTTAAAGCCACAGATTCATAAAACTTTAATCAGCCGAAAGATAAGCCCAACCTCCCTCCGCGCCACAAAAAAAAAATATATATATATATATATATATCTATCGAGGGTTAGTTTGACAATGAATTTTTTAAAAATAAAGTTGGTAAAAAATTTGATGTCTTTATTACTTTCTTTTAGTTAGTGAAAAAATCAAAGTGAATATCCTTAGCTTTTTTAATTGTTAATAATAATTTGTTTTAGCTAAAGGTGAACACGTTTTTATTTTTTAATTAGTTAAAATAGTGTGTTTGGTTTCGATTTTTTAGAAATTGAATTTTTTATTTTTGATTTTTGATTTTTTGTTTTTAGTGAATTTTTTGAAAATTTAAATAATTTTTTTTATTTTTTTAGATGCACACACCTTACTTAGATATATCTAAATAATAAAATATTTGTAAAAAAATATTTTTTTAAATTAATAAATACACAAAAATATGAAAAATGACATGGGTAAGCTCATAAAGATTATAGCCCACCATTTAAGGCCCAATACACAACTCAAATACTAAGGCCCAGCACTACCAAAGCCCCACATAGCAATAAGAACTAATGGCATCAAGACACATGTCAAGAGAAGGGCAAGCTACATAAGCAGACAAAGATCTGCAAAGTTATTGTCACTACACATCGCCATTAATGAAGCCCCTTATAGCATTTATTGCAATAACCCCTCTCCGTCGGGACAGAACGCCTTTACCATGAACAAGGTAAGCTAGAACATAGACTTTCGGCCAAGGTGACAGGTCGGAAGAGACAACGAAATGATTACCAGAGGATATAAGCAGACGTCAAAGAAAAGGAAAAGGTTAAGCTTTTTATCTCTAATCTATCTCTACATACTACCTCTCTTTCTAACTTGCTCGTCGGAGGGTTCGCTGGGGGACTCCTTGTTCGCCGTTGAACTCTTGTGCAGGTCTTCTGGTGGGCTTGATCACTCGGACACCGGTTTGGGAAGCGTGGACCAGTCTGACCTGTTCCACCCGGAACTCGCTGTATCATCAGTTGGTACCATCTGTGGGAAAGTTTTTGTTCCGCGCACCAGTTGTGCTCATTGTCGCTGGAGACCCTTTCTCCATTACTCCCTCCTACCACTTGTGAAGGTGGCTGGTCACAACTAGATCTATGACTTCTCATCCCAATGTCGCCGATCATCAAGTCGACCCTCCCAATCCAAATAACCCACCACAGTATTTCACCGAGCTCACCAACAACATTAACCGCCTGGCCGAGCAAAACCAAGCCCCGATTAATGCTCTACTCTAATGAAACCTTCCTATGCCTCATCCACCACCTCCAGATATCCCACCCAACCAAGAACGAGCACGGAGCCATACTATCCAGCAGCCTAATCCACCCAACTTAGAAGGTTTGCAACCCCCTCCCCTAGGTATAAACCTGTCACCCCGGGACCCATATTCATCGATCCCAGCACCAACCCCTGAAGGAAAGGCCAGCAGCATCCAGCCCCCGCTACCCTCCGGTGGTGACAACATTCCTCTCTGGGACGCAAAACTTCAAGCTATGAAGCTCCAACTCCAAGGGGTCATGCAGAACATACAGCATAAACCATCTACCACAGCTAACTCTCCATTTGTTGCCTCCATCAGGGACAAACCTCTCCCTCCTAAGTTCAAAATGCCCACGATCGACTCTTTTGACGGTACAACGGACCCAGTCAATCACTTGGAGACCTACAGAACCCTCATGATCCTCCATGCATTCCCCAATGAAATCATGTGTCGGGCTTTCCCCGTGACACTCAAGGGGTCGGCTCGACTCTGGTTTAGTCAACGGCCAGCAGACTCTGTTTCCACTTTCCCGCACCTCAGTGACTTCTTTCTCAGCCATTTCATTGGAGCCCAGCGCCAGCGGGGTCCAGCAACCCAGCTCCTCAACATCCGTCGGTGAGGGAGTCGTTCTTGCGACTTTATCACCGCTTCAACAAAGCCTGCAGGTGGCGGAAAACGATGACAAGGTCATTCTCACGGCATTCATGGCTGGCCTACGATCATTTGATTTCCTTTTCTCCCTCTCAAAATACCCCTCGACCTCCATAGCAATCCTTCTTTCAAAAGTCCAAAAATACATGAACGCAGAAGATTCCCTAGCCGCTCGCCAAGACCCCACACCAAAAAACCCGACCCCTAGAGAGAAGCGAAAGGACTTAGAAACCAGAAACACCCAATACAATAACCAAACACCTTAGTTTACCGACCGACCACCCCGAGCCGACCGGTCGGCACCAACTAGACCGCCCGGTCGGTTCGAACGGTACACACCCCTCAATTCCCCCATGGAACAAGTCTTCAATCAGATCCAATGAGACTACCCCCTAAAATGGCCCCAACCATCCTGGTCTCCTTCCAATCGGCGAGACCAGTCCAAATACTGCCGCTTTCACCAAGACCACAGCCATAATACCGAGGAGTGTGTTAACCTCAAAGATCAGGTGAAGGGCTTGATACGTCAGAGACGTCTTAGCTGGTTCACGGACACCCACCCCTAGCAGAGGCAAAGGACTGAGCCCATCAGAAACAACCACCGGTACATCCCGCCTCGGCAACCAACCCAATCTAACCAAGGCCATGATCGCCCTCCACAGCAACCTCGGGCATAAGGTAATCCCGCCCCACCTGTTGGAGAAATCAGAGTTATTTTCGGCGGGCTTGCTTATGGAGGACCATCCCGCTCGGCTCAGCAAGCAGAACTTAGGAAAATAAGGCAAAGCTCAGACAAAGAAGTTGCCACATTGGACCGACCCTCCAAACAGCCCAAGTAGTAGACAGAGCCTATCACCTTTACGGACGCCGACTGCACAGGCATCCGTTACTCCCATGACGACCCTCTCGTCATTTCTACCCTCCTCTCCAACTACAAAGTCAGACGGGTTCTCGTCAACAATGGCAGTTCCTCCGACATCATTTTCTTAAATTGTTTCCGCCAGCTCAAGATCGGGGAAGAAAGTCTGTCCCCTCTCCAAACCCCATTGGTCGATTTTACTGGTGATCGGGTGACCTCCATCGGCTCCATCGATCTTCCCATCACAATCGGAGAATACCCCAGGCAGACCACAAAGCTATTCACTTTCCTCGTCGTCGACTGCCCCTCTGCTTACAACATCATCTTTGGCTGCACAACCTTAAACGCTTTCCAAGCTATCACCTCCACCTTCTATCTTGCCGTCAAGTTCCCCACCGATCTTGGGGTCGGCACAGTCAGAGGAGAGCAGACTGTGGCCAGAGATTGTTATGTCACCTCACTTAAATAAGTCAAGCTTAAGGAGGCTATGATCATTGAAGGACTTGACGTCAAGGACAAGGATGAGCTGGTCAGAGGGGAACCAGTGGAAAAGCTTATCGAGGTCTCCATCGACCCTACTAACTCGGCAAAAACTGCCAAGATCGGCAGCCAACTATCCTCTAAGGCCAAGGCCGACCTCACCGCCCTCTTGATTGAGCACAACGACGTATTTGCCTAGACCCACTCTGACATGTCGGGTATTGACCCTTCCTTCATCACTCATCGTCTCAGCATTGAGCCCCATTTTCGACCCATCCGCCAAAAACAGCGCATCTTTCACCCGGAGCGCAATAACCTTATTGCTTCTGAAGTAGATAAGCTCCTTGAGGCACAGTTCATCACAAATGTCGACTAACCCAGATGGTTGTCGAATGTGGTTCTGGTTCGTAAAAACTATAGTAAATGACGACTCTGTGTTGACTACTCCGATCTCAACCGAGCTTGTCCCAAGGACAGCTATCCTCTTCCTCGCATAGATCTACTGGTTGACACCACGGTCGGCTATCAAATGCTCAGTTTCATGGATGCTTTCTCGGGATACAACCAAATTCTGATGTACCCGTTTGACCAGAACACACCTCCTTCATCACTGACCGAGGAACCTACCATTACCGTGTGATGCCATTTGGGTTGAAAAATACTGGAGCCACTTACCAACAGTTGGTCAATACTGTCTTTCATCATCAGATAGGCCGGAACATGGAGGTATATGTTGACGACATGCTGGTCAAGAGCAAACTCTCCACTGATCATCTGGCCGACCTACGGGAGACCTTCGGCACCCTACGGAAGTACCAAATGAGGCTCAATCTGGAGAAATACGCCTTCGGCGTAGGATCTGGGAAGTTCTTGGGTTTCATGGTTAGTCAGCGGGGCATCGAAACTAACCCCGAAAAGATCAAGGCCTTAATTGAAATGCAGTCACCCAGAACGGTTAAGGAGGTTTAGCGGCTTACTGGCCGAGTAGCCGCCCTCAACCGCTTCATTTCCCGTGCAACAGACAAGTGCCTTCCCTTCTTCAAAGTTCTTCGGTAAACTTTTGAGTGGGCGGCAGAACCCAAAGAGGCCTTTCAGCAGTTGAAACAGTGCATGGCCAACCCCTCCTTACTTTCTCAGGCAATCACGGGTGAACCCCTCTTTCTCTATTTGGCCGTGTCAAACACCGCAGTTAGTGCAGCACTCATTAGGGAAGACAGCTCTATCCAATGATCGGTCTACTACATCAGTCGGGCTCTCAGGGGAGCAGAACAGAACTACCCATTGCTTGAAAAAATGGCTTTAGCCTTGGTCATAGCCTCAAGACGACTCCGACCTTACTTCCAAGCCCACTCCATTGTCGTCCTCACTGACTAACCGTTGAAGAAAATCATGCAACAACCAGAGTTGTCTGGCCGACTTATGCAATGGTCAGTCGAGCTCAGCCAGTTTGATATCTCCTACGGACCTTGAACGGCGATCAAAGGCCAGGCTGTTGCCGATTTTATCCTGGAATTCACTAATCCCATTCCGACCACGGCCCTACCACCTCCTCAACCCCAGACTGAGGCAGAAGACCCCCATTCTTGGACCCTCAACGTCGACAGATCATCCCACAAAGAAGGCAATGGGGCTGGTCTCATCTTCACCGCCCCCGAGGGTGGTTATTTCAAGTGTGCTCTCCGGTTCCTATTTGATGCAAGCAATAATAAGACCAAATATGAGGCATTGATAGCCGGTCTCCGCCTAGCCAGAGACATTGGTGTCAGCCATATCCGGGTGTTCAGCGATTCCCAGCTTATTGTCGGACAAATTACCGGGGAATTCGATGCCAAGGAAGACACAATGCGGGCTTACAGGGATATTGCACTCTCCCTTGCTCGCCTCTTCAATACTTTCCACATCAAGAACATTCCCAGGCGAAAAACTCCAAGGCAGATGAGATGGCTCAATTAGCTTCTGCAGACCAGTCAGACCTCAGCCACGGTGTCCGCCTCGAGTACCTGACCCACCCTGTCATTTCCCCCAACCAACAAGAAGTCCATTTCCTCCAAAATGAACCTATCCCATGGGCGTCTAACATCTTTCTATTTTTGACAACGGGGGAACTGCCAGATGACAAACAGCAGGCTGCCAAAGTCAGGGCCCGGTCGTCTAATTAAATTCTTGTCAGTGGTCTCTTGTATAAACATGGCTTTTCACGCTCATACCTGAGATGCCTCAATCCTGCTCAAGCGACCTACAGGATAAAAGAAGTCCATGAGGGTGTATGTGGCAATCATTCGAGTGGCAGGTTCCTAGCCCACAAAATACTTTGCACTGGTTATTTCTGGCCTACTCTCAATCAAGATGCGACAGATTTCGTGCTCAAATGTGATAAGTGCTAGCGTTTTGCCAACATCCCCGATGCTCCACCTACAGAATTGATCACACTTTGCAGTCCCTACCCATTCACCAAATGGGGGGATCGACCTAGTTAGCCCATTGCCCACTGGCCGAGGCCAAACCAAATTCGCCATTGTCGTCATTGATTACTTCACTAAATGGGTGAAGGCAGAACCCCTTGCCACAATTATTGAGCGAAACACAACCAGATTCATCTGGTAGTCGATCGTATGTAGATTTGGCATCCCTCAAGCCATCGTGTCCGACAATGGCAAATAATTCGACAATGCCAAGTTCAGGAAATTCTATGCAGAACTTCAAATCCAGCTATGTTTCTCTTCCCCAGGCCATCCCCAAGCCAATGGCCAAGTTGAGGTCACCAATCGTTCTTTTCTCAAGATTATCAAAACTAAGCTGGAAGCTGTTAAGGGACTCTTGGTTGAGGAATTACCGAATGTACTCTGGGCCTACCGCACTACCGCTCAAACCCCCACTGGGGAGACCCCTTTTCGCTTAACATACGGCGCTGAGTCGGTCATCCTAATGGAAATCGGTCTGCCTACCCCAAGAATTCTACATCCGAATCCAGAACTAACTGAGGAACTGCGTCGGGCAGACCTAGACCTAATCGAAGAGCTCCAAGAAACCACTGCTGTCAGACGGGCCTCATACTAACAGAAAATGAGAACACACTATAACCACAAAGTCCGATCAACGGAGTTCGCCGTGGGAGACCTTGTTTTGCGCGAAGTAACCCTCGCCACCAAAAATTCGACTGAGGGCAAACTGGCAGCCAAGTGGGAAGGACCTTACGTTGTTAAAGCCAGACCTCGTCCTGGTACTTACCGACTTCAAGACATGGAGGGCCGATACCTCCCCCATCCATGGAACGCCGAGCACTTGAAGCGCTATTTTCAATAAAAGTTCAATTTTCGTATCAATCTTTTTCTGTATTTTCTTTTTGACAATCTACGCACTTGAATGTTCTTATTTTCTTCTCATACGGTGTAAATCTCTGATCAAATGGGCTACATTTTAATGACAACAAGCTTATATCTCAGTTATCCATGTGGTATTTCAATAACACTTTGATTGCAACCTCAGCCAAATTAAGCACGAAAAGCTTCAGCCAGACTGAGCAGGAAGAGCTCAGCCAGACTGAGTCACTTAAAGCCTCAGCCAGACTGAGCACGAAAAGCCTCAGCCAGACTGAGCATGTAAAGCCTCAGCCAGACTGAGCATGAAGAGCTCAGACAAACTGAGTCTCTTAAAGCCTCAGCCGGACCGAGCATGAAGAGCTCAGCTAGACTGGGCACAAAAAGCCTCAGCCAGACTAAGCATGCAAAGTCTCAACTAGACTGAACATAAAGAGCTCAGCCAGACTGAGTCTCTTAAAGCCTCAGCCGGACCGAGCATGACAAGCCTCAGCAAGATTGAGCATAAAGAGCTCAACTAGACTGAATTACTTGAAGAGACAACCCGACCAAGTTAATCATGACTCAACTCGAACTGAGCACAAATGAAGAGCTCAGCCAAGGCCATTCTTGCAACGTCATGATTGTGGCATAGCTGCCATACTTAGTCAAATTCCAGGTCCATGTTTTTACGCCTCTTAACACCCTTCACATTTTTTAAGTCTCACCTCCCAACCCAACCTTTCATTTATCAACAACCTTACAACGTGGTTTAAAACTTCATTTTTGGGACCCTTACTGGGTCGTGACTTGAAAACTTCACATTTTTTACATTCTTACATTTTAAACCCGCTTTGCATTGTGGTTCCTTTGCAAGTCAGATTATTTCCTTACTTGTCAACTTTTACAAGTCAAGCCTCATTTGAATAACCATTCTCATTCATTTCAGACTTACAAAAATAAAGACAACAGTGTGACAAACACAACTCATAATTTTACTTATTCACAAACTTATACATAAGTTTATTATAGCAATTCCCCAAAAAAAAAAAAAAAACAACAACAACAATAACAAAGAGCAAAACAACCAAAACTCTGAGTACAAATCTTCTTCACTCCAGTCATTCCTATTCACTCGAGACGAGGTCTTCTTCTTCAACACCCTCATCTAGGGTGGTTTGGGCCACGTCGTCTTCGTCAGTCTTTACACTGCTAAAGTCCAAATCTGGGAACAACTCTTCTGCTTTGCGTTTAAACATCTTCCAGTCACTATTCCAGAACTCAGCCATCTCGTGTTTGTAGAAGTCCGACCGCTGGAAGCTCTGGATCACTTCTTTTTCACTCCTGCTCCTAGCGGTCGCTCCCGATGGGCCAGCCCCCTCTGACCCCTCTCTTGCCAAGTTGCTGGAGATCGCGGTATCGATCGCTATCTGAAAGTCAGCAGACCCCTTGAACTGTTCCATTGCTGCGACGCATAAATCGGGGTATACTACCCTCTCAGATGCTGACTTGGTCTTTTCTTTCTCTAACTCCTTCTCCAGCCTTGCCTTCTCTGTCGCTGCCTTGGCGCGCTCGTCTGCCAGATCCCCCTCCAACTCAACGATTTTCAGGTCTGCTTCTTCCTTTTCTTTGACCCACTGAGCGCGCAGATCTTCTTTGCTAGTCATGGCCTCTTCAAATCGATCGTTGGTGACAGTGCAGGCTTTTTGCACCTCTTCCAGCCTTTTCTGCTCGCCAACCAGTTGGAACTCGAGCGACACCACCTTCCGGCGTTCCGTCTCCAGCTCTAACTTGGCCGTCAGCAACTCAGCATGGGCATGGTCGGCAACATTGCCATGCACCACCGCCAACACCTCCATCTTCCTGGCCTTCTGCGCCTCTTCCAACCCCCTTGCACACGCGCCTTGCGCGGCCTTCCGCCACCCTGCAGTCTCCCTCCTTAAGCTTTCAAGTTGGGCTTCCACTGCCTCTAACTTTGCCTTCAACTCCCTCATTTCGCCTTTAACAGCCGCCGTCTTCCTCAGAAGGGCCCCTACTAAGAAGGTCGCCTCCATTTGGGCAGAGCATAACCCCCTTAGCAGCTCAGCCTCAATAAAACTGGCCATCGAGCGTACGGCTGCGTCTTCCACTACTCCTAAGAGGCGATCTGCAACGTTTCTGGCCTCCCTTCCTTCTCCTTCTAGCTGCCCAGACACGGCTGGGGCGTGGTAAAAAGCGGTCTTCAACCTGGCCCCATCTTCTTCTCCTTGGGGCGCAGGAGCCCCTTTAGGTTACTGCTCCACCCCCTCCACAGGGTCAGTCACACCAACCTTCACTCGTTCTTCAGGGCCAGTCGCCCCACTCTCCACCCTCTTGGCTGATTCCCCCAACCCCACTTCGGGGGTCTCCTCCGCCGTCACCCCATTCCTCCTCTTCAAGGCGGGCTCCCCCTCACTCTCCCTCACTCTCTTCTTCTTCTTCAAAGTCTCCATCTCCTTTTTGTTCCTCTCCTTTAGAGGATCCACTGGGGGCGGTCGTGGCTCAAAGCCTCCCAGATCCTTCCCCCCCAGCAGCTTTGGGCACGGTCAGATTCGCTCTCTCGCAATCGGCTTTGGAGCGGGCCCCAGCTGTGTCTCCTTGTACTTGTTCGCTCGAGCGAACAGTCTCCTCTCCTCCTCCTCCACTTTCCTCTGCGCCTCCAGCTCCTCCCTTGCTGAGTCCTCCCCCAACGGTTGCAGTCTCAATTTCAGGGTAAACAACGTCGAAGGCAGGACCAGCTCATCCCACCTCAGCCCTTTCTCCTCCCTCTATTCCCTCACCTTCTTCACTCGGTCTTCAACCTCTCCGCCCAACTTAGGTTCGACTGATTTGGTGGGGACCTTCCACATGGTGTGCGCCCCAGCCCTACCGTTCTCAGTCACAAAGAACCATCTCGGTCTCCACCCCTTCATCAACGATGGAAGACCTGCCACCAAACCTCTCCCCGCCACCACTTGCAACATCACCCAGGTCTCTTGCTGACCAGAGGCCTTGTAGCAGGAGAAGAACTCCTCTACTGTCATCGTCGTCCCTCCGATCGCCTGCGGCCAAACACTTGCGCACGCCATTACTATCTTCCAGGCGTTCGACATCAGTTGCCCTGGCGCTACCTCTAGCTTGCTTAACACATCCACTACAACCTGAGGGAGGGGTAGCCTCAACCCTCCTTGCAATGCTTCTTCGTAGAGGCTAAATTTGCCCGGCCGCACATCTAATACCCTTTCCGTGGTTGTGGGCAACCTTAGCCCTATCTCCGAGGGTATTTGGTACTTCTTCCTTATTTCCTCAAACTCCTCTGCTGTCAGTACGGATCTATCCGGTTTGGTGTGCCAATGGTCTGGCTCCACCTGATTGATAGGCCTCGCGGCCGAGATTATTGTCCTGGGGCGAGCCCGCATCACTTGACTCGCTCCCTCCCCCTCCCTACGCTCCGTACGGTATTGTTTTGCCAAACCCACCGCATCGTCGTCGCCTAACGGATCAACCCTTGCGTTTGTTGCTTCCTCTTGGGCCATCTCTCTTGTGTGTCTGTGAATAGCTTCGGATACGGGCACAAGAAAATTCACAAAGTGTTGCAGGGGTATATCGCTAGCAACGAAGAAGTTTACACTTGGAATGTTTTGATTTTTTACAAAGAGGTAGGTAAGCCGAATAATACCAAAGGCTCAAGGCTTGCCTGTATTCCAAGGGTCACAATTAATTTTCACCAGTTTGAAAAATTTTCAAAAATCCGCCAAAATTGTCTTTTCAACACCCTATAATGACCTATCGTTTCACTTCTTGCCCACCGCCTAACCTCCCTCACTATGAGATTCGGTCATGTGTACGACCACGATCCACTGCCCCTTTCCCCTTCCCTGTCTGTTCCACTTCACTTCAAACACGTGCCACACCGCCTCTCAAGCCCCGCGCCACATCACCCACTCTTTACGGTCGGCCCTCCTCATGATCGGTCCCTCCACTCGGCTACCCTTCGCGGTCGGCCCTCCTCATGATCGGTCCCTCCACTCGGCCACCCTTCGCGATCGGCCCTCCTTATGGTTGGTCACTCCTCTCGATCGACCTTTACCCTGCCGATCTCTCACAACCCTCATTTTCTTAATTATTCCTTTCGTTGAACTAAAGCTGCACTTGGGAATGGGGGACTACTGATATGGGTAAGCCCATAAAGATTATAGCCCACCATTTAGGGCCCAATACACAACTCAAATACTAAGGCCCGGCACTGCCGAAGCCCCACATAGTAATAAGAATCAATGACATCAAGACACATGTCAAGAGAAGGGCAAGCCACACAAGCAGACAAAGATTTGCAAAGCTATTGCCACTGCACATCGCTATTAATGAAGCCCCTTACAGCATTTATTGCGATAACTCCTCTCCGTCGAGACAGAACGCCTTCACCATGAACAAGGTAAGTTAAAGCATAGACTTTCGGCCAAGGTGACAGGTCGGAAGGAACAACGAAATGATTACCAGAAGATATAAGCAGACGTCAAAGATAAGGAAAATGTTAAGCTTTTTATCTCTAATCTATCTCTACATACTATCTCTCTTTCTAACTTGCTCGTCGAAGGGTTCGCTGAGGGACTCCCCGTTCCCTATTGAACTCTTGTGCATGTCTTCTGGTGGGCTTAATCACTCGAACACCGGTTTGGAAAGCGTAGACCAGTCCGACCCGTTCCACCCGGAACTCGCTGTATCATCAAAAAATATATTGAATTTTTGTATTTTTTATATTTTTGATATTTAGTGAATTTTTTAAAGAGTTTTTCACAAATATTATATTTTTTAAAGCATATTTATGTTAAGTGTCTCTAAAAATTTTAAAAAAAATACTTAAAATATTATAAAAAAATCAGTAAAAATAAAAAAATACAAAAAATGATAAAGTAAAATTTTAAAAAAGGTGAATTTTAAAAATAAAAATCAAACTAGTTTTTTTTTTTTTTAGATGGTGTCAAAAATAGTTGAAAAGGCCAAAACCAAAACGGCACATTACGTCTGGATGCTACAACAACTCAAGCACAATCATTTATTTTGGAAAATGTTAAAGAGTAGTCATGTTTAGTCATTATTTAACGTCATATATTTATATAACACAAATCTCAATATTAGATGAAATAGCCAGTGCCTCATTAAACAACACATTATCAACCAACACTCAAACAGAATCATTTTAACGTTACTCAAATAGAAGATCCTATTTTAGCGTAAGGCTTCGTTTAGAAAGTTGGGTTAATTTTTAATTTTTTTTACTTCTTTAGTTTAGGTTAAAATGTTCGTTTGGGTTAATTTTTTTAGCTTTTATGAATTTTTTGAAAAAAATATAAAATAATTATAATTTTAACATGACATTTTATCTTATTAATTTTTTAATTTATTTTTAACTAAAAAATCAACCCAACTCAATTGCAAAACGACACCTAAATGCAGTCACATCCTCATGATCAGGTCTCAAAATTCTCAAGGGGAAAGGTTCATCATGTGTAATAAAGTTACAGAATCATCTGTAAGTGACAAACTCTTAAATAATCCACACACTCTGACACCGAAGCCTGATCTGTAACATCTCCAGAGGCCATGATGGGCCACCACATTCAATTCAACACCAGCTAACGCTATGGTGTGTGTTTCTTGCGTCATGTGCAGATTGTTGGAAAAAATAGATTTTTGATGATTTTAATTAAATATTAAAATAGATTCCAACCATCTATTATGTTTGGTCTAAGTAGATTTAGATACTTTACAATAAGATCTTTACATCACAAAAAGAATAATCAAAAATTATTGAAAATTGAATGAGAAATTGCCTCATGAAGTTAGCTTCATGAAAGAAATATTGGGATTAGTGTGCAACATCTATCCCAGATTGATTGTAGAAGAATGTATTGAAGAGTATATATATATATATTTTTTTTTTCCAGACCTAGGGTTTGGTGCGGCTGTTGCAGGATTATTATATACATATGTGTTGGTGATAATTACAAATAAAATACCAGAAAATACAAATAAAAAAAATACAATAATTATTGAAAAGACTGAGACGCAGGAAATTCGTTACCTTTAAGGAGATTCAAGCCCTCTGCGGTTAGGTAAAGCCTCACACCGGTGTAGCAGAAAAAACCTTGACTTGTCCCTCCCAGGATACAACAGCCCGACTAAATCGTATGGTTAACCAATACTATACAATTGGTTGAACCCAAAGTTTTATCACATACACCCTTTTTTATTTGCCTGATAATCTCACAAATAAGAAACTTGAGTTACAATAAGAGAGGTGAAAGGCTCAATTTATAGGAGAGGAAAGCTTGGTCACCAAGAAAGGGGTTAACTTGGAGGAAAAGTATAGGAGAGGAAATTGGTAGGAAATTTCCTTGGAGGTGAGGAAACTTGGTGGGAAATTTCCTTGGAGGCTTGGTGGATAAGAATGAAGACTTGACTTGGAGACTTGGTGGGCAAGTTTTCTTAGAGGAAAAAAAAGGATTAACTAGGAGAATCTTAAGTTATTTGGAGCACAATCATATAATATAATATATAACACATTATAATATTAAAATATCTGCTAACAATGTGTATAATATGTTTATAACTCCTGCAATATTGTAGAGGTTAATGATACATTATTGACCAGCTATAAAGGCTGGAAGCTCCTCCTCTCTCCCCCATACATGTATAAATTGAAACCCTCCTGTCAAGCCTTAACATAGAAATTTTTGCTTCCATTTTACAAATTAGTTTGCCAGAAAGTTCCTACAGTGAGAAAGTGTTGCCACGAAGTGAGTTTGTTAAAAAGTTCCTACAGTGAAAGAATGCTGCCTTGGTTTTTGTTCGTTAAGCTAGACGGAGAGTGCTTCTACGGTAACTGATTTTTTTACCGTTGTATCCTGGGAGACAAACACCAGAATTCCTCAAGCACTCAACTTGTGAGACAGCGAAAATCTGTTTTAAGGAAACTGCTACGTCACAGCTTTTGCTTGCACCAAATTCCTCAAGCACTCGATTCGTAAGGGTGGGGCGATGCTTTTAAGAAAAATACCAGTGTGCAAGTTTCGATTTGGTTTCTTTACCATTTTATTGTATTGAATATTTATGTTGTAATTTAATTATAATCAATGATGGATCTGGGGGGGCGGAGGGGGGGCGGCCGCACCCCCAAAAATTTGAAAAATATCATATATTATACTAGAAATTTTAAAATAATTTAAAATTATAGGAGTTCGTACCCCCAAATTTTTTTTTAGATAATTTCAAAAATATATAGAGTAGCCCCTCCAATTTGTAGTTTGATAAACATGTTTAGTGCTACTTGTGCAGTCCTAAGAAACATAATTAATGATAGAAGCAAATCGAATCAACGAGCTGAGGCAGATGGAGTTTATGATTCCATTACATCTTTTAAGTTTGTCTTCATCTTACATCTTATGAGGGATATCATGGAGATTACTGATGATCTTTGCCAAGCTTTGCAAAGTAAATATCAAGATATATTAAATGCAATGCATTTGGTGTTTACAACGAAGATACTTACTAAAAAATTTAGAGAAGATGGATGGGTTCCATTGTTGAAGAAAATTAAATTATTTTCTAATGATTATGGTATACAAATTCTTGATATGAGTTGTCCTTATAAAGGAGGCCGAGGTCAATCTCATTCTGAAAGAGATCAACTTACCATGGAACATCATTTTCGAGTTGATATTTTTATGGTTACAGTTGATTCTCAATTACAAGAATTAAACAATAGGTTTAAGGAAGATGTAATGGAATTGCTTGTTCTTAGCTTAGCTTTGGATCCTAGGGATGGTTATAGATCATTCAAAATTGAGGATATTTGCAAACTTACAAATAAATTTTATCCCATGGATTTCTCCGAGCAAGAAAAATTGCATTTGAAATATCAGTTGGAAAACTATAAGCTTGATATTTCCATACTTCCCGAGTTTCAGAAGCTGTCAACCATTTCTGAGTTGTGTCAAATGTTGGCAAAAACAAAAAAATCGACAAGTTATCCTTTGATTGATAGATTGATCCGCCTTGTGTTGACTTTACCTGTTTCAACTGCTACATCAAAACGTGCATTTTCAGCTATGAAACTCATTAAGTCTAAATTGCGCAATAGGATAGAAGATGATTTTCTGGCTATTTACGTGATTATGTACATTGAAAAAGACATTGCTCGAGGGTTTGATGTAGATTCTATCATCCATGCTTTTGATATTATGAAAGAGCGTTGAATTCAATTGAAGATGTCTAATTTTAGTGAATAAATGCATGTAGAAATAGTTACTACTTTTTGTAAGTGAATATGGACAAAAAAATATTCTCAATTGTATAATCATCTTTTGGTACTCAACTATGTTGACAAGGAATATATAGTTCAATATTTTATTGTAACATTATTGATTTTTTTCATGTTAGTAGAAATTGGTATTGAATTTCAAATTTTATTTGTTAGAAGTTAAACGTACTTTGGCCCTCCCAAAGTCATAATCCTAGATCCGTCCCTGATTATAATTCTCAACTTGTGTCCTTAATATCAAGGGCGGACCTAGGGTCAGCATAGGTGGTCAGAGCCCGACCTAAAATTTAAAAAAATCAGAGAAATTTTTTTTTCCCCAACCCCCAATTTCAAATAAGGGCCAATAGTTTTTTTGTTTGTTTTTCAGATAGACAGCCTAATAGCAGCCAAATACTTACCTAAAAAAATAGATAGGCAGCCCAATAGAGTTGTATTTGTTTAAAGAACAAATCTTCCAAAACAATCCTCACATCTTCCAATAGATAGGCTCCGGCCCTTTCTCCGTCGTCTCTAGCAGCCTACAGCAACTCCACTTTCCTAACATTTTTTGTAAGTGTAATTAACCAATTATTTTATTTTGTTGGTTGAGAATGGATTTAATTAACAATAGTTTTAAAATTTTGTCTTTATGCAATAAATATTATATTACTCTTAGTGTTTTTATAATGCTGTCTTGTTCAATGTTCTATATTGTTCTTAGCTTTTGAACTTTCAAATATGTTAAAATTGTCATTCACAATTCAATAGGGGATACCTTGAATAAGACCTTACTTTGAAAATTGATTTAGATTCTATAATCGATGAATTCGAATCTTTAAAGACTCGTCGAGTACAACTTAGTTAGATTGTTTCTAATCAATAAATTTAAATATTAATATAAATTATGTTATTAAATTCTCTCTTTTTTTATGTGATTATACTTAAAATATATTGTATAATTTTACTTTAATATTAACCCATCCCATCGACGAATCCTGAGTCTGCCATTGCTTAATATATAATTTTAATTTATTCATAAATCTATTTATTTAATTTCATAATTTCGACGATAAAGATCCAGTTACATATACAAAATTCTGAAAATATTGCTTACGACTTCGCCAATGCAGTATTACACCATCTAACTAAAATAAGAATATATGCATAAAACCAAGTCAGCTACAAATGCTTTTCAAGGTGACGAGCCAACCATTCACCACTTGGCCACACTGACACCAATATATATATATATGGAAAATGCCTCGTAGCTCGATTTTTAAGGCTCGAGTTTGGCTCAACGTCGTTTTGAGCTGTCTTTTTTTTTTTTCTTTTTTTTTCTTTTTCTTCTTTATTTCTTTCCCCTCCATTCGAACACAGAGACGGAGAGGGAAGAGAAGAAGGTCGCCGATCGCCCAGCCGTCGCCGCCGATCTCCCAGCTCGTCGCCCAGCTCCGATCGTCGCAGCAGCCTCCTCCTCCTCCCGCCTCCTTCCGCCTCCTCTGCCCCGCCTTCTCCTTCCTCCTCCGCCCGCCGCCTCCTCCTCCTCCCCTGTGAATATGCCCCCTCCAGTCCTCCTCCTTCCTCCTCCTCCCTCTCTTCTCCTTTTCTTCTCCACCCTTCTTCTTCGTCTTTGGTGTCGAGCCACAGATTCGAGCCACTGTGTCGAGCTACGAATCGTAACCGTATATATATACTGTTGGAACAATCTTCTGTGTAAAAAAAATAAACTGAAATAATTCAAACAAAATAATTACAAAACATACCGAACTTATTTCGTTGAACCGAATAAATAATTTAAGACCAAGTCGAGTGTGTGACACTCGTCTTAAGATTCGCGCCCTTCTGCTTACGGTTGAGTGGCGTCTATCTCCCAGGATACAATGATCTTCACAAAATTGTTGTAGCACTTCAAACAAATTTGTTCGGCGAACCAAACCTGTGATCTATACTCTCTTTAATATTCTAAAACTAAAATGAAGAATAATGCAAAAGTAGAAAATTCTGGATAGTAAAGAGACAAAAAATCATACTGTTTTTCACCCACAAGACTGCTGGAAAAAAAACTCTATTTATAAGCAAAACAACACACAACCCGAACAGGTGCAACCCTTGGACAGCTTCAGAATTTGAAATCAAAAAGCTTTGGTGACCGTTGCCCAAACACACTTTCAAAACAAGTTTGAATAAGAGCCGTTGGTAGCAGTTTCATAACTGTTGGTCCATTCATTATTTAATCTATTTCAAATATATATATATATATATGTTTAGTTTCTTCCAATTAATCGTTTCCATTGTTTATTCAATTAATCTAGTTTTCGGTTCCATCTTAATCACCCACAAGATCAGTCTGTTATCCACCTGGTTTCAGTCACCCACTTCCATTTCTTGTCCGGAGTAAGTCCTTAGAGTTAGGCAGTGTGGACATTTAGGATAGGGTCTGTGCTAAACCCTTATGGTCTGTGGTAACTTGACAAGAATAGGGTATGTATTAAGATATCGTAAAAGCGATTAATTAGAAAGAACAATGAGTCGATTATTTAGAAGTAACTCATCGATCATTCTAGGACAACAACTTTATCTTCCATACGTAATCAAGGATTAGACATTAATGAAGAAGATGTTGAAATACAAAATGAACAATTTAATAGAGATTGGAATATACCAAAATTACAAATCAAAGAAATTTATAGAACCACATTTCTCTGAATGTTTTTAAAGTTGCATTACATGTTAAAACAATTGAACAAGTTTATGCTTTAGAAAAACCTCGAAACTTGTCGGTTATTTGATACTAAATTAATTAAAAGACACAAAGATAATGGTTACAATTTTATTCACATTGGTCTAATTCAAGTTGGTCTTAATCCACTTACACTGTTGGAAAAAATACTTACATTTTATTATGCTTAAGAGATGCTCGCTTTCTTAATTATAATGATAGTTTAATGGGAATGATGGAACCGGTCTTCATAAAGGTCGATACATTTTAATTGTTTTCCGATTTTACGCTCAGTTTAAGTGATCCAAATATTTTACATGCTTTAACATTAAATATTCAACTACATGGTTCATTCACTAATATGATGGCTAAGACACATAATATTGCTTTAATTTATCGTGTTCACTATAAATGTATGCAAACTAATTTAAATGTTCATGCTCTGCATAAATCACCCAAAGATAAAACTTTACTTATTCAAAGTAGTAGTCATAATGAATCCCATATTAATATTCCTAAAATGATTGAATGGAAAGATATTGATTTACCTGATGAATGGATTACTGTTAATGAAAATTACAAACATAATCAGCAACAATCCTCGAACAAGATATTAAAGATATCGCACAATTTAATGATGGTTCTGTTCATATTAAATTTAACCGTAGTCAATCCTCTAGACATAGTACATCTAGTGTCCCTAGCGAAATAGAAGCGAAGATGAAATATTTACCACACCTCTATTTAGAAAAAATAGTCAACTTAATATCGGTCCAACCATAGGTTCTACAATCAATCCAAAATTAAAAGGAATTGATAATTCCTCAACTTCTCAAATTAGTAAACTGTTTATTCTACACATACTCATTTCCTTGATGAAGAAGTTCATTCAACTAACTCTCCGACTCAAACCGATATGGAAGAATTTACACCTGTCAATCCACAATTATTGACAATTAAAAAGAATTTACTCCCAATCTTGATAAATTACTTATTGATTTTAAATCTAAAGCTAATCGCACCAAATACCATGCTTATTATGCTAAATATATACGCTCAAATGTCTCAAATCTCCCAAGAATGGTATAATTTTATGATTCGATATGGTTTTGAATTACCCTTACTAGAATATGAAGAAAAATATTATAAAACACTTACTACAATTACTAAACATAAATGGAAAACTTCTGCTACCACTACAATTAGTTCTAGTCATCCTCCCTTAGAGGAAATTATTCTTAATCAACAAGGTTCTGAAATTCCTGCCTCTCCTTTTAAATTACCTGGCGATGATCATGAACTCAAAAAAGTTATTGAACAAAATAATTATACTAACCAGTGTTTAAATACAATTGGTAAACAATTAGATAAAATAGAAACTAATTTAGAATCTGTTCACACTTCATTATCTAAACAACCTTTAGATGCACCTTTACTTAACCTACCTAGTAAACGTTCTGCAGAACTAGCCTAGTTACAAATGATCAATCATCTACGGTCCAAGCCATTGAAAAATTATTTACCAAATTAGCAGTACCCGATACTCCCTCACCTTCTAAAGATAAAGGTATTACTGTCCTAAATCAACAATTTGATATTAACCCAAATTCTACTTCCTCTGATACTGACAATGAAATTAATAACTTAGCTCAATAATTCCAAGTTCTTAAAATACACTATCCTAAATTTAATCCTCAAACTACCAAGAATTGGTATACTAAGCCTACTCTGCCGATTTACAATTTGAAGAAAATAATGTTAATAATCAATTTTACGTCTCGCTAAAAATTATCTGAATGGAATATTGATGGTCTTAGTGAAGATCAACTCCTCCAAAAATTAAATCATTTATCTATGGTCTCGAAAGTTATCTCTCTAATTATCCCCAATATACTCAAATGAAATTGTAAATTTAATTACTCACGGCTTTCTTGGTCACTCAAATCTTGGTGGGAAAAATATTTAACTGACACCCAACGAGACTCTATCATCTATGCTAACCAAACCGATGATCAAGGATTACCTATATTTGATGAAAATTTAGGATGTTGCCAACCTGATGGTATTAACCAATTAATTTATACAATTATTAGACATTCTATTGGTACCCCAACTAATATATATTCTCGCATACATGATCAACTCGGCAATCTTACTTGTCCAACCTTAAGTGATTTTAGATGGTATAAAGATGTTTTACCTCTAGAGTTATGTTGAGAGAAGACTGCATTAAATCATTACGAAAGAAAAATTTATTAATGGATTACCTAGTTTATTTGCTCACAAAATTAGAGATGTTCTTAGTCAACCTCTTTGGTGTTATTGAATATGATAATTTAACATATGGTGATATAATTAGCACTATTCAAAAAGAAGGCTTAAAAATGTGTATTGATTTAAAACTTAGTCAAAAAGCTACAAAAGATAAACATAAAGCTAAATATGAATTAGGAAATTTCTGTGAACAATATGGACTACCTCCTATTGCACCCTCTCGTAGGAAATCACACAAACATTCAAAACATAAATCCAAACATTATCATAAATACAAGAAGCCTTATTCACCGTCCAAATCTAATGACAAATTTTATACTAAACCCAAAAAGAAATATCATAAATCTAAATCACATCCGAGATCAAAATCTAATAAAGATATTACGTGTTATAACTGTGGACAAAAAGGCCACTATGCTAATAAATGCAAAGAGAAACAAAAGCTCAAAGACGAGTCAATCAACTCCAAATTAATGATGAATCCAAAATTCAGTTATTTGAAATCTTCCAATTAAATCAATCGATAATGGTTCCTCTTCGTACTTCCATCTACATCCAATTCCCCATCTAATAGTGATAATTAGATTACGATAATCAAATTACCTTAGGATGTAATGATGTTTGTTGTAAACTGTTAAACAAATTTACTCTTACTAAACATAGTCAAGAAGAATCGCTTTAATTGATTTAATTAGTAAATTAGATGATCCTCAATTAAAACAACAATATATTGATAAGCTCAAAGGTCTAATGCTTCAAATGAAACTAAACCTAAGTTTAATAAACCCATCATTAGTTTATCTAAAACTTTAGAAAAATTTAAAAATAAAACTAAAGAAGTTACACTTCAAGACTTACAATTTGAAATCAATCAAATTAAACAAACAATAAGAGATCTTCAAAATAAAGATAATAAATTAGAAAATGAAATTATTAATCTTAAACTTAAACAAAACTTAAATGATTTCCAACCTAATGCACAATCACCTCATGAATCTGAACATAATTCTGATCATGATTCTGATCATACTGATCCAACTAAACTCATATTTGATAATCGATCTCAAGCTACTAACCTTGAAGATAAACGATTAAATTTACTTAATAAAATTTATATGCAAAAATGGTATTCAAGAATTAAAATCATTGTTGAAGATTTTGAATTAGAATTAGTTGCATTAATCGATACTGGTGCTGATTTAAATTGCATTCAAGAAGAATTACTTCCTACTAAATATTATCACAAATGTCAAGAGAAATTAACTTCTGCTAATGGTAGTAAAATGCATATTCGATATAAATTACCTAAAGTACATGTTTGTCAAAATAATGTTTGCTTTAAAACTACATTTGTTTTAGTCAAAAATATGACTGATCGGATTATTTTAGGTACACCATTTATATCTTTATTATATCCATTTACTACTTCTACTGAAGGAATTACTACTCATGTTTTAGGACATCCTGTTACATTTACATTCCTATTTCCACCTGAACAATTAGAGTTAAATCAATTACAAGATTGTTCTATTACCCACACTATTAAACGACTAACTCGGCATATTAATTTTCTTAAAGAAGAAATTAATTACAAACGAATAGATCAACAGTTAACTGATCCCGTTCTCATCTCTCAAATTAATGATTTCAAATTAAAACTTGAATCAACCGTTTGTTCAACTTTACCTACTGCATTCTGGCATAGAAAAAAGCATGTAGTTACTTTACCATATATTAAAGGTTTTAATAAACGACAAATACCTACTAAATCCCGGCCTATTCAAATGAATCATGAATTGTTAGAAATGTGTAAAAAGGAAATTAATGAATTGTTAAAAAATAGAATTATTAGTCCCAGCAAATCACCATGGTCTTGTCCTGCTTTTTATGTTAATAAAAATGTTGAATTAGAACGAGGTGTTCCTCGCCTAGTTATTAATTATAAACCATTAAATGCTGTTCTTGAATGGATTAGATATCCTATTCCTAATAAAAAAGACCTAATTAAAAGACTTAATCAAGCTGTTATTTTTAGTAAATTTGATTTAAAAAGTGGTTTCTGGCAAATTCAAATTCATCCTAAAGTTCGATATAAAACTGCTTTTAATACACCTTTTAGCCAATATGAATGGAATGTCATGCCATTTGGATTAAAAAATGCTCATAGTGAATTTCAAAATATAATGAATGATATCTTTAACCCATTTAGTCATTTTTCTATTGTTTGCATTGATGACATATTAATCTTTTCTAAATCAATTAGTGAACATTGGAAACATTTAACTGCATTCTTTTATACTATTAAAAGTCATGGTCTAGTTATATCCGCCCCTAAGATTAAATTATTTCAGACTAAAGTTAGGTTTTTAGGTTATGATATTCATCATAATACTATTCTCCCAATTAGTCGCTCTATTGAGTTTGCGTCTAAATTTCCTGATCAAATTCTTGATAAAACTCAATTACAACGGTTTTTAGGTTCCCTCAATTACATTGCTGAATTTTATAAAGACCTTAGGCAAATCTGTCAACCATTGTTCGATCGGTTAAAGGATAATCCTCATCCTTGGTCTTCTACTCATACTGCTGTTGTTCAACAAGTTAAACAATATGTCAAGTCTCTTCCTTGTCTTGGTATTCCTACTGAGAACTCATTCAAAATTATTCAAACTGATGCTTCTGATATTGGTTATGGTGGCATTCTCCTTCAGAAAGTCACTCCCCAGTCATCTGAACAAATTGTTCGTTTTCATTCTAGTGTCTAGAATAAAGCACAATTAAATTATAGTACTATTAAAAAAGAAATTTTATCTACTGTTTTATGTATTCAAAAATTTCAAGATGATATTTTAAATCAAAAATTTTTACTTCGTGTCGATTGCAAATCTGCTAAATATGTTTTGGAAAAAGATGTTCAAAATCCTGCTAGTAAATGATTTTTTGCCCGTTGGCAATCTATTTTAAGTATTTTTGATTTTGATATTACCTATATACGGTTGTCAAAATTCCCTACGATTTTCTTACACGAAAATTTTTACAGGGAGGTAAAGGATGAGTGCTACTACACATATTTCCTATGTTAAAACCCAAATTATCCATTCCCAAACCTGATCAAACAAGTTAACGTCGGATTAACCATCTTAAGTCAGCTAGGCCAACTACTAAAGAGCCCAATACATCAATCACCAATTACAAGCTCGCCGTGTTTTACGACATAATTATTACAATGATTTACATTATTACCGAATTACTTAGATCTTCTTTACGGTTGCTAATCTTTGTTTCCTATTCAACAGATGTCTCGCCAAGGCCTCCTTCTAAGGCTTTGGTCCCTCCTCCAAGAAACCTAATCAACTCATAGTTCCTCCTCCTCTCGAGTCAATTAAACCATCCTCTTCCATTGACATAATTAATAGATACCATACTCTTGGTACTATTCACCGTCTGATTACTCATGCATTGGCTAATGATCCCTTTGCCTCTAGCCAATCGGTTTCGTTACTCCACTTCCAATTAACCAAGTTCGACCCTCTCGGTAGTACACCAAATCACATGTTGCTAACTTGTTCTACAAAGAACCTAGTCACCCGAAGTCAAACCATTAATGAAATTGCTCAATTCCATTTTGGCTCGATGTCATTTTATTTCTTCACCTCCAGAGAAAAATCTCTCTTATTACAAAGATATTTTGCTCAACCATCGTTCCATTTTGATCAAACCAATTCAGGATCGGGTCTATGCTTACAAGATCCTATACCATTCACTTTACATTCACAACATTGTCTCTCTTGCGAATAGGGCAATCCTAATCGCCGAGATTTGCCTGGTCATTCTATTCAATATAATTATCATGATTATATTGATGCTTGGTTCAAATTGTTCTTGTACCAAAATGAGTCATTTAGTCACTCCTGGTTCATCTCCTTTGATCAAAAATTCAAATCTGAATTACCCACTTGGTTTCTTCGATGGTGGACTCATTATGGCCCCATTTCAGATATTCTTCCCAGTTCACTCAATGAAACAATTGCCTATTTTGCTGCTGTTTACCCATTTACTACTCATCAAAAACAATTTCCTATCTTGCTCAATTTTATATCCAAGTACAAAATCCCATGGATATTCAAATGGCATTATGGGATTGATAACAACATCATTATTCGCCAACACTCTGTTAAATGGTGGGCTAAGTTCAATGTGCCCAGAATTATTGAAATTGTTTATGAGGAATTTCCTCCTGATTCATGTGCTCCAACACCTGCAATAGTCAAAGCCCAGCAAGCCCAGCAGACCCCAACTGCTGTAATCAGCCAAGGAAGTCAGCCCAGTCTTCCTCCAGTCAATCTTGGCAGTCCCTCATCTAGTGACTCCAAGCCCAAATCATCAAAGATCAAATCCAAGGGAAAGTCCAAAGTCCCAAGGGTTCCGGACCAACCCAAGTCAAAGTCCAAATCACAGGCTCGACCGATTCAACCTCTGCCAAATTTCATTGTTCAACTGGATCCACCAGTGATCAATTGCTTCAAATGGCCTCTCCTAGTAGATCAAGCCCAAGCCCAATTAAAAATGAACAATCTCTGCACCACAGCCTAGTTCAAGATAGTTCAGGTTCGAAGGATCCACCAATCAACTGGTTATGATCGTCAAGTTTCATGATGCTCAGACCCATTTGCTTGAAATAATCAACATAGGATTCTTTATAAATATAAAATTGACTTCAATCACTACTCTTTTGAGAAAAGTCATTAATTTATATTTATTCTCGATTCCTTTATTCACATCTTTGCATAGTTAATTTCAATCAATCGGTAGAAAGTAACCGATGACCTTGCTTTCGATCCTCAATGTTGCCACCGCTTTCATCATTTAGCCAACTCATCTTTGCATAGTTAATTTGGTTTTCTATATATTTGTAACCTATTGTAATTGTTCGGCAGATTCCAATTTTCTTGAACCTTTTAGTTTGTAAAGAAAAGAGTATTCTGCTGAGTGAGGTTTACCTTGTTCTGTTCTTCCATTCAGGATCCTTGCAGATTACAACAATTGTAAGTGCAAGTTATTTTCTGTAATGAATTAAAATTGTATTTTAATTAAATATTTTGATTTGAATTATATTTTCTTTTGTGCATTCCAATTCTATGTTTAAATTGTTTCATCTTTGATTTCGTAATCCATGGTTCTTCATTCTTCATTCTTGTGCATTCCAATTATTTATATTAAACTAAATATATATATATATATATATTAAACTATTGAAATAGTTAAATAAAGAAATAAATAAAGAGGTACAAATTTTAGGAAACTTACTAGGAACCTAAAATTAGAATTTAGAATTAAATTAAATTCTCACAATTACAAATTTTAGAAAACCACTTAGGAACTCAAAATTTGAATTTAAATTTAAATTAAATTCCCACAATAATTTTTATTGAAAAAATTCAAAAGAATTTTATCTAAATAAAAATTAATGTTAAATACCGTCATCTTCCCATTCACTCATAAATGGTTTTGACGTTTCGTCTTCTGTGTGACTTGCCACTTTCGGCAAGAACAACACCTCTTCGGACCCACCCCAAAAGACGTTTGGGGCCCACTCAATTTTGGGCTCAAAATTATGCCTATATAAAACCATTTCCAACAATCCCCCACATGAATGGAATATGACGGAGAGAAAAATGCAACAACATGATCTAATTACAGAGAGTACAGAAATTGGTAATATTCTGCAAAGGATAGGTAGCTTTTGGCTTTGAACCTTCCCTTGTGAGACACTATCGGATTTACTAGCTAATCAGTGAACACGATGTCTTGAACTGTTCAGCCGTTTGTGTAAACCAAGACAATAGAACTCACACGGTATATTCCCAGACACAGTTTAGTTCTCACTACTGCGTTCATTTTGGCCCTGAACAACCTGGTCTTTCATGAGTGCTCTAGAGAATTGTAGCCCTTCACAAATCTCATAGAATCGGCCCAGTTCACACTCACATAGGTGACGCTTATGAAGAGTATCCTGCCATACTCCACTAGGTATACCTAGATATAAGAATCATTAAAAGTATTACTTAACCTAAAACGCTGCAGACATCACTATTTCATCATAGAAATGGGTAGGAGTTGGACTCACAAGGATCATACGAGTCAATCACAACTCGGTTGTCCCTTTGAACCTAGATCTTGGGATCTCCAGTTAGCTAGGTTGGGTTGCCGTTGTGGTAACTCTTATTTAATAGGCTTAAGTCCCATTCCCCTCGATGAATTCTCAACTAATTCTCTTGCTAACCCTTTGGTTAGTGGATCCGCTATTTTGTCTTTAGACTTAACATATTCTATGGAAATAATACCATTAGAGAGTAGTTGTCTTACGGTGTTATGTCGACGACGAATGTGTCGTGACTTACCGTTATACATATGACTCTGTGCTCTACCTATAGCTGATTGACTATCGCAATGTATGCATATAGCAGGCACCGGTTTTGGCCATATTGGAATATCTTCAAGGAAGTGACGAAGCCATTCTGCCTCTTCCCCTGCTTTGTCTAAAGCTATGAATTCAGATTCCATAGTAGACCTAGCAATACAAGTCTGTTTGGAAGATTTCCAAGATACAGCCGCCCCACCAAGAGTAAAGACATATCCACTGGTGGACTTTGAGTCTTTAGTATCCGATATCCAATTTGCATCACAGTATCCTTCAAGTACTGCTGGATATCTAGTATAATTCAGCCTAATATTACGAGTGAATCGAAGATATCTTAGAACCCTTATAATTGCTTTTCAGTATTCTACTCCCGGATTACTCGTATATCTACTTAATTTACTTCTTTGCATAAGCTATATCTGGCGAGTCATTCATCAAGTACATTAAACTTCCAATAATCTAGGCATACTCTAATTGAGAAATACTTTCCTGTATATTCTTAGCAAGATACAAATTAACATCTACAGGAGTTCTAGCAAGATGATCATCATCTTTGCTGAATTTGTCAAGTATTTTCTCAATGTAATGAGATTGTGACAAAGTATAACCTTCTGATGTTTTGGTAATTTTCATACCAAGAATTACATCAGCAATGCCCATGTCCTTCATGTCAAAATGTTTATTCAACATTTTCTTGGTAGTTTTAATCATATCATTATTACTACCTATGATGAGCATATCATCTACATATAGACATACAATGACATAACCTTTATCTGTGTTTTTAATATAAACACATTTGTCACACTCATTAATTTTAAAATCATTTGACATCATTGCCTTGTCAAATTTCTCATGCCATTGTTTTGGCGCTTGTTTTAAACTATATAATGATTTAACCAATTTACACACTTTCTTTTCTTTCCTCGAAGTAAAACCCTTCAGTTGTTCCATGTAAATTTCTTCATTTAACTCACCATTTAAGAAAGCGGTTTTAACATCCATTTGATGAATTTCTAGATTGTATAGAGATGCTATGGCAATTAGCATTCTAATGGATGTTATTCTTGTAACCGGTGAGTATGTGTCAAAGTAATCTAAACCTTCTTTCTGTCTAAAACCTTTGACTACAAGTCTTGCCTTGTATTTGTCGATTGATCCATCTGCTTTCAATTTTCTTTTGAAAATCCACTTGTACCCAAGAGGTTTACAACCTGGTGGCAAATCCACTAATTCCCAAGTGTGATTTTGCAAGATGGATTCAACTTCACTGTTGACAGCTTCTTTCCATAAAGGAGCTTAAGGACTGGACATAGCATCTTTAAAAGTTAAAGGCTCATTTTCTAACAAATATGTTAAAAAATCTGGACCAAATGATTTTGAGGTTCTAACACGTTTACTATGCCTAGGTTCCTCTTCCTCATTTTGATCTAACTCTTGTTCTTGATCATGTTCTTGATCCTGACTAGTAATAGCATCAAAAGATCTTTTATTAGTACTAGTCCCTTGTCCAGTCTTCTTTGGAAATACATGTTCAAAGAATGATGCATTTCGAGACTCAATAATAGTATTTACATGCATTTCGGAATGTTCTGATTTATGAATCAAAAACCGATATGCACTACTATTCTTGGCATAACCAATGAAAATGCAATTAGTGGTCTTAGGACCTATCTTAGTCTTTTTAGGACTAGGAATAGCCACTTTAGCCAAACACCCCCACACTTTTAAGTATTTGTAGGATGGTACTCTTCCATGCCACAATTCATAAGGTGTTTGATTTACTTTCTTTCGGGGTATTTTATTTAAAATATAATTAGCAGAAAGTATTGCTTCCCCCCACAAGTTCTGAGGTAATCCAGAACTGATTAACATGGCATTCATCATTTCTTTCAAAGTCCTATTTTTCCTTTCAGCAATTCCATTTTGCTAAGGTGAGTAAGGAGCGGTGGTTTGATGAATTATTCCATGTTCTTTACAAAATTCACCAAAAGGTGATTCATATTCACCACCTCTATCACTTTTAAGTTTCTTGATTTTCTTACCAAGTTGATTTTCAACTTCATTCTTATATTGAATGAAAGTTTCCAAAGCTTCATCCTTGGTTCGAATTAAATAAATATAACTATATCTAGTATAGTCATCTATAAAAGTGATTACATACTTTTTTCCACCTCTGGTTTGAATTGATTTAAAATCACAAATGTCACTATGAATTAATTCAAGTGGTTCCGTACTTCTTTCAATTGAATGAAAAGGAGTTTTAGATAATTTTGCCTCAACACAAATTTCACATTTATGATTTGAATCAATGTCAAATTTAGGTAAACATTCCATATTAATTAATCTACGCAAAGATCCATAATTAACATGTCCTAGTCTACCATGCCATAAATTTGAAGACTCAAGCAAGTAAGAAGAAGATGTAGTATTATTAATAACAGAGGGTACAACAGTCATTACATTTAACTTGAAAAGGCCATCAGACATGTAACCTTTTCCTACATACATCCCATTCTTAGTAAGTACAAACTTATCACTCTCAAATACTAGCCTAAACCCATTCTTACTCAACAAAGATCCAGAAACAAGATTCTTGCGAATGTCCGGTACATGCAGCACATTGTTGAGAGTGAGTTCCTTTCCTGATGTCATCTTGAGAACAATCTTTCCTTGTCCTTCAACTTTGGAAGTTGAGGAGTTGCCCATAAAAAGTTGTTTACCATTGTCTACTGTAGAGTAAGATGTGAACATCTTTTTGTCGGCACAAATATGGCAAGTAGCACCAGTGTCCACCCACCATTCTTTAGGATTTCCGACAAGATTTGCCTCGGAAACAACTGCAGAAAGATTTATGACATCTATACCATTGGAAATTTCATCCATTTCGGCCATTTTGGCTTTAGCAACCTTCTTACTAGATCTTCCTTTGCCTTTACGTTTGTAATGGCAATCTTCGGCCCGATGTCCCTCTTTGTTACAAATGTAACACATGTCATTAAACTTGTACTTCTTAGTTTCCCCTCCTTTAGATAGCATTTTCTTCTGCCATCTTTTAAAAACAGTTCTTAAGAACTTTCCTGGTTTTTCACCATGATTCACTGGCATAGTCCCAACATAAGGAGGGGTTGGTGTGATGGCAATCTCTATACCAGTACTGGTTTGAACATTAATTTGACCAGTTTTAGTAGCCATAAATTCTAAATTATAAACCACAATTATAATTAGAATTTAATACTACACAGAAAATTAAACCAAATGCACAGAATTAAATTCTGTAAAAATAAAAGAAACAAGAATGTAACTTTTATTTTTCAATTAATTTGAAAATAAAATAAAATTTTATTTAAACAAATTAATTCCACACAGAAAATAAAAGAAATAAAAACTATAACTTTTATTTTTCAATTAATTTGGAAATAAAATAAAATTTTATTTAACCAAAATAATTCCACACAGAAAATAAAAGAAATAAAAACTATAACTTTTATTTTTCAATTAATTTGGAAATAAAATAAAATTTTATTTAACCAAAATAATTATACACGGAAAATAAAATTCTGTAAAATAAAAGAAATAAGAATATAACTTTTATTTTTCAATTAATTTGGAAATAAAATAAGATTTTATTTAACCAAATTAATTCCACACAAGAAATTAAATTCAATAAAATAAAAGAAATAAAAAAAATATAACTTTTATTTTTTCAATTAATTTGGAAAAATAAAATTTTATTTAACCAAATTAATTTCACACAGAAATTTAAATCTCTTGTTACACTCCAATAATTAAAATACTGAAAACAGAATTTTAATTAATGAAAATTCAGAAAATAATTTCTAAAACCCAAAATTAATTTCTGAAAAAATTTCACAAAAATATATTCTGAATTGTTAATGACACCAGTATCGTACTACTAGTTGTTGTCAAAGAAAAGAGACAGTATATTACTACTATCTGTCAAATAGCATATAATCACTATTTGTTTTTCCAACCAGAATATTATTTTGTAAATTCACAGAAAATAATTTTATTTCGAAATTATTTACAAAGAATGAAAAAAGAAACAAACGAAAAATTCTGTAAACAGAATAATTCGAATCTGTCTTAAGATTGTTGGAACAATCTTCTGTGTAAAAAAAATAAACTGAAATAATTCAAACAAAATAATTACAAAACATACCGAACTTATTTCGTTGAACCGAATAAATAATTTAAGACCAAGTCGAGTGTGTGACACTCTGTCCTTAAGACAGATTCGCCCCGCTACGGTACTTACGGTTGAGTGGCGTCTATCTCCCAGGATACAATGATCTTCACAAAATTGTTGTAGCACTTCAAACAAATTTGTTCGGCGAACCAAACCTGTGATCTATACTCTCTTTAATATTCTAAAACTAAAATGAAGAATAATGCAAAAGTAAAAAATTCTGGATAGTAAAGAGACAAAAAATCAGACTGTTTTTCACCCACAAGACTGCGGGAAAAAAAACTCTATTTATAAGCAAAACAACACACAACCCAAACAGGTGCAACCCTTGGACAGCTTCAGAATTTGAAATCAAAAAGCTTTGGTGACCGTTGCCCAAATACACTTTCAAAACAAGTTTGAATAAGAGCCGTTGGTAGCAGTTTCATAACTGTTGGTCCATTCATTATTTAATCTATTTCAAATATATATATATATATTAAACTAAATAAATATATATATATATATATATTAAACTATTGAAATAGTTAAATAAAGAAATAAATAAAGAGGTACAAATTTTAGGAAACTTACTAGGAACCTAAAATTAGAATTTAGAATTAAATTAAATTCTCACAATTACAAATTTTAGAAAACCACTTAGGAACCCAAAATTTGAATTTAAATTTAAATTAAATTCCCACAATAATTTTTATTGAAAAAATTCAAAAGAATTTTATCTAAATAAAAATTTATGTTAAATACCGTCATCTTCCCATTCACTCATAAATGGTTTTGACGTTTCGTCTTCACCGTGTGACTTGCCACTCGGCAAGGAACACGTCACCTCTTCGGACCCACCCCAAAAGACGTTTGGGGCCCACTCAATTTTCAAAATTATGCCTATATAAAACCATTTCCAACATATACATACACTAGTGAAAAACATGGACGGAATTAAGAGAAGATTAAAAGGGGTCATAACTTTCTGTTTCTGTAAAAAATATGATTTGTTATAATATTTTTAAAATATATATCTCATTTTATACATAAAATAGCACTAATATAAAAAATACATATCTCATTCTTATTCTATCTTGCATTCTCTTTTTATTTTATACCGAAAAAAACTTTTTCATCCTATTAGAAATTGTTTCTATGATATTTGAATTTTTTTTTATTTGTATATATATAATTTATATATCATATTGTACATACATGTGTACTTATATATACGGTGAAAAATTTTATTTATCTTTTGACTTCTCCGGTAATGAAATCTTGATTTTGTTCCTGGTAAAAAGGTTTGTGCAAGGCACAGACTAGTATAACCTTTTGACTCTAATATTTTATTGAGTTTATTAAATGAAATGAAATAATATGACACTTTTTTAATATTTATATTATATTCGGTTCATTCAAAAAATAATGAAAAATGTTTTGCAAAAAAAAAATAATTATTCAATAAAAAAAATAGAAAAAAATAATCATTTTATTCCCTTGCACTTTATTCCATTCCATTGCTTGAACTTTTTCTCCAAATATAAGATTAGTTTATTACAAAATTGACTAGAATCAATGATTAAACATATGATAGAAATTTTAATTTCTATTATAAAGTAAAATGATTAAACATATGATAGAAATTTTAATTTCTATTATAAAGTAAAATTATGAAACAAATAGATGAGATAAAATTTTAGTTCAAATGAGTGAATTATATTTATTATTTTTGTTAGGATAGAATAATCGAATAGTGATATTACGCGCCAATGATCTTATGGTATTATCGTTAATTTTTTATTTAGATTTATTCGTAAAAAAATATTTTTAGACCCGTACCATGCACGGGCTATTCTTGGGATAAATTTATATTTCCAAAATACATATCTTTTAACAAATTATTTTGTTTGATTTGATTTTTTAAAAAATTATGTTTAGACGAATTTTCATTTGTTTTAATAGATTTTTTCTTATTTTTTTCAAATTATAATTTTTTACAATTTTTTTCTATTTATTATGTTAAATTAAAAATTCTAATAAGGAATAGTTGTAATTTCTAATATTGTAGGGACATTTCATATTTTAAATATATCTCAGGGGTGTATTTGTAATTTATCAAAAACCAATATATTTATGTGTCATAATTGACCAAAAATCTTTGCATTATTATGAAAAAAACCCTTCACTCAAATTAGTACCACTAATATTGATTAATATGATCAAAGAAGAGGGTATAACAGGAAAGTCAAATTATAAGTTACCATTAGTAAATTATACAAAATGAAATGGCAAAATAAGAAAGAAAACATATTTGTAAGGTGTGCGGCTATTAGCACTTTATCAATTATTTTAAACCCCCCATTTCTTTGGACTCTCATTTATAAATTGTAAAATCCTTAAAATTGCTTTTCTTCTCCCCAAATAATAACAAAATTATCCTTATAAAAATATTTCATCCATTCAAATGCACACCCTTACAAAAACCCTAACAAAACCCACAACGGTGGAACCTCCAAAAACCAATGGAAAAAATTTGTGGTAATTAAGAAGTTTTTTCTTTGTTTCATTACGAGGTTTGTCAATTTGTTTGTTTGTTTGTTTGTTTGTTCGTTTTTTTATCCTTTCTATTACCTTTTTTCACACACACAACACAACTCACTTTCATGTTTTTTTGGTTGGTTTTCTATCATTCATCCATAGCCTCATTTTACTTGTATGCTCTCTATGTGAGCAAAATTGAGCAGAATTTCACCCATCAGTTGACCACCCAAGGGTGTTCCGACCTCCTTTATTTGTTTGCTTCTGTTGCTGCTTCGATTATCTATTTCTGAACAAATAAGAAATGTTTGATTACCTATTCCCGAACAAATAAATAGTGTTCGGGTCTGTGTTCCCAAATTTAGTCATATATTCAAAAGTTCAATCTTGAAAAAATGACGAACAGTTTTTATTATTATTGCCATTTTTTTCAATAAACTTACCCTTACAAGGCCAATCTTCTCCAAGCTAAAAACACTATCAAAGTTATGAATCTTTTCTAAGCTTTTATTGTTGTACTCTTCTCGTCTCATGAAGTTGTGGTTGCCAAAAAAACTTCTACTCATTGTCTTTGCCGGAGAAGTATATGTAATCAAATGGTTACCACCATTGCTCCCGAAATATTACCGTCAAAGGATTTTTAAGATTTTGAGGGTGTGTAGGTTTTGAAGGTGAAATTTGAAGAAGATGGATAGGTGGTTGCTTTCGTAAACCCTAACTCATAATGTAGTTGGGTATGTTACCTTAATTATGAGATGGGGTGTCTCAAAAATATTAATGTCATTATTAGTAATTTCACTTGAAATTATTATTGTAATAAAACAAGTTAAAAAATGAGGAGTTCAAAATAATTGTTGAGATACTAATAGCATCACTCTTTGTAATTTATCCAAGATCAAAATATTTATGTTTTATAACTGATTAAGATTTTTTGCATAATTATGAAAAAACCTTTATCTAAATTAGTGCCACCAATATTGGTAAATAATACAAAATAAAAGGACAAAATAGAAAAAACTAAAATGCAAGCCTCTAATAGTAAATAATTTCAAATCAAAGGGCATAATCAAAAATAAAAATAAAAATACAAGTCTCAAAAAGGTAAACACTTCTTATATATATATATATATATATGTTTTTTCCTTGCCCATATTCCACTTTCAAGTCTTTTTTTTTTTTTTTTCCTTGGTAAACTACCTTCCACTTCTCAAAGTTAAAACCATTTGATTTTGCATCAAAGAATATCATGGAATATACACAGCCACATGTCAGGATTGCATTGAACCTTGTTCAGACATTTTTCATACCGAAACCATCTACAAATAATGAACCAATGTGAAGCAAATTTAAAGAGTGCTTGGTAATGGTACTGAGGGGGTGAGTAGTGAACTTGACCTTTGGCATACTTTGGCATTTAAAAGAACATGAATCAAGCCAACGCTTAGTGTATGCTGGAGATCAGAGCATTTCATGACCAAAAACTGCCTTGAAAGTAAATAAAGATTACAACATCCTGATTGCGGTGAACATTGCATACCCCATCGTGGATACGCACACGTCTGCAAAAGGATGGTTAAAGTTCTGTTTGTTTTCATTTATTTCACTTTTGTTCAGGTACAAAACTAAACTGCATTATTCACAGAAACACCGCCAACTTTAACAACATAGTATCATGAAGATTGATCGATGCCAAAAATACTTGGGCACCATCTGAATAGATGTCATGTCATCCAACAAATATGCACAAGTTTCACAAATTACAAAACACCAAACCATGCTAACAGGGTTAAAATATACAGACAAAACAAAACCCAGCTACCAACACCCCACATCTCCTTAATCTTGCAACATCAATCAATTCAATGTCATCATTAACAAATCTTTGCTTACATTGGAGTGTCAACTAATACCTTGGGTACCAAAACATACCTTTAATGCCCTCTGGGTCAGGTTCAAAACCTAGATTCCGATAAAATTCCACAACTGCAATGATTATGTAACAGAACAATGTCAAAATCAAAGCTTCAAGAATCGAAAGTATTGTCAACTGTGCATTGAGAAGACCAGAGTTGACATGGGAAATTTCTCATGTTATTTATCAATGAAAGAAGCTTTTAGAAATTAAAAATACTAGATGAATAAGGAAAAAATATCACAATATTAGAGTCAGTATATGGATTCAGAATCTCCTTACAAACTAAATAATTCATTGTTCTCGATTACACAGATAGGTCCCTTACTTTAATCATACCAAGATTGCAATATTTTGTGGTTATACCTTGACTATCTGCAAAGAGTGTAATATTGCCGATGTCCCTTTGCAAGAGAGCCCTTATAAGCTTTTCAACAAGGGCCTTTCCAAGACCTTGGCCCTGCATGTGATAGAAATCTTAAAACAACAATTTGGTAGATTGCATAAATTCAAAGGAACATAATTGTTCAGTTACACATCACTAGTATTTTAGGTGCAACATGTGGACTGAAAGGGTAGGTCCCACCCAATGTATCTACCCCTCCCAGATCTCCATCCAATGGTGACTAAACTGCGCGTATGTGGACTCAATCCTAACCGCTCTTATCTTCTCTATTGTCCATCTAATGAACCTATGATATCTGAAAGACTGAAAAGCATGCCTAGATCAATAGAATTAAAACAAAGCTACGTTTGGGACCTAAAAGGCTAATAAAAGCTAAGCAATCTAGACTTGGTCAGAATATGTGTTGAAGTTCACGCTTGCTACATGGTATTCCAAAGACCTTTTGTCTTGATTTGGGATATCGTGATTGTTTGAGATTAAAGTAGAGAATCCCTATGGACCACAAAGGGGCACTGGTTGCAAAACCTTCAGACACAATCTTTGCACTTGTCCCTCCTCCCCCAATCCTTTGAACAAAGTCCATGAACTCAAACAAGAATGGAGAGCGAAAGAAGATCAAGAAGACAACGGGGAATGGCAAGAAGTTACTAAGACAAAAAAAGTGGTGAGTTTCCAATCCTATAGAGTTGCCTTTGGATGGTAAATTGAAGAGAATGCTGCTTCTAATAGCAATATGTTCGATGTACTTGCATCATGCCTAGAACCATCTACAAGCTCAAATAAGTGTATTACCATTAACTCTTTATTGTTGCCGATCAAAAAAAAACATTAACTCTTTATTGTCTCATTGGAGAGGATGATGCTGTCAATTTAAATTCTCCAATATCTAGGGAAGAAAACAAGAGAAAGCTTGATGAGAGGATCAAACACCTCATGCAAGGTGGAGAGAAAAATTCACTGCATCTTTTGAAAATTTTATGCCTAAACAATCCAAGAAAATGGCTTAAAACACAAAAGGATGATCTACAGAATTAGCATCTACAGTGGCAACCTCAATTGTTTTATCCTGACTACATCTCTCGTGTTGTGAGAGTTTATTTATTTTTTATATTTTATATATTTTTTTAATTCCTAGTCTTTTGGTTCCTTAGAATACTTTTCTAGATTTCATTGTTTTCCACCTCTTTTAGAGGTTTGTTGTGCCTTTTGGGCAGTTTTTTGAACTTTGTTGTGAATCTCTTCTTTTTTGGTAATAAAAATTTCACTTACCAAAAAAATAAATTAATAAACTTAAAAAAAACAAGTGCCTGTATTTGAGTAATCTGCACGGAATTTTCTTGGGAACAAGTAAACTAAAAAATCTCAAACATGTCCACAAGGAACAATGACTAGCAGTCTAGAATGCACTAATTTGACTTACTATTTCAAGCGTCAATTTCTAAGAGTAAGCATTAGAGAATGCCATTTTATACCAAAAAGAGAAGGCCATCTCAAAGCCAGAATGAAATCATTGATGCAGTAAGCCAGTAACCATCATTGCCAGTTTAGGGAAGCCATTTCCTTTTTGGAGGCCAAAATATAAGGATTTTTTAAGCTGCAAGTTCAACAAAAGGTGTCCATGGTAGTTTTAGGTCCCTTAGACGAAGGGTATTTTTTTTTTTTTTTTTTCTTTGAGTCATTTCCTTAGAACTTCAGTTATCCAGTTAATCTCAGTCCTTTGTAACTAAAAGTAAGAAGTATTTAAGTTTCCACAAAAGATACTCCACTGGTACTGTATCACATTGCTGAAATGCTTAAGTTCACATAAATTCAAAAATGTTAGTGTAGTAGTGGTACAACCGCAGGTAGGATTCTTTTGTAATTGACAGATTCTTATTCTAAATGCCTTCAATATCAACTATTTCAAAACATATGCATCAATTTTTAACTTTATTTTAAAATTACAGTTCAAAAAGTAAGTGACAAGTCTTTTTTAAATCCTGCCACCAGCATGTTTGTTACCACACAATAAACATAGAATACCTGATAGTTGGGATCTACTAGAACATCCCAAATTGTTGCATTGAAGGCGTGATCCGACGTAGCACGAGCCATGCCTATAAGCTTCTTTTGGTCATCGAACTCTGCCAAGGAACTTTCCAAGTACACTAAGATGTTCATCATTTACTTTAAAATGGGGAAAGTATATCACAGCTGAAAATAATTTTTGGCACATACAGAAGCATAAATGATGGCATTGAATAACTAATTTGCACAAAATACAAGAATTCCATTGCACAGTCTTATTTATTAGGTACCTGCTCCAGGTGATTTTCTTATGGAATGTAATGCGGCTACCATGTAGCTATTTTTCAAAGCTGCAGCTAGTTTTGACAGTGGCCTCCGAGGCCAGCCAACCTATTAACCCATGATGAAATTAGACTAAAATTTATCAAATGTAAATAAAATAGTGCAAGTAAACAAAACTAGTAAAACAGGGCATATCATCCCTGAAATTCATAATATTGAGAGAGAGAGAGAGAAGTAGAGAGAGTTTTGAACTGAAGGGTATTAATTAACCAATGGTTTAAAACCAACTACAAGATCCTTTAACAGTTCAACCAAGACAACTCCATCAAAGCAGGGCACGCCAATTGATTTTGTACAAGCCAATAAAAGCGTTTCAAATTTTCAATAATCTGGCATCTGATTAGAGAAAAATGGCATGCCAAACTACCATTTGTACAGGAAAGTACGCAATAAATTTATGTACCAACATGCAAAAATTAAAGCACACAAAATCTAATGGTATGCTCGTGTATATACTACATAAGACTATCTCTTAAAAGGCAAACAATTTTCCAAGTTTTTCATGCACACAGAAAGGTCCTGGAAAAGCAAATTACCTTATCACATAAGGCTTGGAGATCATAAACATCAACATCTCCACCTGAAGAAAAAATTATCTGTTCAATTGACCCATCTGGATGAGTCTTCTCAACTAGAACAAACTCTTGAGGCAATGGACCTTCCCCTTCTTCGAGAGTAGAGGTTGGTTCAATAACTTGTGTGGTATTGTTTTTCAAAAATCTGCAACGCAAAGCCAGATAAGCCAGTTTTAGCCAATCCATGAGATAAATAATTTAAATAGGAGTACAGCTTGCAGTATGATGCATAGGTCAACAAAAAGCTAATTAATTAATCACTAGATAATGGTGGAGGTCTATTCTTAGAAGCACAGGTACAGGCACAGACATGGATAGGAAACAATACAGACACGACACCGACATGGCAATTTTCAATAAATCTTATATTTCACATTATTTAAAACATGTATACACATATATGAAAACGATAATCACTGCTTCACTTTTTACAACATATGAAATGTTTTGATTCAAACGGTCAACAAAATGATAGCACAACTTCTGAAAAGATGGTTTATGTATGTGTGTATGTTTGTTTACAACTGTTACTTACCCTGATCTGATGGATTCCCAAAAGCCAGCCTTCATTCGAGAAACCTTAATCTTTCTATTTCCTATGGATAAGATGATAAAAAACAACAAAGAGATTAAGAATAAGAACTTTGAAATTATACAAGTAGTAAATTAGTGATCTATCATATTTCTAATAGCTCAACAACCTTCCTAATGAAACTCATACAAGGATGAATCGAGCTCATCAGCCAGGATGATGAGATTAACTATAGAAGTGAAGTAATATGTGAACAAATAGTTACATAAAGCAAGTGCAAGCCCTTGCATGACCATACACACGACCAAGTACAGAACTCGCAAGTGCAGCTGCCGCCCTAGACATAAGAACTCCAAGGCAAATGAGTCAAAGTATGAAGAGCCCAACACAACTTGGCTTGCGCGATGAAGCCAACTTGCTTGGGAGCACCATGGTTCAAATGGAGTCCTCACCCACCATGGTCCTTCATACATACCTCATTCCAGCAGGGGACACACTCTCTCCCTCCCTACAACAGCATAGTTGGGCCCTTGGCCCACCTTTGCGCTCGCTTGAAATAAGATGCAACAACATTTCTTAGTGGGGAAGAAGAAAATTCACTTTCAAGAATTAACATGCTTTGAAAAAATTTATTTCAGTTAGGGAGTAATCAGAGAAATGAGATAATATTTGAATCGCAAACCCCGGAAATGTAGCTTATGAATAACAAGAAGGGAAAAGCTACTACGTGCACTCCTTTTTGGGTGCATATGGCATGCACCTTATGCTAAAAAAACATATAACTTTTTATGACAAAATATATAACTTTTGTCACAAAAAAATATATTAAGTTTTCTACTTCTCAGAAAATGTAAAACTTTAGTTATATACAACCTTTATGTGCCCATCATAACTTCACCATTCATAACTTTGATTACAAAAATGGTAACTTTGATCCCAAAAAATCCATAATTTTTATCACAAAAATCATAAATTATCTTAGAATGTGCACTTCCCTAACAAGAAACAATGGCGTTCACTTAAAAGACAGAGAAATATAGATGAGAATACACAGACCGACCTGTACTAAATCCATAATTAAGATTGCAAGGAAATGGAAACAGGTTTGAGACTTTACAGGGGCAACCGATAGAAACAATAGCGCGGCTGCAATATAAGCAAGTGCAAAATAAGAGAATTAGTAATATTCCATCACCACCACAACACAACACAAATGACGAAACCTAAATCAGACATTGATATTTAATTGATGCTCAGATTGAATTGGATTGAATAGTTGCCTACCAAATCCAAAAGTTTAAAAACACAGACCACCAAACAGAATCAAATGATTTTCGAAAACCCCTTCATTAGATAGATAGAAAGCTTCTTCGAAAGCTGTTTCTTTGAGCGAGAGAGAGAGAGACAGAGAGAGGAGAAGAACTTACGGAGAAGAAGAAGGTGAGACAGCGGCGAAGATTTGCATTGTTGGTTTTGGTTTGGGGGTCGGGTGGTGTGGAACTGGGGTGTCTCTCTGATTAGATTAGTGATTACCAAACGCGCCCTGGATCTTCCACAACAAAAACACCGTCTCTGGATCTATCATGACGACCACTGCCACGAAGCCGGACTTGTCACTGTTTTATTTTTTTCTCTCCCTCTTTTCATTCTTTTATTTCTTTCTTTGTTTTTATTTTTATTTTTGTTGCTTTTTAAGTTTTTATGTTTAAATTCAATTAAGAAAAATTAGTGAATGGGTTGGTTTAAAAGACTATCGGATTTACTGGCTAACAAGTGAATATGATATGTTGAACTATTTTGTCGTTGATGTAAATTGAGTCAATAGTTTGTCACACAATTTTATTTTCATACACAACTTGGCTCTATCGGTTGTGTCTATTTTGACCCTAGACAATTCCTGAATTCATGAGTGTTTTAAAGAATTTAATTTTTTCAATTATCATAGAACCAGCCTAGTTTACACTCATATAGGTGATTTCCATTAAAAGTATCATGTCATACCCTATTTGAATTTCCAAGTTATAAGTCTCATTAAAAACAAAGCTTAACTTATTCAGTGCTGCAGGTAATCATTATCTCATCATAGAAATTTGTAGGAGTTTTACTCTTTTAGTGATTCTAATGAGTTATTTTTAATTCAGTTATCTCTTTGAATCTAGATCTTGAGATCTCCAATCAACTAGGTTGGGTTGCCTTTAAGACAACTCTTAAGTGATAGGCTTTAATCTCATTCTCGTCGGTGATAATAACACTTGCTCTCTGGTTAAAGCTTTTGTCAATGGATTTACTATGTTTTTTTTTTTTTGACCTTATAAACTCAATGGAAATTATTTCGTTAGAGAGCAGTTGTCTAACGATGTTATGTCTACGACGAATGTAACGAAACTTACCATTATACATATAATTTTGTGCCCTAGCCATTGTAATTTGACTATCGCAATGAATGCAAATTGTTGGCACAAGTGTTAGCCATATTGAAATATATTCTATGAAATTACAAAGCCATTCTACTTCTTTTCCTATTTTGTCTAAAACAATAAATTCATATTCCATTGTGGATGTAGTTATGCAAGTTTATTTAGAAGATTTCCAAGAGACCCCTCTACCTCCCAAAGTAAAGATATATCCACTAGTTGATTTAAAATTCTTAGTGTCAGATATCCAATTAGCGTCACAATACCCATATAGTAGAGGTGAGCAGCGGATATATCGATCCGCCCAAACCGACCGAACTGAACTAATCCGCCACATTTTGGACGGATGCGTGATGACGAGCGGATGGTTGCGGATTGATTTTTTTCAATCCACCTAGTTTTGGATGGATGACAGATTTGAGGTTCATTTGGCCGCAACTGAACTGCCAAACCGCCGAGCATCCCTAGTAATTTGTAAGAATTTGTGTTTTCAATTTGTTTATATATTCTATTTGTGTTTTCAATTAAAAAAGAGTTTAAATATTTAGTTGAATATATTATAGCTCCGTTTGGGAAGATGGTTTATAAATTATGGGCTTTTTTGGCTGTTTTAGCCACAGAAGACAAAATAAGTTATTTTAGTCACAACAAACAAAACATCACATTCAACCCATAATCATTACACTCTTCTCTCACAAAAAAAGTCAAAAAAGCCAAAAAGTCAAAAAGCCCTTCCCAAAGCAAACTTTTTAGCCCAGCCTAAAATAGCCAAAAAAGTCAAAAAGCCAACCTACTTTTATGTTGAAAAAGAGTTTTCAACTAAAATATATTTTTTGAATTGAAAAAAATAAATGTATTATTTGTCTATATATTTTAGTTTTTAAATCTAACTCTAAAAATCGAATTTTAATCGAACCTACCACAAAATCACATAAAATCTAACTAGTCTAGAACACTAATCAATTTCGGAATCGGGCGCCGATAAGGCTTCCAATTTGCAGTTTAAAGTTTCAAACACAAACAGATATTCCGACACCGAACAGATAGGAATACATAATTCATGCAATGCACATGCAAATTAATTCCAGATTTCCTCTTAATTATTATTAGGCATAATTAAGTTCCAATTAACATTAATCAGGGTCGGGGTTATTACAGTCTTCCCCCCTTAAAAGAGTTTGGTCCCTAAACTCAAGTTACCTTCATTCGGAGTCAACATTGGGTCTAAGGGGAACAACTCCGGATATCTCTTCTTCATGTCTTCTTCGGTTTCCCAAGTTGCGTAGGTCCCTCCATGATTTTGCCAGTCCACTTTAACCAACAGTATTATCTTGTTTCTCAACCTTTTAACCCTTCGATTCACAATCTGGATAGGCCTCTCTTCATAGGTGTAGTCATCTTTCAAAAGTACATGTGTCGGCTCGATGACATGGAGTGGATCTCTCAAATATTCCCGAAGCATCGATACATGAAAGACATTGTGCATGTGCTCCATTACTGGAGGTAAGGCTATTCGATATGACACCGGATTGATCTTTTCGAGAACTTCATAAGGTCCAACATACCTCGGAGCCAATTTTCCTTTAACACCAAATCGAGTATGCCCCTTCATCGGGGTCACTTTAATAAACACATGGTCCCCCACTTCATATTCCCTTTCTCTTCTTCGAACATCGGCATAGCTTTTCTGCCTACTTTGTGCGATTTTCAACGTCAGATCAGTTTCACTTTCTCGGTCGTTTCTTGCACAAGTTCTGGTCCCAACAAAGGTCTATCACCTACTTCAGCCCAATATATTGGAGATCGACACTTTCTTCCATACAATGCTTCGTAAGGAGCCAGCCTAATACTTGAATGGTAACTGTTGTTATACACGAACTCAGCCAATGGCAAGTAAGTTTCCCAGTTTCCTTGGAAGTCTAACACACACATTCTGAGCATATCCTCCAGAGTTTGGTTAGTTCGTTCAGTTTGGCCATCGGTCTATGGGTGGTAAACACTGCTCAATCTCAATTCTGTTCCCAAAGCCTGTTGCAAACTCTGCCAAAATCTTGATACAAACTTTGAATCCCTGTCAGACACAATAGACACTAGCATTCTATACAATCTCACAATTTTCAGTCATATAGATGTTGGCCAATTTATCAACATTATAAATAGTTTTGACAGGCAGAAAATGTGCAGATTTAGTTAAACGGTCAACTATAATCCAAATAGAGTCCATACCTCGAGTAGAACGAGGCAATCCCACAATGAAGTCCATGGTGATGTGCTCCCATTTCCATTCTGGTATTGGAAGTGGTTGTAGCAAACCGGCAGGTCGTTGATGTTCAGCTTTAACCTGTTGGCAGTGTAGACATCTAGCCACAAAGTCTGCAATACTCCTCTTCATTCCAGGCCACCAAAAATTCTGTTTCAAATTGTGGTACATCTTCGTGTTCCCCGGATGCATAGCAAATTTACTGCTATGAGCTTCGGTCATAACACGTTTCCTCAAATCATAGCAATCAGGCACACAAAGACGGTTCTGAAATTTCAGTACACCATTTTCAAACACAAATTTGGGCCTCGGTTTCGAATCCAACTCCTCTATAGTCTTTTTCACGTGTTCATCTTCAAATTGTTTCTATTTAATCTCATCAAGGATAACAGGTTGGGCAAAGATAGCAGATATCAGTCCATCTTGTTCCAAGTCAGTTAACAAGTCTTTTCGGCTGGATAGCAAACACGATACAGTTGCACCAGATTTTTGGCTTAATGCATCTGCCACAGTATTAGCCTTTCCCGGGTGATATAAGATTTGCAAGTCATAATCCTTGATTAGTTCCATCCAACGTCTTTGTCTCATATTCAACTCCTTTTGGGTGAAGAAATATTTCAAGCTTTTATGATCTGTATAGACCTCACAAGTTACCCCATACAAATAGTGACGCCATATCTTCAAAGCAAATACCACAGCCGCCAATTCGAGATCATTTGTTGGATAGTTCTTTTCATGTGGTCGGAGTTGTCTAGAAGCATAGGCAATCACTTTCCCATTTTGCATTAGTACACACCCTAAGCCTTTATAAGAAGCATCACTGTATACTTGAAACCCATCAGTACCATTTGGCAGAGTTAAGATTTGTGCAGTTACTAACCTGGTTTTCAACTCTTGGAAGGCTGCCTCTCGTTGATCATTCGAGTCAAATGGTATGTTTTTCTGAGTTAACTGAGTTAATGGCAAGGCAAGCTTTGAGAAGTCTCTCACAAATCTCCGGTAGTAGCCTGCAAGTCCCAGAAAGCTTCGTACTTCTGTCACATTTGTAGGTCTCGGCCAATCCACAACAACCTCAATTTTCTGAGGGTCCACAGAAACACCATTTTTGTCAATCACGTGGCCCAGAAATGCCACACTGTCAAGCCAGAATTCACACTTAGACAACTTAGCATATAATTTCCTTTCCCTCAAAATCTGCAAGGCGGTTCTCAAATGATTCTCATGTTCTTCCCTGTCTTTAGAATATATCAGAATATCATCAATAAATACGACAATAAAATCATCCAGATATGATTTAAATACCCTATTCATAAGATCCATGAAAGCAGTAGGTGCATTTGTCATCCCAAACGGCATTACCAAGAATTCATAATGTCCATATCTAGTCCGGAATGCAATTTCCTCTATATCTTCGGCTCTAACCTTTAACTGATGATACCCAGACCTGAGGTCAATTTTTGAAAACACTTGGGCACCCTGAAGTTAGTCAAACAAGTCATCTATCTGGGGCAAAGGATATTTGTTTTTGATAGTCACTTTGTTCAATTCCCGGTAGTCTATACACAATCTCAAAGACCCATCATTCTTTTTAACAAATAACACTGGAGCACCCCAAGGTGAAGTACTCGGACGGATAAAGTTCTTGTCTAACAGTTCTTGAAGTTGGGTTTTCAATTCTTTTAATTCAGAGATAGACATTCTATAGGGAGTCTTGGAAATAGGTTGTGTCCCCGGAAACACTTCAACAGTAAATTCAATTTCTCTATCAACTAAATCCCCCGGTAAATCAGTCGGAAACATATCAGGAAAGTCACAGACAATAGGGATTGTTTCTACAGTAGGACCGTCAGATGGTATAGTCAGTATGCAACACAAATAACCCCTACATCCCTTCATAAGTAGTTTTACGGCTTTCATAGCCGAAATTAAGTATAGGGAAGGAACTACCCCATTCCCTTTAAAGGTAAATTCAGGCATACCCGGCGGTCTAAACACCACAGTTTTGTTTGCACAATCAATGGTAGCACAGTATTTAGTCAACCAATCCATCCCCAAAATACAATCAAAATAATGAATGTCCAAGGGTAATAAATCCACATACAACAGCATATTATTAATTATAATATCACATACCGGATAAACATGAGTACACATCATAGAACTTCCAGATGGCGTAGACACAGATAACACATGTGTCATAAGTTCTAGTGGTCTAGTCAATTTCCGAGAGAAAGCATGTGATACAAAGGAATGTGTAGAGCCATAATCTATCAATACACATGCATTTTGTGAACATACAGAGAGTGTACCTGACACCATGGTATAGTTGTTCGGTACGTCACCAGGCACTAAGGCAAACACTCGGTCTTGTCTTAACAGTTCCTTTCCTGCATTGGCTTTGACGTTGGTTTTGGCCACGTAAGCGAATCCCATGAACTTCTGCGGTAGCTAGTAGTCTCAGATCTAAGCGGACAATCTCTCATCATATGGCCTGTCTTGCTACAACTAAAACACGTACCTGATGTTCGATGACAAGTACCTCTGTGTTTTTTCCCACAATCGGGGCAATCCGGCGTAAAGCCACTACCTTGGCTTGAGTTACTGTAAGACCCTGTGTTACGCTTCTTATTCCCGAAAAATGAACGGCCTTTTTTAAAGCTATTCCCAGATCTTTTCCCTGCCCAATCAGTCCGTGGAACAAGAGTTTGTTTCTTTGCTGCTAGAATGGATTCTGCCATTAACGCCCTATCCAAAACACTCACATATGTGGGTAGATTCAGGACTCCCACCCTATCCAGTATGTCCAGATCTAATCCATCCTCAAACTTGCGGGCCTTCTTGTAGTCCGTGTCCACCATATGGGGAGCAAACCTGGCTAGCTCTGTGAACTTGGCCTCATACTCGGCCACGGACATTCTGCCCTGTTTAAGTTCCTGAAATTCTGAGACTTTTCGGTTTCGAAAGCACTGGGGAAAATACTTGTCATAGAAGATTGCATTAAACTGGGTCCATGTCATGTTCTCGTGACCATTTCGAATCAGTAACCACCACCTTCGGGCTTCATCTTTCAGAGTGTAGGTGGCTAGAAGGACTTTTTGAGTTTCTGAACACCGAAACACCTCATACAGTTTCTCCATCTCAAGCAACCATGTTTCTGCCTTCAACGGCTCAATTCCAACATAGAATGTCGGCGGTTTCATCTTCATGAATTTCTGTGTCAGATTTATAATGTCATTGTTATCTGCCTTAACTTGTACCGGTGGAGGCGGAGAAGGTAAGGGTTGCTGTCTTTGTTGCTGTGTTAGGGTCTCAGTCAATGCTACTAACATCTGTTCCATTCGGCTCATGCGAGCCTCTGATGATTCACTTTCACCACTTCCTCTTGCATTCTCTATCTTACTATATAGACATCAAAAGATATTAAGCATAGGTATATTCAAATGTATATTCAGTTTTAATATTCAGTTGTATTACTACATACTCATACATGCAAATGGAATGCCCTATAGTCTCACTAGGACATCCTAAGCTCATACGGACCTATGTGTGCGGTACAACTCGTGCTCTGACACCACTCTGTCACGACCCAAACCTGTCCCTATAGGTTTAGCACCGTAACCGGCCAGTAATTCGTGGATTACCTACGGCCTCTACAGACATTAACAAATATTAAGGGGCTGAGGAAACAAATACATAAAGTAAACAAGGTCCAATGAGCTGTGATGACGTACATGGGACAGAAAATTCAAAACTTATTTATATATATAAACATGCTAGTCAGGTACACCCACATGCACAAAATATTTACATAAATACATCCCAAGATCCAACTTAACAAAACAGGTACAAAGGACTAGCATGAGGTACAAAAGGCAGGTCTAAAGACCACAGATAAAGTTGGTACCAACAACCATAAAGGTCCATATCTTGCGCGCAAGTAACCATGGTATTCTTACCCCCAGGCAAGGGCCATAGGCCATGGTATTGTTACCACGAAAAGCCATAGGCCATAGTATTATTAGCCCGAGCGAGGACATGCCATATAGTGCCACAAAGTACTTTTTGAAAATTAGACATTCATTCATAATTCGTAACATATCATTTCAAAAATCAAATCATATCATATCGGTCAGAAAATACTTAAAGTTGAACATAACTTTACAGAGTTATTACTCACAGTGGGCGTTGATACAGGTAGACGGAGTCAAAAGGGTCAAACAGATTGCAGCACGTGCCCTACATAACACATTACGGATACACACTTGAAACATACAATCCATTTGTACAAAACTTACATCAATGATTCTAACTGTGTACCTAACCTCTTATCCTTAGTATGGAGCCTTAAACATGGCCTAGTAATGCCTAGGATGGAATGAGGGTGCAAAAATGTCTTAGAAAACATTTTTCAAAAGTTGCTGAAAGCAGGGGTCTCGCTCGAGCGAGCCTTCCTTCGCTCGAGCGAGCTTGCAAAATCAAAGGGTTCGCTCGAGCGAGGAATCCTTCGCTCGAGCGATCTGTAAAGATGAAAAAGTACTGGTTGTTGATTTTTTCCGCTCGATGCTCGTTCGAGCGTGAGACACAACTCTTCGTTCGAGCACAAATCTCTTCGCTCGAGCGTACGCCTGCGCGCACCAAGATTCTGAGAGCTTGAAATTTACGCTCGAGCCACCATTTCTTCGCTCGAGCGGAGCTCTGAACAAACGATAGTCGCTCGAGCAAGGAAGCCAAATTCTGGAATTTTCAGATTTGCCTTCCAAGTTCGAACTAAGCATTCTCCAACCCAAAACTCAACCTCTTGGGCCTAAATTCTGGAAAAACACTTTAAACTCAAAGTATATCAAGTTTCAAAAGCCATTTTGTAAATTCAAGGGCCAAGAGTGAGTCGATTTGAGCACCATTTCCATCAATCTTCAAGAACAAAGTTTAAACAAACATACATGAGTTCAAGTGCATTTCAAAGCTTCAAAACATGATCCAAAGCAAAATTAAACTTAGAGTTTTGATGAATTCATGGACTTGAACAAAAATATGAGCATGCATGCCAAGTTGTGATGGAAACAAACTCAAATGGCAAGAGTGTAAACATGCATGCATGATATACTACCCAATTCAACAATTTCAAGCTAAATCTAGACTTTAATCTTCAATTGGTCAAGAAACATGCACAAGCTGGTTCAATTACATATATGAGAGGGTGAATTCCTACCTCAAACCTTTAATTTCAAGTTTTGGGGCTTAATTCTCCCAAGTTGTCTACAATTCCTCCAATTTCCAAGCTAAACCTTGAAGAAATCAAGCTTTTTCCTCTCCCTAATTCTCCTCCACATTTTTGGCCTCACAAAGAAGATGAAAGCAAATGTTTTAAGGTAAGTCCCAAAGTGGTCTTAGATAGTGGCCTTCAATGGCACTATTGTAAATAAGCTAGGTTCATTATTAAAACGTTATTTAATCATATTTAAACATTCTAAATCGAATTTTAATCGAACCTACCACAAAATCACATAAAATCTAACTAGTCTAGAACACTAATCAATTTCGGAATCGGGCGCTAATAAGGCTTCCAATTTGTAGTTTAAAGTTTCAAACACAAACAGATATTCCGATACCGAACAGATAGAAACACATAATTCATGTAATGCACATGCAAATTAATTCTAGATTTCCTCTTAATTATTATTAGGCATAATTAAGTTCCAATTAGCGTTAATCAAGGTCGGGATTATTACAAGAATGCAGTTTTTACATCCATTTGATTTATGTCTAGATTGCTTAAAGGAGCAATTGTAATTAACATTCTAATAGATGTGATCCTTGTTAAGGGTGAATAGTTATTGAACTAATTCAGTCTTTCAGTTTGCCTATAACCCTTGACCACAAGTTTTACTTTGTATTTGTCAAAAGTAAAAAACTACTTTTACTTTTTTTTTTTTTATTATTGACTTATAATTTGTAAAAAATTGTACTTAACCTTATAACCTTGTTTGGTTTAACTCTCAAAATATAATTTTTGAAAAAAAAATTCAAAATTTTGTTTGGTTGAAAATTTTTAATTTTTTTTTAAAAATTACTTTCTTTCTCCTACACATCAATCAATCACTTTTTTTCTCTCATTTCTCATTCTCAATCACTTTTTATCTCACACACATCTATTCAATTATAACAAAATATCAAATTATTTTAAACTGTCATACTCCAAAACTATTTTTAAAATATTCAACCAAACAAACTAAAATAATTTCTAAACTTTTTTTCCCAATTTTTTTAAAAAAAAAAAAAAATTATCTCTTATAACCAAACCAAACGCACCCATGAGCTCAAATAACTGGTTATCCCTTTCGTTTGGCATTTGTGTTTTTAACAGAACTGTCTCTGCATCTCACGTCATGAGTGATGAGTAAGCTGGCAGGCGGTGGTGAGTTTTATGGGTATTACAAAACAAATGAGAGAGAAGTGGGGAGGAGAGGAGAGGAATTAGAACATTACTTCTTTTGGAAAGTAATGATTTTTCTCAGTCAACAGAGACCCAACTTAACCAACGCTTTAAAGACGCCCACCACACCCCCACCACCCCCACCCTAATCTCAAAATAAAAACGATAATGCTACGTAATTTAAATTTTGTAGTTTAAAAGTGATTTAAATGGCCAAAATGACATCGTTTTGAGTACAGAACAACATAAAAATGGCCAAAACGACGTCGTTTTGACTATTTGAGTCACTTTTAAGTCGCAAAATTTGAATTACGAGACATTTTCCAAATAAAAAATCCCACTATCACCCCGACACTATGCTCTGTCTCCCGTCTCTCTGAATTATTTGCATCCCTATGGACCATCATATCACGTATTAATAAATATTAAAAAAAATAAAAGTGTTTGAATGCAAAAGTTATATATCATATATATTTGTATAAATTTTTATAAATATATATAAGTTAACTTATGAAATTAAGTAAATTTTTATAAATATATATAAATTATAATTTTAAAAATTTTTATTAATTAATTTATATATATATAATATGCATTTTCACATTAAAAAAAAAAATTGTCCTTAATAAAAAAACCACAATAAATGGTTGGTTGGTTTCTTTTCCTTGCATATTCTAAATAATTGGGAGAGAGAGAGAGAGTTGGTTTTTATAGAGTTCCGTGCCAACAACGTCTTACTTGTGTCCCATCAGTCCACGCCTTCTCCTCCTTGCTTTACATTGCTTTCCTCCAAATGCCCTCATATCTTTCAAGCTATTAACCATATTGCCCCCTCATGCAACTATGCTTGGTTATTAATTTTCAAAAATATTTTTTAGAAAATTTTATTTTTTTATTTTTTATTTTAATTGAATTTTTTAAATATTTTGAACATTTTTTAATTTTTAAATATACCTAATATACATATACTTAAAAAGTAAAAAAAATTGAAATTTTTTTTTTAAAAAAGGCCAAGTTTGGCATGATTGAAAAAAGACAAAAAGTCAAAAAGTCACTATCCTATTTAAGTCACATCATCTTATTTAAGTCACATCACCTCTCTAACACATCACTTCAAACCCAACTAAAACCCAACCCATATTTCATAAAAAGTCAAAAAGTGCACTTATTTAGTCTTCCCAAACTAGGCCTAAATATTAAAAATATAAGGGTAAACTACCAATAGGTTCTACTTTGGAGACTTATTGTCCAATAAGTCTTACTTTGGAGACTTATTACCCATTAAGTCCTATTTGATATAATTTATTAAGTGATAAAGATAAATTTATCAGTCTTTTTTTTTTATGAATAATTTTATAGTGATAAATTTATTAGTCTCTTTGTTTTATGAATAAATTTTTAGTGATAAATTTATCACTCTCTTATTTTTATAGTGTTAAATTTATTAGTTAGGACCTGTAGGTAAATAAGTCTAGTTAATAGGACTAATTGGTAAGTACCCCAAAATATAAAAAAAAATACGAGAATTCAGTATATTTTTTATATTTTTATGTATTTATTAATTTTTAAAAATATTTTTTTATAAATTTTTAACTTTTTAAATACATTTAAGTAAGGTACATCTAAAAAAGTAAAAAAAAATTGTTTAAAATTTTAAAAATATTTACTAAAAATAAAAAAACATGAAAATCAAAAAACTCAATTTTCAAAAAATTTAATTTAAAAAATTCAAACCAAGCACAATGGCCTTGTTTGGTAGAGCTGTGGGAAAGTACTTATAGCTTATGCCTAAACAGCTTATAACTTATAACTTTCAGCTTATTCTTAAAGCATCTCTTGCTCCACTCAAAGAATAAGCTGATTTCTGACTTCCAAAAAATTATAAGTTATAAGCTATAAGCTAAACCAAACATATCAAAATAGCTTAAATTAAACTGAAAGCTAAAATAAACTGTAATTAAGCTCTGCCAAACATGCACAATGTCCTGCTTGCTTGTACAAAATCTATCAAAATTTCTTGGACATGTTCTGTTAGTGAGCTATTTTGAAAGGTAAATTAAAAATTATTTTTTAATTTTTAATTCACTTCTCTTTTTCATAAAAAAATTAAAAAATAATTTTTAACAACCTTCCCAAACACTTTATTATTTTGGAGTGGCTTGCAATAGGGGCTCATGTGCATTTTTCACTGTATACAAATAGTTAAGGCAAATCAAATAATTGCACTAACAATAGAGAAAAACAGGATTCAAATGAATAAAGACAAAACAAGAAAGTTGTAAAAATTGATCGTTTTAAAGCTCATAAATTTAGACTTTCTAGAGTATCCTTGTATTTTTGTTTGGCCATAAAAAAAAATTAATAAAAATTATATCTTAGGTCAATTACAAATTCTCATGTCGTTTCATATTTTTTAATTAATAAACACAAAATAATAAATTTTACTGTCTTCACTAATCCACGTGCAGCTGTAGGGAAGTGGGGGACGGGGGTTGTGGCCCCTGCAAAAATTGTAACAACTCTATGTGTATGTATGTGATATGATGTGCAGATGTTTGTTGATGTTTGGCCCCTGTAAAAATTCTGATCCCTACCATACATATCTATCTCACGGAAGATAGAGTGAGCCCAAACATTACTGAGGTTTTGTTTAGAAATAGACTGTTTTAATAAATTTTTAATTAAAATATAAGATAAAAAAATTAATATATTTGTGATGATTTTTTAACTTTTTACGAAAAGATATGTAAAACATAGAGAGAAAAAGAAATGTTTTGACCTTTTTTGTATAGTTTGTTAGATTCTTGAATTTTTTTAATGGTTTTTTTAACTTTTAAACTAAAATGTAATATTGCCAAACGAGAAGTGTGGCAAAGAAGCAATATTTAGTAGTAATTTTTATTGGATTTTGTTAATCGATTACTCATGTTGTGTTTGATTTATGGATTTAAATAGGGATTTAAAAAAGAAAAGGAAAAATATATGTGAAATATAGTTATATTTTATTCACATTTCATCTAGTTTTTTTATTCTTTTATCCAAATTTATGAACCAAACATAGGGGTAGAATATATGTTAAAGGTGCAAGAGATGTATATTCTCAATAAAATGTGTATAATAAAAAAATATATAACTTTTAATTTTTTTTTTTGAGTTAACCAGACCCATTTTAATTAGATCAATAGAAAATTAACTCTAAATTTGGGACTTTTTGAATTTTATTTTCAAAATTTACCCACTTGGAAAGTATATATTTAAGTTGGACACAATAATTTTTTATTTAGATAATTGTCAAAAGCTTGTTGGCAGGTGAATTTGTTTTAACACAATGAAATAATCAAACTATTTTAAAATTTTATAATGCTTCAGTTGCTCAATATCTTAATAAATTGATACAATATTAATTTATATACACACAAATTATAAAATAAGTAATAAATTTTAAATAAATTTTAATTATTTTTATTTAAGTAATTCAAAATTTTATTAAAACAGACTTAATTAGATTTTTCATATAATAAGATTTATCCTATTTATTTTTGTTTGGAACCCCCCACTAAGGGATGATTTGAGATTTTCTAAGTAAGTGTACTTTTTGACATTTTATAAAAAAAAATATATGTAAAAAAATAAAAAGAAATTGTTGATAGATGTCACTCAAATAAGTATATATGGATACCAAAAAAAATCGGAAATGAGCCGTAGCTCGAATCCAATGGCTCGAATTGGCTCGAAAGAGGGAGAGAAGAGAGAGGAAGAAGCAGAGGAGAAAGAGGGAGAGAAGAGAGGAAGAACAAAGGAGAAAGAGGGAGAGAGGATCGTCGCTGCTCGCCTCGCCACCGCCGTCGCTTGCCATTGCCGATCGTCGCAGACCATGGCCGATCGCCCCAAATGTTGGGCCCCCTCCAGTCCCTCCTCCTCCTCCTCCTCCTCCTCCTCCTCCTCCTCCTCCTCCCTCCCCTGCTTTTGGTTCTGCTTCACCTTCATCTCAAAAACGAGGCCGTTTTTGAATTCGAGCCATTTCAAACTGCTCAGTTTTGAGCTACCTATCACTGCCGAAAAAAATATATACTTTTTTAGTACATGTGAAACACCTACTAATCCTAACTCCATTCTTGATCACGTGACACTACACTTAACCCATCAATAACTTCTCATGAAAAAGAAAAGCAAAGAAAATGAAATACAAGATCCCTGCTATGACCCCTTGTTGTACCTAAAACGTCATAGTTTCACCTTTTTTTTTTTTTTTTTTTTTTTCACTATGTTTTTTGACACTATAAATTACACTTTGCCCTTATATTTGGTCACTTTTTTACTTTAATTTTTATTTTAGGATTCAATATTTAAGGTTTAATTTTTAAAATTTATATATTTTTTTATATTTTAGATTTTAGGGTTTAGGATTTAATTCTTAAAATTTATTTTTTTATTTTAGGGTTTAGGGATAAAATTTATTATTTTTATTTTAGAGTTTAGGGTTTAATTCTTAATTTTATTTTATTTTAGGGTTTAGGGATAAAATTTATTTTTTTAAAAAAATTTTTGGGTTTAAGGTTTAATTCTTAAAATTTATTTATTTTTATTTTAAGATTTAAGGTTTAGAGTTTAAGGTAAAGTGTAAATTATCATGTCAAAAAATATCGTGAGAATATGAAAAAAAAAAAAGAAGAAGATAAAATTGTGCTGTTTTAGGCACAGTAAGGAGCATAGGGGTTACAACAGTAGTGACTTCCAGAGACTGAGGAGGACTCCAAACAACAAAAAATGTTTAAGAGCACTAAAAGTAAAATTCTAATGAGATATTTACTTATATGGTAATAGATTTTACTCATAAATGATTTAATGTAGGTGTCTTGTTTTTTTTTACACTACGCTATACTATTAGGCCAAGTTTAAAAAGATTAAATAAGTGTACTTTTTGACTTTTCATATATTATGTGTAGAAAAAATAAAAAAAAAATATTAATTGATATAACTTAAAAAAAATAAAAAAATAAAATAAATATACTTTTTTAATTTAATCAATCTTGATCTTAATGTCATTGTTAAAGATCAAAATTTTAAATTTTAAATCATTGCTCCTCCGAACAAAGGCAGCCTAGAAACGCACGCCCGTTGGTGGCCTGACTGACTGTAACGTCTCTACATCCAAAGCCAATTCGAAAATTTTGGAGCTCACTTTTTACAGGATCGCGTGAGTGACTTCTATTCCCAACTGACTACTCAAAAAAAATTTAGGAGTGATTTGGAATAATTTAAGGGTTAGTTTGGCGTGTATTAAATAAGTCAAAAAGTTAAAAAGTCATTATCTTATTTAAGTGACATTATCTTATTTAAATCACATCACCTCTCTAATACATCACATCAAATCCAACCCAAACCCAACCCAAACCCACCAATAAGTCAAAAAGTGCACTTTTTTAGAACATCCCAAACCAACCCATATCACTTGTGTTATGTACGAGATAATTATAAATATTTATATTTGTTTTAAATTTTTTTTAATATATAATTTTTTAATTTGTTTTAAAGATTTTTTATAAAAATAATTTAACAATTTTATCACTAACCATAATGCATAGGAGAAATTAAAAATGCTATTACAGTAATTATGTACGGACTATATCTATAATTATTTGTATGGGAAAATTTTAAATATTGATCAGGGATTTTGATCAAATCAATAAATGCAGGTATGTGGAAAGACATGTGAATTGAAAAAAGCTAATAAATACTGATTAGGAATTTTGACCAAATCAATAAATGCTATTTTTTTTTAATAAAAAATTTAAAAAATTCAGATTGAGATATTAAAGCTCCTGGCCTTGGGGGTTAAAAATTCTCTTTTGTTTAATATATAGTATAAATAGATAATATATAATGTAATATAATATATATGTATATATATATATAGATTATAAGATGGTTTGTATTTGAGAAACATGTTTTGAGATAAAAAGTACGAAAATTTGTTTGGTTTGATTTTTTTGAAAAGATGTTTTGAAAAATTATTTTGAGAGAGAGTTTTGAAAAAAATGATTAATTTGATGTGTATGAGAGAGAGATTTGTTTGAAAAACTTGTAAACCAAACAAGTTTTGGAAAAAAATTTTGAAAAAATTTGTTTGGTTTGATTACTTTTGAAAATTTATTTGTAGAGAATTTTTTTCAAAATTTTTTGAGAAACACAAACCAAACAAGGCTAAAGTGCTATCTTATTATAATGGAGGAGACCTTATAAAAAAAATGAAAAATGATTTAGGCCTCGAATTTGAGGCTCGAATTTGCCTCGAAATCAATTTTTTTTTTTTTCCTTCTTCTTCTTCTTCGCAGAACTAGAGCAGAGGGAAGGGGAGGGGAGGGGAAGAAAAGATAGAGGAAGGGGAGGGGAGGGGGTTCGGATTTGCCGAAGACTCGCCGTCGCAGCTCGTCGAGCTCGCCAGCCGTCCAATCGTCGCCCGATCCAGCTCGTTGAGCTCACCGTCCGATCACCTCCGGCCCGCCTCCGCCTCCTCCTCCTCCTCCTCCGGTGATTATGGCCCCCTCCAGTCCGGCTCACCGGCGGCTCCCTCTTCTTCTCCCTTCCTCTCTCTCTTCTTCCCCTCCCCTCCCCCTCTCTCTCTTCTTCACCTTCCCTCTGGTTCTGTTCGAGCCAAATTCGAGGCCTCGAATTCGCGGCCTCTATCACGGCTGAAAAAAAAAATGTAGACATGAATGCCTTTTTATTTTATTGTGTTTACGATTATCTATATATATGAGTTGTGATTTTTAAATATATTTATTTTTTTAAATGTCTTCTTTTTTTCTTTTTTTATATTATATTAAAGTTTAATATTTTGATAATAATCATATGTGTTGGACTTTTCAATAAATTTTTTTTATATTTATTCTTAATGCATTAAAGTGTTATTATAAGGGATAATAATCATGTGTTAAGATTTTTCAAGGAATTCATATGTTTTGGATTTCAAATAATTTTTTTTATGCTTGTTCTTAATGCATTAAAGTGTTATTATGAGAGTAAAGACTTGAGAGTTGGGAGATGTTAATAAATGCTAAGATTTGTTTTTTTTTTTAAATCAAAAAATTAATAAATTTAGATTGGGAGATTAGAGCTCCCACAAGGCTTGGGGTTAAAAACCCCTTTTTGTTTAATATATAGTATAGATAAGTGTATTTTTTAATTTTTTATGAAAAGATATGCAGAAAAGTAAAGAGGTGATGTAATAAAAAAAAGATAAAAAGATAAAAAGATAAAAAAATATGAACTTATTAGTAGACCCCAAACAAGGCCGTAGTATTTATTTGATTTGTATCTTCATATATAATTTTTGTAATTTTTTTTTAAAATTTTATTTGGTGAAATTTTTTTAAATTATTTTTTTTCTTTCATACACATCAATCAATCACTCTTTCTCTCTCTTTTCTCATTCTCAATCATTATTTCTCTTATACACATCTATTCAATTACAATAAAACTAGTATATCACCCGTGTTATGCACGGATTGTGTTTATAATTATTTATATATGTGAATTGTGATTTTTAAATGTTTTCTCTGTTTTTTATTTAAAATGTCTTCTTTTTTTTTTTCTTTTTTATATTATATTAAATTTTAATATTTTGATAATAATCATATGTGTTGGAATTTTCAAGAAATTAAATATCTTTTTTTTATTATATTATATTAAAATTTAATATTTTGATAATAATCATATGTGTTGGATTTTTCAAATTTTTTTTATGCTTGTTCTTAATGCATTAAAGTGTTATTATGAGGGATAATAATAATATGTGTTAGGACTTTTCAAGGAATTCATGTGTTGGATTTCAAAAAAATTTTTTATGCTTGTTTTTAATGCATTAAAGTATTATTATGATGGTAAGACTTGGGAGTTGGGAAAAGTTAATAAATGTTAAGATTTTTTTTTTAAATAAAAAAATCAAGAAATTTAGATTGGGAGATTGGAGCTCCCACAAGACTTGGAATTAAAAATTCTCTTTTGTTTAATATATAGTATAGATATCAAATCATTCCAAACTCTCAAATTCTAAAATTATTTTCAAAATATACAACTGAACAAATCAAAAAATTTGTAAATTCTCTCTTCAAAATTTCTTTTAAAAATTTATCTCAAAACACAAACAATGTATACCTTTAGGTAGTGTTTGGTAACGTTTACATTTTTAGTTTATGTTTACAAAAATTTTATAAATTGGTTTTTGTTTATTTTTAAAAAAACATAAACTACAAACGCATTTGGTTTGAATAAAATATTTGAAAAATTTTAAAAACATAAATTAAAAAATATATTTGTTCACGCTTAAAATATTCATATTTGTTTTTTATTATTTATGGCAATGAGATCATACACATTATAATTGGAAAAAAATTATTTGAAAAAAAAATTTGTTAAGTCAAAATTTTAAATTTTCGTATAAAAATCAACGTAAACTCATTTTTTTAGTTTACGTTTTTTCTCAAATTTACAAACTAAAACAATCATTTATAAATCAAAAAAATTATCAAAAAATTTTTTATGATATTTTTTTAATTTTATAAATATAAATTAAAAACTAAAAATAAAATAGTTATCAAATAATCCGTAATATATATATTTTTTGGATTGAGGTTTGAGTTAGAGATTTTGAAAAATGTTTGAGATCTTTATTTTTTTTAAGAAAAATGATTTGTGCACACAATTTTTGTGGCACTAATGGCACTAATTTCCTATTCTGGTAACTGTTTTTTTTTTTTTCTTCTTTTCTTGCCTTATATGAAAATTAATGCTATTAGTGCCACAAAAATTGTGTGCACAAATCAAAGTTGTTTTTTTAAAGACCCTGACAGTCCTCTTTAGATTTTCACCATTAATATATAAAATGAGACTCCCTCTCATATATATATATATATGCAAGGCTCGTACCATCAATGGTACAGATCTAAAAAAAAAAAAATTAAGAATTATAGAAATCTTTAAAAAATGGATCCCAATCGGAGATTTTTAGTATTATTGATGATGGTACAAGACAAAGCAATGAAAAGCAAAAGCAAAAGGAAGCTGTGCAGGAACAGAAAAATAAAAGGAGAAGCTTTGTCGTAAATCAATGTGCGCCACGAGGTTACTTGCGTAAATTCAGAAACAAAAATATTCCAAAATATTCTTATTCCTTCTCTCACTTCTTCACATTCCCATCCCATTCCATTCCCATTCCTTTTAATTCCCAATTCCCAGTTATTAGTTTGTTTGACATGCTCTGTTTGGAAAAGTGAAGTTGGAAGTGAGAAGCAGCAAAATGGTGTCCGACAACTCTTTCAGCCGCTCTCCCACTCCCAAGTTCTGCAACTCCTTCTCTAACCGGTAACCCATCTCTCTCTCTCTCTCTCTCTCTCTCTCTTTCTCTCTATATATATATATATACACACACACTCACACACACACACATTATGTGCGTAGCATACATTGGTTGGTCTTTTTTGGATTACCATTTTTTCGCTATTTAGATTTCGTCACAACTGATGAACTGATCACGCAAAGCAAAATTTTAAACTAGGAAATTCAAATTTTAAAGCATATAATAGACAAAATTTGTAAACCTTTCCATGATTTTTTTTTTTTGGGGAGTTCTAATGCTGTGATTGGGTTACTTGAACTTGAGCTTTGAGACTTTTGTTGCATAGTACTTCTACGTGCGTACACAACCCTGTCACATAGAGTTGGATCCACACATTTATTAGATCCACCTTTGTGTCATGTGCTATGATCGGATTTTATGCACTTAGAATTTTTCTTTGTTTTGTTTGTGAGTTGTATTGTGACCAAGTTTAGCCTTACTATTTGTATTGTCATGTGCTTGCTTTTTTATTTCTTATTTTATTTTTTTCTATTTTTCCCCTTTCCTTTTCCTAATGGCCCTGGTTTCTCTCCAGTCCGTGATCTGATGGGCCCGTGGGGCCAACCAGGGGTCTTGTTTTGATAATTTAAATAGTTCAATGTGTAGAACTCGTCGAGTACTATAAATGTCTGTAAAAAATTACGTTGATTGAATATCGATAGTTACGTGATCAAATCAGTTTTATAATAAATAAAAAATGGACGTTGAAAAACGAAATGGTCGACAGAAATCTGATCCGATGAAATAATTATCGATATCTGATCAACATGATTTTTTACATTCATATAATACTCGACGAGTTTTACATATTAAACGGTTCGGATTATTGAAAAAGGACCCGTGGTGGGCCCATGGGCCCAAAAGTATCTCCATTCCGATCACGGACTGGAGGAAAGCCTAGCCCTTTCCTAATTTGTCTTTGTTAATTGTTAGGAAGTACCATTCTAAAGTTTAGCTCAGCGTTTAGACCCAATAAATTAGTTTTAAGGTTTTAACTTCAAGCTAAAAGTTAAATATTTTTGTTAATGAACTTTAAAGCTAATGTTATTCTTTTTGAAATTGACTCTGTTTGACATGTACTTAGTTTCGATCTGGTCAAACTTTGATGATACCTTATATTTTGTTGTTTCTTTTTGGGCATTTGGCATTGCATGACATGTACCGTCTTTATTTAAATCCTCATACTTTGTTTTTAACAACTATTCATTTGCTTAAAATGTCAATGCTTGGTTTTTTTTTTTTTTTTTTGGGTGAATAAGACATAAAATTTACAAGGGCATGCCCCAAGCCCTACCACAACTATACAAACCACTAACACAAACAAAACAAATGAAAACCAAACTAAAACACAGACTAAGGCTAAAAAGCCACCACTATGTAGCCAACAATAAGAAGCAACCACCAGCCATCCATATCAAAACAGGGCAGCCACTTAACAGCACCTGCACCTAAAACAGCTATACAAACAAGAACAAGATTCAGCAACCAACTGAATCCTATTCACCCTACCAACCCAAGCAAAACAAAAATAAAACTCCCTACACAGCCTGTAGAGGTAGGAAATAGAGCAAAAAACTAGAGTAACAATGACACCATAAAACGGAAAGAAAGGAAGACAACTAGGAAAACCCATACAAGTTACTTGATAAGGCGCAAGTTGCAACCACCACCAAGCAACATGTTCAAACCCATGTGAATCAGTTGAAATAAACCTCCTGGAAGGGCGCAACTTGCAGCCACCACCACTCCACCAAACCCGAATCAAGTAACCATGACCAATAGTTGTCCATAGATAACCAATAGTTGTCAATGCTTGGTTTGATTGTATGGAATAATTTTGCGTCATTAATGGCTTTCTTGGATATGTAGTTAAATGCTTTTTTGATTCAAGATATGTAGTTAAATGTTGAATTATATGCTATGACCTCTTTTGATATTGAATATAATTCAATATTTAGAGTTCTATGACAATGTATATAATATTCTTTTCCTTTTGTGCAGTATTTTTTCAGATGTTGCTGGGGATGTTACAGTAGTTGTTGATGGAGAGTCTTTTCTACTACACAAGGTTATTTATTTATCTTGGATGAATTTGATCTAAGTGCAACTGGTTCCTGCCGCAGAACATTGCCATAAGCTCTAGCATAAACATGAAATATTTCTTTTCCAATGCAATATGCATATTATATATGCTGATGCATACATACTTTGATAACAGTGTCTTAATTTACTAGGTCCACATTGAGGCTTCTGTTAATATTTTTTCCCTTCATATATACATGTCTTAAAAATGATTATTTTCCTTCATTTGCTACATCAATGTCACTTCTAAGTTTGAAAACATCTGTTTTTTTCCAATACTAATCAAATTGTGCTATTTGGTTCTTGTTTACAAAAGTTTCCCCTTGTAGCTCGAAGTGGGAAGATCCGGAAAATGGTGGCTGATGCTAAGGATTCAAATATTTCAAAGTTGGAACTTGTTAACTTACCAGGTGGTGCCTGGGCATTTGAGCTAGCTGCAAAATTCTGTTATGGCATGAACTTTGAGATCACTGCTTCAAATGTAGCACATCTTCGCTGTGCTGCAGAATTCTTGGAAATGACTGAAGACTATCGTGAAGAAAATCTCATTGCACGAACAGAAACCTATCTGAATGAGGTGGTTGTTCAAAATCTCGAAAAGTCAGTCCAAGTTCTCTCTGCTTGTGAGACACTGCTTCCTATTGCAGAGGACTTGGGAATTTTAAATAGATGTGCGAATGCCATTGCGGTGAATGCTTGTAAGGAGCAGTTAGTATCAGGCTTATCCCGCCTAGATTGTGACAGCGGATCTGTAGAACTTAAGGGTGGATGTCTTGAGTGGTGGGTGGAAGATCTCTCAGGACTAAGAATTGATTTTTATCAAAAAGTTGTCTCTGCTATGGGAAGAACTGGTGTGCGATCAGATAGCATTATTGCGTCTTTAATGCATTATGCCCAAGTATCTTTAAAGGTTACTGGAAAACAGCAAATTTGGAACCCAGCAAGAACAAGTGTGATGGAAAATGGTCAGAAAGCTATTGTGGAAACTCTTGTGAGTCTTCTGCCAACAGAGAAGGGTTCATCTATTCCGCTGAGTTTTCTGTTTGGGATGTTGAGGATGGCAATCATGTTGGATGCTACCCTAGCTTGCAGGCTTGAGCTTGAAAGGAGGATTTCGTTTAGGTTGGAAATGGTTTTGCTGGATGATCTGCTTATACCATCCATCCAGGTTGGTGACTCTTTGTTTGATGTTGACACCGTACATCGTATATTGGTGCATTTCCTGCAGCGGATTGAAGAAGAAGAAAATGATGATTGTGAGTATGAATCGGAAGCCATTGATTCTCCAAGTCATGGCTCTGTGTTAATAGTTGGACGGCTTGTTGATGCATATTTAGCAGAAATTGCTCCTGATCCATATCTGAGTCTACAAAAATTCATTGCTATGGTTGAGGTACTGCCTGATTATGCTCGTGTGATTGATGATGGGCTATACAGAGCGGTTGATATATATTTGAAGGTGAATTTAAGTTTCTTTATGCAAAATAAATATCAAGCTAGAACACTATCTCATCTGTTTATTAACATGAACAGTATCTTTTCTAGTCGACATCAGCTCCACACCGGCTCCATCCACCTGATTTTCATATCAACTGTTGGCTAACATAGGGCCCATTTGTTTTGTGTTCTCAATTCTGCTTCATGTTTTTGAGCTTTTGTTTTCAAAGATTTTGAAAACACAAAACAGAAACACGTTTGGTGCACGTTTTTGTTTTTTGTTTTTTGAAATTTGTTTTTAAATTAAGGGTCCAAAATTAAAACACAAAAAATGTGTTTTCACTTGCTACCAAAATATGTGAAAACACACGGAGAAACAGTAAGCAAAAAAGTCCATGGCGGAAAAATAATAATATGTTTCTTGTTTCTTAAAAAAGAAGAAGAAGAAGAAGAAGAAGAAGAAGAAGAAGAAGAAAAGAGGGTAAATGTAATGCAACCAACTGGAGGCATCACATATTGGCTGAAATAGTAAAATTGTGTTTTATTTGCAAATTGGGAGGCAGTTCCAAGTTTTCTCTGAATGCAATGAAATTTTGACTGCTCTTTAGTAGTTCTTCTAATTTTCTGACTTTTCTCTGATTAGGCCCACCCAATGGTAACAGAGCATGAAAGTAAGAAGCTCTGTAAGTACATAGACTGCCAAAAGCTCTCTCAAGAAGCCTGCAATCACGCTGCACAGAATGACAGGCTCCCAGTCCAGATGACCGTGCGAGTTCTCTATTTTGAGCAAATCCGTCTGAAGAATGCATTGTCTGGAAGTTCTGGAGATGGATTCCTCTCCCAAAAAATCAGCAGTGGCGTCCCCAGTGCAGCTATGTCCCCTCGGGATAATTATGCTTCTTTGAGGAGGGAGAACCGAGAGCTGAAGCTCGAGATCTCAAGGATGCGAGTGAGGCTCAGTGAACTGGAAAAAGAACAGGGGTTCATGAAACAAGGGATGATGGAGAAGTCAGGGAATGGGAAGACATTTTTAACTTCACTCTCTAGAGGGATCGGAAGAATTGGAATCTTTAATGGTCCAGGGGGTGGAAAGCACCACAAATCCGGGAGGAAATCCAGGGTGTTGGAAGGCAAAACTGGGAGGAGTCGGAGGTATTCTGTTTCTTAGCTTAATTTGGAGTTATAATCCTATCTTGTAGATGAGTGGATGTTCACGAAGTTTTGTAGATGTTAAGATGGCAGATCATAGGCTCGATTTCATAATAGGGTGTCCATGGAGGAATTGTGGCTGATTCTTTATGTTGTAGTTGTTGAAACGAGCTAGTTTATGCAAAGCCATACATGATCTGGGCCCAAAACCTTCAAAAATTTAAATGAGATGAGTTGGATGTCTACCAAGAACCTTCACTTGAGTTAATTTACCCCATTAGAGTTCGGCCTAGTTCACTCTCTCAGCAACAGAGCACAAACTAGTCAATGTTTCAACTTGCACTTCATTGGTTTCTTCTTCTTCTATGTGATCCGTCTTGTATTTTTATTATTTTGCCCTTTGGCTCACGAAATAGTGTCTACTTTGTAGTTTGGTAAAAATTATATGGATGAGTCATCCCATGTTGAGATCAGTAGATATCTTGGAATTTGGAGTGTAATTGGTTCAGTTCAGTGAGAAAATTTAGCACTGAAATCAAATTCTTTGATTTTGTTGGTTGATGAGCTGAAACTGACCACATGCTACAATTCAATTTTGTAGTTTTGTCAGTTTTTTTGTTTAGTGTAAAGGAGGAACATAGGGGAGGCTTAAGAATTTAATAGCAACCTGTCAAATCTTGCATCATAAATAAATGAAGAGAAAAGGATGAGATAAATGTCACTCCCCAACCTTTATGGCAAAATGTGTAACGCTTGTCACTTATATTCTAATATTCAAAGAATCATAACACAAAGGATACCGGGATTATTTTAAGTTCAAATGATGAGATAATTGAAGAAAACGAATACACTCCAGATGGAGGATAAAGGCTAATATTCTTTCATTTAATAAGGATTCAACGATCCAAATTATTATAACACAGATCAATATATGTAATGTTCTTAACCTATGTAACAGAACAATTATTATCACTTCCTAACATCATGGATATAATCTAACAGGCAGATGATCCGTCTCCAAGATACTCAAAACCATCCCCATGACGAAGAAGGCTATGTGGGGTCCTGTTTCCAGAGTCAAAGAAAACCACATTGATTATGCAGTGCTGCTACCAAGGAGGTGCTTGCGAATCTGCATAGATGTGAAACATTGAAGAAAGCATTTAAAATATTTCAACGATGACAATAGAGAAAAAACAATATAATGCCTTTCAAATATACAAGCAGAAATTCCAGCAAAGCTTGTAGACAAATCCCTCTAAATGTCTTCAGAAAAACAGAAAAACATAATTCAAGATGAAAATAATGAGCCATAAAAAGGACTTCTTGTTCTTACTGACTAGTTGCTGCAAATCACCAACTCATGAGTCAGGAGTAAACTGAACAAGCTACAAATTATGTTGAATGAAATCTGAAATCTACAACGTTTCTGGCAAAAACCTGTTTCATCATAGCTCACTAACTTAACCACTTAAGGCAGGTTTGACAATTGCATTTTTAATAGTTTTTAAAGGCTTTTAGGATAAAGTTGTCACTAAAAAAGTTGATGGGTTTGGAAAACGCTTATAAGTAATTTTTTTTGCCACTGAAAAAGTTGAGTGAGTCTTTAACTTCTTTGTCTTAGTGGACATTGACTTGTGCATGGAAAAATAGCATAGGTTCAAAGAGCATCAGTCTATATGATGCATTCTCTCTCTCTCTCTCTCTCACCCTCTTGGGGCCTAGGTTCCAAAGAAAATCTTGTCTAATTTGAGTGTTAAGAAGATATCAAATTACATTTCAATGATGATGATACATACCTCAGGCAGTTTCTGCCGGAAGACAACATCCAGTCGAGCATCCAGAGTGTTCTCACAGACAATCTTCCCATCTTGTGAAGCCAAAACTACTCCACCGGAGCTTTTATACCATTTACAAAGAAACAGTTATGAGCACGACACATGAAAATTGGGAATGACATTATGTATGTAGGCAGAACGAGAAACAGAAAAATTGAAAACAAATGTACAATAGCACAACTCAGAGTATCTCAGAATGCTCTGATCTTGAACCATCCCATCTTTCATCAGACATTCAGCAAAGAAAGTTTGGCATTTCTCAGTGCAGATATATCAAGCATGCACTTTGTGTATAGGTAATATGGTGTTGAAGTGGACTAATTCATTTTTTTATTATTGCTTTTGAAAGCAATGGCTCATCTCTAGCAAAGAAATCAAACAGATAACAGTAAATAAGATCTAAGATGTTATCATATATATGGAGCAACATATTATCACTTCAATGCTACGATAACAGGATGCTTTTATCATGAAAGTACAACCCAATGCACCAGACAGCGCAATAGGTCCAGTGACTGAAGTAGAACCACAGCTTGCAGGAATTTTGCAGATGAAGGCAGCAGTAATTACCAAGAGGGACCATGTGAGTCTTCACTACTTCGAGGTGGTGGGAGATACACACGTTTGTCAATGGTAATCTTAGGGGCATGTACTCCGGCTTTGTCAATATACTCATGTTTTGCATCATCCAAAACAGACTCAACGAGCACAACATCAATCTCCCGGCACCTCAACAACACTGATGGCTCTTTCAACTGCAGTAAACTCTACATGTTGCAAGAAGCAAATTATTAAGTCACTAAATCAAAAAAATTACAGACCCACAAACAGAATTACACAGGTGAAGGATATATATAGGTTGCAGAACAGGTAAATAAGCACAAAAATACACCATGGAAATTGAATGAAATTGGTATGGAAGATCATATATCTGTGACAAGCAAGAAAATTAATTAGGAAGGACAAATAGAATTATGGGCGTGAAGAAAACGGTACCACCAACTTAAGCAAGTTGAACTGATTAATGCTTTCCCGACAGAACATGTGATACTTCCTCACAGTAAACTAAATCTGACATGGCTGGGATAACAAAAATCCATGAACAGTGGAAAGGAAGGACACATTAACACTGAAATCAGTCAAGGGCTTGAAAAAGATCATGCTTAAGTACTCATGTTATTTGTCTTTGAACAACATAGATGAAGCTGACTAGGGGTTGTTTTGGGAATTGGCTATGTTTGTTAGCTTTTCGGCTTTGTACGAAAAGAATTGTAAGAAAATAGAGAGAAGAGTTGACTTTTTTGTAGTGAATTTTTGGCTACTTTAGCCTATTTGTTTTGGACTAATGGGTCAGTATGGAAGGTCAAAAACACCTATGTATCACTTTGTGCAAGAAACAAATTAGTTTCATATTATTTTTCCACTCCCTACCAAAAAGTGCATTAAATAGATTAACAGAGAGAACCTGAACAATCAAGCCTTTGAGAAGCTTTTTATATACATTCCTGTTATTAGCAACACCCAAAAGCTCCTTCCTGGCAGAATCTTTCATCTCATTCACCACATCATCTTGTGCTTGAAGAACTTTGATTCGGGATGCATTCAGCTGCATCGAGTACTCACTACGTAGAAGCTTTGTTAGCCACCAAAGTCCCAAACCGATGCATTTCAAGAAAAAAAGTTTAATAAAGAAATGTCATCATGTCATATCCTACACATCACTCTTATTCACCAACAACAAAATCAACACAAACTACGTTACTAGTATTATATGAAAGTCTAATCCAGGTGTTATGGAGGCACGTAAGCACTAGAGAACATACCAGAGTCACGTTAACTTGAGCTTATTTAGGATACGTGGACACAACCTCAAGCTGTTTTTAGTAGAATATGGTTAACTCTATCTCAAACCATAACTTGGGATTCAATCACCCAATCATATATGTATCAATAATAGTTCAGAGAGGTAAAGCAATTCACTCATGTTCCATGGTAGCATAAAACTCATGGTCCAATAAGAAGCATGGATATGGGGTTGGGTGGGAAACATGATATACAGTTGTAGACTGGTAGAGTATGCATAGAAAGAACTCACATTTTCTTACGAACTTCAACCTGCTTTGATTTCCGGTCAAACTCTTGCCTGATTTTTTTCTTTTCAACTTCAACTAGTTGCAATTTTTCAATGTTGAATTCCTGAAAACAAAAAACACAGAAGATGTGTTTGAATAAGAAATTGTTAGAATAGGAAATATTAGAATAGGAGGTATTTTTATTCCTTTTTAGTTGCTTAGAATTATGCCTGTAATTGCTCAATTATCAATATAAAAGGGAATGAAGTCTAACTCATTCTCTAACTCTTTCTCTTCTCTAAACTTACATGACTCTTTCTCTTCTCTAAACTTACATGATATCAGAACCAAAAATCCTAGCCCATCCCTCCTTACAGTTCGTCTCTTCTGTCGGCAGTCTTATCTTGAGTCCAACCGTCTAGTCGGCCACTGTTGACCCCCCGACAGCTACTGTGGCCCATCGTCGGCCACTGTAGACCCTCCGACAGCCACAGTCGTCCCTCACCCAACCCAGACCAAACATCTGACAGCCTTGCCCAGGCCTTCGGCAGTTCACCTAGGCTTCCCGATAGCCTATTAGGCTTAGTCGGCAGCCCTAGGGCTTGTCGGGAGCTCCACTGGCCCTGTTGGCCTCCGTTGGCTTCTCTCCTGCCTCCTAGGCTACTATTGGCCTTCCTCGCGACAGGTCTTCTCTGTCTTCTGTAATGGTTTCACCCTAGATACTGTTTAAAACAAAAACAACAACAAAACGTAAAAATAAAATAAAATAAAATAAAAATTGTCATTTTTTCGTATGATATTCTCGTGATAATAGTGTTTACTATTTCTCTTAACTCTCATCTTTCAGGTTTGTGATTGGTATCGTATTTGAGAAATAGTTAGTAGAGTCTCCATGGTAGATTTGGCTAGTAAATCTACTATCTCTCAGTCATCTCAGGGCGAGAGTTCTGTTATCCCTTCCCCTATGACTGATAACCTCCACATTGACCTTAAAATCACCACGTCTCTATTCAATGGTCAGAATTACTTAGCGTGGTCGCAGAGTCTGAGTATTTTCTTGAAAAGTAAAGGGAAGATATGATATGTTGATGGGCGGGTTCAGACACCCAGTATCACCAATCCTCATTATGACCAATAGGAGATTACCAACTCTCTGATTATGGGCTGGTTGATCCATTCTATGGTTCTGGAGATGGGAAAGGGCTACTTGTCTATGGACACTGCCCAGGATATTTGGGAGGCCGTAACCACTACTTATTCCAGGAAGGAGAACTTCTCACAGGCTTTTGAGTTACATCGCTCCATTGAAAGGTCGGTACAAGGTGAGCAGACTATTCTCTAGTATTTTACCTTCTTTAGCAATGGGTGAAAGCGATTTGATCACCTTCAGGATTATAAGCTTGTCTGTCCCACTGATTCTGCTGGTTACCGGAAGTTTGTGGCGCAAGAGCAGGTCTTCAAGTTCTTGGAAGGCTTAAATGTAGAGTATGATCCGGTTCGGAGCAGAGTACTTGGCATAGATGTGCTTCATTCTCTCCAGGAAGCCTTTGTTTTTGTGCAGAATGGGGAGAGTCGCTACTCTGCCATGCTTCCTTTTGCTGCTACTGATTGCTCAGCCTTGGTTTCTGTACCCCCTTGCGATACTTGTGGTTTTCGTCCTTCCTCCGAGAAGGATAATCTTTTCTATGACTACTGCCATAGACCTCGACACACATACGAGAGACTTGTTGGAAGTTGCATGGGACCTCCTCTGGTGGCCGAGGTGACCGTCCTAGTACTCGAAGGGGTAGGTCTGGTCAGTCTTGAGGATGCGGGGCCAATGCTCGGGCACATCTGCTAGACACTATTGAGCCACCATTTGCATCTCCAGTTGTTTCCCCTGCTGCTGATGTCTCGAGGTTATTTGCCTCGGATTTTGAGATTGCTCTTCGCCACTTGCTAGATCGTCAAGCCTCCACTTCTGCTACAGGTGCCCCTTCTTCTTTCTTTGCTAATTCAGGTAACTTGGCTACCTCCTCATGTGCATTACTATCTCATATATTTGTACCATGGATTATTGATTCTGGTGCTTCCGACCATATGTCTAGCTTTTCTCATTTATTTTCCGAGTATAACCCCTCCTCAGGTCAGAAAAAAGTGCGTATTGTTGATGGAACTATTTCGTCTGTGTTAGGAAAGGTTTAATTCATACCACATTTTCCCTTCCTTTGTCTTCTGTACTCCACGTTCCCAATTTTAGTGTTAATCTTTTATCTTTGAGTCGTATTACTCGTGATTTAAATTGTAGTGTGACGTTTTTTCCTGATCATTGTTGTTTTCAGGACCTTATCACGAGGAAGAGGGTTGGCAGTGGTAGAGAGGAACATGGTCTCTACATTCTGGATCAAATAGACAAGCTGTTTCATTCATCTATCTAGTTATTATCCACCAAGGACGACGTTTGGTTGTGGTACCGTCGCTTAGGACATCCCTCTTTTTTATTATTTAAGCATTTATTTTCTTCTATTTTTGAGAAAAATAATGTGTTTGATTTTCAATGTGAGTCATGTCAACTTGGAAAACAACACCGAGCCTCTTTTGCTCCATTTATTAATAAAAGTTCAATTCCATTTTCTTTGATCCATTTTGATGTATGGGGTCCATCCCATTTTGTGTCTTTAAAAGGTCAAAAATGATTTGTTAATTTCATTGATGACTGTTCCAGGGCCACTTGGGTCAATTTGATGAAAGATAAGAGTGAGGTGTTTTCTGTGTTTCAAAACTTCCATAAAATGGTTTGTACTTAGTTTGGGGTGGTTGTCCAGATTTTACGTTCTGATAATGGGGGGATTATATCGACTCTAGGCTTGCTAATTATTTTGCCACTCATGGCATTCTACACCAAATTTCATGCACTAATACCCTTCAACAAAATGGTGTTGCTGAACGAAAAAATCGCCATCTCCTCAATATGGCCCGTTGTCTATCCTTTGAGATGCGAGTTCCTCGTTCTTATTGGGGGGAAACGGTTCTCACTGCCGCTTATTTAATTAATCGTCTTTCTACCCAAGTCCTTAAAAAACAAATACCTCTTCAAGTTTTGTTCAGATCCACCTTTTCCGGATTCTCTATTTCTCCTAAGACCTTTGGCTGTGTTTGTTTTGTCCATAATCATTCACCCACTCGTGGTAAATTAGATCTTAGGTCTCTTAAGTGTGTCTTCCTCGGTTATTCTGCCATTCAAAAGGGTTATAAGTGTTATCATCCTCCCACTTGCAAATGGTTTGTCTCTATGGATATTACTTTCTTTGAGTCTCAGCCTTACTTTCCATCCTCCCTAGTCTCGCAGTCCCCCTTTCAGGGGGCGCCTTGGTGTGAAGAGATTCATGTTCCCCTTCCGCTAGTGGTTGGCTAGATAGAGGATGATAAGCCAATAGTTATTGAGAAAAATGACGCATGCAAAGTTTATATCAGGGACAAGGACAGACAACAAGTCACCTGGATACAAGAGCCTACTTTCCCTCATCTACTGCCAACTTCTTCTCCGGATGAGTGTCCAGAGTCACCCTACTCTCATGAGAGTCCAGGAACTTCTGATTCTTGTGCTTATATTCCTGATTGTTCCAATCTTGATGTTTCCATTGCTAATAGGAAGGAGATTAGGTAATGTACTCAGCATCCTATTGGTAATCATGTCTCTTATTCTAATCTGTCTTCCTTATATAAAGCCTTTCTGTCTAAAGTGTCTTTTGTGAGTTTACCTACCAATTTTTAGGATGCTCTCTCTATTCTTGAATGGAAACATGCTATGATGGAAGAGATGAGAGCTCTCAGCAAGAATGGCACTTGGGAGTTAATGGAGTTACTTAGATGAAAAAATCCAGTGGGATGTAAGTGGGTGTACACTGTAAAACAAAAAGCTGATGGTTCCATAGAACGATACAAAGCAAGACTAGTTGCTAAGGGTTTTACTCAGATTTATGGAGTAGATTACCAGAAGACACTTGTACCAGTGGCTAAGATGAACTTTGTGAGAATACTACTCTCTCTTTTAGCTAATTTGGATTGGCTATTTCATCAGTTTGATGTAAAGAATGCCTTCCTTCATGGAGACCTAACAAAGGAGGTCTATATGGATATTTCTCCTGGTTTTGCAGATGCTAAGTCCAAATGTAAAGTATGTAGGCTTCGAAAGTCACTTTATGAGCTAAAGCAATCTCCTAGGGCTTGGTTTGAAAGGTTTGCTCAAGCTATGCTTGTAATAACCCTCACCATCAAGTTCGATAAAGCTAGCGATTCTTGCCAAACCGAGACCGATTATGGTATTTGAAATCTGGCCAATTGATTGCCTGTATCTGTTTGAATTGCATTTTATCTATTTGACTGTTTAATTATCTGTTCAGTTTGTTTTGTTTAAACTGTTAATTGAAGGCCTTATCGGCGGCCGAACCCAAAATTGATTGATGTTCCATGATTAGTAGAATTTATGTAATTTGATGATGTAATTATCTGAAAATTGATTTAGTATGATTAAAGTAGATTAAATAAGGTAAAACACATAAGTTGCTTTAATTACGAAATTGCCATGTTAGTGGCCCATTACATGGATCCTTTTGAGACTTGTATACACTCAAACAAAGCATTTCATCAGCCACATTTGAGCACACCATCGAACTAGAGAGAGAAGAGTGAGAGGTTTGGAGTGAATTCAACTTGTTCTTGAGGTAATCGCTTAAAGACTTGGAGATTTTAGAAGATAATTATTAATTGAGCTCCTAGACTTGCATTTGAGGACCTAAGTATGAATTTCAACCCCTCATTGTTGTCTTTAAGTTAATCCTTGCATGATTTATGTCAAATTGTAGAGTTAAGGCATGAATTAGTTCAATAATGTTGAATTAGAGCTCAATTGTTGCATGCATGTGCATATTGTCAAGTTTTGAGGTTATAAATTCATCATTTCTCACATGCATGTTCATAATTTTGCAATGGTCCATGTTTTCAACTTGTTTTTGGAACAATTGGCTCATTAGAGCATCAAATTGAAGCTTTGAAATGATTTGAATTCATGCATGTTTGCATGTTCCTCATGTTCATGAAAATGGGTTTGAAATTGGTTTTAATTGACTCACCCTTGGGCTTTAAATTCACAAATTGAGCTTTGAAACTTGTTGTATATTGAGTTTGGATGTGTTTTCCAGAATTTGGGCCCAAGAGGTCGAGTTTTGAGCTTAGGAATGCTTGGTTTGAGCTTGGGAGGCAAATTTGGAAATTCAGGTGGCTTCTCGCTCGGCGACCACCATTTACTCGAGCTACGCTCGGCGGCGGAATGGTAGCTCGGCGTAAATTTCAAGCTCTCGAGAATCTTGGTGCGCGTGACGCCGAGCTCGGCGAAGGGCCCTACGCTTAAGCGAAGAGCTGTGTCTCACGCTCGAGCGAGCATCGAGCGTAAATCTTGAGCATTCAGTATTTTTACTGTAGCACACAGTCTGCTCGAGCGACGGAATTCACGCTCGAGCGGAGCTCCTTTGTCTGCATGTCCGCTCGAGTGAAGGAATCCTCGCTCGAGCGAGACCCCTGTTTTCAGCAAATTTTGTAAAGTGTTTAAAAGTGCATCTTTGCATCCTCTTTCCATCTTAGGCATTTCTAGGGCATATTTAAGGCATCTTAAAGAGGATATAGATGTAGAACACACTGAGGCAAATTAGGGATTAAATTATTATCTTTCCCAACTGTATAGCTTAGTGTGTGTTCAATCTGTTAACTGTATAGGGTTGGCATTCCGAGGAGACGCTCTAGCTTATTGTAGCCCAGAACTTTGTGAGTAACAATTGTGTAAAGATATGTTCAAAATGATTATCTTCTGAATACTGAACTGAACTGTTTACTGAACTGATATTGTTTACTGAATGAATGTATGTCCTTTATTTCTGAACTGTACTGTGGCATCCTTAGCACCTACTGTTTACTGTTACTGTTACAGAGATCTCTGTCGGTTCTCTCGTGGAACCACTACTGTTTACTGATTGATGGCCATCATTACTGTTCGGTCTTTTAAGACCTACTGTTTACTATTATGCTAATAGATGTACCACTTATGACTGATTGACTGAAAGACTGAAATACTGATTTAATGAACTGTTTTTATTACTGTAAGGACATTCATTCTAAACCTCTTTACGCATTATGTTATTCACTGGGTTTTATGTTATTCAGTTGTTCAAATTCAGCATGGGTTTTGGAGACTGAAAAACTATTTGAAGTGTTTCCATGTTCTGAGGCACATAAGGTGTTGTTGGCCACCTTCACTTTACAGGAAGAGGCTAGAAGGTGGTGGATGCTTACCCGTGATGACAACATTGCTATGACTTGGGCTTAATTCAAAGTAGCCTTCTTTGAAAAGTACTTCCCTCAGTGTGTCAGGGACAGGAAGGTGACTGAATTTGAACAACTGAAACAAGGCATCATGTCAGTGGCAGAATATGAGACAAAATTTACTGAACTTGCTAGATATGCACCACACATGGTGGACACCGACTATAAGAAGGCCAGGAGATTTGAAGGCGGCCTGAATGTTGCAATACTCGACCGAATAAGTGTTTTAAAGCTACCGACCTATGTGGGTGTTCTTGACCGAGCTTTGATGGCTGAGTCGAACATCGAAGCTGTGAAACAATCTGAAAGGCCGGTATCTGAATAGCGTAGTAAAAGGCAGGGTTTCAAGTTCAAGAAAGGCAAGCATAATCAATTGAACAAAAAACAGAATACGGGGTCAACAACTAGCCCCAGCCAAGGGAGTGGTTCCATACCACCCTGTTCCGAATGTGGTAAGAACCATAAGGGAGTGTGTTATAAACTATCTGGTGCTTGTTACAGGTGTAGCAAGGTGGGCCACATGGTTAAAGATTGCCCCTCCACTCCATGAGACCAATAGAAAAATTGCACCAAAACCTAACCCCAAAGCTACCGGGAAAAAGCCTATGAGGCAGGGCCGAGTGTTCGCCCTAGTACTGGGAGACGTGCAAAATACTGAAACCGTTGTGTCAGGTATCCTCTCTATTTGTGCTCAAAATGCATATGTATTGATTGATTCGGGGTCTACACATTCTTATGTGTCGCATGCTTTTTCACGGAAATTGAATAGACCCTTAGAACCCATGAATTATTTGTTAGCTGTATCATCACCTGTTGGGGGATCCATGACATGTGCATATATGTATCCTGCTTTTGAAATCATTGTTGGGTATATGCATCTGTTTATTAATTTACTGCCATTGAACATTGATAATTTTGATGTAATATTGGGGATGGACTGGTTACAAAAATAGCATGCTACTATTGACTGTGTGACAAAGCAAGTTGTTTTCCGTCCACCTGGTTTACCTGAATTTGTATTTAATGGAAGTGGAGTAGCACCTCCCCCGTATTTGATCTCTTCTGTGAAAGCTGTTAAGTTGATTAGAAAGGGGTGTAAAGGATATCTGTACTCCGTACTGACTGTATCTACTAACGATAATGTTAAAACTGATGTGAACTGTATCCCTATAGTTAGAGAATTCCCAGATGTATTTCTAGATAATCTACCAGGGGATTTAATTGACAGGGAGATTGAGTTCACCGTTGATGTGATTCCGGGAATGCAGCCAATATCAAAGGCTCCTTATCGAATGGCTCCAACTGAATTGAAAGAATTGAAAGTGCAACTGCAAGAACTGTTAGATAAGAAGTTTATCAGGCCTAGTACTTCACCGTGGGGCGCACTCGTTTTGTTTGTAAAGAAGAAAGACAGTTCACTGAGACTGTGTATTGATTACCGTGAGTTGAACAAGGTAACTGTGAAAAATAAATACCCTTTGCTGCGTATTGATGATTTATTTGATCAGTTACAGGGCGCTCAAGTGTTTTCCAAGATTGATCTCAGATCGGGGTACCATCAACTGAAAGTTAAACCAGAAGACATTGATAAAACTGTTTTTAGAACGAGGTATGGACATTACAAATTTTTAGTTATGCCTTTTGGAGTTACCAATGCACCTGTAGCATTTATGGACCTCATGAATAGAATTTTTAAACCGTACCTTGATGATTTTATTATGGTATTCATTGATGACATATTGATTTACTCCAAAAGTATAGAAGAACATGAACATCATCTGAGACTTGTCCTGCAGACCCTAAGAGAACAGAAACTGTATGCTAAACTGTCTAAATGTGAGTTTTGGCTTGATCATGTTATGTTTTTGGGGCATGTTGTTAGCAAAGATGGAATTTCTGTTGATCCACAGAAAATTGAAGTCGTAGTGAACTGGCCTAGACCAACAAATGTGACAGAAGTCCGAAGCTTTTTGGAATTGGCTAGATATTACAGAAGATTATTCAAAGATTTCTCCAAAATTGCCTTACCATTGACTCAACTGACACAGAAGGGGATATCATTTGACTGGACTGACTAAAGGGAATCGGCGTTCCAAGAGTTGAAGACTCGATTGGTGACTGCATCGGTTCTTACCTTGCCTTCAGGTACGAATGGTTATACTGTTTTTAGTGATGCTTCTCATAAGGGTTTGGGATGTGTTTTAATGTAGAATGAGAGAGTTATTGCTTATGCTTCTCGATAATTGAGACCACATGAAAAGAACTACCCAACCCATGATCTAGAACTTGCCGCAGTAGTGTTTGCACTGAAAATCTGGCGTCACTACCTGTATGGGGCAACATGTGAAGTATATACCGACCATAAGAGTCTGAAGTACTTCTTCATGCAGAAAGAACTGAATATGAGACAGCGGAGATGGCTAGAATTGATCAAAGATTATGACCTACAGATTCTGTATCACCTGGGAAAAGCCAATACTGTTGCCGATGCACTAAGCCAGAAGTCAATTGCGAATTTAGCTTGTTTGCTCACTGGACAGAAAGAGTTGCTTTGTGACCTTGAAAAATCTGAAATTGAAATTGTTTTGAAAGAACAAAGTGGGACAATAGCTGCTATTTCTGCACAACCGGCACTGATTGAAGAGATTAAAGAGAAACAACAACAGGATGACTTCTTGAAGAAGATCATCGAAGAAAGGGAATCTAAATCGAGACCGGGATTCAAATTTGAAAACAATGTACTGAAATTTCAAGAAAGACTGTGTGTATCGAATGACACTGAACTGAAAAGAAGAGTTCTGCAAGAGGGCCACAACTCAAAATTTTCTATCCACCCAGGGAATACGAAAATGTTCCAAGATTTGAAACAGAACTTTTGGTGGCCGGGAATGAAGAAAGAAATTGCCGACTTTGTGTCAAAATGTCTTCATTGCCAACAAGTCAAAGCGGAACATCAGCGACCCGCAGGCTTACTGCAACCCTTACCCATACCGGAGTGGAAATGGGAGCATATCATGACGGATTTTATCGTTGGATTGCCTCACTCTAGAAAATGTATGGATTCAATTTGGGTTATTGTTGATAGACTGACCAAATCTGCTCACTTCTTACCTGTCAAGACAATTTATAACGCGGATAAGTTGGCTGTAATTTATATCGATGAAATTGTTAGACTGCACGGAGTGCCTGTATCCATTGTTTCTGACAGGGATTTGAAGTTTACATTGAGGTTTTGGCAAAGCCTACATATTGCATTGGGTACTGAATTGAGACTGAGTAGTGCTTATCATTCTTAGACAGATAGCTAGTCAGAAAGGACCATCCAGACTCTGGAGGATTTACTGAGAATGTGCGTCCTTGATTTTCAGGGAAACTGGGAAAGCCATTTGCCATTGGCTGAATTCTCTTACAACAATAGCTATCATTCAAGTATTAGTATGGTGCCTTTCGAGGCATTGTATTGCAGAAAATGTAGATCTCCGATTTGCTGGGCAGAAGTTGGAGATGGGCCTTTGCTTGGGCCCGAGATTGTATATGAAATGACTGAGAAGGTAAAACTGATACAACAGAGACTGAAAACTACACAGAGCAGACAGAAAAGTTATGCAGATGTTAGAAGGCGAGACAGAGAATATGAAGTGGGTGATCACGTTTTTGTGAAAGTGACACAAATGAAAGGCCAGACTCGTTTTGGAGTCAAAGGCAAGTTAGCGCCACAATATGTCGGACCGTATGAGATTATTGAGAAAATCAATCCGGTGGCGTATCAAGTTGCGCTTCCTCCTGAAATGGAGCATATGCACAACGTCTTCCACATCTCTATGTTGAGAGATTATCTCCGGGATCATTTCCATGTGATTGAGCCTACTCGGGTAGTGTTGAGTGATGACTACACTTACGAGGAACGGCTTATACAGATTGTAAACAAACAGATCAAGAAACTGAGAAACAATGAGATCCCGTTAGTGAAAGTTGACTGGCAAAACCATGGTGGCGTGTATGCTACTTGGGAAAGGGAAGATGACATGGCTAAGAGATATCCTGAATTGTTTCCACTGAATCCTGTTTTCTTCCAGAATGAAGGTAACTCGAGTTTAGAGGACTAAACTCTTTTTAAGGAGGGGAGACTGTAACAACCCTCACTTTGTTCTAGATAAAGCTGCGATTCTTTAAACCGAGACCGATTATGATGGATGAACTCTTCGAACTGATTGATCAAATCTGGCCCGAATTGATTACTGTCTGTTTGAATTGCATTTTATCTGTTTGACTGTTTAATTATCTGTTCAGTTTGTTTTGTTTAAACTGTTAATTGAAGGCCTTATCGGCGGTCGAATCCAAAATTGATTGATGTTCCATGATTAGTAGAATTTATGTAATTTGATGGTGTAATTATCTGAAAATTGATTTAGTATGATTAAAGTAGATTAAGGTCTCGTTTGGGAACAGGCTAATTTAGTAACTTTTTGGCTAATTGGCTAAAAAGGTTGGTAAGAAAAACCTGTATGTTTGGGCCAACTTTTTGGCTAATTACGAAACGACGTGCAAAAAGTAGAGAGAAAAGGGAATCTTTGACTTTTTGGTATGGGTTGTTGGCTTTTTGGCTAAAAAGGTAACTTTTTGGCTAATTGGCTATTTTAGCCTCTTGCCAAACGAGGCCTAAATAAGGTAAAACACATAAGTTGCTTTAATTACGAAATTGCCATGTTAGTGGCCCATTATATGGATCCTTTTGAGACTTGTATACACTCAAACAAAGCATTTCATCAGCCACATTTGAGCACACCACCGAACTAGAGAGAGAAGAGTGAGAGGTTTAGAGTGAATTCAACTTGTTCTTGAGGTAATCGCTTAAAGACTTGGAGATTTTAGAAGATAATTGTTAATTGAGCTCCTAGACTTGCATTTGAGGACCTAGGTATGAATTTCAACCCCTTATTGTTGTCTTTAAGTTAATCCTTGCATGATTCATGTCAAATTGTAGAGTTAAGGCATGAATTAGTTCAATAATATTGAATTAGAGCTCAATTGTTGCATACATGTGCATATTGTCAAATTTTGAGGTTGTAAATTCATCATTTCTCACATGCATGTTCATAATTTTGCAATGGTCCATGTTTTCAACTTGTTTTTGGAACAGTTGGCTCATTAGAGCATCAAATTGAAGCTTTGAAATGATTTGAATTCATGCATGTTTGCATGTTCCTCATGTTCATGAAAATGGGTTTGAAATTGGTTTTAATTGACTCACCCTTGGGCTTTAAATTCACAAATTGAGCTTTGAAACTTGTTGTATATTGAGTTTGAATGTGTTTTCCAGAATTTGGGCCCAAGAGGTCGAGTTTTGAGCTTAGGAATGCTTGGTTTGAGCTTGGGAGGCAAATATGAAAATTCCCGAATTTGGCTTCTACGCTCGAGCGACCACCATTTATTCTGAGCTACGCTCGAGCGACGGAATGGTAGCTCGAGCGTAAATTTCAAGCTCTCAGAATCTTGGTGCGTGCAGGCGTACGCTCGAGCGAAGAGCTGTGTCTCACACTCGAGCGAGCATCGAGCGTAAATCTTGAGCATCCAGTATTTTTACTGTAGCACACTGTCCGCTCGAGCGACGGATTTCACGCTTGAGCGGAGCTCTTTTGTCTGCATGTCCACTTGAGCAAAGGAATCCTCGCTCGAGCGAGACCCCTGTTTTCAGCAAATTTTGTAAAGTGTTCAAAAGTGCATCTTTGCATTCTCTTTCCATCCTAGGCATTCCTAGGGCATATTTAAGGCATCTTAAAAAGGATATAGATGTAGAACACACTGAGGCAAATTAGGGATTAAATTATTATCTTTCCCAACTGTATAGCTTAGTGTGTGTTCAATCTGTTAACTGTATAGGGTTGGTATTCCGAGGAGACGCTCTAGCTATCAGAGCCTAACTGTGAGTAACAATTGTGTAAAGATATGTTCAAAATGATTATCTTCTGAATATTGAACTGAACTGTTTACTGAACTGATATTGTTTACTGAATGAATGTATGTCCTTTATTTCTGAACTGTATTGTGGCATCCTTAGCACCTCATTTCTTTATTCTTATTCTGAGAGATCTCTGTCGGTTCTCTCGTGGAACCACTACTGTTTACTGATTGATGGCCATCATTACTGTTCGGTCTTTTAAGACCTACTGTTTACTGTTATGCTAATGGATGTACCACATATGACTGATTGACTGAAAGACTGAAATACTGATTTAATGAACTGTTTTCATTATTGTAAGGACATTCATTCTAAACCTCTTTACGCATTATGTTATTCACTGGGCTTTAGCTCATTGCTCATATATATATCTAGGTGTACAGGCACCAGATCAAAGCTAGAGGCGTCGGGGTAAACTCCAGTTTTATCAAGCCAACTAATGTGCCTCACCGCGAGGTTCCGAACCTGCCAAGCTATGGTTTAGGGGTGTTTTTATTTCTCTGTCTGTCTCTGTACTGTTTTGTAACACTGTATAGACTGAACGTTTTGCATTGTATTGTTTATCGGGGATTAAGTCCCTGTTCTGACTGGTTGTATATGACATGCATACTGTTTCGTACTGTTCTGTATAATTATATGAAAAATCTTTTGGCATACAAACTGTCACAGCTCATTGGACATTGTTTATTTACTGTTTTGGCTTCCGCCAGTACTGCTTTTTCTTGTATTCTTGTTAGCGGGCCTTGAATCTCGGATTACTGGCCGGTTATAGTGCTAAACCCATAGGGGCGGGTTTGGGTCGTGACAATGCTGAGTGCATGACTCAGGGATTGGGGTCGTCGATGTACAAGAAAGACTAAGTGGTGTTAGGAAGGATAAGGAGCTTGGGCCGGATTATCATTTGGGCTGGGTTTCAACTCAGGATGGGGCTGGGTTGGTAATTCACAATGGGCCCATTAATTCCTTCGGTCCGATCTTACAACAAATTGGCCCAAATGTTTTAGAAAATCCTAAGGCTCAGGATTTCGGTGAATCAGATGTGGGTGTTGACCCAACATTTGATTTGGGCCCTACCCACAACAATTTATCGGCAGATGGTGCTCCGGGTAGGGCTCCGATGCTGGTCTCTGGTTCGGGTCAGGCGCATAGTTGAGCTTCGGAATTGTCGAATGAACTCAGCAATGGAAGTCGTCTTCTTCGTAAGGGTCTCGCAAGGATTGATCTTGGAGATGTCGCGATTAGCAAGATCGGGTAGGACCCACGTTTGAAGCTTAACCCGAATAAGATTCAGTTGGGTTTAGCGGATCTTGTTGATCGATCGACAGGGGACCTTTCACAGCCTCGATGCGATAATCTTGATTATGCGATGGTGGATAGAGCTGAGTTGGATGTTCCTCAGGCTGTCGATGTTTTGGCAAACGAAGTGGAGGAAGGTTCATACAATCCTCACAAGGTGTTGCAAGCATTGGATGAGTATGGGTCTTCTGAGCATTCTGAGGATTCTTCAGTTCAAGAAGAGAGAGACGATGGTATAGAGGAGAGAGAAGAACTCTCGGATCCTAATCTTAACTGGTTATTTCATCAAAAGGAGATCTTGGACTCTGATAGCAAGAATCGCATCGAGGGTAAGGAGTGTGATGATGGTTCTGATTCTTGTGGAAAGGTCGGTGATTCTTATGAGCAGGGCAATATGAATTCTGCACTTTCTGACCACATTCAGGCTGTTATTTCTATGCCAATTTCTGGGTCAATCTTGGGGGGGGGGGAGTCACATGATGGTCCAATCTTTCTTCATTCTAGTAGAGTGATTTCCAATAGGGAGGACTTTGTGTCTCTTGCACCCAATAATAGTTTGGATACCACTGATAGACTGTTTCCACTTGCGGCTAATGAGGAAGATCATAGGACAGAATTTTCTGAGGGAACATCTCGGGATCATGGGCTAGGGGTTACAGATGTTTCAGTAACTAATGTTGATGAGACTGAGCACTAGTTGAAAAGGATGAGCAAATACGTGTCTTTTCCATTGGAGGAAGGGGATATTCCCCATTTTGTGCACTTACTTGATACTCTTGGATTGTCTTTAGTAAAGAATAACGGGTTAAAGTCTAGGTCCAAGAAGAGGGCGTTTGTATCTAAGGGGGGTAAATCTCAAAGAAGTTCGGGACATAGAAAAGTGTGGAGGGAGTTGAGGAATCTTGCGAGTGGCATTAATTATGAGGGTAGGGATAAGGAGGTTAAGGGTGGTCTTGATGCTCAATGAAGATTTTGAGTTGGAATATTAGAGGATTACGGTCCTATAGAAAGAGGGCGGTAATAAAAGATTTCTTGAAAGTTCATTAGCCAGATATTGTCATGTTCCAAGAGACTAAATGCGAGGAGTGTGATAGGTCTTTTATTAGGAGTATTTGGGGGACTCGATTTAAAAAGTGGGCAGTATTACCTTCTAGTGGGAGATCGGGGGGTATTTTTATTATGTGGGATGACAGAATTGTATCAGAGTGTGAAATACTATTGGGGGTTTTTTCATTGTCTATTAAGTTTCGAAATCGGGATAATAGTGAGCGGTGGTTATCAGGAGTTTATGGCCCCAATAGATCTAAGGATCGTCGGGTTTGGTGGGAGGAGTTAGGAGGCTTACTTGGGCTTTGTGCTCCTAATTGGTGTGTGGGCGGTGACTTCAATGTGGTTAGGCTAGTCTCTGAAAAGCTTAACGGGGCGTCTTCAAATAGAAGTATGAGGGATTTTGATTCTTTCATCCGGGAGGATGCATTGATTGATCTTCCTTTGAGTAATGCTAGATTTACCTGGTCCAATCTTCAAGAAAATCTTGTGTGTTGTTGTAATAACCCCGACCCTGATTAACATTAATTGGCACTTAATTATGCCTAACAGTAATTAAGAGGAAACCCGGAATTAAGTTGCACGTGTATTGCATGATTTATGTATTTTATCTGTTCAGTGTCGAAATATCTGTTCGTGTTTTAAACTTTAAATTGCGAATTGGAAGCCTTATCGGCACCCGATTCCGAAATTGATTAGTGTTTTAGACTAGTTAGATTTTATGTGATTTTGTGGTGGGTTTAATTAAAATTCAGTTTGGGATAATTAAACTCGATTAAAATAATGTCATTTATTTGATTTGAGCAAACACCACTTATATTCTTATTTTACTCCACTAACTCACCCTTTTGCATTTCATTTACACACTTGAGCCTCAACAAGAGAGAAAAACGTGAGGGAGAAGAGGAATGGAGGAAATTGGGTCTTAGCTCAAGAATTAACTTGGAAACTTAGAAGAAATTGGAGGATAGCAACAAATTGAGCTAGCACACTTTGATTTCAAGGTTTAAGGTAGGAGATTCTTCTCTTAATTGTGAGTCTAGATCACTTCTTGCATGGTTCATAGTTAGATTAGTGTTTAGAGCTAGAATTGGGTTTAACATGTGGAATTGAAGTCCATAGCATGCATGCATGAACATGTTCTTTGAAATTGAAGTTGTTTAGTATCAAATCTTCACATGCATGGCCATATTTTTGCTAAGATCCTTGAATTCATCAAAACTCTAAGTTTAATTTTGCTTTGGATCGTGTTTTAGAGCCTTGAAATTAATTTGGACTCATGCATGTTTGTTTAAACCTTGTTCTTGGTGATTTATGGGAATTGTGATCAAATTGTCTCGCCCATGGGCATTGATTTTACAAATTGGCTTTTGAAACTTGTTGTACTATGACTTTGAAATGTTTTCCCAGAAATTAAGCCCAAGAGGTTGAGTTTTGAATGGTTAAAAGTTGGATTTGAGCATTGGAGTTCAATCTGGAAATTCCAGATTTTTGTCTCCCGCTCGAGCGGGGAAAGTGGCGCTCGAGCGGGGAAATCGAGCTACCAGCATCTCTCACTATTTTATAGCACGCTCGAGCGGAGGATTTCACGCTTGAGTGGAGTCCTGTGTCTCACGCTCGAGCGAGGGTCGAGCGTCTATCGAGCGTAAATTTTGAGCATCCAGCATTTTTACCGTAGCACACAGTCCGCTCGAGCGGCGGAATCCACGCTCGAGCGGATCCCCTTTGTCTGCATGTCCGCTCGAGCGTCAAAAGCCACGCTCGAGCGGGATCCCTGTTTTCCGAAAATTTTGTTAAGTGTTTAAAAGTGCATTTTTGCATCCTCATTCCATCCTAAGCATTCCTAGGCCATGTTTAAGACTTTATAAGGGGAATTCAAGGGTAGAAACACACTTAGAACCAATGACAAAAGTTTTGTATAAGCTAGAACGTGTGTTTCATGTATATGTCTGTTATGTGTTATGTAGGTCATGTGCCGCACTCTGTTTGACCTTTTTGGCTCCGCCTGTCTGTTTCAACGCCCACTGTGAGTAATAACTCTGTAAAGTTATGTTTAACTTAAGTATTTTCTAACTGATATGAGATGATTTGTTTTTCTGAAATGCTACTGTATGAGTTATGAATGAATGTCCAATTTTCTAAAATGTATTGTGATACCCTTAGTTCACGTGGCCCTCGCTCGGGGGTAACAATACCTCAGCCAATCTGCACGTGGCCCTCGTCCGGGGGTAACAATACCGCGGCCAATCTGCATGTGGCCCTTGCCTGGGGGTAACAATACCATGGCTACTTGCGCGCAAGATATGGACCTTCATGGTCGTTGGTACCAACTCTGTCTGTGGTCTCTAGACCAATCTGATCTGATAGCTAATGGGTGTACCACGTATGATCTTATGCAAAATCTGAATATGAATATGAGTTTGTATCTGAAACTGTTTCTGATTTGAAATATGAAAATGCATAAGACTCGATTTCTGATAAGATTATGTTTTTGATGTAACCTCTGATTTTTGACTCTGTGATGGACATCATTCACCAAAACCCTTTACCCTATTATTATTCACTGGGCTTTCGCTCACAGTTTATTATATATATGTAGATGAGGCGGCACAGGACCTAGGCTAGAGTTGAGGGCCTTCTATTTTGTTTTGGTCAGCCACCCGTTGCGCCTCCCGAGGAGGTTTTGCTTGAAGCCTAACGCCAGGGCTAGTTTTGCACTTCATGCTAGTCTGTTGTATCTGTTTTGTAATGCCAGATCTTGGGATTATATTTTGTAAATACTTTGTACATTTTTGGTGTATCTGACTAGCATGTTTATGTATATAAATAAGTTTTAAATTTTCTGTCCCATGTACATCGTCACAGCTCAATGGACCTTGTTATTTTGTATATTTGCTTCCGCAGCCCCTTACTATTGTTAATCTGTTCAGAGGCCGTAGGTAATCCTTGGATTACTGGCAGGTTACGGGCCAAACCTATAGGGGCGGGTTTGGGTCGTGACAGTTGTAGATTGGATAGGTTCCTTCATACCTTGGGGTGGGAAGAGCTGTTTCCCGACATTAGACAAGAGGCATTACCTAGGGTTGTGTCCGATTATTGCCCGGTGATTTTTGAGAGCTGTCCTTTTAAATGGGGTCCCTGTCCCTTTAGGTTTGAGAGTGCGTGGTTAGAGGATCACTCTTTTAAGGGTTATTTTAAGGACTGGTGAGAGAATTGTAGGCCCTAGGGGTGGGAGGGTTTTAAATTCATGCGTAAGCTGAAAGGGGTTAAGGAAAATTTGAGAGATTGGAAGCATGAAGTCTTTGGCGATTCGACTAAATTAAAGGCGGAGTTGGTGAGAGGTATTGAGGAGTTGGATGCAAAGGAAGTTGGGGAGGGTTTATCTAGGGCTTTGAGGGATGAAAGAAACATGTTTCGAATGAGATTAGAAGAGACGGTTTTTAGGGAGCAGATTTTTTGGAGGCAAAGGGCTAAGTTGAAATGGGCAAAGGAGGGTGATATAAATTCTAGATTTTTTCATCGTGTTGCATCAGGGAAGAGGCAAAAAAACCTTATTAAGTGTTTGGAGGTTGAGCAAGGGTTAGTAGTGAATAAGGAAGAACAAATTGTGAGTGAAATTTTCAAATTTTACTCGAACCTCTACTCTGATGGAGGCGTGGATAGGCCAGGGATTGAAGGCCTAAATTGGGCCCCAATTAATGCCTCTTCAGCTAGATGGCTTGAGAGGCCCTTTGATGAGGACGAGGTGCGTCAGGCTGTATTTGATTGTGAGAGAGATAAGGCTCCAGGCCTGGACGGTTTTTCAATGGCATTATTCCAAGAGTGTTGGGATATAGTGAAAGGTGATTTAATGAGAGTGTTTGGTGAATTTTTCGAGAGTGGGGAGGTTAACCTTTGTACCAACGCATCCTTCATTTGTCTTATTCCCAAGAAAGAGAAATCGGTGAAGATTAGGGATTTTAGGCCCATTAGCTTGGTCACGTCGCTTTTCAAAATTTTGGGGAAGGTTCTTTTCAAAAGAATTAGAGATGTCCTTGGGGAAACGATTTCTTCTTCACAAGGTGCCTTTGTGCATGGAAGACAAATTTTGGATGTGGTTTTAGTGGCCAACGAGGTTGTAGAGGAATATAGAGCTTTGCATAAGGAGGGGGTTCTTTTCAAGGTAGATTTTGAAAAAGCATATGATCATGTGGACTAGGGCTTTCTGGATTTCGTTTTGGAAAGGAAAGGTTTTGGTTTTAGGTGGAGGAAGTGGGTTTGGGGGTGTGTGTCTTCGTGTAATATGTCGGTTATTGTGAACGGAAAAGCAGGGAATTCTTTTCATGCATCTCGGGGATTAAGGCAAGGAGACCCATTATCACCTTTTTTATTTATTGTAGTGGTTGATGTGTTGGGGAGACTACTTGATATTGCTAAGGAAAAGGGGATTCTTGAGGGGTTAGTGGTGGGTAGAGATAGGATTAGTGTGACTCACTTGCAGTTTGCAGATGATACTTTATTTTTCTCTACTAAGGAGGAAGGTAAGATACGTAATCTACTTATGCTTTTAAGGATCTTTGAAGTTGTTTTTGGCCTTAAGGTCAATTTTTCTAAGAGCAGTGTTGTGGGAATTAATCTTGAGTGTAGTTATGAGCGTCGTTTGGCAGACATGTTGGGTTGTCCCATTGAGAGGTTCCCTCTTAAGTATTTGGGACTTCCATTGGGTGGTAATCCTGGAACAGAGGCCTTTTGGAATCCAGTCCTCGTTAAGATTGGGAAAAGATTGGAGGGCTGGAAACGAGCATTGTTGTCAAAGGGTGGGAGATACACTTTGGTACAGTCAGTGTTGAGTTGTGTTCCTATTTATTTTTTGTCCCTTTTCAAGATACCGGTCCGTTTTGCAAGGCAAATTGAGAAACTTTTGAGAGATTTCCTTTGGGAAGGGTGTGATGAGGGTAAGCGGGATCATTTAGTTAGATGGGAGGTTGTTTCTCTTCCTCGTCATAAAGGGGGTCTTGCTATTGGGAACATTGTTGCTAGAAACATTGCCCTCTTGAGCAAATGGTTGTGGAGATTTCCCAAGGAAAGTGAGTCTTTATGGGGTTCTATCATTAAAAACAAGTATGGAATTCAGGCTAATGGTAGAGATTCTATTGTGGTTAGTAGGGGCAGTTGTCGTTCTCCTTGGAAGTCTATCTCTCGGTTGTATCCAATTGTGTCTCGGTTTTTCTCTATGAAAGTGGGTGATGGGGCTAGTATACGTTTTTTGGAGGATGTTTGGGTTGGGGATACATCTTTTGATATAGCTTTTCCACTTTTATATCGATTGGTTCAAGCTCGAAATGTTTCAATTGAGTCGGTGGCACGGTCTCATGTGGCACCAATATCTTGGGATTTCAACTTTCTCAGGAATCTTAGTGATAGGGAGTCTCTTGAGTTGACATCTTTGTTGAAGTTGGTTGGCGGGGTTTCCTTAGCACCATATCCCGATAAAAGGGTGTGGAATCTCAGCTCTTCAGGGGTCTTTTCTTGTAAATCTTTGTTTGATAATCTTATTGATAAGTCATCTGTTCCTTTGTTTCCTCTTCACATGAAAATTTGGAAATCGGGTGTCCCTCATAAAGTGAAGTTTTTCATGTGGTCCTTAGCTCATAGAGGTGTTATAACCAATGATCTATTCTAAAGGAGAAGGCCAAATCACTATCTTTGCCCTCAATGGTGTGTAATGTGCAAGAGGAGTTCGGAATCAACGGGTCATCTGTTTCTTCATTGCTCGGTGGCTATTCAGTTATGGCAGCGTCTATTTGACTTGTGTGATGTTAAATGGGTTGCTCCACGGGATTGCACACATATGCTTCTTGTTAAGTTTGATGGGTTCGGCGGATCTAAGCGAGCCAAGTCATTGTGGTCTTGTATTGTTTGTGCCATTTTCTGGATCATATGGTTGGAGAGAAATGCACGGATCTTTGATGAAAATGAGGCTGATTAGTTTCGTTGTGGGATAGGGCTGGATTTTTGGCATCTTTTTGGGCCTTTGTGTCTCCTTCTTTTAGGGGAATCCCTCTTTTTTTGATTTCTAGGGATTAGGCTGCTATTTGTAATTCTTAGTGTTTGGGTTTGCTTGTTTTTTCTCTTTTTATGTTGGCTGTGTTTTACTTTCATTATGCTCCTTTTCTCTGTATGAGGATTTCTCGTCCTCTTTTCTTTTTTCTTTAATAAATATATTTCGTTGTTGTTTCAAAAAATATGGGTTCAAACAAAGTCAAGTTGATTACACCTTATTTGTAAAACACTCCTCACATGGTAAGATCACAGCTCTTATTGTTTATGTTGATGACATTGTTGTGACAGGAGATGACATTGAGGAGATCCCTCAGTTGAAGGAATACTTAGCCAAGGAGTTTGAAATCAAAGACTTGGGCACTTTGAAGTATTTCTTAGGCATTGAAGTAGCTAGGTTCAAAGATGGTATCTTCATATGTCAGAGAAAATATGTACTTGACTTGCTAAAGGAAACTGGGATGCTTGGAGATAGATTATGTGATACATCTCTAAAACCAGGTCAGAAACTAAGTGAGGATCAAGAGGGAGAGCCAGTGGATAGGGGGAGATATCAGAGACTAGTGGGTAAGCTTATATACTTATCCCACTCACTTCCAGATGTTGCCATTGCAATGAGCGTGGTTAGCCAATTTATGTATACTCCTAGAACTTCCCATTTAGAGGCAGTTATGAGAATCTTGAGATACTTGAAGTTTTCTCCTAGAGAGGGCCTCTACTTCTCAAAACATGGCTATCTCAGTATGGAAGCATTTACTGATGCAAATTGGGCATGATCAGTCACTGACAAATGATTCACTTCTAGATACTGCACATTTGTTGGTGGCAATCTAGTCACATAACGAAGTAAGAAATATAATGTGGTTGCTTGATCTATGGATAAGGAAGAATTCAGGGCTATGGCTCAGGGGGTATGTGAGTTACTATGGATTAAACTATTGTTAGGAGACTTGGGAATTCATCAGACTGACTCCATGCGACTATACTGTGACAACAAGGCCGTAATCAACATAGCTCATTATTTACTACATCATGATAGAACTAAGCATGTGGAGATTGATAGATACTTCATCAAGGAAAAACTCACTAGTGGCACCATATGTATTCCATTTGTGAAGACTGGGGACCAACTAACTGATGTTCTCACCAAGGGACTAGGGAGCAAATCCTTTTATGGCATTCTCAACAAACTGGGTATGAGAGATATCTTTGCACTAGCTTGAGAGGGAGTGTTAGAATAAGAAATTGTTAGAATAGGAAATATTAGAATATGAAATATTCTTATTCCTTTTTAGTTGCTCAGAATTATGCCTGTAATTGCTCAATTATCAATATAAAAGGAAATAAAATCTAACTCATTTTCTAACTCTTTCTCTCCTCTAAACTTACAAGATGATCAATAAGTATATTGAAATAATTTAGATAAATTTAGAAAACCTATCAACTGTTCATTGTAGTGTAGATGCTCAACAGTTTTATACAAAATGATCTAAACAAAAACTTTAGAATGATCATTAGAGAGAGAGAGAGAGAGATACAAGGACTCATGATCTTGTCATGAACACAAAGACTGATTACGTAATAAGAAATATCACAATTGAATATGTATGTGTGTGTATAATAATTAAGTTCACTTGTTAATCAGTTAGATCATCTAAATGAAATAAAAGTAAAAAAGAAGTAGGATTTAAAGTCCTAACGTAACCCCTGACACCCACAACAAAAAAAGAAAAGAACTTCGGAATAAATACAACCAACAATTGCTTTCTTCCTGAATTAGTTAAATGAATGAAATTGGGTGATATTATGATGATACTAGGTAGCATAGATATGAATATGGAAGAAACTGATTGTTGAAATGATCATTAATAAATGCAACAGAATTACAAGCTATCAATTATTTGTTTCTAAATTGGAAAGTTTCATTGTTACATTGTGATTCAAACTAGAACGTCTAATAATTAAACAGAGAAGCATAGAGTATAAACTGAAGCTACAAATATATTGTGTCCCATAATTGGTGATTAATAACACAAAGCTTTGATCATGATGAATCAGGTAACAACAACAGACGGAGGCTCAATTCTATAATTAATAATGATTATCTTTCTAAAATGAAAATATAAATAGATTACAAAAAGAAACGTAGAATGTTTTTATATATAGTGTTGTGTACGTATGAAGAAGAGAAGAAAATAAATAAATAAATAAATAAAAAAGAAAAGAAGAAGAAGATGAAGAAGAAGAAAGACCTCCTCGGCAGAGACAGAGATCTCGTTAGCTTTCTCTTCAGCCTCCTGACGAATGAATCGGACCATCTGCTGTATCTGCTTCGATACATCGGCATCGTTCATCTTTTATATTTATCTTTGTCAGTCGAAAAACAAAGGATTGGTTCGGTTGATCGGAGCAGCGAGAGTCGGATGTTGCACTGGTTTGTTTGTGTTACTTTTTTTTTTGTAGCAGCCTCTCTCTCTCTCTCTCTCTCTCTTTCTCTCTCTCTCACTCTCGTTTCGTCTTCTTCGCGACTACACGAAGTTTCCGGTTTTGAATGGGAATAGGAGCGATCCAAATTCCTAGCGAATCTCGTTCTGACTATCGAACTGTCACTCGCACGTGTGTCCCAAACTTATGTTGTGTGTGCGCGCGCGCCCGCGCGTTGGTCCAATACCAACGATATCAAAGGGGATTTTATCTACATATATGAGTGATAATTCAGTGTTTCTGGAGTATGAACACGTGATACTTTATAAGATTTTAATTGATAAAAAGGTATTAAGATCCACAATTTATATTGCGGATGAGGAAACAACATGAGGCTAACTAATTGGTGATTAGTTTGGAGTATGGACACATGGTGCTCCGAAAATATTGAATAATTTCCCCTACATATATATTATACTTTCAATTTCTCAATATATTCTACTCAATTATTTAAAATTTTATGTTATTTTTAGTATATTTTATAATTTTTCTTAAATTACTTTTTAAGGTACATTCAAATAAAAATAAAGCCACTATGTTCAGATTTATAATATCGAATAATATTATTTGGTTTAGACTTTCATATTTGAATATATTTACTTTGTTCGGTAGTAAAGTAAATTTGCTCAGATCTAAAAATCCAAACAGTAATAAGATTAAACATGCTGAATTTTCATTTTTACATTTAAAAAAAAAAAAAAAAATCAAGAATTATACTTTGATATTTATGTGAATACTTTCCCCCTCTTCGATGGGTTACTTAAAAAAATAGGTTTCATTGTTATTCTCGTCCATTATTTGATTTTGTTTAAATTTTCTTTTATCCGCAAGGATAAGAAACAATGATGTTGATGATAATGATGAATTTTAGTAGGGTAATTTGGAGTTCTATAGTAAGGAGGAAGAAGAAGAAAACGAAGAGAAAATAATTGAAACTTAGAAAAGAAAATAAAGAATACATATATGTGGTTAGAGTGTATCATAAAAAATATATATTTTATTTTAAAATTTAATATGTGTTGTCCTTATTAATAAATTTACATTAAGATATAATAAAAATTAAAATTTTAATACTTTAATTAAGCCTACTTATTTCTTCTTCTTCTTCTTTTTTTTTGTTTTTGATGTAAATAGAAACCCCAATATCAAAGATTTATTGCTGGGCCGGTGACATCCCCCAAGATATAATTTAAATTTAATTTTTTTTTTTTTTTTTTAATCAAAGCCACCACACAGAGTATTACTATTAGTGTTGTTTTTAAGTATAGATTATTCAGAGTTGAGGGTTCGAGGTTCATTTTTTACTATAATAATTAAAGACGATTTGAACCAATTAAAGACCTACTTATATGACCACCAAAATAATGAAACAAAACAATAAGATATCCAATCCCCGTTCCTATCTAAAAATAATAATAATAATAAAAAATCCCCGTTATACAATCCCAGAGTTTATTTAGTCCACAAAAAGTGATCACAATTTTTGATGGCCAAGTCCAGTGAGGCCCGCGTCACTATTTAATTACAAAAAAAACAATAGCTAAATGTATTTTCATTGCAAATTTCAAGTCCATCTTTTCATGTCTCTAGATTTATTGTACACAATCCATGCAATGCAAGAGACAATATTTGCACAATTGGTTGTTGATTCCTTGGATTAATCAAGGAAAAACTACATGAAAAGAAAAATAAATGCTTTGAGCCATACATTGAATTTTTGTATTGTTATTATTATTTGTGCGTTTGTGCATTGCTGTGAATCAAGGAACAAAATACATGGGATTGGGAAGTTTGAAAGTTCGATTGCCGATACAATCCCCTTGAAGGTCACTCCACTGGTCTCCCACATTCCCCCATATCCTATAACCTTCTCCTTCCAGTTGCTTTCGAATTTCAGACTTGTATACCACTGCGCTTTGCCCCTTGTACGCCCTAGTTCTGTCATTTCCAATGCCAAAAGCCAATGGAAATTAACATGTATTATTGTATACTTGTGAAATTCTTGAATAATAGCTAGATCATTGCATGGATACATAATTGCTAGAATCGGATCCATTAATATAGCTAGCACATCATGAAGCGGCTTTCATATTGAATGTATACTCCACTAGAATTTGTGATATTAATAATATTTACAAAAGCCATTGTGTGTATATTTATATATTTTGCACCGCACCACAATAATGCATGTATATAGATGTGTCTTACCTCAAAATCAATCTTTCATAACCAATGAATCCCTGATTCTGCAAATTGTCAATGGTAGCTTGGCCAAGCGTAGCTTCATCTCTACCCGTAACAAGGAACACCTTAAATCCGCTTTCTATCAATTTGTTAAACAATTTTAAAACTGCAGGTATCGCTGTGCACCCTCCTCTCAGTGCCCACGCCTTAAATGCCTCTGGATCATATGGATCACACCTACATATATATTATGTACAATGGAGGGTTAATTAACTATATTGTTGGTCCCCAAACTTGATCACTTATTCAGATTTTTTTAGTTGCAAGTATATACCCATTAAATTTTTTATTTTTTTTTTCCCCATAGAAAAATGAGTGTGGTGAGAAATTAGATTACCTACCCGAATCGCTTTTCTTGATAGTAAAAGAGATTGGAGATGCAAGTGTCATCAACGTCAAAGATCCAAGCATCCAAGCCATCAGCAGAGAGATCTATAGCATCGACATAACTAGTGATCTGTTCCACGATGAAATTGAGATCATGGTGGTATTGGCCGCCAGTCATGTAATTCTCGATGTATCGCAAGCACTGAGTTGGCACAGTGCGCCATGCACCTACGTTGTTTGCCTCCACACCCAGCCTCCAGCTCAGACAATAGCTTGCACTGCCATCCAGTGGGTCGCTTGGTCTCGAGTAAGGCAGCCTTGTGCATCCTGACTTGGTGAAAGTGGCTAAGATTAAAAACACTAGCACCTCCCATATTCTCTGCATCATTTCTGAAACCATATATATATATGCTAGCTAGCTAGAGTTTGTTTTCCCTTCAAATACAAATCCATACACAAGACATTAGTACAACAGTAATAACAAATAATTCAACATGTATTTGTAATTTGTGTTAGAGAACATGCATGGATTTTGTTATCTTCTTTTGTGAGAGAGAGTAGTATGTTCTGATTTAATTTGAGCCTGTTCCACATTTTAAATAGTATGACATATGACTGTATCGATGCATATGCTAGTAGTGTTATTCAAAAGTATGCCTATTGTAGTTTTTCTTACAAATTAAGATGCTTGTCAAGTTAATCCTTAATTTTAGACAGGCCATCCAAATTTGGTGAAGTTAGTGATGCCTACACACACTCACACACACACACACAGAAGCATTTGGAGAGGAGAAGAGAGGGATTTTTATGGAGATGGATTAGCATGGTTGACATAGGAGGCATCGTTGGTGATGGATGAAAGCAGGAAAAGCAGGAATAGATGGATCACTGGGGATGGCAAAGAATAACAGACATGGAGTGCTGTGGGAGGGAGTTGAAGGAATGTTTTATGTTGCCTGAAACCCAAAGTGCCTATTTATAAGTTAAAAAAAAAAAAGGTCCATGATCAATGATTCCATTAATTTTCATATCTAGGCCTCTTTTTTTTTTTTTTTTTCAAAGGTGGGCTGGCTGGGAAGTGGGTAGCCTTTTTTTTTTTGGAACGAAGGAAGTGGGTAGCTGAATCCACAACTTTTGCAATGTATGTTGTTCGTTGGAGGATCAATTTCTCTGTTTATATCCCACATTGCACCCCCACTACATATATTTATAGCACTTTTCAATTATGAGTGTAAGAATTTTGTTGCCTACTGATAAATATGGTGGAAGTGTTCTGGTAATTCACGGCTCCTTCAAATTTTAACGTGGAAAAAGGAAATCATGAAACCAGACTTTGATGCTCTCCATTACATGTTTAGTGATTGTAAAATAGAAATGAAAATTTATAATTATTTTAAATTAAGAATATATCATTACACTTACCGTTAGATAATATAATGGAGGATCACAATCACATGAAATCACTCTGTTCAATTTTGTTCTTTGGTATCTGTTTGAATTATAATCATAATAACTTTAATCCTTAGGCCTCGTTTGGCAACTCAATATTTTAGTCTAAAACTCAAAAAGTCATTAAAAAAAATTGAAAAGTCAACAACTTATACTAAAAAGTCAAAGATTCTATTTTCTCTCTATTTTTTGCACATCTTTTCGTAAAAAATCATTCTAAACCTACTAATTTTTTTTTACCTCATATTAATTTTAGCCAAACAACTAAAAAATTACTAAAATAATTTGTTCCTAAATGAAGCCTTATTGTCAATTGCTTTCAATTTAGCTTCACTAAAAAATGATTGTACGGATGGCTTGCAAGATGAAAAGTCTGAGGCCAATGTGTTGTCCTCCAAAGACCATCCGACATCAAATTCATAGAACATGTGATTAGAGATAACATGAGTAAATAGTAAAAAAATTTCTTTCACGCATACTTTAGGCTTTTATGGAGTCGTCCTGGTATAGGGATCTTTGGGATTTTTAATTAAGGATAGGATTTCTGCTTGGATTGTTATGTTCTCTCTGTGACTTACTAGTAAGAATTTCTAACACCAGACAATAACATGTTTGTCATATAAAACTGGTCAATTTTAGACGTGTGTGACCTTGAAAATGACTCTATCAAAAAGGAGAATAGATGCCCAAATCATGTTTTAATTAGGTGTGTGGCAGACTCTATCGAATATGAGAATGGATGCCAAGTTATAATGCACACAAAAAAGGTATGTTATATTTACTTGTTTGGTCGGTTGGACAATAGCTAGCACATTGATGAGAATGACATATTCTTGAATATAATAACGTACTACAAAGTCTACTATTTAATTACTACTTGGGAATCAAGCATGACCTCGAAAGAGGTCCTCAGGGAGGATAAGCAGAGAAGCATGCATGAATGAATATAAATGATTATAACAAAGATGATCGATATGTTACACTCACTCGAAAGAAAGGCATATCATGCAAACCATACGGAAATGAAAAGAAATATATATATATATATGTGGGGATATATTTTCTATGTACCAACACGTGGCAAGGTGACGCCGACGTGTCAGCCGAGGTGCCACGTGTCGTGGTAGTTATGCCGAGGTGATCTCAGAGTTGCCGAGGTTATCTTCGAAGATACCGGAATCCGAGATAAACGGATAAGGGACAAGAGTCTTAAGATGAAGAAAGACTTCAGGATGGATAAGGGTAATATTCTTAGGGAGTTTATCCTTATCTCTTGAGAAATCCAAAGTAAGCACTAAATTGGAGTCCATAGAAGTCAAGCTTCTAGTAGGACTAGGATTAAGTAAACTATAAAAGAGAGGCACCCCCGTAGGTCTAAAGTATGCTTTTTATACTCAAGCTTGTGAGTTAAATAATTGATTATCTTTGAGAGATATACTGACTTGATCTTCGGAGTGCCCCCGGGTGGAAGAACCACTGCCGGAGCCTTCTCTTTCTGTGCAGGATAGCAGGGTGCCATTTATTCTACCAGTGTTCTACAGCTGAATTACTATACGGGTAGTGTGATCGGAAAATCACTCACACAATTTGGCACCGTCTGTGGAAAAGAAAGACAAATAGATGGCCAATAACGCACAGAAAGAAAAGATTGGGGACGGCACTCCCGCTGGGAGCAAAAGACCTATTGACCTCGATATCGAAGAGACAACATAACACGTAAACTCATCACGAGGCAGCGTCGGCCAGAAGGGTGACACTTCAAAGAAGACGGATCAGAGCAGATACTACAACGAAGACAACCTCCAGGTATGGAGGGACAGGTGCCTACGGAGGGATGAAGAAGTAAAAGAGATGGCAGACAAGCTGGCAGACCTACAATCAGTCGTCAACTTCATGATGTAAAACAACATCATGCAGCCGCCATACCCACTACAGGACACACCAATGCCAGCAACCAATGCCTAGAAGCAAGGGCAGAAAACAATTCCTGAAGCCCCTCAGTACACTAGGAGCAGAAGACACTCTCACCGGCCTTTCAGGGAAGTCGGACGAGAGGAGCCGAGGAGAGAAGAGTCCCAAAAGACATATCACACAAAGGACGCAGAACCTAAGAAACATCGACATTATCAAGGACAGGCATTATGCTTTGACACAACTCATAAGGAGAGATCAAAAAGGGCCCACCACGAGGCCGAGATGAGCAGAATGCAAAGAAATCAAGTCAAGAGGAGCAGCTCGGCGAACGACGGAGCAGAGAGGACTTGAGAAACTACCTTAAGAGGAGGCAACAGAACGGAGATGCCGAGGTAACCTCACCCGACAAGCCGAGGATGTCATTCTCGGTAAAATTAGACAAGTTCGAGGCGCCGAAGAGATTCAGTATGTCGAGGTTTTAAATATACGATGGTAAGTCAGACCCTAACTTCCATGTGGGATTATACTTGAACTCAATGGCATTATATAGCGGGAACGAGCCGTTACTCTGCAAAGTGTTCCCCTCATCCTTCGGGGAGATTGCATCAGATTGGTTCCACAAGCTCCCAAAGGGAAGCGTGAAGACTTGGGAAGGCCTGGCCGAGATGTTTGTGGCTAGGTTCGTGACAAATAAATTACAGCCATTGAGGGTGGACGCATTGATGGCTCTAAAGATCAGCAAGGATGAAGGCCTTAGGGCCTATGCAAAAAGGTACTATGAGGTGTTCAACCGAATACCCGAATGCAACTAGGAAGTAGCGGTCGTTTCTTTCAAGAACGGCCTGAAAGATAATTGTCCACTTCGAAAATCTTTGGCAAAGACATTGCCGAAAAGCATGGAAGAGCTCATGGCAAGAATCGAGAAGTATGCCAGAGCCGAGGAGGATATATCAGGGAATAAGGAGGTAAAGCGGGAAAAAAGCGGCTCATAAGCGAAATTTGAGGTAACAACGGATTCAACAAATCGGAGACAGAGTTGAGGGGTAAGCAAGCAGTGACGATTGTATTCCGAATTCCCGTTCACAAAGTCCTAGATCAAATTCGAAATCAGCTCTATTTCAGGGCACCAGCAAAGGCCCTAGGAGAATATATGGGAAGGAACGTTGGTAGGCGTTGTGCCTACCACAATGAAGAGGGGCACCCAACTCAGGGCTGCAGAGCCCTAAGAGCACACTTAGAGGACTTAGTGAGACAAGGCCATCTGAGGGACCTTGTCGATGAGGCCAGAACAAGAGAGGAACAGGCAAGATTGCCTCAACAGCCAAGATCCGCCTCCCAAAGACAAAGAACAACAAAAGTGTGGGTCCACTAGGTGGTTAATGTAATTCACTCACAATTGAAAAAAAACAACATCTGAGAAACCTCACAAAGAAAAAAAACAATCTGAACGGAAAAGGTAAGACACCTATAACATGTGAACCAGGTCGGACAGAAAAGACCTCGGTTTGAAGAATGCCAGGGACTGATGATAGCTTTTACTGAGGCCGACCTAGAGATGGTCCAGCATCCGCATAATGATGCCTTGGTAGTATCCCTTCAAGTTGGGGAGTGCCAAGTAAAACCCATCCTGATTGATCAAGACAGCTCTTGCGACATCATGTACGTTAGATGTTACAAGGAGCTGGGCCTTCACCCAGATGACATGGAGGGATCCAATGGCCTAATGGTTGGCTTCAATGGAATGCCGACGTGGCCATTAGGCGCAACAAGCTTGGAAGTACAAGTCGGCACAAAGAAAATCAAGACAGAATTCATTGTGATTGACACGCCCTCGCCATATAACATCATCTTGAGGAGGCCATGGTTGCATGCAATGGGGGTAGTTCCCTCAACATTGTATCAACTATTGCGGTTCCCAACAGAGCTTGGGATTGAAGAAATCAGAGGGGATCAGCTGCAGGCAAAAACTTGCTCTATGGCAGCAATGAAATCAACCTGGAACATTCGAGAGCCAAAGAAGACAGAAATCAAATACGAGGACATGAAGGTCCTAGATGATGTCGGCAAGGAGCCGGCCGAGAAAAGTGAAGAAGCATTGAAAAAAATCCTCGTCCAGGAGGGCGATGAAGAACGCTTCTTTCTTCTCGGCTCGGGCTTAGCCGAAGAAGACGAAAGAGAGCTGGAAGCTTTTTTAAGAACAAACATTGAGGTGTTCGTTTGGACACCTTATGAGATGCCTAGCATTGACCCCGAGGTCACATGCCACAAACTGAACGTCGACAGGTCAGCCAAGCTTGTAATACAATGAGCCAAAAGACCAACGTTGATACACGTTGAAGCAGTGGAGGAGGAAGTAGACAGATTTCTAGAGGCTAGGGCCATTAGAGAAGTCAATTATCCGACATGGCTATCAAACACTGTGGTAGTAAAGAAAAAGAACGGTAAATGGAGGGTCTGTGTAGATTTTACAAGTCTAAACAAAGCCTGTCCCAAAGACAACTTTCCTCTACCCAAGATTGACCAGTTGGTGGACGCCACATTTGGACATGGAAGGATGAGCTTCCTAGATGCTTATAGGGGGTACCACCAGATAGCCATGTACCTCCCAGATGAAGAAAATACAGCATTTATCACCCCAAAAGGCCTATACTGTTACAGAGTAATGCCCTTTGGGCTGAAAAACGCAGGGGCAACTTACCAAGGGTTGGTAACCAAGATGTTCAGACACTTGATTGGCCAAACAGTAGAAGTTTACATCGATGACATGGTCGTGAAGACCAAGGAGCCTAGGGGTTATCTTTCCGACCTAAAAGAGGTCTTTGAAATCCTCAAAACATATCGGCTCCGACTCAACGCATCGAAGTACGCGTTTGGAGTTGGATTTGGTAAGTTCTTGGGATATCTGGTGACAAGAAGGGGCATTGAGGCCAGCCCAGATTAGATCAAGGCCATCCTAGATTTACAGAGCCCGACATCGGCAAAACAGGTACAGATGCTTACCGGAAGGGCCGCAGCCCTAAACAGGTTCATAAGCCGAAGCTCAGATAAATGCAAACCTTTCTTTAACCTGGTAAAGAAAGCCACGGATTTCCTTTGGACAGAGGAATGTGAGGCCGCGTTGGCCGACCTAAAAAAGTATTTGACTAGTAAGTTAAGCACTATTGGTTATCTTTGAGAGATATGGAGTACTGATTTGATCGTCGGAGTACCTCCGGGTGGACGAGCCACCGCCGGAGACTCTTCTTTCTATTGCAGGTCAGACATGTGTCATCTATTCTGCCGGTGTTTTTCAGTTGAGTACTAGTTTGGTAGTGTGATCGGAAATTGACACACACAATATATATATATATTCGTTGCTAATAGTAATAATAAGTAATGAAAAGAAATTGTAGAGTAGCTTTCATGATCAATATGTGTCACACACATAGACATGGTATAACTTGGTGGTTCACCCCATATCTAGCTATTATACCAATTATTATACTCCGGCAAGTTAAAAACATTCCAACTGACATAGCACTGCAGTAACATCTAGTTGAGAAGGTTAATGAACCAACTAAGAGAGAAAATCACAAAGCAAAGAAAAAATGGGAAGTGGAAATGGCATCAGACAGCAAATTAAAATGGGGTTGGTGGCGAGTGAGTGGTTGGTCGGTCGGTCGGTTGAGTTAATAGTCTAATTGTAGACTTATTAGACAGAAGGAAGTCCAAAAGTGGGAATACAGTCAGAGGCCAATGAAGCTCTTCCCTCACTTGCCGATGCCATTAATGTCCAACATATTTTCCAACTATCCTAAAAATGACATCCCCTAACGCATTCTTAAGCAATTCGATTAGTGGAAGGAAAATGCTAAACTAATGAAATTCGTTGGAGAAGACATTATTACATAGAATACATATAATTAAACCTCACAACCATAAAAAAGTCGAGACTAATTTCGATTGGTTGGTGCGTAGGGTGGTGTGGGAATTTGGCTGACATTTTATTCAAAATAAATTTTTAAATGGCAACGCTTCATGATCTCATGCTAATAGTAATGACAATATCATAATGGATTATTTATAGGGTAAATTACACTTAACTCTCCTCAGGCCTTTAACAATTATAGAAATCTCTTCTATATTTTTAATAATTACACTAACTTTTCATATTTTTGAAACTATTATCAAGACCTCTTCAATCTGTTAAGTTTATAAAAACAACATTACTTAGAAGTGAAAATTATCATATTATCCTCTGATTTGCACGTGAGAGGCAAAAATATTCATGAACCAAGAAGCCTCATTCATTATCAATATGGGCAAATTACACTTACCTCTATCCTGAGGTTTTGCATATGTATTATCAAAAATTCATACATATTTTAACATTATTTAATAAAATTCTTAAATTTCATACAATATTAAATAAAACCCTTAAATTATTAAGACATTATTAATGTTAGAAAACTTCACTATATAAACAATGTAAAATTTATCATTTAAAATAATAAATTAATTATTTTTGAATTTTTTTAGGTTAAAATAAATAGATTTATTTATTTTTCGTGCAATTTGCATTATTTATTAATTCATATGTAAAAAAAATTATTATTTTATATTTTTTCAATCATAAATTATTTTAAATTTTAATTTTAATTTTTGAATTTAAAAAATATATTTAAATACATAAATTATTTTTATGATTTTATAATTATTTTTTCACTCTTAATGTTTTTTTTTTTTTGGATAGGATATTAATTCTCCCCGTTGAACAACCAACCAGCCCGACTGAAAAGCATTTCATTATTCATCATGTCTTTGTGGTAATTAATTAATAACTAGGTGAGGTGAGGTGAGGTGAGGTGAGGCGAGGCGAACAGCAAAGTTACCTTACCTTGTAAAGACAAGAATGATCCCAGCGCTTGAAGGACTCCATAACCATGGAAGATTAGTAGTAAGGTTGTGGGGACAGGCGGAACAACATTGGCGTGGAAGTCATTGGGATTGGAGCCCTGCAACAGCTGCTTGAGGCTCAACCTTCCCCATGTCGATTTGGATTGGGCGGTGATCGTGGACGATCTCCTGGATTTCCTTCGAGATTGGCGGACTGAGGTTGGATTTGTGGCGGCGACAGAGAGAGAGGAGGAAGAGGATGAGGACCACAATTGTTCGGTAGATCCGTTTCGGCCGATCATTTGATTCCAATTCAACATGGAGATCAGATTTCTTGCAGTAATTTCAACCCTGGTATTGTTCAATCGAAATCGGATAATGCCACGGATCATCACAGCGAGGTCTCTCCTCCACATGATGAGATGAGATGAGATGAGATGCGCGAGAGAGAGAGAGAGATTGAGAGAGAAATTGATGAGACATACATAGAGAGAGAGAGAGAGAGAGAGAGAGAGGATAAATAAATTAATGGTGTTTTATATTATATTATTATACAGAAGAAGATAGAGAAAGAAATAATAGTTTAGTTTTTATTCTTAGACGAAGAAAATTTTAAATATAGATCTAAAATTAGAGTTATTTTTGTTATTGGGTTCAAAGTCCGGCCCAAACTCAACTCCGCCCAACTTATATCCGGCAGGCACTGAGTTGGATGTTGTTTGTTGTTCTTGGCGGTTGGTTACTGTCAAGTCTTCTCAACTGAAGTGAAAAGTGCACTAGTGCAGTGTGTATATGTATATATGTATATGGTATCGTATGAAGACGACCTCAAAGGCGACCTCTTGAAGCCGTCCGCCACTCCGAGGTTTGAGGCTAATCGTATCGGAGAAGCCCCACCTTGCGTATAAATTCTATGTATGTTCTTCTATTCTTATTATTTTAGCTATCGTCTTATGAATACCCTTAATTGAGGATTAGTTTGCTTCCAACTTGGGTCTCATTATAGAATTCAAAATTTACTGTTTTTATTACCTCCATACATACATACATACATACATACATACATATATACCTGAGATCAATTTTGCATTTAGGGTTTAACACAACGAAGTGCCACTTGTTTTGGTTTGGCACAATTGTGGTGGGGCTTTGTTGGTTTAAATTTGAGTCTGTTTTTTGTGTTGTATATTTTACAACTTGTAAGACCATCCAATAGTTCATCAAATTTAAATTTGATGAAAAAACTTACTTTTTACTACTTTAATGGTTCACCAAATCTTTCATCAAATCTAAGATTTCTCATAACTTTCATTTGATTGAGGATAGATGTGCCTTTTATCAAATCACTGTTCATAACCATTAGATTTTCATCACTGGATGTCTCCGGATGATCACCTCAAGGCAAAAATTTGTAAAAAATTTACACTGGCAAGACATCTGCCTGGCTGACCCTCTAGATGACCACCTCAAAGCAAAAATTTGTACAAAATTTACACTGATTGGTTGACCGGCTGGACATCCGTCCAGTCGACCGGTGTTCTAATGAAGCTTCAAAAACCTCTATCGGAGCACTTGATATCAAATAGACCTTTTTACTCAAATTTGGTGAAAATTTTGATGCATCGTTGGAGATGCTCTAAGTCCTCAAATTTAGGCTTTTGAATTCTTGGATATTTAGTTTTGCTCTACTCAACATACTGTCATTGTGGTAGAGCCTACTGTTTTGGGATTAATTAAGCTCCCAAAGAGGTAGAATTTAGAGTTGGCTATTACTAAATTCTTGTCGACAGTATAGAAGGTTTTTATTCATCAAAAATGATTGGTAGCTTGAATTTGAGTTTGCTCAAAAATCCGAATTTGTGCTTGTTGCTCGATCGCCCGGATGACCACCCTGATGACCGGTGCAACACTTGTCAACCGCGACTGTCACCTTCTTGTTGGACGACCGGCAAGCCAAAATTCAGACAATTCAAGCAAGCCAAAATTTGGACGACGCAGTATTGCTCTTCATATGGCCTGGAAAAACTCTTATTAGTGGAGGTCTTTCTTGTCTTCATTTTATTCTTGGTCTTGGATATTATTAAGTTGGGTTTTACCAGTTTACGCAATCTTAATTTTTTGGTTTATAATGCAATAACTTGTTGTAGGCTATAGAATGCTCACAGAGAACTTGGAAGTTATAACATAATCATAGATTGCTCACAGAGAATTTGTAACTTATAACATTATCCTAGAAAGTTCACACACAACTTATGTTGACATTGCCAGTGTAGTTCAGTTACATGACCGGCTTCTACAGAAAGCTTCCAAATCTTATCGCCCAAACAACAGAGCCATTACATGTAGGTGTTGTCGAAGAGCTAAAATTGATTGATAGACCTACAGTTTTTGCGGTTTCACCATCTTCTCCAGTCAAAGGTCCCAAGTTTCCCATTTTCAGCATAGACTTCTTAAATTCCTCAAAAAAGATTGCCGGATTATTTGCATAAGATTCAACAATTTCCCGTGTCTGATCATCTCCAGTGACGAGGATCTGGTCGGAGGAGAACAATCCCTCCCCAGAAATTAGGTTAACATAGTACTGGTTATCAAATGTTGATGGGGTCACAAGATCAAGATGTGCTAGTGTTGTGTTGCTGTTTGATTCTGAGCATAGCTGCTGGAGTGACTGCAGGAAGTCAACATTTATATCTGGGCTATTTGAGTTGCTATTAACATTCGGCCTAGAGCTGAATGTTGAGCAACGAGCTTTTCCCATCGTGTGTGCCCCTGCCCAAATGAAGTGAGAGAGTTGTTCTTTTGGAAACCAAACATTTACTCGCAATGAAAATTATGTTACCTGAGAGTGCGACCATGTCATTAAGTGTGAAGTCAACATTTTGGAACTTGGTCACTAGTGTGGCCACGCTAGAATTAGGTCCCGGAATGTTTTTGTTTGCTGCTGTTATGCTAGCAGTCAAGCTGTCCCTCCTTCCCATCTGGACTTCCCAACCTGGCCCACCTGACTGCAAATTTTTTCAGTTAAGACATGATTAAATTGGAATTTGGTCACTGCATATTGATTAGTGCATATATAGAGCACAAATATTTGAAGTAATGGAAGTCCTACTCCATATTACAGCAAGTTCACATTCCTCAGGAGGAGAGTGGAAATGGCTGACATCACATACCAGAGTAACCGAGTCCCTGGCTACAGTAGCAAGTATATCAGCACAAGAGACTGTCTCAGGACAAATAGATTCGAGATCAGATTTTATTCCATCAATCACTTCAAACCCTCTCAGAGAATTCAAGTTTGGTGCTGCAGTTTTTTCACCAATGAAACTCGGCGTGTCGTCTAACAGCACTGATGCACCACATCCCTGAAAAACTTGCAGACCACCTTTGTTCGTTAGTATTATAATGCTTTAAAAGCAAAATAGTAATCCTATATTCACTGAGAAATCCCACTAGAAAGTGTTCATAATGCAGTACTGGCAACATTGCATTGAGGACACTTTTCCAAAAAATTTATGGGCAATCATTAGGAAAGGGGATAAGATTATGTTAGTTAAACTAGTTATTGAAGGGAATATAGTGAACGTTATTAGTGTATACACCCCTCAAGTAGGATTAGATGATCAGAGTAAGAGGGATTTTTGAGAGCAAATAGATAAGATCTTACAAGAGATACCCGCAGGAGAGAACCTGGTTATAGATGGAGATTTTAATGGCCATGTAGGCATAGATAAACTAGGCTATGAAAGGGTACATGGTGGATACGGTTTTGGTGACAGAAATGAGGCTGGAGAGAGTATATTAGATTTTGCATTAACTTCTGATCTAGTGGTGGCCAATACTATGTATAAGAAGAGGGTATACTATGTATAAGAAGAGAGAGGAGCATTTGATAACCTTTAAGAGTAAGTCAGTTAAGAGGCAAATAGAATACTTCTTAGTGAGAAAAGTGAACCGCCTAAAATGCAATGATTGTAAGGTGATTCTTGGAGAGAGCCTGGCTTCTCAACATAGGATTTTGGTACTAGATTTAGGTTTTAGAGGGCAATACCAAGTTAGGAAGAATGGTGGGCGTCGTAGGACGAGATGGTGGGACCTAAAACGTGATAAATTAGAAATATTTAAGAATAGAATGGACACGGAAGGTACTTGGGACTTGGCAGATGATGCTAACACTATGTGAAACTTAATGACCAATTGTATGAGGAGAATCTCAAGGGGAGTGCTTGGAGAGTCGAAAGGGACGGGACCCAGCTTGAGGGAAACTTGGTGGTGGAGGGAAGAGGTTCAAGCGGTAGTTAAGGCAAAAAAATAGTGTTTTAAAAAGTGACAGAAAGATAGAACTGAGGAAAATCTTAAGAGTTATAGATTGGCTAATAAGGATGTTAAAAAGTAGTGAGAGAGGCTAAGTTGAAAGTTTATGATGACCTATACGCTGGACTGGATAGTAAGGAGGGAGAGAAGAGGGTATACAAATTTGCTAAGATACGGGAGAGGAAAACAAGAGATTTTAATCAAGTTAAGTGCATCAAGAGTGAGGATTCTAAGGTATTGATGAAGAATGAAGAGATTAAGGAAAGATGGAAGAACAATTTTGAGAAACTATTAAATGAGGAACATGGAGGTACGACAATAGGGGAAGAAATAGTCGGTAATACGAGAAACCAAGACTTTAGGTTCTATCGCAAAATTAGGAACTTTGAAGTGGAGATTGCACTTAAGAAAATGAAATCAAATAAGGCTTTAGGACCCGATGATATCCCTATTGAAGCTTGGAAGTGTTTGAGTAAAAAGGGGGTTGCTTGATTGACTAGGTTGTTTAGCAAAATTTTGTTAACTAGGAACATGCCAGATGAGTGGAGAAATAGTATTTTAGTGCCAATCTATAAGAATAAGGGTATGTCCAGAATTGCAACAATTATAGAGGAATCAAGTTAATGTGTATAATGAAAGTGTGGGAGAGGGTGATGGAACGATGATTGCGAGATATAATAAAGGTGTCAGAGAATCAATTTGGGTTTATGTCTGGCAGGTCAACAATGGAAGTGATTTATCTTTTGAGGAGAGTAATAGAAAAATATAGAGAAAAGAAAAGAGACATTCATATGGTGTTTATCGACCTTGAGAAAGCATACGATAGAGTATCCCAGGATACAATATGGTAGGTATTAGTAGTGTTGTGAAAAGCGCGCCTAGGTGCAAGGCGCAGCGAGGCGCACCCATTGCGCCTGAAGGGGACCCAGGCGAGGCGTGTTTGAAGAGTCGTGCGCCTTGGATGCGATTTGGACTAGGTGCCTCAAGGTGCAAGGTGCGAGGTGCGAGCCTAAGGGGCCTTTTTTTTTTTTTTTGTTTCTTGAATTTGATCTAACAGCTGGACACGAAATTTGGACACGGTAGCGAGAAGAGTACACGAAAGAGAAGAAGAGTAAAGGAGAACAAAGGAAAGAGAAGAGTAAAGGAGAACAAACCTGGTTAGCGACAACTTCGACAAACCTTCCTTCGACTTTGCCGACTTCTTCTTCTTGATTTCAACGACCTCCCATCGATTTCGTCTTCTCAACTTCGACGACTTGACCTCCCTTCAACTTCGATCGCTCTCTCTATCTCTCTAGCCTTCGCCTCTCGCCAACTTGCGATCTTTCTCTCTCTTCTCTCTTTCTCTCTCTCGGCTTCTCTTTGTCTTATCTAGCCTCTGTTTAGTTCTTATCTTAATATGTATGTGTATTAGTATATATATATAAGTATAAAATAATTTTACCTATATCTTATATAATATATATATAAGTATATTATATCTTACATCTTATATAATATATATTTATACATATTAATAAAAAAACACAAATATATGTATGTAAATAAAAATAAAAAAATTAATAAGAACATATTATTTAAAAAAATTGTCTTAGTACTATGAATGATTAGTGTATCTTAATTTATCTATTTTTTACTAAGACTGTGCACCTTACTTCAATAAAGCTTGCGACTCTCGCCTTGCGCCTAGGCCCCGAGAGACCTTAAGCGCCTTAGTGCGCTTTGAGCCTTTAAAAACACTGGGTGTTAGAGAAGAAAGGGGTGACAAAAGATTATATTGATATGATTAGAGACATGTATGAAGGGGTGGTGACCACTATTAGATCGCCTGTTGGAGAGACAAATAAAATTTTTATCACTATAGGGTTACACCAAGGATCTACCTTTAATCTTTATCTTTTTGCTTTAGTTATGGATGAGTTGACGAGAAATATTCAGGATGACGTGTCATGGTGTATGCTTTTTGTAGACGATATTGTGTTAGTGGATGAGACTAGAGAAAAAGTTAACACAAAGTTGGAGATTTGGAGAAAAGCTCTTGAATCTAAAGGATTCCGGATAAGTGGAACTAAGATAAAATACATAGAGTGTAAATTTAGTAATAGTAACAATGAAAGTAGAGGAGAAGTGAAGATTGGGAACTAAGAACTGCCTAAGAGTGAACATTTTCGTTATTTAGGGTCGATTATCATAACAGCAAGGGAGATTGATGTGGATGTGGCCCATAGGATTAAGGTGAGATGGTGTAAGTGGAGAAGTGCGTTTGGGGTACTGTGCGATAAACGAATTCCCACTAGACTAAAAGGTAAGTTCTATAGAATGGCTATTTAACCAGCAATGTTGTATGGAACGTAGTGTTGGGCAACCAAGAAACAACATGTAGATAAGATGAGTGTGGTTGAGATGAGGATGCTAAGGTGGATGTGTGGCAAGACTAGACAAGACATAATTAGGAATGAGTATATTCGGGAATGGGTAGGAGTAGCATCGATAGAAGATAAGTTGAGAGAGAATCGATTGAGATGGCTTGGTCACATTCAACGGAGACCAACAGAGGTAGTAGTGAAGAGATGCAATACTGTAACGGTAGATGAGAGTGTTAGGGGACGGGGTATGCCTAGATTAATATTGGCTAGCGTTGTAAATAAAGATATGGACTTACTTAATTTGACTAACGAAATGGCCTTTCTGTGTGGAGAAAGATTCATGTAGCCGACTCTATTTGATGGAACTTAAGGCTTGGCTTAGTTTGGTTTGGTTTTACAAGGAAAACAGGAATAATAAGCATAATATATAGCATGACTTGGAGGCGCTTGGTCCGGATGGGTTTACTATTTCATTTTTTCAACAGTGTTGGAGGGTGGTGAAGTTGGAGGTGTTGGCTATGTTTGAGCAGTTTCATCAGTCAGGTGAATTTGAGAAAAGTCTTAATGCTACATTTATTGCCTTGATTCCCAAGAAGGGGGGAGGGCGGAGGATATTAGAGATTTCCGGCCTATTAGTCTTTTGGGGAGTGTGTATAAGGTGTTGGCTAAAGTTTTGGCGAATTGTTTGCGCGGTGTGTTGGTAGGGGTGGTATCGGAATCCCAGAATGCTTTTTTTGGGGGGGGGTAGGCAAATCTTAGATGCAGTTCTTGTGGCGAATGAATGTGTGAATTCGCGGTTGCGTCAAGGGAATGAGGGGATTATTTGTAAATTAGATATTGGGAAGGCCTACGATAATGTGAATTGGGAATTTTTGATGTATTTGTTGGAGAGGATGCGATTTGGAGAGAAGTGGCGGCGTTGGATTTTGTTTTGCATTTCTACTGTGCGAATGTCAGTTTTGGTTAATGGTTCCTCGGCAGGATTTTTCCCGACTCATCGCGGGCTGCGGCAGGGGAATCCTCTATCTCCTCTGCTATTTATTCTAGTTATGGAGGCTTTGGGGCGTTTGTTGGTTAGGGCGGTGCAAGCAGGTTTGTTGAATGGATTTGAGGTAGGAGTGGCTCCGGGAAATGTGATGGTGTCTCATTTGTTTTATGCAGATGACGCGCTTATTTTTTGTGATGCGGAAGAGGCCCAGATTGGCCATTTGAGATGTGTGTTGTTGTGTTTTGAGGCAGTGTCCGTGTCACGACCCGCTCCCCGTACCTAAGGGTTAGGCATCGTGATGGCCAGTAACTGGGGTTACCTCCGGCCAAATCTATAACAAATCAATAAACGCAAGTGGAAGAAATATTTAAATATGGGTACTAAAATAATCATCGGAGTTTCTATTTTTATTACAAAATATATTGACCAAAAAGGCCGATATTTACATATAAAAAGTACATTAATAAAAGTGCTCTGTGCCTACTCCACACGCTGATCTTGACATGCCACCTGAAAGTGGTAAAAAAACTATAAGCTTATGGCAGAGTGAGAAATATTATACTAAGAGTATAAGGCATAAAATTCACCATGGATCATTAATTGGGCCAAAAAGAGTTTGATACATATAATACACAAATCATTTGCCATGTACCTCAGATCATTTAATACATATAATACGAAAATCATTATACAACCATAACCACGGTACATCACTAAGTGCCAAGCACTACACTGGTCAATGGATCCACGACAATCACTGGACTACAGAGTGGTCAATCACTAAGCCAATGGTTATTTAAGTCCCCCAAGGCATGGGACATCACGAAGCCAATGGTTATTTAAGTCCCCCAAGGCATGGGACTCCCGTGGTGGTATTCACAAAATATATATTCATATAAGGTCATAGCCAAATATTATTTAAAAGCAAAACAAACATATCTATGGGTTTTCTTTTAAGAAAATAGAGTTCAGAAGATAAACCACGTCATTGAAACCTTTATAAAACATAATAGTTTATAAACTATCACTTGTATAAAATAGATTTTGGTAAGTCAAAACATAAGTAAAATACATTTTGGTGACTCAAGATATAATATAACTCACCTTAACTTTAATATCTTACTCTTTCTTTCCACTGCTAAAGACCTTTTTATCTTCCACTAATTTTTCCTCCCTTTCCTCTCTTTCTTTTCCTCTCTTCTTGGTTTTCTTTTCTTCTTTCCTGGGCACTTCGCCCCTTAAATACAAAGGCAGCCGTGGGCACCAAGCCACGGCTGCTACGTGTCGCGCTCCCAATTAATTTACAGATTCGATAATTAATTATATAGATTCGTTCTTATCCTTAATAGATATTTAAGATAATTACCTTTTGACTCAATAATTTAATATAATTATATAAATAATTTAATTCTTAAATAAATTACATTTTATCTTATACTAACAGAAAATTAATTATTATTTATATTATCTATATTATTATTATTTATATTTTGATCCATAAACTTGTAATAATTATATTATTTTACAAAATTACACATAATAATATATAATAAATTATATATTTTTTTAACTGAGATTAAATAATATTAGTATAAATTTTATAGCATAATTAAAAATTTGGGATGTTACAATCTTCCCTCCTTTTAAAAATTTCGTCCTCGAAATTTGTTACAGGTGTAAGCTACCCGCTGCGTACTCTGATAAATATATATATATATATTAGATGATTAATCTGATAGAAAATAGTATCTCAAAAAAAAAACTTTACCAAAAATAACTCACTATCTAGTTGTCAAAAATTAGTTTGGGCCGAAATGAGAAATAATGGGTGACTTTTAAAAAAAAATTCACTCGTTTTATTTACGATAAAAATAAATAAAATAAGCACACAATGACAGAATTATATGCAAGAATTGAAAATTTTGAGATGAACTTTTCATTGATGGGAAATAGTTTCAAAATTAGTATCTTTAAAATTTGAACCCACTTTTTAAAAAAAACATCAAAATAAATTTTTTTTTTTTTGAATACTAAACTGAAAATTACATGTATTTAATTATATTATAATTTTGGTAGATGCTTGAACCTGACATTCTTCTTTTCTTATCCTTTTTTTTTTTTTTTACTAGAATAAATATAAATTATATTTAATATTCTTCACAAATTTGGCACACTAAAAAAAAAATTTATTCTATATATATAATCATATAAAATTATAATATAATTAAATCGACGAACAAGATATAATAATTCGGTACTAATTACCCGCTATCCCACTTCTTAAACATGCATGTGTCCTATGCTCCAATAATGATTTTTTTTTTAAAAAAAAAAAAAAAAAACCATTGCTCTGATACCATTTGTCACGACCCGCTCCCCGTACCCAAGGGTTAGGCATCGTGATGGCCAGTAACTGGAGTTACCTCCGGCCAAATCTATAACAAATCAATAAACGCAAGCGGAAGAAATATTTAAATATGGGTACTAAAATAATCATCGGAGCTTCTATTTTTATTACAAAATATATTGACCAAAAAGGCCGATATTTACATATAAAAAGTACATTAATAAAAGTGCTCTGTGCCTACTCCACACGCTGATCTTGACATGCCACCTGAAAGTGGTAAAAAAACTATAAGCTCATGGCAGAGTGAGAAATATTATACTAAGAGTATAAGGCATAAAATTCACCATAGATCATTAATTGGGCCAAAAAGAGTTTGATACATATAATACACAAATCATTTGCCATGTACCTCAGATCATTTAATACATATAATACGAAAATCATTATACAACCATAACCACGGTACATCACTAAGTGCCAAGCACTACACTGGTCAATGGATCCACGACAATCACTGGACCACAGAGTGGTCAATCACTAAGCCAATGGTTATTTAAGTCCCCCAAGGCATGGGACATCACTAAGCCAATGGTTATTTAAGTCTCCCAAGGCATGGGACTCCCGTGGTGGTATTCACAAAATATATTTTCATATAAGGTCATAGCCAAATATTATTTAAAAGTAAAACAAACATATCTATGGGTTTTCTTTTAAGAAAATAGAGTTCAGAAGATAAACCACGTCATTAAAACCTTTATAAAACATAATAGTTTATAAACTATCACTTGTATAAAATAGATTTTGGTAAGTCAAAACATAAGTAAAATACATTTTGGTGACTCAAGGTATAATATAACTCACCTTAACTTTAATACCTTACTCTTTCTTTCCACTGCTAAAGACCTTTTTATCTTCCACTAATTTTTCCTCTCTTTCCTCTCTTTCTTTTCCTCTCTTCTTGGTCTTCTTTTCTTCTTTCCAGAGCACTTCCCCCTTATATACAAAGGCAGCCGTGGGCACCAAGCCACGGCTGCTACGTGTCGCGCTCCCAATCAATTTATAGATTCGATAATTAATTATATAGATTCGATCTTATCCTAAATAAATATTTAAGATAATTACCTTTTGATTCAATATTTTAATATAATTATATAAATAATTAATTCTTAATTAAATTACACTTTATCTTATACTAACAGAAAATTAATTATTATTTATATTATCTATATTATTATTATTTATATTTTGACCCCTAAACTTGTAATAATTATATTATTTTACAAAATTACACATAATAATATATAATAAATTATATATTTTTTTAACTGAGATTAAATAATATTAGTATAAATTTTATAGAGATTAAATAATATTAGTATAAATTTTATAGCATAATTAAAAATTTGGGATGTTACAATTGATTGTAAGGCCCCGGTGTCCCACATCGGGAATGGAGGGGGAGTTCCTGGGCTATAAAAGTAAAGACCGGGACCCTTATACAGCATCGAGGCCTTTTCCCAAGTGGTGAAATCCCTATTAGAACTCCGCGGTTAAGCGTGCTTAGCCTGGAGTAGTTCTAGGATGGGTGACCCCCTGGGAAGGACAAATCCGTGCGGGCGTGGCCCAAAGCGGACAATATCGATGACGTGTGAAGGGTCGGGCGCATAAATGGTATCGAGCCGACTCTCGAGTACCGAGTGTGGGCCCTGGCGCCGCTTCGTGTATGTGGGCGAGCTTAGCGGTGAGCCTCTTGCGCAGACGCGTCACCTTAAGGTGGATTGTAAGGCCCCGGTGTCCCACATCGGGAATGGAGGAGTTCTGGGCTATAAAAGTAAAGGCAGGGACCCTTATCTGACATCGAGGCCTTTTCCCAAGTGGTGAAATCCTATTAGAACTCGCGGTTAAGCGTGCTTAGTCCGAGTAGTTCTAGGATGGGTGACCGGGAAGGACAAATCCGTCTTGGGCGTGGCCCAAGGCGGACAATATCGATGGCGTGTATAGGGTCGGGCGTTACAAATGGTATCGAGCCGACTCTCCGAGTACCGAGTGTGGGCCCTGGCGTCGCTTCGGTGTATGTGGGGCTTATGTGGCGACTCTGACGGACGTCTGACCTTAAGGTGGATTGTAAGGCCGGTGTCCCACATCGGGAATGGAGGAGTTCTGGGCTATAAAAGTAAAGACCGGACCCTTATCTGACATCGAGGCCTTTTCCCAAGTGGTGAAATCCCTATTAGAACTCCGCGGTTAAGCGTGCTTAGTCTGGAGTAGTTCTAGGATGGGTGACCCCCTGGGAAGGACAAATCCGTGCGGGCGTGGCCCAAAGCGGACAATATCGATGATGTGTGAAGGGTCGGGGCGTTACAGTCCGGGCTTCGGGTAAATTTAGCAAAATCAGAATTGATTCCAGTGGGGCAAGTGGCGAGGTCTTCGGTTCTGGCAGCCATTTTGGGGTACAAAGTGGTTTCGTTACCTGTCACATATTTGGGCTTGCCTTTGGGGGCGTCCTTTAAAGCGACATGGATTTGGGAAGGGGTGGTGGATTGGGTGCGTCGTCACTTGGCAGGGTGGCAACGACAGTATTTGTCGAAGGGAGGGGGGTTTACATTGATTAAAAGTGTTTTGTCGAGTATCCCGACCTATTTTATGTCTGTTCATGTGATTCTGGTCTCTGTAGCAAGGCGGATTGAGCAATTGCAAAGGGACTTTTTGTGGGGTGATGGGGGTGAGGGTGGTCATTATCATTTGGTGTCTTGGGATCGGATTTGTATGTCTAAGGAGCAAGGGGGATTGGGGGTTCGGAGGTTGGTCTTGTTTAATTTGGCCTTGTTAGGGAAGTGGCTGTGGCGTTTCGTGGAAGAGAGGAAGTGGCTTTGGAGGCGGGTGGTGGTTGCTAAGTTTGGTGTGGATAGGGGGGTGTGGTGCTCGGGACGGGTGGGTCATTCTCATGGTTGTGGGTTATGGAAAGGGATTTGGCTGGGTCGGGAGGCGTTTTGGCGGCAAGTGAGGTTGAAAATTGGTGTGGGGGATAGAGTTCAATTCTGGCGGGATAGGTGGTGTGGTGACTTGTCTTTAGAGTTTCGTTTTCCTTTGATATTTGCTATTGTTGCGAATTCTGAGGTGTTGGTGAGTGCTGTGAGGGTTGAGGAGGGGCAGTTAAGGGTGTGGAACGTGCAGTTGCGTCGTAATGTCCAAGATTGGGAGCTAGATCAATTAGTGGACCTCCTTGGTTTTTTATATGGTTTACATCTTGGACAGGCGGATAATGATGCCTTGGTTTGGGATTGTCCTAGGGCCAAAGGTATTTTCACGGTGTCCTCATTCTATGGGACGCTTGTTGAGGATAAGTGTGTTGTTGATGGCACCTTGGTCTATCCGTGGAAGAGTGTTTGGGTGCCAGGTGCACCATCCAAGGTTGCCTTCTTTGTGTGGACGGCGAGTTTGGGTCGTATCTTGACCATTGATAATTTGATTCGTCGTGGGCATATTTTGGTGAATTGGTGCTGCTTGTGCGGTCAGGCAGCGGAATCGGTTGACTATTTGCTTATTCATTGTTCGGTCTCTTCTCGTCTTTGGATGCTTGTAGTGGCAATTTTTGGGATGGTTTGGGTGCAACCGGGTTCTTTGTTTGCAGTTTTGCAGAGTTGGGTTGGGGGGAGGGTGGGGAAGAGGCGTCGAAAGGCTTGGATTCTTGCCTTGCACTGTGTACTATGGCTAATTTGGCTGGAGCGTAACAGGCGGGTGTTTCATGGGGTGGCTCATTCCATCACTTGGTTAGAGAGGCGCCTTCTTACTGTTTTGTATAGTTGGGTGACAGGATTAGTAGATCTAGATGTGTTGGCTTTTACAGATTTTGTGGAGAATTTGATTTGTTAGTTTCGTTGGGCTCTTGAGGCCGTCTTTGTATTCTTTGCATCTTCTTGATGCTTTTTTAATAAAGTTTGGTTATTTATCGAAAAAAAAAAATATATATATATATATATATAGCATGACTTGCATTGACAAAGCAATCATGGAAATGGAGCCGAAGCAGTGAAGCTGCCAGTCTATGGTCCTCAGACAAAGCCCTTTCCACCCAAGAGTAGATAATGGCTTCTGCCTCTGGGCAGCTATCCTGGTACACACCAATCTGCAAAAGGTAACTACTCCCATCAATGCATGCCTTATTCAAAGTGTTTAACTGCTGTGCTGAAGTAAAGGAAAGCTTGAGCATGAGTAAATAGAAAGCTAGGCACAAGGCCATTTTTGTGGCCTTTGCACTGTAGGTTGCTACTAAATTAGGTTTCATAAATGAAGTGGTCGGATGATGCCTTTATATAGTAGTTGTTTGGGGAAAGAGAGTAGTTGTATAGAAGGGTTAGTGGAAGTAGTAGAAGACATAGTCAAGCCTAGGAAGAGGTCAGTTGAGAATGACATGCAGGCTCTACTCTGTTCACCTAATGCCATGTGCTTTTTCGAGTTTTACCAGATTGAGCAGTGCTATTTTTTTATAACCATTTTTTCACAAGTCTCTGAAGATATTAATCATTCTAGATATTTTCTTCTGCCTTTCATTTTACTCTTGTTTATGAAACTATGCTGTGTTTATAAAAACATTGTTTGGTTGGTTTAGAGACTATTTAATGTAGTAAGCGTGCTAAAAGTGTGCATATTAGTGTATCATTGGCTAATTTTATGTCAATTAAGTTGTTAAGGATATAATTGCAACTAACCATGCAGACACCTTGGACCCAGCACTTCTATGCCCTGGTAAAGATTGAATTCCCTTAAAAGAGGCTTGTTTTTCAGGTCAGTTGTGTTTTGGCATTTGTAGCATCCTTTTGATTAAAGCATCTTTAATTTTTCTGTCAATTTGAAAGCTGTAAAATGAATCTCCAGCGTATTTTGCTTGATTCTGTGGTAATAGTCCTCTAAATTGTGGGACTCTCTCTCTCTCTCTCTCTCTATATATATATATATATGATTTTGCTAGACTTCATTGTTAGTTAAATAGATGTTGGCTACTGGTTGTTCCTTAATAGGTTTGCACTGCTAAGATGAACTTGAGTGATGAAGTTGACTTGGAGGACTGTGGCTCTACCTTGATAAAATAAGTGCTTCTGAGGTTAGTTGATTGTTTCCCTTTAAATCTACTTTGTTTTTCCCCCTCCGTTTTCCATATCATATGACCTGCAGTAGATACTGTTACTCTTTAAGTAGTTAATCTTTTCGATATAAAAAAAAAAAAAGAAAAAGAGTTGTTAATTTGTTTAGTTCGTAGTTTCCTGCTGTCACGTTGATTGAAGAATGAATGTATGTGCAAGCATTTGTGTTTTTGGCTGCATTGTTTTTGTCATTAATAATGTGTCAATCTGAATTATTAGGTCTGAAAACTTTTTGGAAAATATCTCTTGGGTTTGCTTACCAACAAAGAAACAAAAGAGGCAAAAATAAACTTGTTTTTTTTTTTTTTTGGATAAAATATTTTTTCATTGATACTACTAATAGCTTTAAACAGGTTTTGTGTTTCCAAAAATGTTGTCTTGCTCCCAGTGTTCTCTTTCCACGTTTTGCTGATTGACCCTTATTCCTGTACTTTCTTTGATTTAGATAGTATCACGAAAATGTACCTAAGGATAGATCAAGTGTTATTACAGCCAGTTGTCTCATCATTTTTGTGATAACAGGACCCGATTTCTTCTTATTCATCGTCGTCTTCGTAACATTTTGTTTTCTTTGCTGCTTATGATTTAGTTTGTGATGCGCAGATAGCAGCTATATGTCAAGAAGCAGGAATGCATGCAGTCTGCATGCAAGAACCGTTAATGTTATACTTCCGAAGGACTTTGAGAAGGGTTACCGGACAAATGTTAAGAAGCCAGAGTCTGATTGAGTACTACAAGTGATGAGAAGTAGAAACACATGTAATTTCAGAAATGGATTCTCTCATATACTAATGAGAATGCACGTTTCCAAGGGTTTTATGTTGATATCCACGACAATATAGAGAAACTTCTCTGGTCACAAGCATGGTTATGAGATTACTCATTAATGCTGTGTTTGGTTGGAGAATTTGGGAAGAGATTTGAAAAAAAAATTGGAAAAGGTAGGTGAAATGTGAATAAAATATGCTTATATTTTACCTAGTTTCACACATTTTTTCCCTTTTTCTTTTCAAATCCTTCTTCAAATTCCACAACCAAACACACCATAAGACTATTTATTGTGGCTTTTGTAAATTATACGAGTTATTTCTCTGACCAAAGTGAATTGTTGTGGATTTCATTGTATTTGATTTTAATATTAGTATTTATGCAATGGTGGTTAACAATTATTGGTTAGACAAATTCTATCTGATGACGTGGTATAGGCTATATATTTGGATCATGGTCCATCAATCCTAAATCAATAACCAATTCAAGGGCCTCACTAATGCAATGGACGTGTTTTTTTTGGGCCTCACTTATGCAATGGACCCTTCCTTTCGGTACTAACCCACCAGAGTGAACTACATCAATGGGCTGGCTCTAATTTTTTTTATTTTCTATTTTTGTATTTTTATGGGGTGGGGTATCATGGCAAGTGTGTTGTTGATTGGAATAATGATGTTTGAGAAAAAAAAAAAATTTATTAATGCTGTGTTTGGTTAGAGGATTTGGAGAGGGATTTGGAAAGGAAAAAGGAAAAGGTGTGTGAAACTAGGTGAAATATAGATATGTTTTATTCATATTTCACCTACCATTTCTATTTCTCTATCCAAATCCCTCCTCAAATTCCCTAACCAAACACAACATAAGTGAAACCTTAATGCTGTGTTTAGTTGAGAGATTTGAGGAGGGATTTGGAAAGAGAAATGGAAAGGGTATGTGAAATGTGAATAAAATATGCTTAAATTTTACTTAGTTTCACACACTTTTTTCTTTTCTTTTCTTTTTCTAAATTCCTTCTCAAATCTCCTAACCAAACACAGCGTAAACGTAGATCTCTGCTGCAATTCAATGGACAGTACAGATGATCACCACATACATGGATTTGATCTAAACCAGTCACTCACTCACTCTCCTACTATTCAATTAGCCAAATCCAATCCCAGGGGAAAAAAAAAAGGGTCTGTCTCTCTAAGCGTGCGAGGCATGTGAAGGCAAAGCTTTATAATAAGATGGCCTGTGTCACCCTATTTTGTTGTCATCTCTTTTTCATGGTGACAATATCACTCACATTAAAGTATACCTCTCTCTACTCTCTCATATGCTTCTATCTGACACTGTTGTTTTCACGAAGGCTCTAAACTTTGCTTCAAAGGAATTCTGGTGTGTAGTTCACAACTCACAACCCTCAATATGCATTTCTACATTTGCTACTTACATTAATTTAAACTCTTTAAAGCTACACAAATTTTGGTCTCGGAATTAGACACAACGCTCACATGTTAGTGAGCTCCATACAGACCTGTAGGTGTGAGAGTTGTGATGAGATTCTTCTTTTTCCATTTTTCTCAGATTATGGACACAAACAAAATAAAAAATGACAACTAATTCCGAAGAGTTTAATTGGAAGTCACATATAGTAGAGGAGAGAGACTTGATGAATGTGAAATATGTCATTTTCTCTTAATTGACACTAATATACCTCCTCTCCTCGGTACGTACACTCCAAGAGTCTCCAACAATAAGAAGGAAATCCATTCATAACTCTCTTTCCACCAAACAAATCACACTTCTAATGCCTTTTATAAAATAAAATAAAATAAAAAAGCAAACTCACTTTCCAAAGTTAAAAGGCTATCCTCCAAATCAGCAAGATGAAAATTATGATGCACCCAGAAATATTATCAATAATTGTTATTTCTACAAAATGTAAAGAGAAATGCTGTGGTGTAAGTGTTTTAAAAATTGTGAAAAGATTAGAAGCAATTTTGAAAACAATAAAAGTTGTCTTGAAATTATGAAAAGATTAGAAGAAGTTTTGAAATCAATAAAAGTTGTTTTGAAGTTAATGAAAAGTACTTTGTATTCTTCATTTTTTTTCTTTCTTTCTTCTTGTGCTCCAATGAAAAGGTCGGAATAGGTGATAGTATAGAAATATAGTTAGACTGATTTTTTCTTTTTTTACAAGTAATTTAATTATGACTTTAACTTCTTTGTAGTTATAGTGAATGTCTAGTTCAGATTTTTTAGAGAGAGAAGTTGTAAGGATCACAGTGGAGTCCATTGTTGTGGAGGCCCACAACTTCTCCCACAAAATTCAAAGTGAACATTGAATCTAAACAAAGTGGAGAGAAGCACAGCAGTTGAATGTGGGTGGGAGGCTTAAATTCCGTAAAATGAAGCGTACTGGGTGGCCCTTTTTAGCTTGTTTTTGTGGGAACAGAGTCATTCTTTCAGAGTAACTGTCTAGTTAGTTGGTTAATAGTGCTCATCATCAATTCTCTTGCAGGAACCTCATTTAATTTCTGCAACAATATTTTGTCCAAAATGATCACTTTTACATTTGCTTTTCTAACAAAAATGAATGAATGAATGCCTCCTATTCATTCACAGCTTCTTACCATTTTCTTTTCTATAAAAATAAATAGATAAAAATTGGATAGACACTTCTTTTGACTAAGTTGTACCTAGCCACTGTCCTCTCAGTGTCATATATATATCTACCAAAATAAAAGAAATGCTAGATAGATACATCAAAATCATAAAACATCCTCTCTTTTTTTTTTTTTTTTTATAGGTGGGTACTGCTGTTGCATTCTTTTCTTATATTTATGTGAATGTTGAGGTTAGTATGATAGCCCATACATTTTGCACACATCATTTTCTCTTATGTTCCATTCCAATAATATATATGCTACATAAAAATTTAGGATCATTGGTCAAGATTTGCATTTAATTTGGGGCCATGTTTGTGGTGTTGGGACACCCTTCATCATGGATATATAGAACAAGATACTAATTATAATTGGTCATGGAAAAAGTTATGGAGCCACACCACAGTACTCCATTGTGTCAAGTTAGACTGGGTCTGCAACACTTCCTAATAAAACTGTTATGTTGGGCCACTTATCTATGACTCCAGTTATATGTATTCCATGAATCTAAGATTTTTAACAGTTAAATAGTAAACAACATCAACCTAACTCTCTCTATGACCAAAAGAAAAAAAAAAAAAAAAATTACAGGAAGAAATGTAAAAAAGAGGTATAGCTCGCATTGTTGAGGAGGAAATTGCATACATCAACTCTCCAAATCGAATGCAGTTTCAGAAGATGAGTTTAAAAGAAAGAAAGCAATAATCTCAGGTTGTGTTGTGTGGACACGTCATTTGGACAAAAATTTTAGTGAGACAAATCCCAAAGATTGGACAGTGGTTAAGATTGGACAGCTTCCTTTCTACTTGTATCAATACATTTATAATGATAATATAGATACACATTTATTAAATATGTCAATATTCTTGCAAATTCTATTGATTTGTGTGGGGACATATTTTTAGGTTCATGTCACGAGGTCGAGGTGTTGGCCGAGGTGTGACTTGGATAAGCAAGATTGCCAAGGTGGTTACGGTATTGCCGAGATATGGTGCGGAAATACCGGAATCCCGAGATATTTGGATAGGGGATAAGGGTTCTAGATAAGTGATGCGCTTAATTCAAATAAGGATGAAACTTTTGAGTTCATTCATTCATATCTAACTAAGATTATGCTTGAATCCTGTGAAGTAAGACTTCTTGAGGACGAGGGCACTGATGGCTATATAGGTGAGACACCCCCGTGAGTCCAAGGTATGCTTTAATTAAGAGTTGTGTTACTTGTTTGATATCTTTGATAGATAAGTTGATTGATTTGATCGTCGGAGTGCCCCTGGGTGGACGAGCCACCGCTATATTTCTCACTTTCTTATGTGCAGATGTCCGACTTAATCTATTATACCGCGTGCTCTCTAGCTAAGTTCCTTTGATCTCGGCAAAAAATTTGTTTGGTTGTTAGGTTAAAAATCAAGACCTACAATTTGGTGTTGTCTGTGGGAACTTAGTATAGAATGGATAGCCAACACTGGATAAGAGGTGAGAGTTGAGGACGACATACACAGTGAGAAAAAGAAGTACGTAGATCCAAATGCTAGAGGAGGAAATAATGATGAGGAAGCGCAAGAAGTAAACCTTGAAGCGAACAATGCCACCAGGGGCCATAATGCCCGAGAAGAGGCAAACAAGAAGAATATTATAATGAGAATGACTTCCAGGTATGGAAGAAAGATGCATGAGAAGAGAAGATGAGCTGAAGGACCTGGCGAACAAATTGACGGACCTGTAAACCATTGTGAACTTCATAATGCAGAACAACGTAATGTAGCCAGTGTTGCCTTTACCAGCAATGCCAACTCTAGCAACAAACACCGGCGCCCAGAAGGAGGAACAGACCACAATGCCAATTGTCCCACAGCATGAGAAAAGACTTGGAAACTCGCACCGGCCATCATAGAAAGCTGGAAGGACAGAATCACAGTGAGAAGTGTCCCAGCGAACCCTGAAGACCAAAGGAACCTTGATCAGAGGATCTTGGTAGATCAATGGGCAGAGAGCATAAATAAGTTGAGTGAATATGACATTTGTTAAAATTTTACGAGGTGAAGTTATTCGAGATGTTCGATAGTAGTTCTATCCGAGATATATTAACCTGAGATGATGTGTTGTCAAGGTGTTATACTTAGAAGAATTCATTAAAGGAAGGCAACATCATACAAGATATATGAAAGCAATATGGAGAAACAAGCACCCAACACTTAGTCAAAAACAAACTTGCATTCATAAAAGAAAAACTTGTTTCAATACATCAGAAGGCACTTCGGTCTAGAAAAGAAAACAAAAGTGTTCAAGGAAAAGTACAATTGTAAAAAGAAAATTTCTAAGTGCTAGACTCTGGAGCAGTGTTCTCAGTTTACTTCATCTTGACAGTTGGCGATGTGTTCACCTTGGTGGACAGTGCAGCAGCCTTCTTAACATCGGCATCGATTGCTATTTCGTCATCGATCTCCTTGAAAGTCTCATCAAGGCTCTTCTCAGTGGCAATAATCTCAGCCTCAGAGGTGTCAGTCTTCTTTAGGGAGGTGCTTTTGGAGACCTCATCCCCATCATCTTCAGTTAGGTCCAAGACCTGATCATTTAGAGTTACAGACTTTGGCCCAGCAACAGTAGCAATAACCTCTTCTTTTTTCACTTCCTCTCCTTCCTCAGATTGGACAGAAGAGGTGAGAAGGGCACGTTAAGTTGGTCGATGTCCCGAATGAGGGAGTCCTCGGGGACATAAAATTTTTTCAGTGTAGTAACCTAGCTAAGGTAGTAACCCTTGTTCCAGGCCAAGTTGACTTTCTTCTTGTATTGGTCTCGTACGTCGGCCTGCCCCTTCGCGTAGGCTTTCATCGGCTGCTTTAATCTTGACCTCTTTGGTTTCGAAGGCCTTCTTCAGTTTAATCTCAGCCTTGGTAGTCCTTTCTTCAGCGGTCTTGGCAACAGTCTCAACAGCTTTGACAGTGACCTCGACCTTGTTTTCAGTAGCCCTAGCAGTGCTGACCTTATCCATCAGACTTTTAACCATGGCCTCGGACTTGTTGAGTTGAGAAAGGAAGTTTGCAACCTCTTATGTCTTTTTGGTCAAGTCTTTCTTCATCAATTTGGCCTTGACCGTATGAGAGTGGGCATGTTGGATGGCTTACAAGGAAAAAAAATAAATTAATAGTATTTTACTAAGTATAAAAGGCTGAATTTAAAAAGAAGAGTAAGGGAAGTTACCAAAACATAAAGCCTCATCATCAAGGCAAAGTTTTCGTACTGGTTGTACTCGTTGATTTGGCTCATGTCGGAGGGAAAAAGAAGGCTCGTGGTCAGGGTGGCTCGAACTTCAACATCGTTAATAGCATTATCGTTGACTTTCAGAAGTTGGTCGCCAACTCGGATCTCGGGAAGCCAAATGTCCTCGGGGAGTACTTCCCTCTCACTCCCAAGACCGACAAACCTCGGTTTCTTTGTAGGAGGGACCTCGGCGAAGTCAGTCTGAGCTGGCCTCTTCTCGGCCTCGACCAAGTTCGAGATTGACATGGTGTCCTCAAGGTCCTTCTCCTCGTTAGAAGAAATGGCTATGACTATGGCCTTTGTCTTGGCTTTCTTCACCCTCTTTAGTTTTTGGATAGACTGAGGGAAATGAGTGGGCTAGACTGTGACAACCTCAGGTAAATCGGCCAGTAGGTTCTCGGCGACTATTAGCTTGCGACTCATCTCTTCAAAGGTGGTAGTGACTGTAACTCCGGTGCCGATTTTGAATGCTAAAAGAGTAAGAGGTGGGTTGGCAGGATTGTATGCCGATGTGTCTGAACCTTGGCACTTTCTGCTGCGCGTTCTGCCAGCTAGAGCATTTGAAGGTCGGCGACAACGCTGTCGTTGAGCTGGTGGAATATGTTGGAATGGAGCTGAGGTTAAAAGATGGTTCATTGGATCAGATGTCGAGGCTTGGTTTGTTTGTGGAGAAGATGTTACTGGTGAAGTTGTTACAAATGGTGGAGTTTTTCTCTTGGATGGAACGTCGAGCAGTAGAGACTGGTACATTGGCACATAGTTAAGAAAATTGGGTGCCTTGCGGTCCTTGATGGGCAGTTCCAGAAGCTAGATGAGGTCTTTCAGTTTGACATAGGACTTACAGAAAGACTTGCTTGGCTGAAAAAGCTCTACAAAAATAAGAGAAAACGTCAGAATTAGACTGAGCATAAGATGCAATGTTAAAAGTGTGTGGTTTGGGATGACTAGGTGCTTACCCTCATCTTCCCTAAAGATCTCTCTACGCAAGGGAAAGAGGCGAAGATCATCATTTGGTGCAAACTCCCAATTACACGGACAATAAGACAGTCTTCTCCAGCATCTTTGTTGGAGTTTAGAAGGTCAACTATCAACTTGTAAGAGGTTGACCTAGGTTTAAGGAAGTAGGTATAGCCATTGGTGGATTTGAGGCTACAAACTATGTAACAGTACTAGATGTTGGGTAGGGTAAGCCTCACGTTATGTTGGTGACATAACTTGGCTTGGCTATGCCGTTAATGACCCTAAATGTGCTTATGGTTAGTTGTATGTGGTTGAGTTTGTAGAAGTGCATCACCTCTCTAAAGAGGATATCAAGAAGGAATTTGATTCCATCCTCAATGATCGACACCACGAGTGTGACACCCCAACTTTTGAGCATCGTATATTAATATAAATAATTCAACATGGTTAAATATTAAGTTTCGATATAACAGTTAAAGAAGTACATTCCAAAGCTTAATCTTAATATAACCCCAAATGTTTGATTTCTTACACCAATCTCCGGACATTGTTACGTTAATACATAAAATTTCATCAAAATAGAAAAGAAGGTGAGCAAGACAGGCCTTAATGGCCAGGCTAAGACAATTCTAAGTGAACCATGGCTGAACTTCGACATCTTCGACAAAATCTTCCCTGAGATTTTCTCTTTCTTCATCACTTGGCATTAAACTTCGTGAGCTACAAAGCCAATAGGATACAACAAACCCCCAAAAAAACTAGCCTCTTCTTACAGTTTGAAAACTTATGCAATAATAACACAGTGGAGTTAATTAACAATATTTAAAAATACACAACCATCACGAAAAAGATAATAGCGCAGTGAAAACGACACACACACACACACACACACACACACACACATATATAGACATGATCCATCATGAATATATTCACAATGCAAATGTCAGGTTATCATAGAGTTCATAATGTAATCTCATTAAATTGTAAATTCGGCGAGCCTACGGTGACTCCCCGTGGAGTGCTGTCCTACCCAACCATTGACCCTGGCCAGGGACTATTATGCACCTCCGCTTGATCGCAAGGCACTGGATCTAAAAATGCTACATGCTGAGTTAAATACTTAGGGTATATCATTAGTGGTCCATCTCAAGAGAACCGGCCTTCTAGAGGTACTCCTTCTGTGTGAGACCCTCACTGCCATCCTTATTCCAATACCAAATCCATGAAGTTAGAATACAATCCGGGCCATGTCAAGGCTTCACAAGCTAAATAATCACATTTCCTTAGAACCAGGGTGCCCCTGCACCAACAAAACATCGATATACCTTTTCTTTGTATTCATCTGCATGCGTATGGTCTAAAACCACCCATTTCATTTTCCCCATATTATTGTTATAATAGCTCTTGATGAAAATATACATATCATGATTCATTCAAACTGATCAAGCATATTCAAGTACATGCAAGAAAAAATACCTAAGAACGGGGCAATACAAAAGGGTTTTAAGCCATCACTAACTTGATTCCAGATTTTGAACAGTTTCCAGCAAACTGTCCCTCAAATAAAAATATAGAAATGATAGTAAATGATATTTAAAAAATTTCATATTTGGTGGAGCTATAGATTATTAAGTTGGGAACATTTTTGAAGGGGGCTCGAAGTCGTTTGGCCATTGAAAGATGTCCAAATAAATTAAAAACAGCAGGTAGCTCCAGATTCGTCGCGTTTTTGAAAAACAAACATATCTCACCCCATACTTAATGAAATGAGTTGAAACCTGTGGCATTGGAAAGATAACTTAAAAACCTCACATCTCCAATTTGAATCACTCAAAATTTCATTCTGTGGAAGAAACCATGACCATGTAAAGTAGGCCTTGCTGCTGTATTAACAACAAAGGTGAACATAAAGCATATTTTTTGCTATAAAATAGCGTCAAATAATTTTTGCAGAATTCTCACGTATAAATAAGACCCTAAAATAATTCCAGTAGCTTAAGATTTTCAAAATAATAAATAAGGGATTTATTTCATGGTTTTGAAGTGAAAACAGATTCCACACAGTGCCATTTTTGTTCGAATGAGCAATGGGTTCTTCCTTAGTTCCCTACTTAGACATGCTAGGCTACGTTATTTATGGAGAGGTATTTTTCTTGCATTCAAGAGGTACTACAGGTTATGACAATAGATCAAAGAGAATATAAAAATAATAACAAGAAATAATACAAGTGAGTTCATCTAAGGCATACAAGAGAGACCTCTCATATTGAGTTTGTTTTTGCTTCCTTCATGTATTATAAGACATATCAGATTGCTTTGCATACATTTTTCCAAAACTTAAAGAAGTGGATTATTTCTAGGTATCCTACCTTAGTGAAGCTTTGAAGACCTTTCAAGTGATGAGTCCTTCTTCTTCTTCCTTCCTCTCTTTCTCTTATTTCTCTCTATCCCTCTCCACTCTCTAGCTTCAGCCGAAAATTGTAAGTGGGGAGTTTGGGGAGCTTGTGTTTCATATATAGACTAAAATGAGAGGGAGAGTTTGGAGAAAATATTTGGTAAAAGAATCGATGCATGTATGGCCATTGGGGGTGAGGGGGGTTGTCTACCCAACGAGTACACTTATGACAATTCATCTCTTCATTCAAAGGTAAGAAAAAGGCTGGTTAAGCATGCTAAGAGGGCTACACTTTTGAGATGAATCTTCATATAAGACAAAATCAACCCTTCCCCATGAGAGTTGACTTGGCCAGCCTCCTCTCTTCCTATTTTTATTTTATTTTTTATTTTTTTATATACACATTTATGAATAAGATAATCAAGTGAAGACAAAATTTTAGATTGCCTTTAGAAGTTTCCTTAATCTAATTGTGAGGATTAGTATTAATTAGGATTTCGTTTAATCAAGACCTCTAAATAATGATTAATTTAAAGTGTGCCAAACTTCTATATTTATGCATTAAATTAGAATAACTCTTCTAGAAAAAGATAATTTTTATTTAATAAATTTGTTATAAAATTCCCGAGCCTTACAACCTATCCCCTTAAAAATAATTTCATCCTCGAAATTACATCCTTTTTACTTGAATAGCTGAGGATAGTTGAGGCGCATAGCGTCCTCTCTCTCCTATGTTGATTCCTCTATTCCCCGATGTTGCCAAAGTACTTGAACTAGCAAATTTGCCTTTCCTCGTAATATTTTGGGTAGCGTTTGGTAGAGTTTTTTAAATATGATTTGAGAATGGAGTTGTATTTTGAGTTTGTGAGTTTTGGAATTATGATTTGAGTGTAGAAAATTTGTTTGGTTATGATTTTTGAATAGAGCGTAGAATTGAGTTTTGAAGTAAGTGTGGAATTGAGTTTTGAAAGTTTAATGTGATATGTGAAATAAGAAAATTTGTTTGATTATGAGTTTTGAAAAGAATTTTCAAAACTTAATTCAAAAAGTTATCAATTCAAACACACAACTCAAAACTCGATTGAAATTTTTGATCAACAGTCATAATCAAACTCTTTTTAAAATTCAATTCAAAAAATGAATTAATATTTTTTTTTTCAAATAATTTTTTTTAAAATAATTTTTTTTCCAATTAATTTTTTTTCAAATAATTTTTATTTCAATTAATTTTTTTCAATTAATTTATTTTTTCCAATTATTATTTTTTCAATTATAATGTGTATGATTTGTCATAAAATAATAAAAAATAAACATATATTTTTTTGTTTATGTTTGTTATTTAGATAATAAATATTTTGTTCAAACCAAACGAGTTTGTAGTTTATGTTTTTCCAAAAATAAAGAACATTTTTTCATTTGTTAAATTTTATCACTTTGATGAAAAATCCATGAACTTGTACCGTTGTCCTCACCTTCATTATTGTGCCTCACCCGTCTTTTTCACCCGTGAAGTTCTCACCCATGAAGTTCTGTACATCAATAATATTGTTGTGGCTATTCATTGATGTTTTTGACATTGAAATGACCAAGTTGCCCCTCTTTTATAGAATACTAAATTGGTATGTTAGAAAAAAATAAAAGAACAACATCATAATTTAACTTATGTTCTGCAGAGCCATCACTCCAACAAAACCTCAGTTGGTCAGCTTTCGATAAAAGGAAAAAAAAAAAAGCCAAAATAGTTGGTCAACTTTCGATAAAAGGAAAAAAAAGAAGCCAAAACTCAACTATAGATTTTTTGACCATTTGTTTGACTGAGGCTTTATATCACTCCGCTAACCAACAACTTCACCTCACAACTTTCAGCAACTCCTTCACCATCTTCATTCTTACAATTTCATTATTTCACAATTTTTACCGATTTCTTCACCATCTTCATTTACATTCATTATTTAAATAGTATCAATACAACTAGATCATAGACCCGAACCATACAACCACCTCCTCCACTACCTATCTCAATTAATTTCACAATCAATTAATTTAAAAAATTCAATGTATATTTTTACAATTCATATCCATGTAAAAGAAGAGACGAAGAGCTTTGATCAATGGTTCACAACACCAGAGCTTCACAATTTTAGAGCTGTTCACAATTTTAGAGTTGTAGAAGTAAGCCGAAAAGTTCACCAAACAGGTCGACCCGACGGTCAATCGGTGGGTCATCCGGCCGGTCAATCGGCTTCACCTGTTCCCAATTTCTAGCAAGACTTAACCCGAGGCTGAGCTTTGGCTATTTGTTGCTTACCTTTTGTACACCATTTTCATACGTTTTGCAATACATTTTTCATACATTTTTGTTTTCTTTTGCTATCCTTTTGCTTACCTTTCTAGGTTATGCCGAGAACAAAAAGAGTCAAACCAGAACGTGGCGAAACCTCTAACCCTCCACCACGCCAACAAGAGCAGACATATCCAACTATTGATTTTCTCATATACAATCATGAACAAGCTTATCCAAAATTTGCCAATCGACCAATTGTTACTGGGAGAAGGGTAATTCTACCTTCTTAATATGATCCTTTGTTGGTTGGCAGGCTGGAGATGATGGGATGACTACCTTTAACCAATTTAGCACAAAAGGTATATCCACGTCTTGTGTATTTATTTTACCTTCACTTGAGACCTACTGAGAGACAAATTGGAGAGAATAGTTGGACATCTTACGTCAAAGATTAACTAATCACACTTAACCTTCATAGTTTGGCACAAATTATTGGAGTTTAGTCAGGGGATTTGCAAAGTCATTTTTAGAGTAAGTCTAACCTAGTTAATATTGTTGGTGATGTAACTGAGGTTTATACTACAATTTGTGAGAACCGATTTACCGGCACTAATTTACAAGCAAGACATTTGAAACCCTATCATCGTATTCTTCATCGATGGATAGTCGAAAATGTCACTCCTAAAAAGGGACATTATGATGCTGTTCCATTTTATAATGTTTATTTGTTATATTGTTTTGAAGTTGGACAAACATTAGATTTATGTTACATGCTACTGAAGGAAATAGTGGTTGCAAATCTTGGTACTCTCAGTGGCCGGTCACTACCTTTTGGAGCCCTGCTAACCAAAATTTTCAAAGCTTATCATGTCAGCTTTGTAGGTGAAGCAGATATGAAAATCACTTCACCAATTTTAGAGTATACATTGACCCGAGCTGGTGGGGCTGAAAACTTATTAGGATCTATTAATATTGGAAATGCACTAATAGCTGACATCCCGAAGACCCCAATGACTAGGGGTGTGCGTGGTGCGATTCGGGCGGTTTGAGAGTAAATTTACAAACCGAATGGCGAGTTGGCGGATTAGTGAATTGACAAATTGCGGTTTGGGCGGTTTTTGGCGGATTGAAGAATATTTTAACTAATTATCATACATTTGCATAATATATAACACTAATTTGTATAATATTTTTTAGATATATAACACAAAGTAATTTTACATAATATGTTTCATATATATAACCACTAATTTGTAATAAATTTGATATTTTAAATCTCTCTCACACTCATTTTTACATTGATATTTCATTGGAGGTTAAAAAATATATATGTATTAATTATAACGGAGCGGAGCGGTTCGGTTGGCGGATTATAAATTTTAAAGTTTAAATCGTGGTTAGCGGTTAAAGCGGTGCGGATAGATGCGGATTGGTGCGGTTTTAGCGGATTTGGCGGTATTTTGCACAACCCTACCAATGACAATGCCATGCCACCAAATCAACAACCCCAATACTGGACTGATTATTTGGCTCTGGAACAAGAACAACACAATCAGCGTGTATAATGGGAATAACAAATGGCTAATCAGTTCAATGCATCGGGTAATTGGTTCGATGCATTTGCCGCCGCTCTGAACTCACTGATTCAACAATTTGGTGAGTTTCGTATAGACACTGAAAGATGTGATGAAGTGACAAGCAACCGCATTGATTAGATTGACCATCGAGTCACTTAGGTCTACCATCACTACTTCTCTCCACCTCCACCACCACCTGACAATGACGCTTAACTTGTTTTGATGAGCGATTAAATGGTTGACGCATGTTGTGGTTTTTAGTTGTGTTACAGATGTACTAATACTTTTTGTTCTTATTTGTTTTTTTCCTTTTCTTTCTTTCTTAATTTTTTGGTTCATGGATGTAAGCACCATTTGTCATTGTATTTTTTTTTTCCGTATAATTTATTGTTGTCTGTTTTTATTTTTAAATGATGCACCTATCTGTTTATTTTATTTTGTTTTTTTAATTACTATCCATTGGGCTATGAAGCATAATGTAAGAGTATCATCTTCAAAATTATATGCTGTATTGGTGCAGCTGCAATTGTTTTTTTATTAACAAAACTATTTTCAAATTTCAAATTAAAAAATAATTATTAACAAAAAAAACATTATTAACCAAACTCTTCTTAAAATTTAATTGAAAAAATGAATTATTAACAAAAAAATAACAGTTATAACCAAACTTTTCCCTTCACTGTTGCACAACTTTTCAGTAAAATTTTAAATAAAATAACGCTATTAGTAACTATATAACAGATATAAAATATTCAATAAAATAACACTCTTACTAAAACTATTAGTAAAATTTTCAGTAAAATAACAGTTATAACAAAAAAATATTAAATAAGAAAATATTTAATAAAAGTTAAATTGAATTAAATGTAACTATTAACACTATTAGTATTTTACCCATTAATTTTTCATGGGAAGTTTCTCAAAATATGTAACTTGTGCGTACCTAATTATAGGTATATGAATGTACGTCTGATTTACAAGTTGATACCACATTTGATATTACGTAACCTTTCAGAATAAGTCACTTTTTTTGTTATTAAATGTACAACAAAAATATGTCTGTGGGAGCCGGATAATTGGAATAATCAGAAACGTACTCTAGAAGACAGATATTACACGGCTCTACCATGCACGATAAGGATGCCGAATATAATCGATAGGCCGAATAGATACTGAACTATGGAGCCAAGTAAATAAGAGGATAATGAGTGACAAGTGGGCCTTGCCATGAGGCCCAGGAAACAGGTATAAATAAAGGAACAACAGACTAAGAAAGGTATGTGGAAATTATTATGCTTAACTTAGAACACAAGCATTCTTGAGTGTAGAGACTGACTTGTCCATCGGAGTGCTAATTTTGGCACCCCCGACCGGAGTGTTTATCCTATTTCAGGTGACTATCAGCGGATCTCGAGCGCTCCCTAGGATCAGAAGAGTATTTCCAAACCACTTCTCCACAATTGGCGCCGTCTGTGGGAATACTCAAGCACATCCATGGCGAGCGTGACAGAAGATCCTTCGACAGTCACTGTCGATCCTATACCGCAAGATGAAACCACTCCAACAAACTTGCTTGGAACAGAGACTATCGCCGCAAGACGTGCCTTGAATTTCGCCTCACCCTCGACTTCGGAGCACGAGACAATGGAGGCGATTATGGAACAAGCAAAGCAAAATGAACAGAGGTTGAAGAACATGATCGTTGAAAACGAACGTCTTCGTGAAGATTTGGCCTTGGAAATGGCGAAGTCCAAGCAAGCTACGCGCCTAAATCTGGAATGATCTCCGAAGGCAGGTGGTCGATAACCTCGAGCACAACAAAACACTGATAGCGACTCCGACTCATTATCCCCGGAGCCCAGGAAGAAGGGACGACGTGAAGCCACCAGTTCTTCCCAAGAAAGTCCTCGTACAATGCACAAGCGAAGAAGGAATAGCTCAGACGAAAACCAACACGATCCCTTCATACGACGGATTGCAAAGGTTGCGCTACACAAGAAATTCAAAGCACCGTCGTTCACCTTGTACGACGGCAAATCAGACCCCACCGACCACATCAGCCACTACAAGCAGGCCATGACATTGCATGTGGATGACGAGGCCTTCATGTGCCGAATATTTCCTAACAGTTTGGGACCATTGGCGGTCAGGTGGTATTATAAACTGGAGTCGGCTTCGATTAAAACCTTCTACCAACTACAGAAATCCTTCAGGGCCAGATTAATCACCAACGAAGTCCAGCCAAAGCAAGCCGACTCTTTGGGCAATGCAAATCCTACCAGGAGAAACACTAAGAGCATATACGGCGCGATATTGGGAATGCTTTAATCTTGTTAATGACGCTTGCAACGACTCCATGGCCATCACTGCTTTCAAAATGGGATTACACCCAGATAGTGCCCTCCGCAGTTCCTTGACTAGAAGACCCCCAAAAACAGTTTGGGGGTTGATGAAGAAAATAGAGGAATACTGCAAAGTGGAAGACGACGCCTTGAGGGTTAAAGCTGGACACGTGGCCAACAAAACGGCCCCTCTCAAAATCGCTCAGCCAATAAGTTTCGCACCACGTCAGAGCCCTGAACCACGATAGCGGGCTAAACGAGACAAGAGACGGGATTCTCGCCGATCCAGTGATCAATGCTCACACCAAGCAAATGAACAACTGCAGGTCGATAGTAGGCGCACAAAGCGTGTCGACAAGAAATATACGGAGCTGTCAGAGCCAATCAGCTCGATTATGTCTAAAATCCAACATCTTCTGTTCTTCAAATGGCCGTCCAAGATGGTGGGACCTCCGGACACGAGAAGGCGGGACAGGCGTTGTGAATATCACAAAGATCACAGTCATGACATGGACAGTTGTTTTGCCTTGAAAGACCACCTTGAGGAATTGGTGCAAGATGGTCGACTCCAGCAACACGTCCGGAAGAGCACAATCAAAACTGTCACCCTTCGGCAGGAGTCACCTCCCTTCGGCGTTATACATATGATATACAATCTTCCAACGCCACATACCATACACGCAATTCATTCAGCCCCCCAGAAGCAACGCACACAAACGAAACAGCCCCACGAAGCTCCAAGCATTACTTTCGACGATTCCGATCTTATCGGTTTAACGCTCCCCCATATTGATCCATTGGTCATTGAACTACACGTGAACCGATTTATCGTTGAGGACGTCCTCATAGACCAGGGGAGCACTTCGGAGGTCATGTATTACGAGACCTTCATCAAACTCGGCTTCAACAAATTAGACTTGTCTCCGGCTCCTCATCCATTATTCGGCTTCAACGCAAATCTTGAGTACCCGTTGGGGAAATCACGTTACCCATTCGGGCGGGCTCCCAAACAGTGGATGTGGAATTCTTGGTCGTCAAGCTCCCTTTGCCGTATAACCTCATCATGGGGCGAACTTGGTTACATACTATTCAGGCCGTGCCAAGCACCTATCATCAGCTGCTACGCTTTCCGACCGAACACGGCGTTGAGAAAATTTGTGGTTCTCGGCAATCCGCACAAGCATGCTATCTTTTTTCTAGAAAGACACCAACGGAGACGCAGGTCAACTCCACTGAAGTGTCAAATCATGACAGTCTCGACAATGTCAGATGGCTCCCTGACGAAACGGAAGCTCTAGGCGATACCAGCAGCAGCTTCCCAAGACATATGCTTAAACGCGTCCAGCTTCGCCGCTACACACTGCGAAAGTTGCTCCTGAAGGTATTTCTGGATGATAGGAGGCCGGTTGATGGAAAATTAGGCATGCGGCCCTGCTCCTAACGCACTTGCGCAAATTCTATCATCAAACTCGACCTGTGGGGAATGATATTAGTTCTGAATGGCTCACCATGTACACTTTCCACTTTTGTAATGCAAAGACTCCTGTTTACTTACTGTGCAATCTAGTTCAAAAGTGTTCCAAATAGTCTCCAGATTCAGAGCCCCATCGACGCATGACGTCTTTGGGCCGATAAAGCCTCCGGATTCGGAGTGCCCTTCATGGATGTCACGATTGGCCAAATCAAGTCTTTGGATTCGGAGCCCCATCGGCGCATGATGTCTTTGGGCCGATGAAGCCTCCGGATTCGGAGCGCCCTTTGTGGATATCACGATTGGCTAAATCAAGTCTTCGGATTCGGAGCCCCATCGGCGCATGATGTCTTTGGGCCGATAAAGCCTTCGGATTTGGAGCGCCCTTCGTGGATGTCAAGATTGGCCAAATCAAGTTTCCGGATTCGAAGCCCCATCGGCGCATGATGTCTTTGGGCCGATAAAGCCTCTGGATTCGGAGCGTCCTTCGTGGATATCACGATTGGCCAAATCAAGTCTCCGGATTCGGAGCCCCATCGGCGCATGACGTCTTTGGGCCGATAAAGCCTCCAGATTCGGAGCGCCCTTCGTGGATGTCACGATTGGCCAAATTAAGTCTCCGGATTCGGAGCCCCATTGGCGCATGACATCTTTGGGCTGATAAAGCCTCCGGATTCGGAGCGCCCTTCGTGGATGTCACGATTGGCCAAATTAAGTCTCCGGATTCGGAGCCCCATCGGCATATGACGTCTTTGGGCCGATAAAGCCTCCGGATTTGGAGCGCCTTTTGTGGATGCCATGATTGGCCAAATCAAGTCTCTGGATTTGGAGCCCCATCGGCGCATGACGTCTTTGGGCCGATAAAGCCTTCGGATTTGGAGCGCCCTTCGTGGATGTCACGATTGGCCAAATCAAGTCTCCGAATTCAGAGCCCCATCGGCGCATGACGTCTTTGGGCCGATAAAGCCTCCAGATTTGGAGCTCCCTTTGTGGATGCCACGATTGACCAAATCAAGTCTTCGGATTTGGAGCCCCATCGGTGCATGAGGTCTTTGGGCCGATAAAGCCTCCAGATTCGGAGCGCCCTTCGTGGATGCCACGATTGGCCAAATCAAGTCTCTGGATTCGGAGCCATATCGGCGCATGACGTCTTTGGATCGATAAAGCCTCCAGATTCGAAGCCCCATCAATACATGACGTCTTTGGGCCGATAAAGCCTCCGGATTCGGAGCACCCTTCGTGGATGTCACGATTGGCTAGTCTCCGAATTCAGAGCGCCATCGGCGCATGACGTCTTTGGGCCGATAAACCCTCCGGATTCGGAGCCTCATCGACGCATGACGTCTTTGGGCTGATAAAGCCTCCGGATTCGTAGCACCCTTCGTGGATGTCACGATTGGCCAGTCTCCGGATTCGGAGCCCTATCGGCGCATGACATCTTTGGGCCAATAAAGCCTCCAAATTTGGCTGACCAAATAGTGCCACCAAGTGACGCCCAAGAGCCAAGTAATATTCTGAATTCGGAGCGCCCTCCAGAATGAAAACATTTACACATCGATGCAGGGATATGTAGGTTGAACCAGTATAATTGCACGAACAAGACAAAAGTTCCAGCATTCAAAATAAGATGCTTAATTCAGCATACAAAAATTCAGAATGAGATAAACTTTTAGAATGAAACATTTTATTCGATCAAACAGTAATTACAAAAAACGCAATCTGCGTTCAAAGCATTACAATGTCTATACGGCGTCGCGTTGGTACAAGCGACAGCCCCGAATCAACGCCTGCTGATCAGAGAGCACCCACAACTTGAAATACTTTGATCTGACCACGCTTGAATCCACAATTCACAACGACGATATAATCACCCTTCAGGTGGGGACCTTTGACACCATAAACAATGTCAAGGCCAAGATCTAAGACAAGAAAGGAATTCCCCACGAAAGCAGTAACGTTTAACGGTCGCGGTGCTACGTCGGCCTCATTTCTCGGTCCCGATTGCAGAGAGCTTCGCGTTTGCTGTTTCTCCCTCCGAGGTGATCTGCTTTGACGACTTAGAGGATGATGTTTTTCCCGTTTTTTCAACGCCCTAACTCCCGCGCGAATGGGTTCTTTGCTGCGATTCATTGCAATGTCAAGCTCAACCCGAGTCCGAGCTTCTCCTCTGCTGCTGAAGAAAAACTCCATTCGACATTCACACTTATCTAACCCCACGTAACAAAATCGTTTTAAATCGAGTTTGAGCACAGTAAGCAAAGTCACTGGAGCGAAAAGTCCGAGGCAATTTATTTCTAAAATCCTTGCAGTGGCCCCGAGGCATTTTCATTAACATTGAATTCTAAAAGATGGACGCCGAGCGATATTGGTCGTAGCCACTCCATGTACCAATCTTTGGCCTTTTTGTTTTTGGAGTTAAAATGGCCTGATTATATAAACGGCAATTATAGATGGGCTGATTGCTTTTGGATTCGGAGCCCCTGGTGCATGTCACCTTTGGGCCGGATAAGCTTCTGAATTCGAAACCTCATCGACGCACTTGACCTTGCGTGACACGCCAAAAATATATTTAGTGAAGAATGCTCACGACAGGCCGGCATGTAACCGTTCAGAATTAAAGCGCCTAGTCGATTCGAGTCAGTCAATGTTTATACAATGAAATGCATGCAAACACGTGTGTGCCGAATGAAATTTACAAAGAAACATTTAAAATAGAACATTTTATTCAATCAAGCAATAATTACATAGTTATGAATGCGATCTGCGTTTGAACGTTACATTGAATATTTTTATACGGCGTCACCCTCATCCTCACTCTGCTCAACTTTAAAGGCGAAAAACGGAAAATGGTTTCGTTGGTACAGTGGCAATGCCGAATCGACCCCCGCTGCTCGGAGAGCTTTCTCGACTTGAAGCGCCTTAATCCAACCATGCTTAAATCCACAATTTTCACATCGGCAAACTTCCTCGGCGAGCTTTTCCTTGGTCTTCTGTATCCCTACTTTCTGGCCGTCGTAGAAGACTTTTTCATAGGCCCTCCCCTTTGTGGATTCCATCGTGAACATGCTTGCCGTATCGCAATCAGCGAGCATGGTACTGATAGGCCGCTGGGTGACCCTTTCTTCCACGATTGGGTTAGCTTGTTCGACGGGTTGTGCCTGAACGGCCTTGACCTTCCTTAGCTCACACTCAGCCGCTTCCGCGCGATCCTCCAAACTTCGGATGCGTTCATCCCTCTTCTCTATTTCTCGGTGGGAAGTACGGAGACGCATGCCGATTTCGTAGGCGGTATAGAGCCCCTTCACCGCACCGTGAATTCCTTCACGAAACACTTCGAAGTCCTGTCGACCTACCATCGATTGCTGGACCTCGGGAGGAAAAATCTGTCGAGCGAATTCGACTGCCACACTTGAATCTCGAACGATCAAGTTCTCTTTTGTCATGGGCCTATTCCCCCACAAAAACTGCAAAACTCAATAGGTGTGGCTGCTCACTGGGTTCCCTTCCAGAATGGGGTTGCAGGGATTTGCCCTGTGGCTCCTTGTCCTTCCTGAGCGACCTACTTCGATGACGAGAAGATTGATGCCTCTCCCAATCCCTCAAAATCCTACCTCCCGAGCGCGAAGGTTCGCCACTTCGGTTCATGTCTCCTTCCAGCTCAGTTAGCGTCCTCGCTTCCCCTTTGCTGTTAAAGAAGTGTCTATTCGACATTCGCGCTTGTTTATCCTTCGTCAAAGACCTGGACTGAGTTGCTCACTGAGCTCTTAAATAGGACCTTCATTCGTTGATTCCCTATGAGGGCAGCACCTCCAAGGCAATCTCATTAATATCGAAACCTCAACAGCCCGAGGCCGACCAAGTTGTGCCCCCATCAAATACTGATATAGGCAGTCTTAACTGCCGCAAGGGCAAATTCATGAAGCAGCTAGGGCAAGGGTAGATTCATCAATTTATTCAGCTTGAGTGCCGCAGTCGCTTCACGAATACACTCATCAATATTGTACTATTCGGCGTTTCAAATTCATGAAGCAGTTGGGGCAATGGCAGATTCATTAATCTATTTGACTTGAGTGCCGTAACCGCTTCACGAATACACTCATCAATATTGTACTATTCGGCGTTTCAAATTCATGAAGTAGCTGGGGCAAGGGCAGATTCATTAATCTATTCGGCTTGAGCGCCGCAGCTGCTTCACGAATACACTGAGCAATATTGTACTATTCGGTGTTTCAAATTCATGAAGTAGCTGGGGCAAGGGCAGATCCATCAATCTATTCGGCTTGAGTGCCGTAACCGCTTCATGAATCGATTTATTAGTCCTATTTGGCACAAAGAGTCGATTTGTTCGGATAAATTGAGATTAAGCTAATATAATGGCCAAGATTACACTGTTATCCAAAGTAGTGGAAGGCAAAACCCTTCATTAATATCAAAAACTGCGTACAAATAACAGTGAAACGGGAAGGAAATTTTCATTAATAAATTGAGCTCAGATAGTCACTAATTTATACATGAAAGTTACCTTGAATCCACTAAACAAAAACATACATTGAAATTAAAGATACCAAATAAAACTAGAATGTCTCCCAGATCAATCCTCAGGATCAGACTCAAGTGGCTCAACGTCCACTTGCTCGTATGGAATTGGCAAGGCCAATGTAACTCCAGCGGCAGCAAGGGCTTTGAGCCACCCATGTTTGAATCCCCGATTCTCGAATTTGGGGACCTCATCTACGTATTCCTTCAAGGTGGCGCTCTTCCCAGCTTCTAGCACCGTAGAGGCTATAGATTCGGCTTTTTCCTTTGCCGCCTTCAATTCTTCTAACTCGGCCTCTGCCTTGGAAAGTGCCTCCTGGGCTAACTTGAGCGACTCCTGGCTCGCGTTTGCCTATCTCGGATCGGCGGTCGAGCCCTCTCATTCTCAGCTTGGGCTCGAGCACTTTCCATTGCGGCCCTCATCGCCTCGAACTCGGCCCTGCTTCTTTCACCTTCAGCTTCAAACTTTAAGCGGCCAATTCTTTCAATGGCATCACGCGGCCGGCGGCCTAGTTCGGCTATCCTTCCAACCATTTGCAAAACAAGTTTGGATCAACACATCAAGCAACATCGTATGCAAACCAAACCAAACGAGCAAAAAAGAAAAAATCATATACATACCAGAAGGGCCGTCTGGGCAGCGAACGCTATAGTTACCAAATTTAGCTCTTCTCAAAAGGTGGCCTTATCAGCCGGTAGCGAAATTGAGGCGGCCAAGCTCAATGCCACGGTTGGATCCTTCATGGCAGATGCATCAGAGAGGATTGGCGTGTCTTTGATCTTTGGTTGAACAATGAAGGGGACAACCACGTCGGATTCCTCTAAGCAAGGCCGTTTGTCAGCAGGGCTATCCTCTGAGCCGGTCTCTCCCTCGGCGGAACTTTTTCACCCCGCTCTTCTGAAACCAGTCGTTCTTTCGTAACTTGCTGTTCAGCCCCGACCGTCTCGGCCACAACAACTTGCGCCGTCTCTTCTCCAGTAACTAGTTGAAAAGATTCAACCAGGGTAGGCTCAGAACGAGCGGCTTCGGCTTTCTTTTGAGCGACCATTCGCTCGGCATTTCTCCTTCTTGCCATCTGCGTGAGATTCTCCCCAGCCATGCCTTCTGAAAAGCTGCCGGGAAGGTCTCCCAAGTTTGTAAAAATATTTTCGAAGGAAAACTCCGCCCGACCCGAAGTGGATGGTGAGTTAGGTTGGTTCCGGTTGCCTCAAATGCTGATTTCAGAGCTTCGTCGACCTCTTCAGCCTCAGCAGCGAACTCCCTCGTTAATTCAGCATCTACCTCAACAACCGACTCTAAGCCTTGCTCCGAATTAGAAGCTTCGAGACCAATTTGCCTAAGGGTCTTGAAACTGGGGAAGACATGAGCCGTAAGGTGTTGTTCGCTGGTTGGGATCGAGATGTCGTCTGCGGCCGAGAACGAAGTGTAGGTAGGCTCGTACCGCAGGAGAATATGGGCAGCCCTCCTTTGCTTCTGCACGTTTGGATGGTGTAGACGCGCCCGTGGGCTTCACTTCTACAGTTCGGACTCCCCTTTTTTGTTTGTTGCGGTTCTTAATCTGAACCAAAGAGTCCAACTCTGGCAAATCGTTTGAGAAAACAGATTTTGTTTTGAAAAGTAGTGCCAAACATGGACTGCTTTGCGGAATCTGAGTCGCCACCTAAATATTTTAAAATGGGAAATTTAGGAAACCACGACTCGGTGCGAAGAATACGTGTCCGTCATCACCAAAGTTGTCTTGGCTCGGGAGCTTGGGTACGATCGGGGAAGGTCAGCTATGAGCACCCCCTTTCGCCCGGTTCGAATACCGGCCTCTACTAACCGTGATATCCGTTTTTGAAAACATTGCATGCTCTTTTTCCAATTATTAGCCTAGAATTACTATGTTATGCGCGCAGCAAACAAGTATAGACCAAATCGCCTAAATTGGAACAAAACACTACATGTTTGTTTTGAAAATGGTTTGCTACTCGCAAGTAGGCTAAAATGCAGGTTTTGCCACCCTCAAGTGGGCTTTTAGAAAACGGTTTGCCACTATCTGGTGGGCTTAAAACTCACAGTTTTAATGCATTATTCCAATCTAGGTAATTTGACCTCCATCCACAGGCATTCAAACAGTTATATCACATAAGCACTTAGCCTCATGGTAGTCATGCTATTATGGCAACACTCACACACGTGCAAGGATGCTAAAGCATAAAAACTCACCTAGTACTCCAAGCCAAAACATAAGCTCATTAGAAATCCATGCATGGACCAAAGCATACTGAAATGTCTAATGCAACACATGCAAAGATGTAATCTAGGCAGGCTCGGCTATCCTAAACATGGCATGTGGGATGCTACAAATAATACGTATTCAATTTGGAATTGAAATACAATGCAGTTTGTATGATGTGCCGAGCCCGATGCATGTCAACAAATGCATGGATGCACACATGCATTGCATAAGGTATGCTAATTTTAAATATGCCCTAATCTACCATCATAAGCAGGTAAATAAAAGGGAAGAAAGAAATGGGGGTTGGAAGACATACACACCACTCACCCACACTTATTACAGATTCGCCCTCGCTCGGAGGGACCAAAAGAATATCTGATCCGAGAATATCTAGGTATCTGGTCCAAATACATAATGAATTATTACAAAATTTCTAATTATCAAATTAAATTCATTATAGAAAAGAAAGGGGCCTCAGCCCTGCCTCGGGATGCGCGAATGATGCATGCTCGAATCCAACTCGCCCGGAAACCCGCGCCATGGCACTGCTGCCTCTGTTTTTGCTGCCCTGTCTCTCCAAAAATTGCCAAAGTCCCGAAATGCCTTCCTTGCATGCTGCTGTATACCACCGGCTGGAGGAAATGTCCACCGGCCACCCACAATTCCCATCGGCTGCTTAGGAGATTATCGGCCCTGAATATAATGCCGGTCGGCACTATATACTGTCGGTCGTGAAGAATTCTGCGGAAGGGCAGTTTGGCAGCGGACAAGGCAGATTGCATGGTGGAATTTTGAGCATATGTAAGCATGGCCAATGCTCCCTATCATGTATAGGACTCAAGGAAGCATGGCCCTTGGTCCTTGGACCATCAATTATGCATCTTGATGCATGATGGCCTAAGGGACCAAGATGGCGATTCAATGTAAATATGCATGCAACACACAAAATGAGAACCAAGACCCTATCATGTCAAGGTCAAGGGTCTTAGTGACATGAGAATTGAGGTGTGTTTTGCCACTTGAAGTACAAACACCCCTCATTTCTCACACTTGGTTTGACACCCCAAACCAAGTAATGCAATGCATGTTATGCAAACATGGCTCAAAAAGTGCAATATGAGATGAAATGCAAGACATACCAAATGTAATGCAACATATTATGGCAAGTATGTAACACTAGGTATGCAAGATTCAAAGTGTGATGCAAACATGGACACTTAAGGCAATAGGATTGACATATGCTAAGACCATATTGACCAAATATGCAACAAGCATCAAATAAACATGCAATGGTGGATTTAACCACAATGGGGCAGACCTCAAACCTCCCCAAAACAATGGCAAAACATGCCCAAAAACATGGGCAAAATGCTACGCAAGCATGCAAGTTAATGAGCCTAAACCTAAGGCACCTAAAGAGAGCATCTTACTACCATTGACATGACCACTCGTAACATGTATTAGGCCACCAAAAACAGATTTCTAGCATGCAAAAACACACCCAAATCCCCTTGATATGGCAGCCCCGAAATGCTCTAAACATACAAGCTTGCGTAAGGCCTATTCCTAGGCATAAAAGGGCACACCCTAAAAGCATGAAATAAGCCACATATGCAAACATACAAACATGATTTGTGGGCTGAAATATGACCCTACATGATGCCAAATCATGAGAATGGTCCAAGCTAAGCATGTTAGAGGTCAATATGCTTAAGGCTTACAAGCCAAAACACAAAGTAACCACATCAAGCACACCAAACATGGAAAAATCAGTGGCTAACAGATCTAAAACATGACAAATCATGATCAAGTGCTTCAAAATGTTAGGCTAAAACACGAGGATATACTAGGCTAATGGCATGGCACATTTCCAAGCAAAATGGAGGGGTACAAAGCAAGTATAGAAAGCATGTTAAGGGCCAACAAACCCACATTAGACAGAGGTCAAACATGCTCCAAAACACCAAGAAAAACTCTGAAATGAAGCCAAATGCAACCACTCACGCATGCTACCCTTTTGGCCAAAGACAAAGGCAAGAAAGGGACAAAGGGGAGAGGGGTGTCCCTCCCCTATACAAGACTTCAAAACACTTTCCTCAACACTAAAAACCCTCTGATTTTCAGTGATGAGAAGACAAAAACAACAAAGCAAACAAGGCTTCAAAGAAAAGCAACCAAATAGGCCAAAATAAGGTTTAAGAGGGTGAGTTTGCACTCAAACCATAAAACAACCTTAATGAGAGTTCAAAAGAAAGAAAAAATAAGACTTTTTTTAGTTATACACAAAGCCTAAAACACAAAGCAAGATAGGTAAAAACTAGTTGCAAAAATGGGGAAACTAAAGTAACTAGCTCACCCTTGAAGAACACTTGAAGAACAGGTGGTGCAGCCCTCCTCTAGTGATCAAAACCAGTCCAAAAACTCAACAAACAACCCTCCAAGTCCCTCAATCTCGAAATAAGGTGTAATGGTGTGTGTATTAGTGCAAAAGTGAGGTAAAAACACACTATTTAGGCTCAAAACACACACACAAGGATGAGAGAGAGTGAGATATAGAGAGAGAGTACAACACAGATATATAGATATAGAAGCTCTGGTTTTGTGTTGAAAATGGCTAACCCCCCTCAAAGGGAGAGGGGTGGTGTTTATATAGGCCAAGGCAAGGCCAAACTTAGTGGCTAAGCAAAGGAAAAGGTTCAAAGGGGGGTGCAAAGGGGTCTTGGCTTCTTGGAGAAGCTAAGATAGCTGGCCAAGCTTCTCCAAGAAGCTTGGCCAAAGGTGCAAGCTTCTAGAAGCTTAAAGGGTGCAAAGGTGCAAAGGGTGCAAATGGCCACACACATGTGCAGAAGTGTGAGGTGCATTCCAGTGGCACAGTGCATGCACCATGCCTCGAAGGTGTATAGGGTGCCTTAGGCCACAAAGGGATCATCAGCACAAAAATGTGCCGGTCGGCAACATATAGTGCCGACCTGCCAAAGCTTTTAACAAAACAGTGCCGGTGGAACCAATGTGTAGCCGGTGATGGTAGGGGAGGGCCGGTGGTGTGTAGGGATGGCTAATAAGCCATTCCCTGCCCTTCCAAGGCAAAACACAAGTGTTTGGTGCAAAACCAAACACAACACGGTCGAGTTCGGAGATCCTGAGGCAAAGGCGTGGCAAGCCCCCAGGAACTCAAGCGAACACAAACATGGATGATCACCGGTGTTCAAGCGGTGGCGTCTAAGTCTTGAGGACGGTCAAAATGAGGTGTCTGATTGCCCTCTTTGACAGAACTCGAAAGTCATAACAATGACGGGAGTGAATGTCAAAGCCCAGAGACGACCCATTTTTGACAAGGCCGAAGACTTGGACAGGCATGCAAGATAACCAAGGTATGCGCCTGAAGGCAGAGGCAAAATGCAAGACAATGTAAGAAGCCGAGCATAACTTATGATCATGCGAAGAAAGCTGTAATGAAGCACGCATGCAACAGCTATAAGCTAGCATACACCAGGCTACACTACAATGTAGAAAGGATGTAAGAGAATTATGCAATTCTCTGTACGTCTCACTCAGAGGATACAATACCTGTGCGGCTCGTCCGGTTGCACTGGCTTCAAATGAACCGTACATACAATATCGCGCCTGCAAAGAAAGTAAACTTAACAGGTATAATGTCATTAATAATATGCATGACAATGCAGTCGAAAGTGCGTGATAACGAGTGCCATGTGTATAGCGAGATAGTAGGATTGAACACATGTGAGTAAAGCAATGCACGTATGCAAGCAATGTGTATGGAAAGAGAACTTGAACACATGTGAGTAAAGCAATGCACGTATGCATGCAATGTGTATGAAAAGGGACTTGAACACATATCAGTAAAGCAATGCACGTATGCAAGCAATGTGTATGGAAAGAGAACTTGAACACATGTGAGTAAAGCAATGCACGCATGCATGCAATGTGTATAAAAAGGAAATTGAACACATATCAGTAAAGCAATGCACGCATGCACGCAATGTGCATATAAAAGGAAATTGAACACATATCAGTAAAGCAATGCACGTATGCACGCAATGTGTATAAAAAGGGAACTTGAACACATATCAGTAAAGCAATGCACGCATGCACGCAATGTGTATATAAAAGAACACATACAGTAAAGCAATGCACGTATGCACGCAATGTGTATATAAAAGGAAATTGAACACATATCAGTAAAGCAATGCACGCATGTACGCAATGTGTATATAAAAGGGAACTTGAACACATATCAGTAAAGCAATGCACGCATGTACGCAATGTGTATACAAAAGGAAATTTGAACACATATCAGTAAAGCAATGCACGTATGCACGCAATGTGTATAAAAAGGGAACTTGAATTTGAACATGGTAAAGCATGATGCGGAAATGCAACGTACTGCAACACAGTATGATTGATATGATTTACGGAATTCACAAGATATATAAAAGGATACCGGAAGGAGCGTCCTTCGTATGTACCGAGCATCGCTCTCAAAAGTCATGGCCTGAGGTCAACTCGAAGGTCCACTTGCATTCTGACAGTGCATTTTCTTGTATTGTCTTGAATAATGAAGGTGCCAAACCACACAATTGACCCGAACAAGGGTGCGAAAGGTACAATGACCGCGAGGGGAGGTTACTGGTATCCATTCCGGTACCCTGCTACCCTGTTATTTTCCTGCTTTACTTTCCTTTTTATTAGGAGTTTAAGCATATTGCATTGCCTCAGGCAGATTCTATTTTTTTTGAAATCGCATATTTTCTTCTCTTCTTTTTAGAAATACATGACGGAAATGAAACAGCTATTTGTTGAAAAGGTGTTGCATTTTTACGTTCTATGCATCGCATCGCAAGGAATCACATAACAATGTGAATTAGATTGACACTGTATTTTGAAAACGAAGCATTGCATCGTAATAATCAGGTAGCGAACCAATTACAACTCGATAAGCAAAGCAAAGGATCTCGTTATGACCAAGCAGGTGCGAGTACAACTCGATAAATAGTACAAAGACTTAAAGAGAACGACATACAACTCGATAAGCAAATACACAACAACTCGATAAGCAAATGGGCGCGCCCTTGTGAGAATTGATCACCGGAGGGCATTGGAGGGTGGTGGGATTCCCCAACACCTATCAACTTAGCATGGAAAGCTTAAAGGACAAGGGGGAGAACCACCGGCCCAACAGAAAGGCCACCGGCCGTGTGAAAAGTCCATCGGCCGAAACAATGATCCATCGGCTAAACTAGATGGCCGGTAGGCAATATATTTGGCCGGTTGGCCAAGAATGGGAGGAACCAGCAGAATGCTGACACCTATCCTCCATTCAACCTTATCTCCTACAAAAGACTCCAGCTTCGTAGTTTTCTTCATTTCCACTCTGATTCACTCCAAATGTTAGAATTCCTTGCCCAAAATCTTGCAATTTGGATTAACAACTTGGATGGCTCGGAAAAGTTGAATTTTCGGGCCTTCGGCATAAATGCACTATTCACTTTGCGTCGTACCCCGCTACATTTTCCATTTCTTCATACCGCGGCAAGGTTTTGGAATCCGGTGACCCATGTCTTCAGCTTTAGCGGGCAAGAGGTGTGTCCTACCTTCGAAGATTTCCAAGCTTTAATGGAAACTGGGCGTAACGAAGAAATTTTGCCCCAACTTCGTTTTGGCCATGCCCAAGCCTTAGGGCAAATGTGTGAGCTTTCAATACCCGATGCTCGTTCTCTGATTTGTGATGGGATGCTGGATGTTCCGAGCTTGGTTTGCCGTTTCTCTGAGACCGGTGATCGCGGCAACCATCACTGGCAAGGCTTCCGGCAACACGCCCTTTGTTTGTGCATGCTGTCTCATTTTCTGTTTGACTTAGGTTCCGGAGGGTCTAGTGCCCGGTTGATTGAGGTTGCCCAAGGCTTGAAGGAGGGCAAAAGCTGCATAGCCATGATTCTGGCTGAGACATTGCTGGGCTTAGACGCCTTTTACCGTCGAGAGACGACCAGATTAGCAGGGAGTCCACTATTACTACAGGTAATGTTTTCCACCCAATCTCACATATATGTTTGCTCACATCACTCGGCCCTCAAGCTCGGTTTTTCTCACAAAACCCTTTTCTTACTTTTTCTCTCATCGTACATCTCTCTATTCTTTATTCTCTCATTTTTCATCCCTCCCCAGGTATGGTTGATGGATAAACTGCAGGTTGTAGATTCTTGCCCAGCGTATTCAGCCTATGGTTACTTCTTTCGGCGACGCTTAGTTGACGCCCTTGACGAGGGTTGGTGGTTCGAATGGATGTGCAGTTTGTCCGCAGACCGTATTGCTTGGCGGTGCCCTTGGTTCAATCTCCCGATAATGAGTTACAGCATGACCCGTCAACCCGGGATCCAATTGATTGGCTTGACTCATTGTGTCTTCTACTTTCCATTCCGTATTCTGCGCCAATTCGGTCATAATCAGACTTGCCCACCGGAAGGGATAGAGTACCCGGCTACATTCCCGATTCGAGGCGCGCAGCTGGCCCGATATGCCACAGCATGGAGGACAAGAGAACTCCTGGCCCCTGCTCCTACTTTCAGTTGCACTTTGTCTGATGAGTGCTTGGATTGGCTTAATGAAGACGCACATGAAGGGCCCACTTTGGCATAAGAAGCTTCGACCAGCTCCGGGAGGGGACGTAGGAACATTTGACTTGACCATGCCCCGGATTTATTGCTTTATTAGTACTTTCAAGTTTTCTTTATGAATGTAATAAAAAGCAACTTCAATTGTAAGAGAGCAAGAGAACTCTGTATTGAAATCAATGAAATTAAAGATTGTGGCACCGAAAATTTTTCGCTTTGGTCCAAAAATGGTCTTAGTTGTAAAAAGATTTATTTGAACAAAGTCACCTTTATTAAACTTTTTTTTTTTAAAACTATTTTCGATATGGATCAGAACTGGACACGCCTGAGATCTGTCACTGAGATGCACAACCCCGGATCCTAGCAACTGGAAAGTTGCCCCTTGTTTGAAACGGTATCAGACCTGCATAACAACGTAAAGTTGCCCCTAGTCTAAATAGCACTGTACCGGAGATTGCGATAGACGCTAATGGACAAAGATGACCGAGATGATCAAATGGACAAAGTTGATCGGGGAGAAGTTTTATGGCTGAACTTCAAGATGAAGCTGCCTACGTATCCCAAAGATGGGAATCAAGCCTTACGTAGTTCAGGCTTGGGTTCACTCGGGTATTTTCACTCTCCTTTTGCGCTCTAACTTTTGCCGAGGTCGCCCTTTGCGGGTTTTCAACCTTGCGAGCTCAGTTTTTATAATTTTCTATTTTTTTTGTGCTCTGAATTTTGCCTAGGTCGCCCTTTCGGGTTTTCGGCCTAGCGAGCCTCTCAGGGGTAATATTTCTTCAACTTGTCCATGTTGATCGGTTGGGAGAACTCTAGGCCATCTAGGTCCATCAGAACCACAGCTCCACCTGACCAGATAGACTTGATGATATAGGGACCAATCCAATTGGGTCTGAACTTCCCCCTTGGGTCATGGATGGGAGCTCGGTTGTCTTTGAGCAACAAATCTCCTTCCTTCAAATTCCTAGACTTAACTTTCTTGTTAAAAGCTCGGGCGATTTTGCGTTGATATCCTTGGACATGGTACAGTGCTTTCAACCTTCTTTCATCGAAGAGCATGAGTTCCTCGAATCTGCTTTGCTGCCAATCTGCTTCAGCTATTTGACACTCAGCCAATACTCGTAAAGACGGAACCTCAATCTCTATAGGTAGAACGGCCCCCATCCCATAAACCAAGGAATACGGAGTCGCCCCGGTAGAAGTTCTAATTGAAGTTCGGTAGCCCCACAGAGCAAACGGCAACTTATCTGGCCAGTCCCGATAGGTTTCCACCATCTTCTGCAGTATGTGTTTGATGTTTTTGTTGGCGGCCTCGACTACTCCGTTGGTTTGCGGCCGATATGTGGACGACTTATGAAAAGCCACGTTGTATTTCTCCAACAAATCAATCACCTCCTTCTTGAAGTGAGTACCATTGTCTGAAATGATCTCATTCGGGACTCCATAACGGCAGATAATGTTGTTTCTGATGAACTTTGCGACATGCGAAGCCTTCAACACAGCATAAGATTGGGCCTCGACCCACTTCGTAAAGTAATCTATTGCTACGAAGATAAACTCATGCCCATTCGACCCTTCGAGTAATGCCTCAATCACATCAATCCCCAAACCGAAAATGGCCACGGCGACGTCATGTTGTCGGCTTTGACGGTGGGATGTTCATGCGATTCGTGAATCGGCATTTGTGGCATCGCAACAAAGCCGATACAATCTTCCTCCATGGTAGACCAAGAGTAGCCCTGTCGAGGATCTTCGTGCAGATCACCCCATTCATATGTGCTCCACATTCTCCTCCATGGATGGCCTCCATCAGGCGCTTCGACTCTTCGGCTTCCACACACAGCTTGTGCATTCCCAGATGACCTCTCTTGTACAATTTACCCCCGCAGATGATAAACTGAACAGCCATTCTTCTGATTGCCCTTTTGTCTTTGGCATTTGCCCCTAGTGGATACGCCTCTTTCTCCAAGAAGTTCCATATGTCGTGATACCAGGGGTTGTTATCCTGCACTTCATCTATGGCAGAGATCGACTCATAAACAGGTGCAAATTTCTGGTCAATAATGACTGGACGCATCCGGACCCCAGATGGGATATCTATCATGGAAGATAGAGTTGCTAGGGAATCTGCAAACCTGTTGTTCTCTCTTACTAGGTGAGTGAATTTTAGCTTTTCAAACCGAGGAATTAACAAATCCATGGCCTGGCGGTAAATTATCATCTTTTCCTCTTTTACTTTCCAATCTCCTTTCGCCTGAGACACAACAAGGTTCGAATCTCCAATGACGTCCAATCGTCTTGCCCCTAGTTCTAGGGCAGCTTCTAGACCGGCAATACATGCCTCATACTCTGCCTCATTGTTCGAGACTTTGAACTGAAGCTTGAATGCTAAAGGGATACGGGAATCGTCAGGCGCTATCAGCAACACCCCTATCCCATACCCGTACTGATTTGACGCTCCGTCAAAGTACATCGTCCAAGTTTCATCTTCGATGTGCAGAATAGCTTCATCTGGGAATAGGTACTCAACTGCTTCATCCCCTTCAACCGGGTGGTCGGCAAGGAACTCTGCTACCGCTCTTCCTGTCACATACTTGAGATCAAATTCGGAGAGCAACAGCAACCAACGAGCTAGCCTACCCGTAAGCCCTGGTTTCTCAAAAAGATATTTGATGGGATCAAGTCGTGAAACCAACATTAGAGAGTGAGCTAACAGGTAGTGCCGCAGCTTCCTAGTAGCCCATACCAAGGCCAAACAAGCCTTCTCCAGCGGAGTGTAGCGGGTCTCGTAATCCAGCATCTTCTTACTCAGATAGTAGATGGCCCTTTCTACTTTATCTTCCGACTCTTGTGCGAGCATGCAGCCCATTGTAGTCTCGGTTACTGACAGATACAATATCAACGGTTTCCCCGGCTTTGGCGGTGACAACACGGGCGGATTCTGTAGATACTCTTTAAACTGTTCAAATGCAGCTTGGCATCGGCCATCCCATTGGAACTTTTTTCCTTTCTTCAAAAGACCAAAAAGTGGTTCACAAGTTAAGGTTAGTTTTGAGATAAACCGCCTTATGAATTGCACTTTACCTAGAAAGCCTCGCACCTCCTTTTCAGTCATTGGTGGTGGCATTTCTAAGATGGCCTTGATTTTGGAAGGGTCGACTTCGATGCCCCTTTGTGTAATCAGAAATCCCAGCATTTTTCCCGCTATAACACCAAACGTACATTTTTGAGGATTCAGCCGCAGCCTAAATTTCCTGATCCTTTGGAAGAACTTTTGCAAGGCGATGTAGTGGCCCTCTCTTTCTTTGGACTTGACAATCATGTCGTCCACGTACACCTCGACCTCTTTATGGATCATGTCATGTAATATTGTGGTTACAGCCTGTTGATATGTAGCCCCAGCGTTTTTCAACCCAAATGGCATTACTCTGTAGCAATATGTACCCCACGGGGTGGTAAAAGCAGTCTTCTCCCGGTCTTCGAGTGCCATTACTATCTAATTATAACCTGAGAAGCCATCCATGAACGAAAGCAAAGCATGCTCTGCTGTGAAATCTACCAACTCGTCGATGTGTGGCAAGGGAAAGTCATCCTTCGGACTGGCTCTGTTTAAATCCCTGAAGTCCACACATACCCGGATTCTGCCATCCTTCTTCGGCACTGGAACAATGTTGGCCAACCAAGTTGGGTATTCAGATACCAGTAGGAAGCCTGCGTCAATCTGCTTGGTGACCTCTTCCTTGATCTTAATGGCCCAATCGGGGCGGATCTTTCTGAGCTTCTGTTTGACAGGTCGGGCCTCGGGATCAAGAGGGATCCGGTGCTGTACAATCTCAGGATCGATTCCAGGCATGTCTTCGTAGGACCACGCGAAAACGTCTTTGAAATCTTTTAATAAAGCGACTAAGCGCTCGCGTTCCTCCGAAGACAACGTGGACCCGATCTGGACTACCATGGGTCCTTCTCAAGACTAATGTTCACGGTAGTGATTTCATCCATTAAGGGTTTAACAAACCTCTCCTGCTCTTGTTCAATTAGTCGTTGCAAAATCGGAGGAATTTCGTCCTCGTCGTTTTCATCAAAATTTTGAAAGTCCTGATTTAAGCAATAAACCAGAGGCACAGAAAAGTACTCGGAAACCACATTCACCTCATTCTCATTAGACGCTTCCGAACCGTCTAATTCTTCTGTTATAACAGACTCAAAAGAGAAAGAAAAAGACGACTTGGACAGGACTGTGGCATCCGGGTTATCACCCCCAAGAATATCGGACTTAGACTCAGACGAGCTGGAACCTGATTCCGACTCACAAGATTCGGTGGAATTAGATTCCTCACTACTCCAGTCTTCGCTTGACAAAACCCTCCTCAGATCGCCAGTGAGGGAGGGTGCGATGGATGCATCCAAAATGGTTGCCGGGTTCTTGACCGTTTCATCTCCGATCATGGACACCGAGGAGTTATCCTCAAGCACAACCGTCGATCGAAGGATCTGACAATAGACATGCCAGTGCTACCCCCATTTCAAACTTCGTGTTCGCAGACTCTGATCCCTTGTTATGCTCATCCTCGATCAAGGTCTCTGCATGCGCTCAGAACATCATCCCCAAGTAACTGCAGGTCAAAGAAAATTTCGAATCCCGGCACACGCTTCTTCTCTGCGTTCCACCACGGCTCCGGAAAACCACAGAATGGAAAGTCTTCCCCCTCCCGGACGAAGCGTCCGTTTAGGGTACCCCAAATGGGCCGATGCATCAATTCAAAGGGTTTCCCTGTCTGTTTTGCTTTGGCTCTTCCAGCCATCTCTTTTCCTTTTCTTACCCAATCTTCCTTTGTGGGCAAATAACCCAGACCAAAGGTATGGGGGTTGTACGGCACTTCGGCCAATGCTGCAATGCCCTTACGGCCGCTCTTTCCTAATCCCATCCCGGGGATGTATTGGAGCTTGTTCATGAGATACACTGCTTGGGCGCTAACATATATCCTTTCATTAGCAGCCATGATATTCTGTACGACCTGAGCCTCGGCCAAGGTAAAACCTGACATGAACACATCTTCCATGCCGTGCTCGATTTCTAGAATAGGCGTGGATACTTCCGGTGGTGGGTGAATTGATGAATTCCCAAAGACAATGGCTACTCCCTTCCCGTAGGGGTATTTCACCATTTGATGCAAAGTAGATGATACTGCCTTCACCTGATGCAGCCACGGCCGCCCTAAAAGCAAATTAAAAGTTACGGGAACTTCTAGGACATGGAAATCTATCTCGTGCTGCCCTGGCCCAACCTTCGTCTGGACTTTAACTGTCCCCATTACTTCTCTACTTGTATTGTCGTACGCCCGGATGACCTGGGCTGTTGGTACAAAATCTGCGATTTTCAAGCCAATCGCAGATGCTGTCCTTGCCGGGCAAACGTTGATGGCAGACCCGGGAGTGTTATAATGACCAAAAAACACGTAGGCATTCTGACACGCATCGGGAAGAGGATTAACCACCGAATTTTTGACTTCTAGCTAAACACGCCGACTAACTGAATCTAGCGAGGTGTTTGGGGACCAATTGTGGGAGCCGAATAATTGGAATAATCAGAAGCGTACTCTAGAAGACAGATATTACACGTCTCTACCCTGCACAATAAGGATGCCGAATATAATCGATAGGCCGCATAGATACTGAACTATGGAGCCGAGTAAATAAGAGGATAATGAGTGACAAGTGGGCCTTGCCATGAGGGCCAGGAAATAGGTATAAATAAAGGAACAATAGACTAAGAAAGGTATGTGGGAATTATTATGCTTAACTTAGAGCACAAGCATTCTTGAGTGTAGAGACTGACTTGTTCGTTGGAGTGCTAATTCCGGCACCCCCGACCGAAGTGTTTATCCTATTTTAGGTGACTATCAGCGGATCTCGAGCGCTCCCTAGGATCAGAAGAGTATTTTCAAACCACTTCTCCATAATGTCTACAATCATATTTTTTCCCTACATTATGGTTGAATTTTTATTTCTATTCGGGGTAGATGAATTTTTAAATTTTTTTTTTTTAATAATTTTGTTTTACTGAAAGCTTAAATTAATCTATCGTTACCAACTTTCAAGAATTGACAAAAGTAGTTACATAATTGTCCTGCTTTTTAGCCAAAAAAAAGTTCTTCGTAGATGAAGATTAAAATTGGATAGCACTTTTAAAGAGTACGGTTCAAACTACAATTGCATTGTACACATTAAAAAAAAAAAATTCGAATGTAATAATACATACAATAATACCAAATTCATGTTATTTCTTCACATCACAAATCTACCTATGGCCAACATGATTTTGCCACATAGCAGTAGCAATTGCATCCTTCAAGTTCGATTGGTACGTCAACCCATGTTGTGACATGTCAACATAGTTAGCTTAGCCTTCAACAAACTTTTTTGCTACTATAGACACCCCATTTTTGACCGACCTCAAGACTTTGACGTCATCGTTTGTGCACTCAATGATTGCGCATGTTTGTGCTTGTTTTGAGCGCCTGAGTCCTCGACTGAGCGCCTTGTCTCTGGGCCTCTAAACTCTCTGTGTTTTGGCCTTGTTTTTGGGCCAAACCTTGCCTAGGGAGGGGGGGGTGGAGGGAAGGCCTTGCCGGCCACTTTTCTCCTTTGTAGGCCACTTGGAGTGGCCGGTCGGCTAGGGGAGGTGGCCGACCAGCCACCTGAAGTGGCCGATGGCCAATTTTCTCATTTTTCAGATATTTTCAGATCTTTTGAGCCAGCTGCTAAGCACTGAATGCATCCTCTATACACGTGTATGGAGGGATGAAGCAAGCTTTTTGCTTGCTTGTTCTATATAAGGAGAGCTCCCTTCCCCTATTTGAGGGTTCTAAAAATTTAGAAGCAAAATTTCTCTTTCTCTCTCTCTCTCTCTCTATATATATATATATTGCTTGAAAGTGAGTTTTCCTTTCATTTTTGCACATAACCCCTTAGCCAAACACCACTACCTTGGAGCTGAGGTTCTTGAAGGTTTTGTTTGGGCTCAAAAGGTTGGTTTTGGCTTAGAAGTTGCTTCCTTGCTGCTATGCTTCAAGGGTAAGGCATTTACCCATTTTATGCTTGTTTTTGTACACTAGTGTAGCACGTCCCGCGGGGGACCTCGCGCTGACAGTTCGGACTCCCTTTTGTGTCGCGGTTCTAAATCTGAACCAAAGAGTCCAAATCCGGCAAATCGTTTGAGAAAACAGATTTTTTGAAAAGTAGTGCCAAACATGGACTGCTTTGCCAGATTACAGAGTCGCCACCTAAATATTTTATTTTTGGGAAATTTAGGAAACCCTGACTCGGTGCCGAAGGCCACATGTCCGTCATCACCAAAGTGGTCTTGGCTCGGGAGCTTGGGTACGATCGGGGAAGGTCAGCTATGAGCACCTTCGCCGTCCAAGACCGCCTCTACTAACCATGATATCCGATTTTGAAAACTTTATGTTCTTATTCCTTATTAACCTAGATTTACTATGTGATGCTTCAACACAAAAGTATAGACTAGATTACCTAACTTGGAATAAACATTGCATATCCGTTTTGTCTCGAAAAACGTGTTAGATTTTGCTACTCGCAAGTAGGCTAAAATACGGATTTCAATGAGTTGTTCCAACTCAGGCAATCCAACCTCCACCCACAGGCATTCAAGCAGTTATATCACATAAGCACTTAGCCTCATGGTAGTCATGCTATTCCGTCAACATTCACACACATGTGATATGCTAAAGCATAAAGGCTCACCTAGTACTCCGTGCCAAAACAGAAGCTTATTAGAAATCCATGCATGGACCTAAGCATACTGAGATGTCTAATGCAACACATGCAAAGATGTAATCTAGGCAGGCTCGGCTGTCCTAAACATGGCATATGGAATGATACAAATAACACGTATTCAATTTGGAATTGAAAGTACGATGCGGTTTGTATGATGTGCCGAGCCCGATGCATGTAAACAAATGAATGAATGCAAACATGCTTTGCATAAGGTATGCTAAAGTAGACGTGCCTTAATCTACCATAAGCAGGTAAATAAAAGGGATAGAAAGAAGTGGGGATTGGAAGACATACACCCACTCACACACACTTATTACATTTTTGCCCTCACTCGGAGGGACCGAATAAATAAATAATACGCATCAAGAAAGAAATGAATAAATAAATTATTACAAATTCTAATTACCAAAATTAAATTAAACAAATAAAATAAATGGGGCCTCAGCCCTGCCTCGGAATGCGCGAATGATGCATGCTCGTCGCGACTCGCCCGGAAAACCTATGCCATGGCATTGCGACCATTTTTTCTTGTCTGCCTCTCCAAAATTCCCAAGATTCCGAATACCTCCCAAGTGGTCAAATGCCCCCCGGCTAGGCAAGCAGAAGTCATCGGCTTCTACAAAGGGCCACCGGCTGCACTTGGTAATTATCGGCACAAAAATAATGCCGGTCGGCACTATTTTCTGCCGGTCGGCAGAAAGTTCCTGCACCAGACAGATGACAGCAGCAGCAACAGACAGCAATGCATAGGCATGGTTTTTGGGCAAATATGAGCATGTCCAACACCTCCTATCATGTTAAGGGACTCAAGGGGGTGTGGCTCTTGGTTCTAGGGCTATCAATTGTGCATTTGATGCATGATAGCCTAAGGAACCAAGATTGCTCATTTTAATGTAAATATGTATGCAACACAACAAATGAAGGCTAAGTCCCTATCATATGGAGATCAAGGGCCTTAGTGACCAAGGATTGAGGTGAGTTACACCACTTGAAATGTGAACTCCCCTCAATCCTAGGCTTGGCTTGACAACCCCAAACCAAGCTATGAGATGCAAGTATGCAAGCAAGGCTCAAATGCAATGCAACCTATCATATTAAGCATGCAAAGAGTTAAAGTATGTAGGATACCAATGGCATGCAAGATGGGCCAATTAAACATGGAACTAACAAGCATACATTCAAGGCTACATTGACCAAGCAAGCAACAATCATGAAGTAAGCATGCAACGATGGACTTAAGCCATAAAGGACAGCCCTCAAACTCCCAAAAACAGTGGCAAAACAAGCCTCTCAACATGATCAAAATGCCTCACAAGCATGCTATTCAATGGGCCCAAGTCTAGGACACCAAAGAGAGTAATTTGACATCATTCATACAACCACTCATGGCATGCATTCAACAAACAAAAACAGATTTTAAGCATGTGGAATGACACCCAAATCCCCTCATGGCACCCCCAAAAATACACTAATTATGGAAGCATGCACAATGCTCTTTTTAAGGCATAAAAGACCAACATTCTAAAGCATGAAGGAGATGATAAATGGAGGTATTTGAACATGAAATAAGGACTGAAATACCACCTATAATGATGCCAAATCATTAGATCAAAACAAACTATACATGCTAGAGGTCCATACAAGCAAGGCTTACAAGCCTAAAATGCAAGACATGCACATCAAGCATACCAAGGGTGTCCAAAACAGTGGCTCACAGCCCTATTACATGGCAAAACAATACTAATATCGTCATGAAACTAAGCCTAAGCATGCAAGAGTCACAACCTCAAAACATGGCATACAAGAGAGCATTTCAAAGGAGGTATGAGAAGCATGTTAGAGGCTACAATTCCAACCAAAAACAGAGATCAAACATGACCTAAAACAGCCCCAAAAACCCTGAAATGAAGCCAAATGCAAACATGCACACATGCTATGCCATAAGTCAAAACAAAGGCCAACCAAAGGACCAAAGGGAGAGGGGTGTCTCTCCCTTAGATGAGGCTCGAAAATATCATCCTCACCACTGAAAACCCACTGGTTTTCAGTGGTGAGAAGATCCAAGAACACCAAAACAAGAAGGCCTAAGAAAAAGACACCAAAGAGGGCCAAACAAGGCTTAAAGTGATGAGTCTTAACTCAAACCATAAAATGACCTTAATGAAAGTTCAAGAACAAGTAAAAACAAGACTTTTTTATGCCAAACACAAATCCAAAAACACAAAGTAAAGAGGGTAGAAATGAGTTGCAAGAATGGGGAATCTAAAGCAAAAAGCTCACCCTTGAAGAACCAATGAAGAACAGGTGGTCCAGCCCTCTCCAAGTGATCAAAACTAGTCCAAAATCACTCAAAACAAACCTCCAAGTCTTCCAATCTCGGAGCTAGGTGTAATAGTGTGTGTAATGGTGCAAAAGTGAGGTAAAACACACTATTTAGGGCCTAAAACACACACACAAGAGGAGAGGAGGGGAGATATAGGTATATATGGATATATATCAGAGAATGTATGTATATTCTCTGGTTCTTGACCTAAAATCTCTAACCCTTGAGCAATGGAGATGAATGGTCCTTATATAGGCAACCAAAGGCTCTAAACTTAATGGCTAAGCAAGACCAAAAAGGTTCAAAGGGTGCAAAGGGTTTCTAGCTTCCAAGGAAGCCAAGATACCGCTGAAAGCTTCTCCAAGAAGCTTGGCCAAGGGTTCAAGCTTCTAGAAGGTTCAAGGGCTTCAAAAGGGCAAAGGGTGCAATGTTATGCACGGGAGTGGTGATGGTGTAATCCACCGCACACCGGCATGCACCATCCTCGAGGGGTTCAGAGGGTCACCGTCGCCAAAACAGTCACCGGCACAAGAGTGTGCCGGCCGGCATCATAAAGTGCCGATCGGCCAAGGATCAAGGTAAAAAAGTGCCGATGGCCACTATGGATAGCCGGTGGAGGTGTGGGGCAGCCGGTGGGTTCTAGGGATGGCTAACAAGCCTTCCCCTCCCCTCAAATGCAAACAGACACAAGTCTTGGTAGAAAACCAAGCACAGAACAAACCGGTTAAGAGATCCTGAGGCACGGCGCGCAGTCGGGACCTCCGGGAACTCAAAACGAACACAAACATGGATAATCACCGGGTGTTCAAGCGGTGATGTCCAAGTCTTGAGGACGGTCAAAAATGGGGTGTCTACAACTAGTTTGGGCCACCTTTGCTTGGTGTTTTGGCCTAGTTGTCAACTACAAAACCCTCTGTTTTTAAGTGTTAAAAATGTTTGTTTGAGGCCCTTTTGGAGTTAGGGGTGGTCCACCCTCTTTTGTAGCTTTATTTGCTAAGCTTTGTGCCATCCTTTGAAGCTTTTAAAACACCCTTTGTTTGGCTTTTCTACCACTAAAACTCAAAGGTTTTTCAGTGGTAGAAAGTTGGTTTTGAGGACCAAAATAGGGGGGGTGGTCCCCCCTCCTCATATCTTGTTTGCATGTGTTAATGGCCTAATAATTGAGCATGTTTTTCTATCATCTCATGGCTTGTTCTTAGCATATTTTTGGCCTTATTTTAACATGTTATAACTCTGTTTTGGGTTGGTTGGAGCACCTCTTGCTTCCTTCTTACACTTGTAGTGTAAGCATGCTTGCTAGCCTAGCTTACGTGATATTGTTGCCTATTATTTTAGCATGTGTTGGCTCCACTCCAGCATATTTTTGGCCTTTCTTTGACATGCTTAAACTCTGTTTTGAGTGTTCTTGGTCCCTTGAGACTTGCTTTGTATAGCTATAGTGTAGTTAGCTTCACTAGTTTTGTGTTTCAAGGCCCTTAGCATGCTTTGTTTGTGATGTTTGCATGGTATGACATCATTTAGCATATGATTTCAGAGCATATACCTTTGTCACACTCTCATGGATATCACTCTTTAATTGCTTTCGAGAGGTGTGCTTTGTGCCTTGTTTATGAGCCAATACATGAGCATGTCTTTCTTACTTTTCATGCTACCATTTCAGATTGTTTTGGTCACTGTTTTAGCATGTTTGAGGTCTATCTAGGGTTGGTTTGGCCATTTGAGTATTGTATTGCATGCCTCTAGTGTTGTGTCCTTCACTAGTTTTAATGCTCTTGGCCCTTAGCATGTTGTGCATGTGTTATTTGCATGTTGTTGTATTGTTTTTTATGCCAGTTTAGCACTAAAATATCTACCATCTCCCACATTTCTTCACTTTTGATTTGTTTTGAGGGTTGGTTTACCTTGTGCTTGTGTTTAAGCTTGATAGAGTTTGTGGTCAAATGGCTTTAACCCTCTTATGAGGATTCCTCCTAGCCAAATGCATGATCTCCCTCATGCCTTAAACCATTCTTTTGGTTGACCCTTCTCTCATTAGAGGGCTTTCACATTAGACAAATCAAGTAAGGAATGGTTTGGTAATATAAAATGAGTAAACAAGAACTAGACCAAGTAAAACATGAATAAGATAAGCGTTCGTGTTGCATTGCATGTGTTTGGATCGGACTTTAATCCAAACACAAGAAATGTAGGACGTTTCATACTCAAAGTGATGAAATGTGTTGCATTTCTTGGTCGCTAACACCCTTGATCATGCATGATGGGGTGGAGGCTTTTTGTGTATTGTTTGTGAATTCACTAAGCTTGTACAAGCTTGGTACTTAGGCCATCATGCATTGAGATGCTTGATTGGTGGCTTGAGAACCAAGTGCCACCCTCCTTTGAGCTTGAGACATGATAAGGAGGGTAGCAGTACACACATTTCTTGCAAAATACATTGATGCATCTCTGTTGTTCTCTGTTGCAGCAAAACCAGAAGTCTGGAAAAGCAGGTGGCCAACTAGCCACTTGAGTTAGCTGACCGACCACTTTTATTTGCTAGCCGGCCAGTTGAGGTGGCCGGCAGCCACTTTTTGTGGCCGACCGGCCACCAGTCCATTTTTGTGCCAAAATGTTCCTGTTTTGAGGCAGAGGCAGTGTGGAAGCTGGTTCGATGTTCAGTAATCAAGGCAAGTGCAAATAGAGGCAATTGACGGCAAAGCAATGGATTTTCGGGACGACGCCAACCGAGCATGCATGTCTCCCTTGCCCTCAAGGCCATTTCACTACTTATGATTAGTTTGTGTAATTAATCATTCAATGTGTTTTGTAATATTCTAATTAGCTTAGCATAGCTATTTGAATAATTAAGCAAATTTAGTTAATTAGTTGGTTTGTAATAATCAGCTTAGCTTAGTGTAGCTTAGCTTAATTATTCGAACCCTCCTTCGCGAGGGCGCAATGTTGTAATAAGCGTGCGTGTGTGTGTGCATGTCTTCCAACCCCACTTCTTCCTCCCTTTTATTTAACTGCTTATAATGGTTAGTTTAGGGCACGTTTTGATTAGCATACCTTATGCTTTGCATGTTTGCATCATTCATTTGTATTGCATGCACTGGGTTCGGCGCATCATTCAAATTGCATCATATTTCAATACTTACTTGAATACATGTATCAAACTGTTGCATTCATATGCCATCATAGATAGCCGAACCTATTTAGTTGCATGTGTTGCATTAGGCATTTTGTATAGTTAGGAATCATGCATTATTTCTAACTAGTTTTCTGTTTTGGCTCAGAGTACACTATAAGTTTTATGCTTTAGCATACTTGCATGAGTGTGAGTGTTGCCATGATTGCATGCTTGCCATGAGGCTACTTGCTTAAGTGATTAACTTCATGAATGCCTGTAGGTGAAGGCTTGATTGCCTGAATTGGAACAATTCGATGATTGTGAGTTTTAAGCCCACTTTGCGAAGTGGCAAAATCATGTTTTAAATCCCACTTGAGGGTGGCAAATCAGCGCTTTAGCCTACTTGCGAGTAGCACTTTCAAACCATTTTCGAAAACAAACATGAGTTGTTTTGTTCTAATTCTCGTGATTGAGTATATACTTGTACATATGCGTTACATAGTAAAGTTAGATTAATAACCGGATAAGAACACATGTGTTTATAAAACAACATATCATGCTTAGTAGAGGTCGATTCTTTGATCGGGCGAGCGGGGGTGCTCATTTTAGGACCTTCCTCTCTCGTACCTAAGTTCCTGAGCTGAGGCAACTTTAGTGATGACGGAGACGTGGCCTTTGGCACGAATCAGGGTTTCCTAAATTTTTCAAAAATAAAATATTTAGGTGGCGACTCTGTAATCTGGCAAAGCAGTCCAATTTTGGCATTATTTGATTTAAAATCTGATTTTTCAAAATGATTTGCCAGATTGGACTCTTTGGTGTTTATCAGTCTCACATTGCACTTTGTGAGATTTGATTCAAAACCATGACAGGAGTCCGAACTGTAGTAAGACCACCGCCTCAATTCGCCTCTCTCAGAAGAAAGTCAGGTCTACAACTACCGCTTCCGCTGCCATTTCAGTATCAGCTTCCATGAAGAATGGATCCATAGCTGCATGCAAACGAATCTAATTGTACACTACACAACATGCAATCACGAGGGGTCATTGTCTTGTGGACTTGTAATTTGGCATGGACCGCAACATTGGAAAGTGGTTCTTCAAAACACCAAATGTTCTTTCTATGACATTGTGTAATGATGAATATCGATGGTTAAACAATTCATTGGGTCCAGAATAATGACGGCCATGAAACTCTTACAAGTGATAGCGTTGGGAATGAAATGGAGCAAGAAATCCAGGCATGTTCGTGAAGCCAGCATCCACTAAATAATACTTGCCTATATGAAAATAATGTAGGCAATGCTCTGTCAAATACATGTACACAAAAATCAACATTTAAGACAGTATAGTGTGTTATTTGGTGACACTCACCATAGGGTGGGTGTGGGAAATGTAGATCAGCTCTTGTAATTGAGTTAACTAAAGTTGCATTGTCGTAGGCGCTACCTTCCCATCTAGAATTGATAAATGTAAACAACATGTCGAAGTCGCAAGTTGCGAGTATATTTTGCGATATATTTGCTTTGCGACCACTGAATGTATTCTATCTTGAGGCAAGGACCCACGCATCCACTAATGTGCCCTCGATAACACTGACACAATCCTACTTGAAATATATTAGTTTGACATTAAACGCGAAACAAACTTAGATATTACTTTTAAAACATAAAAAAAAAAAAAAAATCCTTCATTACTGTTATTGAAAACTTACAGGACAAACATGTAGTCATACCTTGAACCAGGGAAAAAACCTCCTATCATTTAAAATTTTTGCTGGTATCTCGTCTTGGTTACGTGATTTGATAACCGTTGATGCAAGATTGCACAGTGCCCGCAAAATGATTTTTATCTATCGACAAATAGTTTCAGTGGAGTATTGAAATCTATCGGCTAGTAGTCTATGCCGATCATTCATATGTTCAATTTCAACAAAGCCATTTTGAAGTAAGGTGTCTTTCAATAAAATGAATGTTTGGGCATCCATTCGCATGATGTTCATCATTGTTTTTGAATAGCCATTTAATAAACTGAATATGTAATCATTACCTTTGAATGGACAAGTTCGCTGCGGTCGTCTGCCGGTTGACACATTCATATGCTCATTCATAAAAGCAATCATCAAAAAATTCATAATATCTTTAATAACCTTATTCTTATCTGATGACGTCTCCATTGCATTGTTTTCTGTGTTGGATGACATAATGTTTCGACTACATCACAATAAAAGCATAATTATGAAAAAAAATGATTAACAACATGCTACCTATTACTATTATTAGTGAAACTGAAATTAACCACTAGTTATAATTTGTTGGCCTTAGTCATTTATCGAACTAAATGGAAATATACATGCAAAGAAAAAACATATTAATATTTGGTCATCTTGTCATACCTACTAATGCATATTGTATGCTGTGTGTAAAATTAAAAGTTGAAGTAGAAATAAGAAAACAGACATGAAAGAATGCAGAAGAATAAAATCACATCTACATGTAAAATAGAAATAGTTTCCGAAAAATATAGAAATAAACATACAAAGACGGATAAAAAAGAGCATGTTATCAGGTGAAAAAAAATTAATAAAAACAAAACATAAATCATCAAATCATGTTGCATAACCACAAAGAGAACCGCAAACTTAATCAAGCCACAATTTATTCCTTTACTGCAAAGCTAGGATCATAGTTAGGCAGATATGGGCAGGAGTATGCATAAAAAACCTCTGTCATTCCTTGTCTTTGAATAACATCAGTGCCCTAACATACTGGACCGATGGTATGTTCCCAAGCTCTAATAGGGCATCTTGACATGCATTAAGGGAATAGTTATCACCACTTGCACTTACAGCCTTTGTGTTTGTTGATCGTGCATGAGAATGTTCCGTTTTTGCCTGTACGTAGGTAGTGAAATTTGTGCAGACATCATCAAAGCCACTTGACTGTGACCTTTAAGAAAGACCACTGTCAGTCTGGCTATTTGTAGGCCCCCTCTTGTGACTTTTGCCCTTTGATGGTTCCATGTACTCATCGCCGAATGAGTCAACAGCAATAGGTTCAGCCGCATTGCTCCCACCAGCTCTAGGTGACCAAAATTTATTAAGCATTTCATCCTCTTTATTAGAGTCAGGAGCTCCTTATGTAGATGCACGAGCCAAGGCTCTTGTGGCACAACAGTTTTCAACAATTTCAGTCATTTCTTGAAAATACTCAAATCCTTTTGTCCAAAATTTCTTTACATTTTTTGTTGCCTAGAGCAATTGAAAATATTGAAAATAAGCATACTGTACGTGAGATCAAATGTTACAAAAAAAATTTTGAAAAGGGTATAGGTTAATTCAATACTTTGTCCCAAAATTCATTGAGTGCAACAATCGTTCCTACAATGGGATCCCATCCCAGACCGGTATGTGCCTGCAATCGCCTGAAGGTTTGGCAATCAGTTTTCAGTCACTGTTATTTTTGTCTCACCTATTTTGGTGTGTATTGAAACCCATACAAATTTTGTAACTCAGTTGCAAAATGGTTCCAATGCCTAACTGTCCACATAGTACTACGACCTTTTGCTTAATTTTTTTGTACCTCGTCTCTCAGCATGTTTATTAGCTTCATTTCAATTATGGAACTCCACATTCTTGTGTCCTGATTATTATTTGAATTGTTGCCACTCATCTAACAACACACAATTTATATTTAAACTAATCTGAAGTGGATATTAAAAAATAACAATGCAAGAATCATGTACAATTATGTTTCGGTAGGAATAAAAGATTCATTAATTGAAGTTGTTAACAGTGTTGGGAAAAACAGATACAACAGGAAAAAGCAGAATATTGCATGCATAAAAGTTTGTGAAAGAAGTGTACATAGTAGACAATAAGCATAAATAAGCAGAAGGAGAGCAGAAGAAAAGAAGCATCAAAGGGCGTGAGTGCAGGTCGACCCAAAGAAGAGAGAGTTGGAATAGCGGTCGACCGGCCGGAAGACCGAAGGGACGACTAGCCAGTCATCCTGGTGGTTAACCGGTTTGGACAGATCATGTAAGAACCTGAATTTTTAGACAATTAATTAGTTTGATTAATAATAATATTAAGTCAGTTAACAGTGATTATTAAATTATCGAATTATAATGTTAATAGCATCATGGTTAATATCAAATGAGCTAATCAAATAATAACTAAGTTAGTTAGAGGATAATAGGAAGCAAAACATCTAGTGACTGTGTTATATATATACAATGATTTTATATACATTGATTCTTATAATGTAAAAAAAAAATAAAAAAAAATAATAATCAGAATTTTTGGGCAGAGGGATCCGACCACCCTTCTTTCCCAAGGAATGTTGAACAAGAATTCCAATGCATGCTACAACATGCTTACTGCCACACTCCTAAGGCCTTTCCATAGGCTTGTAGTATATGTATAGTATGAGCATGCTCTTCTTCAACAGCACGCAACCTCATTAGGGGAAGCAAGCATGCCTTAGGATAGAAATTCAAGCCAATAGGAAATTCTGGTAAAGATAAAATAAAGTAAAATAATAGAATAAACAAATATAATTTAAACACCAATTTCCCTTTCACAATGCCTACATAAGAACTCCATTTCAGCCACCTTTAGAAGATACACGGCTGAGTAAGAGAAGAAGGGAAAGAGTAGAAAAGAAAAGAAAGAAAGAAGAGAAGAGGGTGCTTGGTGGTCACCAATTCAAAACAAATTTTTGAGAATAGTTTGTAAGGAGCTCTTGAGGTAAAAAAATACTCAACCCCTATCCTCCCTTAGATATTTTTCTTAACTAAATCTATATATTAAAAATATGCAAGAGTGTGCATTGATAATACACAAATGCTCAATGCATTTTATATTTTGATAGAATGATAATCTTATGATTATGTGATTTCTATCCTTCTTACAAGTATGGATTAGATGGCTTAGCTACTGATTTTGCTCTTTATGTGTTCAAGTATTATCCATTGTTGAATCAATCTTGCATGCTTTTGAATTTGTGTTTACTCTTTATAAATATTATTTTCCGTTATCACTAATGAAAATAAATATGAAGGGTTAGAGTTTCACATGGGAATAATAGTAAGAAACATTTTTTTTAGTCTTGCATGTGATTCATGGTGGATACAAAGTGTGTTTTTCGCAAACTAATGAACTTCCAACAAAACAGATTTTTAATCCATTTTGAATAAACCCTAAACAAACTCATGAGAACACTTTCATAAAATCTGAAACCACTGGAGTTTGTTTAACATGTTTTCATGGTGCTAGAATATTGAAGAAAATTATTTGACAACGTTTCATGGCCTGAATATATTTTTAACTTCATTGCGGTTTGGAGGCAATAACAAATGCTGAATTTACCAGGTCACCGTTTATTCCGCAGAATGAATTTTCAAGTGATTCAAATCGGTAAAGTTATATTTTTAAGTTACTTTTCAAATTCGACTGGTTTCATAATTTTTAATTAAGTATTGAGAGAGAAACGCCAATTTTTCCAAAATATGACAGAATCTGTCCAGTTTTCTTATAAAAATTATTTGACCATCTTCCACTGGTTTTCAGTCTTCACACTCTTCTGGAAATATGTTCTAAACTCAAAAATTTAGCAAACTGTTCCAACTTTTCAACACCGTTTGAGGCCCCTTTTTATTTTTCTAACATAGAACACCTGTGCTGGCGGTTAATGTAACTCAATATCCCAGAAAACCAGTTTTCTTCCAAAAATTATTTCTCCATTTTAAAATCGTTTTTAGCCTTGGTATTCTCTCGAAATATTTTCCTAACTCGATGAACTAGCACCAGTTAAAATCTTATAATGGTTGAACTTCGTTTGGTATAGGTTTCATATTTTTTTGTCTGACCATATAGTGCTGAAAGAAGAAGTGTGTTAATTCTTAAGAAATTTTGTGATGATTCCTAAGACATTCTATCACATTTATTTTGGTTGCCATATATGATTGTTATGCTATATAAACATTATATCACTGTGGCTATTAAGCTAAAACTCGCACATGCATAAAAAATGTGAATTCGACGAAGTAAAGAAACACGAAATTGAACCAATGATACATTAAAAATTTAAAAGTGATGGGGTAAGTCTGGTTTAGAAGCTTGCGCCAGTGAGTTACAAACCCTAACATGGCACGGGAAGGTATTTCGACTCTTATCGGTGTAGGCGATATAAGGTTGGTGGTTTTGGTGTCACAACATAGACCATTTCCTTGGGGCAAACTATGATGTCACGACTCGGGTACGTAACCTTGGTGCATGGGCATCATTGGTAGTTACAACAAGTAACATTTGAATATTTGACCAAGGGGGAGTCAGAATTGCCCGTGGCCATTGCTTAGCGGTTTAGTGAAAATAGTGCTCCGCGGGGAGTTACATAAATTTATCTGATAAACTAAATCTATGAGAATTTAAAAAGAAAAGTGTGCATTTTCCTTATGATGAATTACTGTTTCCGTTTGCCATTATTTATTTATTTATTTATCTATTGTTATTATTTTAACTGTTGGCATTCCTGTTATGCTTATTAAATGCTACATGTTATTCTGTTACTACGCATTATTCATTAATTGTGAGCATTATTATTGGGGTGGGCATTTTCGGGTTGTAGTATATTATTGAGCTCATTGCTCATTAGCATTCTTGTTGCCCTGGCGTTTTATGCCAGGTACCAAAGAAAATGAAGGAAACACCAAGGCCTTGCAAGGTGACATTCAACCTTGGTTAGCTTGAAGAGTCCCCAAGTTCCATAAACCATTTTCTAAGTTTCCTAGTTTTCTCTAGTTTCCTTTTATATTTGTGTATTTTTTTTTTTGGTACTGAGACTAAGTTTTAAGTTTTATTAGAATTGTAATTTGAAAACTTTGAATTTCTAGGTTGTTAATTAATGGATGTTAGTGATATTGGTGGCAACATTGATTTTAAGTTCTAAATCTTATTATGATGTCCTTAAAAAATTTTGGGGCGTCACAGATCATAACCCATTTCTGCTTCTCAGCTATTGCGTAGTAGATCGATTGAAGGGTTGGATATACGTACTAGCAGATCGATTGAAGGATATACGTACCAGAGCAGTAGGAGTGGAATAGTTGTCACTGGTGACAGAGTGGGTACAGTGGGTGGATGCGCGCTTCTTTGGTAGGCGTCTGATTTGAGAATACGCTTCAGAAATTTGGCCTGACACAGATAAATTGGGAATGAATTTAGGGATGTTTGAGGAAATTGGTGAGTTTTAATTTAAAATTTGGAAGAAATTTGTGATTTATTTGACCTCGGTCTTATTGTTGTTTCATTGCCCAGAGAGTGAATCTTCCACTACGTACAAACTGCAACTCACTTGATTTGTGGGAGCTGGTGGATGCGATTTTATGAGTGGGGAGGGGGTTCACAGACATGGTTTAGATTTGAAGGTCTCAGTGCATAGAGAGGAACACAACCTGTGAAGAATCTTTAGCTGTGATCTTTCAAAGAGAGGAAGACGACTCGTGAAGTTCAGTTTTAAATTTCTTTGCACGTGAAGCTTTTCAGAAATGGAGAAGACCGAAGACACAGAATATGCACCTTTGGAAGCTTTTCATTGCACGTGAAGCTTTTTAGAAATGGAGAAAATCGAAGACACAGAATATGTACCTTTGAAAGCTTTTCACAGTGGAGAAATGAAGGGAGAAATTTGCCAAACTGGAGGTGGAGATGTATTTTGAATTGTATGGTGGAATTATGATTTGAAAATTGTATCCAAACGTAAAGCGCAAATGGAGGAGTGGGAATATATTTTGAGAATACAACCAAAACAGCCTTGTTTTTCTGATCCAGAATCTCCACTAGCCTTTCTTCAAATGTCGCATCAGCATCCAGGTTTATCTCCTTACAATCGATGACGTGCGTTGCATGAGGCTTATACTTTCGTAGCATCGAGACGTGGAAAACGTTGTGCACTCCGACAAACTGGGGAGGCAGCACCAACTGATAGGTCACAATTCCCACTTTACCTAAAATCTCGAAAGGTCCTACATAACGGGGTGCTAATTTGCCTTTCTTCCCAAAATGGAATGTTCCTCGACGTGATTTGACCTTTAAAAACACATGGTTTCCTACTTCAAACTCTGACGGCCTTCTTCGTTGGTTGGCGTAACTCTTCTGCCGATTTTGAGTTGTCAGGATTCTCTGCTATATTAACTTCATTTTCTCGGTGGTTTCTTGAACTATCTCTGGACCTAATAAAGTTGTTTCTCCCACCTCTGTCCAGTACAACGATGACTTGCAAGATCGTCCATAAAAAACTTCATATGGTGCCATGTCGATACTGGCCTGGAAACTATTGTTATAGGCAAATTCCACCAAGGGCAAATGTTTTTCCCAGTTTCCTTTAAAGTCCATCACACAGGCTCACAACATATCTTTTAGTGTTTGAATGGTCCTCTCAGACTGTCCATTGGTTTACGGGTGAAAGGCGGTACTAAGGCATGGTTTTGTGCCCATGGCTTTTTGTAGGCTCTTCCAAAAGTAGAATGTGAAACGAGGGTCTCGGTCCAATATAATAGAAACTGGCACCCTATGTAATCTGACGATTTCCTTGATAAATAACCGACTTAACGCTTCTAACTTGTTAGTTGTCCCTATGGGGAAGAAGTGGGCGGTCACAATTACCCAAACATAGTCGTGTCCTAAAGGGGTTCTTGGCAATCTGGACACAAAGTCCATTGTGATATGCTCCCATTTCCACTCTGGGATTGGAAGCAGCTGAAGTGTTCCTGCTGGTTTTTTGGTGCTCAACTTTTATTTGTTGGCAGGTGAGGCATCTTGACACATGTGTTGCTATGTCTTTCTTCATGCCATTCCACCAATACTAACGCTTCAGATCTTGGTACATCTTTGTTCCCCCTAGGCGTACTGCAAAGGCTAACTGATGAAATTCATTTAGCACCTCTTCTCTCAAGGGCTCGATGTCAAGCACGAACATCCGACCTTGAAATCTTAAGCCATCATCCTTAGAGATGTCCCAACCAGGTAACAGCTCGCCTGATGTAAGTCGTGCCTTGAGGAAAATTCCCTCCTGGTCATACTTTTGGGCTTCTAGGACCTTATGGAGTAATTTGAGAGTAGAGGCTAAGGCATACAAACAGGTCCTTTCGCCTTGTAGTTCCAATCGGACTCCAAACTTGTTGAGAGTCTCCACCATTTCCCACTTTTTTATTGCAATACTAGCCATGACTTCCCTTGACTTGTGACTTAATGCATCAGCTATCACATTAGCTTTCCCTAGGTGATAAAACAATGTGCAATGATAATCTTTGAAGTGCTCTATCCATTGCCTCTGCCTTATGTTTAAATCCCTTTGGGTGAATAGGTATTTCAGGCTTTTGTGGTCCGTAAAAACTTCAAAATTTTCACTGTACAGATAGTGCCTCTAAGACTTGAGTCCGTGCACTACAATTACCAACTCTAGGTCGTGAGTGGGGTAATTCTTTTCTTGGCTTTTTAATTGTCTGGACCTATAGGCTATAACCTTCCCTTTTTGCATTAATACACTTCCTAATCCTTCCTTAGAGGTATCACAGTAGACACTGTACCCAATATCACACTTGGAGATGAACAAAATTGGGGCACTTGTTAACTTTTTCTTTAACTCCTAGAAAAACCTTTCACAAACGTCACTCGACTCGAACTTTAACCATTTTTGGGTCAGTCGAGTCATCGATTTGGCTAATTTCAAAAAATCCTGGATGAACCTTCTATAATAGCTAGCCAATCCTAGGAAGCTTCTAATTTCAAAAACTGTCTTGGGTTGCTTCCATTCGGTTACTGCTTCAACTTTTGCTGAGTCCACTGAGATTTCATTCTCGGAGACGACATGACCTAGGAATTTCACCTCCTTTAGCCAGAACTCGCACTTACTGGCCTTGGCATACAATTGATTCTCTCTTAAAACTTGCAGTACAATCCTTAAGTGTTTCTCATGCTCCTTTTCGGCATGCGAGTAAATTAATACTACCACAAACTGGTCTAAGTATGGTGTGAATATTTTATTTATCAGGCACATGAACATGCTAGGCGCGTTAGTTAACCTGAAGGGCATGACCACAAACTCGTAATGACCATACTGGGTTCGAAATGCAGTCTTAGAGACGTCCTCATCTCGGATTCTAAGTTGATGGTATTCGGACCAAAGATCGATCTTAGAAAAACACTTAGACCCTCGAAGTTGGTCGAAAAGGTCGTCCATCCTGGACAACGGATATCTATTCTTGATTGTAACTCTATTGAGTTGACAGTAGTCGATACACAATCTAAGGGTGCCGACTTTCTTCTTGGTGAATAATGTTCGGCCCTCTCCACGGCGAAGTGCTTGGTCTGACGAACCCTTTGTCCAATAATTCTTGTAATTGAGTTTTTAACTCCTTCAACTTAGTTGGCGCCATACAGTGGAGTGCCATGGATATGGTTGACGTCCCGGGTTGTAATTCAATTGTGAAGTCCAATTCTCATTTCGAGGGTAATCCTGGTAACTCATTTGGGAAGACGTCTTCATATTCACACACCACTCTAGGGAGGCCTAGGTCCATCCGGTCTTAGTCTGTGTTATCCAAGACACGGCTACTAGAGGGTCAGAATCACCAAAAAATTTTGGTAGATTTAACTTGTGGAATTTTGCTATCAGTTCCGATCTGTTTGTATGTCTCTCTCGTCTAGTCAGGCCTCGAACACCATTAGTGATTGCCTTCAGTAAATTATTTACTGCTAGGTTTACATCCTCAGGGTCCTATCGTCGCCTGGCATTCCTAGTCCTTCCTGACATTCTACAATGGTATTAATTTATACTATTGTTATTATGTAAGTGTTTATTTTGTGTGGACAAGTAGTCGATAGGTTCAATTAGAACTGAAACTCTTCATTGCATTAAAAGATCGATTACATGACTGGGAATTACAACTACTATATAATCGAGGGAATTCTCTCACCCCATTACTAATAACTATAAGACTAGGCTTTTATAATGAGATCATAACAAAATTGTTAAGCAGCCTAGCCTACTCCCCCTTCAATCCCTCTTAATTAAAGAGCCACGGATAGTACTGATGCACTTGCCAGGCATACTTTCAGCTCTCATCGTAAAGTCCATAGCACCTACAATGGACTAACAGCCTAGGTCTTTCCAATCCCACGTGTTGGCCTAGAATTCTCATAGGGACCTCTTCATAAGTGAGTAGGTCATGGAAATTTCACTGTCCCATCCGTAGGGATAATCTTTCCAGTCAGTGGGTGTGGACACCCCATTTTTTACCGCCCTTAAGACTTGGGCGCTACTGATTGTTTATTTGGTGATGAAGATGTGCAGTGCAAAGATTCGATTTCTTCAGCAAGAGGAGCTTCAAATCCCAACTTCACACCCCTTTTTGGACCAAAACAATTTTGACCAAAAGATTTTAGACCTTAAAACTCTCTCTTTCAAAATAGTTTTTGAAAGAGTTCCTACGATGTTCCGACGCTTGCATTTTGTTAAATGTTGCGCTTTTCGGTAAACCGAGCAAGGAAAAAGTGGGTTCTTTGGCCATGTGCCAGCCATAAATGGCCTTTGCCAACCCCATGCCGTCCAATAGTGATCCATGTTGGCCAACAATGATCATATGCCGGCCATCAATGAAGCAGTGCCGGCTATCGATGCAAAAAGGCAGCTTTTTGGCAGATATTTGTGTTCCAGTTGTCCCTTTTGGGATATTTTCGACCTTAGCTTGTATTTTTCTATATATAGAGAGCCTTCTCTATGGTTTTAAAGGGTTAGAACAATTTAGGAGTGAAATATTTTAGGGAGTCTTTCTCTCTCCCTTGAGCTTTTGTGCTTAGAAGCTTGCATACATCAAACTTTAGCCTATCAACCCTTAGCCAAAGTGGTTCATCTTTGGGCTGAAGTTGCTTGAAGCTATCTTGGAGCTCCTTGGGTGGCTTTTGGCTTGAGTTGGTGCCAAGAATCACTCTTCTCTTCAAGAGGTATAACTATCACCCTTTAAGCTTGTTTTCATACTTGTTTTTGCCATCCTTTTGTGCTGTTTTTGAGCTGGTTTTCAACTGCAAAAAACTTTTTTTTTCAGTCCTAAAAATGGTAGTTTGAGCCTATTTTGTGTTAGGTGGTTGTCTCCCCCTTTTGTTCCTTAGCTTGTGTAGTTTTTTGTGCCGTCTTTTATCACCTTTCAAACCAAATTTTTTTGGCCTTTTAACAATTGAATTCCAGGAGAATTTTAGTGGTGAAAACCATGTTTTGAAGTCCAAAATAAGAGGGGGTGGCCTCCCATCCTCGTATCTTGTTTGCATATGTAGATGGCCTAACATGTGAGCATGTGTTTCTACATTTTTGTAGCTTAATTCAAGCATGTTTTAGGCTTTATTTTGACATGTTTCAGCTCTGTTTTTGGTTGGTTAAGTCACTTGTTGCTTGCTTCTTGCACTTGTAATGTAATTATGCTTACTAGGCTAGCATGCCTAATGAGTTAGCCTATCATTCTAGCTTGTGTTAGCTTGACTCCAGCACATTTTTGCTAATGTTTTGATATGCTTTAACTCTGTTTTGAGTGGTCTTGGTCATATGAGCCATGTATTGCATAGCTATAGTGCAAATGCCTTCACTAGCTTAGTGTTGTAAGGCCTCTAACACGCTTTGTATGAGATGATTACATGATATAGCATCATTTTGCATGTGATTTCATGGCATATACCTCTATCACACTCTCACTTAGTTCACTCTTTCATTACTTTTGAGAGTCGTGCTTTGTGCCTCGTTTGTGAGTCAACATGCGAGCATGTTTTTCTTGTCATTTATGCTTCCATCTCAACATATTTTAGCCACTGTTTTGGCATGATTAAGCTCTGTCCAAAGCTGGTTTGGTCATTTAAGCTTGATATTGCATGCTTCTAGTGTAGTGCACTTCACTAGTTTAATGCTTTTGGCTCCTAACATGTTGTGCATGTTTTGTTTGCATGTTGTAGTATTATTTTCCATGCCATTTCAGCATTGAAATTTTGCAACCTCCTTTATTTCTTCACTTTTGATTTGCTTTGAGGGTTGGTTAACCTTATGATTGTGTTTAAGCTTGAGATAGAGCTTGTGCTCAATGGCTTTAACTCTCTTTAAAGGGTTTCTCCTAGCCAAAGGCATGATCTCTCTCATGTCTTAGACCATCATTTGGTTAACCCCTCTCTTATTAGAGGACTTTCACATTGGACTTAATCAGTTAAAGGATTAATCGGTAATATAAAATGTGTAAACAAGAATTGAGCAAAGTAAAACTTGTGCAAGATATGCATTTGTGTTGCATTGCATGTGTTTGGATCGGACATTAATCCAAACACAAGAAATGCGAGACGTTTCATACTCATAGTGATGAAATGTGTCACGTTTCTTGGTCGCCGAGACCCTTGATCATGCACAATAGGGTGGAGGCTTTTCGAGTCTTGTTTTTGTGCATTGATTGAAAGTGTACAACTTGGATCTTTGGCCATCATGCATTGAAAATGCTTGATTTGTGGTTTTGGATCCAAGAGTACCACTTCTTTGATGTTTTGAGATGATAAGGAATGGCACAGTACAAACATACCCTTGGGAGACTCTCCATTTTCCTCTGTTTGAGCTCTATTACAGAATGGTGATTCAGCACACCAATCGCCGGTAGTGCTTCATCAATGGCCGGCAAGGCTTTATCCTTGGTTGGTAGTGTCATGACCCGAACCCGCCTATATGGGTTAAGGACATAACCGGCTAGTAATCAAGGGATTACCTATGGCCTCAAACCAAACAAGACATAACTCATCAGAGAAAAGGGGGCCAAACGGAAGCAAACTAACAAATTGTCCATAGAGCTGTGCTTACATGGCACATCATAACAATCCATATACATACATGTTAATAACTCACATCAAAACATGTAGTAACACAAAGTTCTGTATACACAGGATCATTTAAGTCTAAGTCGGTCAAACCCAAAGTTTATGTACAAAGTACTCCAATGCTTTCGCCAATATAATCAAAACCATATCAAAAAAACAAAAGACGCGCAGACAAGGCTCGTGCGTGAGACGTTTGGGCTGACTCTTCAAAACCTTGACCGTTTCACACAAACTTCACTAAGGCTGGGTTTGGACCTCCCTTGGCTCACCTATAGACACATGAATGAGTGTGAGCAAAAGCCTAGTGAATAATATCAAATAAAGAAGATACACGAACGGTATTTAGAATAACATACATCAGACGGCCTTGGGCCCAATTCATGTTTCTATCTATATATGTGTATATATATATATTTAGGTCAAGTGACTGCGGTTCTAAACACATCAAACGGCCTCGGGCCCAATTCATTCATATCTGACGGCCTATGGCCCATTTGTTCCTGTCCGACGGCCTTTGGCTCAATCATCTGTGTCAAACGGCCTTGGCCCATTCATTCATGTCATACGGCCTTCGGCCCATTCATTCTTCCATTTATGTCAGACGGCTTTTGGCCCGTTCATTCTTTCACTCATGTCAGACGGCCTTTGGCCCATTCATTCTTTCATTCATATCAGACGGCCTTTGGCCCATTCATTCTTTTATTCATGTCAGACGACCTTCGGCCCAATCCATAAGGCATAGCCAACATTTGTCCACATTTCAAATTAACAGACTTATAAGACTTTTATAGAAGTAAGCAATTGGACAAATAACATACTTCAGATATCTTTATTATGATATTACTCACAGTGTTTTGCCGGTGGATTCACCCTTGAGCTCGACCCTACACATCACATAACACATATAGGTCACAAACGATTCAATCCGTTCTAAATTCATACATTCCTCTTAGGTTTCTTTCTTATCCTTTTAATTCATTCATTCATAATGCTCAATGCATGCCTAAGAGTGCTTAGAAGTGAAAGAGAACAGAAAACTAAACATAGAGCATCTTTACAAAATTTCTGAAATAGGGGTTCCCGTTCGAGCGTGGACTTTCCTGCTCGAACGGACCCATTAGGTCTGCAAAAGTGCTGGTTGCCTCATTTTTACGCTCGAGCGTGAATTCGGACGCTCGAGCTGAAAGTCTCACTACATGGCTCCCTACTCGAGTGTGAATCTGACCGCTCGAGCAGACATCCATGTCTGCAAAACTTCTGGGAGCTCATATTTCCCGCTTGAGCGGACATGCCAAATTCTGGAAAATCCAGAATTGTTCTTGAGGCTCAAACTTGATATTCAAAGGCTTCAAAGCTCGAATTAAGGTACCAAAATAGGGAAACACATTATATATCATGAGTACACAAACAATATGAGGCCAATTGCTCAAAATCATGGTCCAATCTTCAAAATTAACCAACATTTCTCTAGTATAAACAACGCTCATGCAATCAACCCTGATATAAGCTCCATATCTTCCATAATCAAACATACTTGCAAATTTTTGACTTCATTTATACTTCACATCATGCAAATGACACTTATTATTATGGAACCCATGAAAATTATGCATGCATGTGAAGATTGGTGCCCAATTCTCCATGTTTAACATTATTCATGCTAGCTCATACAAATTTCAAGCTCAAACATACAATTCAGGGCAATCTCCTACATGCATGTGTATATTGACTCCCAATTCACCAAAACTAACTCAATTCATGTTCTTGATCACCATTCAACTTTGAATTCACAAAGTTACAAACTAAAATCTATAAATTTACTCACCTAGGAGCTTCAAACACCCAAATTCTAGCCAATTCTTGAGTTAATCTTCAAGATTTCCAAGCCTCTTGCTCAAATCTCCAATTGTTTCCCTATCTCTTTCTCTAGCCGACCCTCTCTCTCTTTTCTTAGAGTTAATATCAGCCAAATTGAATAAAAGAGAGGAATTGAGTGTATAATGGCCCCTTATATAGCCCCACATAATCAAATTCCATTAATACTAATTAATTGAGCACTATTAAATTAATTTAATTTAATCTAATTAATCTGATCCGAATCAATTTTCAATTAAATTTCACCGTAGGCTCTAAAAATTACGCCAATCACAACGACATAGTCAATTTCAATTTCTGTAGCCGATAAGGCCTTCAATTTTCAGTCTATAACAGTAAGTTGAACAGATATTCCTACAGTGAACAGATAGAAATTCAAAACCACATATATTTATATAAATGACACTCAAAATTATATCAAACACATAATTGCAATCACAATTAAGATTAATTAGCATAATACGGAGCAGGGTTATCACAGGCAGTGCCTTTCTTTGGCCAGCAAGTGGCTGGCAGCAGCTTCTCATGGCCGGCAGGCCACTAGTGCATTCCTCAGCATGGAATTGGTAAGGTAGAGCAAAAAGTTCTTGGAGTAATCCTGCAAACAGAGCCTCTCAAGAGCAAATCGGTGGGCTTTTCGGGGCGAGAAACCGAATGCATGCATGTTCAACTTTCTTAAGGCAGAGTTGAGACAGTATAGTTTAATTCTTTACTTGTTAGTTAGCATGATGTTGTAATTTAATTAATTAGTTTGCTAATTGATTAAGTGTTGTAATAATTAAGTAACTTAGCTTAGCTATTTCTTTATTTTGATTTGTAATAATTTGTCTAATTAGTTTAATTAGATTAGTTGGCTTAGCTTATTCATTCAGACCCTTCTTTGAGAGGGCGCAATGTTGTAATAAGTGTACGTGTGTGTGTGCATGTCTTCCAACTCCACTTCTTTCTCCTTTTTACTTAACTGCTTTCGATGGTTAGTTTAGGGCACGTTTTGAGCATACCTTATACTTTGCATGTTTGCATCATTCATTTGTCTTGCATGCACCGGGCTCGGCGCATCATTCAAACTGCATTGTATTTCAATACTTATTTGAATACGTGTATCACATTGTTGCATTCATATGCCATCTTAGATAGCTGAGCCTATTTAGTTGCATTATTACATGTGTTACATTAGGCATCTAGCATAGTTAGGATCATGCATTATTTCTAACTAGTTTTTGTTTTGGCTCGGGGTACACTGTAAGTTTTACGCTTTAGCATACTTGCATGAGTAGGAGTGTTACCATGATAGCATGCTTGCCATGAGGCTATGTGCTTACTCGATAAACTGCATGAATGCCTGTGGGTGAAGGCTTGATTGCCTGAATTGGAACAACTCGATGATTGTGAGTTTTAAGCCCACTTTGCGAAGTGGCAAAATCATATTTTAAAGCCCACTTGAGGGTGACAAATTCGCGTTTTAACCCATTTGTGAGTGGCACTTTTAAACCATTTTCAAAAAAAAACATGAGTTGTTTTGTTTCAATTCTCGCGATTTAGTCTATACTTGTATGTGTGCGCCACATATTAAAGTTAGCTAATAATTAGAATAAGAACACATGGTTTATAAAACAACATATCATGGTAGTAGAGGCCGATCCTTTGATCGGGCGAGCGGGGGTGCTCATTGCATGACCTTTCCCTCTTGTACCCAAATTCTCGAGCCGATACAATTTTGGTGATGACGGACACGTGGCCTTTGGCACGAGTCGGGGTTTCCTAAATTTTCCAAAATAAAATATTTAGATGGCGACTCTGTAATCTGACAAAGCAGTCCAGTTTTGGCATTATTTGATTTAAAATATGATTTTCCAAAACAATTTGTCGGATTGGACTCTTTGGTGTTTATCAGTCTCACATTGCACTTTGTAAGATTAGATTCAGAACTATGACAGGAGTCTGAACTGTAGAGGACCAATTCGCGCCTTTCCGAAAGGGGGGCGTGCGAAGAAAATCGAGTCTATAGTGGGGCTGCTAAGAAAATGTCCCACTAGTGGAAGAAGTTGGTGTAACTGTCAGCCAAGGTTGGTGGTAAAGGGTCTAGCTCGTACATGGTCCCAGCAAATTCCCGGATGACTCTTATAGGTCCTGCGTATTTGTCGTCATCCTTTCGATGTTTCCACTCACAAGGTATTATTGGTTCTAGCCTAACATACACCCTTAGTCCAATTGGAAATGCCACATTTTGTGCCACATTTCCCGAGTCTGCCTCGCCTTCTTCGAAGACATATTTTTTGGAGGAGATGGGGTTCGACTCCGTGTCGCTCTCTTCTTTTTCAGACTCTTCAGGGGGAAGGACGGCTAAGGGTTCCATAAAGTTTATTTCCACATCAACCTCCTCGTTCACCTCTTCAATCACTTCTTCTTCTGGATCCTCTTCTTCTAGTTTAGACTCTGAAGTCTCCGCCCCTATTTCTGGATCGCTCAGTAATGGCTCCTCTTATGGCTCAGATTTTGGATCCGAGAGCTAGTCATCATTGTGGGGTAGGCTCGACATCCTACAAAAAAAAATACGACACTATTATACTATTGGTAAGGTTTTAGATTATAAAATGTTTTTAATTGAAGTGTACTAAGAGACGTGTGCTTAAGTCTACTTAAGGTCTCAAGGGTTTCTAGACCTAAGCTCTGATACCAAACTGTGACACTCCCACTTTTGGGCATCATATATTAATATAAATAATTCAATATGGTTAAGTATTAAGTTTCGATATAACAGTTAAAGAAGTACGTTCCAAAGCTAAATCTTAATACAACCCCAAATGTTTGATTTCTTATACCCATCTCCGGACATTGTTACGTTAATATATAAAATTTCATCAAAATAGATAAGAAGGTGGGCAAGACATGCCTTAATGGCCAGGTCTTAAGTATTGAAGTGAACCATGGCTGAACTTCAGCATCTTCGACAAAATCTTCCCTGAGATTTTCTCTTTCTTCTTCACCTGGCATTAACGCCGTGAGCTGCAAAGCCCAATAGGATGCAAGAAACCAAAAAAAAAAAAAAAAAACTAGCCACGTCTTACAGTTTGAAAACTTATGCAATAATAACACAGTGGAGTTAGTTAACAACATTTAAAAATATACAATCATCACGATAAAGATAATAGCGTAGCAAAAGCAACATATATATATATAGACATGATCCATCACGAATATATTCACAATGTAAATGTCAGGTCATTATAGAGTTCATAATGTAATCTTATTTAATTGTAAATTCGGTGAGCCTACAGTGACTCCCCATGGAGTGTCGTCCTATCCAACCATTGACCTTGGCCAGGGACTATTCTGCACCTCCTCTTGATCACGAGGCACTGGATCTAAAGATGCTACATGCTAAGTTAAATACTTAGGGTGTATCACCAACGGTCTTCTCAAGAGAATCGGTCTTCCAAAGGTACTCCCTCTGTGTGAGACCCTCACTGCCACCCTGATCCCAAAACCAAATTCGTGAGGTCAGAATACGATCCGAACCATGTCAAGGCTTCGCAAGCCCAATAATCACATTTCCTTAGAACCACGGCTCACCCTGCACCAACAAAACATCGAAATACCTTTTCCTTGTATTCATCCGCATGCGCATGGTCCAAAACCACCCATTTCACTTTTCCCATATTATGGTTATAATAGCTCTTGATGAAAATACAAATATCATGATTCATTCCAACTGATCAAGCATATTTAAGTGCACACAAGAAAAAATATGTAAGAACGAGGCAATACAAAAAGGTTTTAAACCATCGTTAACTTGATTCTAGATTTTGAACGGTTTCTAGCAAACTCTCCCCTTAAATAAAAATATAGAAATGATGGTAAATGATCATTAAAAATTTTGATTTTTGGTGGAGTTATAGATTATTAAGTTGGGAACATTTTTGAAGAGGGCTCGAAGTCATTTGGCCATTGGAAGATGTCCAAATAAATTAAAACTATAGGTAGCTCCAGATTTGTTACATTTTTGAAAAACAGACATATCTCACCCCATACTTTATGAAATGAGTTGAAACCTGTGGCATTGGAAAGATAACTTAAAAACCTCACATCTTCAATTTGAATTACTCAAAATTTCATTCTGTGGAAAAAACCGTGGCCATGTAAAGTAGGCCTTACTGCTGTATTAACAATAGAGGTGAACATAAAGCATATTTTTGGCTATAAGATAGTGTCAAATAATTTTTGCAGAATTCTCACATATAAATAAGAGCCTAAAATAATTCTAGTAGCTTCAGATTTTCAAAATAATAAATAAGGGATTTATTTCATGGTTTTGAAGTGAAAACAGATTTTGCACAGTGCCATTTCTATTCGAATGAGCAATGGGTTGTCTTCCTTAGTTCCCTACTTAGGCATGCTAGGCTACATTATTTATGGAGAGGTATTTTTCTTGCATTCAAGAGGTACTACAGGTTATGACAATAGAGCAAAGAGAATATAAAAATAATAACAAGAAATAAGACAAGTGAGTTCATCTAAGACATGCAAGAGAGACCTCTCCTATTGAGTTTATTCTTGCTTCCTTTATGTATTATAAGACATATCAGATTGCTTTGCATACATTTTTCCAAAACTTAATGAAGTGGAGTATTTCTAAGTATCCTACCTTAGTGAAGCTTTGAAGACCTTTCAAGTGATGAGTCCTTCTTTCCCTCCCTTCCTCCTTCTTCCTCTCTTTCTCTCATTTCTCTTTTTTCTTTCTATCCCTCTTTACTCTCTAGCTCCAGTTGAAAATTGTAAGTGGGGAGTTGGGGGAGCTTGTGTTTCATATACATACTAAAATGAGAGGGAGAGTTTGGAGAAAATATTTGGTAAAAGAATCCATGCATGTATGGCCATTGAGGGGGTTGTCCACCTAACAAGCACACTTATGGCAACCTATCTCTTCAATCAAAGGTAAAAAAAAGCTGGTTAAGCATACTAAGAGGGCTGCACTTTTGAGATGAATCTTCATTTAAGACAAAATCAACCCTTCTTCATGAGAGTTGACTTGGCCAGCCTCCCATCTCCCTTTTTATTTATTTATTTATTTATTTTTATATATACACACTCATGAATAAGACAATCAAGTGAGGACAAAATTTTATATTGCCTTTAGAAGCTTCCTTAATCTAATTGTGAGGATTAGTGTTAATTAGGATTAGTGTTAATTTAAAGTGTGCCAAACTTCTATACCTTATGCATTAAATTAGAATAACTCTTCAAGAAAAAAAATAAATTTTATTTAATAAATTTGTTACAAAATTCCCGAGCCTTACAGCAGGGAAGGGCATATAGTTGTCCCCAAGCATTATGGTACCGTTCTCACCTACTAACTTAATGTGGATATCGGCTGGAATGTTAAACTCTTGGCGAAAGTGCTCTAATTTACTTGGGAAATCTACTGTCACGACTCAAACCCGCCTCTATAAGTTTAGTACCGTAATCGGCCAGTAATCCTTGGATTACCAAAGGCCTCTGAACAAATTAACACATAATAAGAGGCTGCAGAAGCAAATATATGAAACATACATAGTCTATTGCGCCTTACAGACATACACGGGACATAAATTCAAAACTTTATGTACACACATGTGACGTCAAATTTACATTAGTCTTATGTCACACACATTTATAGATAAAACCAAAAGGGGACTTAGCCCAATATACATATAAATAGAAACTTGTTCAAATTTTACAAAAAGAAAGCGAAGTCTTAAACTTAGTTCACAAAACATGACCACATGAGTTTTTCAGAACCTTCTCAAGAGGCACAAAGGTTGGCTGACAAAATAGAATTCCAAGGATTCATCATTGGGCTTGGTTGCGCACCTGATCACTCACGTATATAAATAATACTGTGGGCGGGAGCCTAGTGAATAATAACAGAGTAAAGGGATTTAAATGAATGATGTCCCATATCAGATTCGGAAAGTAGATTCATATTTGTCTCAAAAACAAAAGCATATCCATATTCACATTCTTATTCAAATCATATACAAAAATCAGAGTTCATGCTTAATCATGCGTGGTACATCCATTAGCGTTAACAGAACAAATACAAAACAAATACAAAGCAGATACAGAACAGATGGTAGTTATAAGTAACTAGTTCCATAAAGGAATCTTCGGATCCGGGTAATAGATAATAGATATGTTGAGCTCCATGATGGAGCCTCCGGTATGGGTAATAGATTACAAATTTACTAAATTCCATAATGGAACCTTCGATACCGGGTAACAGCTAACAGATATGCTAAGGTTGCCACAAATACATTTCAGAAATTGGACAATCATTCATTGTATAGAACATAACATTTCAGAAAAAAGATCTTATTTTATTATAAAAAAATAAATAAAGTTGAACATAGATTTAATAAGTTATTACTCACAGATGGCTCCAGAAGTAAACAGACAGAGTAAACAAATCAAATAGCTTACGACATGTGACCTACACAGATTATTACAGAAAGTTTGTAAAGGACTTTTCAAGGATTGCAGTGCCATTGACACAGTTAACTCAAAAGGGAGCGACCTATGAATGGACCGAAGATAGAGAATCAGCCTTCCAAGAGTTGAAGACCAGACTAGTTACAGCACCAGTTCTTGTACTGCCATCAGGTAATGAAGAATTCCAGATTTATAGCGATGCTTCGCATAAGGGTTTGGGTTGCGTATTAATGCAAGGAGGTAAGGTCATAGCATATGCATCTCGCTAGTTGAAACCTCACGAGAAGAATTATCCTACCCATGATCTAGAGCTAGCAGCCGTGGTGTTTGCTTTGAAGATTTGGCGTCATTATTTGTATGGAGCTTCTTGCCAAGTTTTCACGGATCACAAGAGTTTGAAGTACTTATTTACTCAGAAGGAGTTGAATTTGAGGCAGAGAAGATGGCTGGAATTATTGAAGGACTACGACATGCAGATTCAAGACCATCGAGCAAAGCCAACTCGGAGTCGATGCATTAGCAGAAGACAATGGGAAGTTTATGTCTAGCCATGATCTCGGTGAGCCGACCATCATTGAAGAAGTGAAAGCAAGGCGGATGGAGGATAAGTTCTGAAGAAGGTAGCCGAAGATTGACACTGTGCCGAGGTTAGGTTACACCTTTGAGAATGGAGTGCTTAAGTTTGAAGGGAGATTATGCGTAGCCGACGTCCCTGAATTGAAAGGGAAGATCCTGCAAGAATCTCATGGTTCCAGAATTGCTGTCCATCCAGGAAACACTAAGATGTATCATGATGTAAAGCAGACTTTTTGGTGGCCAAACATGAAGAAAGAGATAGCCGAAGTTCAGATCCCAATGCCTGCAATGTCAACAAGTGAAAGCAGAACATCAGAGACCAGCAGGACTTCTTCAACCCTTGCCGATCCCTGAATGGAAGTGGGAGCATATTTCCATGGATTTTGTGATTGGTTTGCCGAGGACATCGAAGGGAATGGATTCAATTTGGGTTATTGTTGACAGATTAACCAAGTCAGCACACTTCTTGCCTATTCAGACTACATTCAATCTTGTCAAATTAGTCAGATCAGTATATGAATGAGATTGTGAGACTTCATGGTGTGCCGATGTCTATTGTTTCAGATCGAGATCCGAAGTTTGTTTCCAGATTTTGGCAGAGTCTACAAACAGCCTTGGGAACCGAGTTGAGGTTTAGCACAGCTTTTCACCCGCAGACCGATGGGCAAACAGAAATGACGATCCAGACACTTGAGGATATGCTCAGATTATGTGTACTTGATTTCCAGGGAAGTTGGGGAGCACATTTACCATTAGTGGAATTCGCTTACAATAACAGTTATCAAGCTAGCATTGGCATGGCACCGTACGAAGCTTTGTATGGAAGGAAGTGCAGATCGCCGATATGCTGGACTGAAGTGGGAGACAAAGTTTTGATCGGCCCCGAACTGATACAAGTGACAACCGAGAAGATTAAGCTTATTCGACAGCGAATTAAAACTGCCCAAAGTCGGCAGAAGAGCTATGCCGACCAGAGAAGAAGAGGATTAGAATTTGAAGTCGGGGACCATGTATTCTTGAAAATTTCGCCAATGAAAGGAGTTTCCAGATTTGGGAAGAAGGGTAAGTTAGCACCTCGTTACATCGGACCATTTGAAATTCTTGAGAAGATTAACACGATTGCTTACAGACTTGCTTTACCACCAGAATTGAGTCAAGTGCACAATGTGTTCCATATTTCGATGTTGAGGAAGTATATCCGAGACCCACTGCATGTGATTAGTCATTTTGGGATTGTGGTAAATGAAGATTTGGGCTATGAGGAGAAGCCGATGAGAATTCTTGACAGACAAGTGAAATAGTTGAGGAACAAATCGATAGCAATGGTGAAAATTGAATGGAAGGAACATTATGGCAAGGATGCCACATGGGAAATGGAAGAAGAAATGAGGATTCGACATCCAGAACTGTTTTTGCATGAAGGTAACTCAAGTTTGGGGACCAAACTTCTTTAAGGGGGGAAGGATGTAATAACCCTCACACTGCTTTGATCATACTCATATGCATTATGTATGATTTTGCTTTGTTAAGCTTGCATTTGAATCTTGACTTGCTTTGCATTATTGACTTGTCTTGCATAAAGTGATACTTGGGTATTATGTTCCTTTGGTGTGTGTGTGTTTTGCCGAGGTTATCTTGAGCCTAGTCCACCTTTGAATCCTTGTACCTAGAACCACTCTAGAGCAGTTTGTCCGACCTTCATCTTCACCTCAGCGGGTTAGCCGAGGTGCTACTGCTTAGCCGAGATGTTATACACTTAGTGACTTTGTCCCGAGGAAGGTATGACCTAGACCGAGGTGTGGCACATCCCTGGCCGAGGTGTGGCACAGCTTAGTCAAGTGTTGTCTTCCCTAGCCGATGTCTTTGTTATCCCCTGCCGAAGTCTTGATGTTAGCCGATGTCATTACTCGCCGGAGTCCCTTGCTGCCTAGCTTCTTGAACACGCTTCGTCAGAGTCTTGTCCTTTCAATCAGTCACCTTTTTAAGTTGAACCAACCAACTGCTGCCACGTGTCCGAGCTGAGTGTTATATCAGCCGGCAAGTCTAGAGATGTCTCATTTGTTACATTCTTGTTTTGGAGAAGAGAGAGAAGCTCTAGGAAGAGTTCTAGAGAGAGAAGGAAGATAGCAAGCTTGATCCTTGGTGTTTGATCCGTTGGGTTTGTGATTTGAGGTTAGAATCTTCACCTCCTTTTGTTGTTCTTGATGACCACTTAGCTGCATTGCATGATTGAATATGTTTTGAATGTCATACTTTGATTTAAAGTTGGTTTTGGAAAGAGAATATGAACATTCATGTGTTCTTGAGAAAAGCCTTGATTTGATCCGAAAGCTTGCATTGAAATCCATGCTTTTGTGTTTGTTTCACCAAGATCTTCTAGTGTAGGCACCCAGGTCCATGTTTTCCAACTCATAGCATAAAAACTCAGATCTTGTAAATGATAAGTTATGATCTTTGCATTCATTTCTTCATGTTCTTCATGATCATGTTCTTGGTAATCTTGAGCAGAGGGAAAACCCAGGGGTTTTTCCCGAACTTCATTTGCCCTTGGATGTGGCCTCGGAACCTCACCTCGGCGAAGAGGTGTGGAACCTCGGCTTAGACCTGGTTAGGTGCCCAGCATGTTTTTCGAAATAAGAAACAGTGCTTGTTTTGATTTGACTTAGTCTTGGAGCATGCCGAGATCATTTGCTTGCATGTGAAACTTGTTGAAAGTGTATTCAGTGAACTTGCCATGTATTTGTAGGACTTGGACTTGCCTTGACCCCGACGTTCGAAGAACCATGTGAGTGGCATTCTTAATAAAGCTATGTGCAATGTTTTGATAAAAGTCTTGTTTGCCTTGTTTTGAAAAGTATTTGTAAGCATGAATGATTATCCCTATCTTGTATGCCAAGTATTATATCTTGTTTTGATGGCACTCTTGGAAGTCCGTACGTGCTAGGGGACTATAAGCATTTGTAGCACAAAGTTTGGAAGTTCGTACGTGCTAGGGGACTATAAGCATTTGTAGCACAAAGTTTGGAAGTCCGTACGTGCTAGGGGACTATAAGCACTTGTAGCACAAAGTTTGGGAGTCCGTATGTGCCAGGGGACTTTAAGCATTTGTGGCACTAGTCCGTACGTGCTAGGGGACTATAAGCATTTGTAGCACAAAGTTTGGAAGTCCGTACGTGCTAGGGGACTATAAGCATTTGTAGCACATTCTTGTCTTGTCTTGCCACTGACGGTTTTACCGCGTGGGTCGTTGTCCGGAATGTTATCTCTTGTATTATATTGATATTAATGAGCACCTCTTGAAGTTTGAAGGATTTGAAAGATAACTTGATTTATACTATGTATTGTTTTGTTAAAAGACCTCGGATATCATTCATGTAAACCCTTTATTATTTATGTCATTCACTGAGTATCCAAGCTCACCCTCTCTATATATATGTAGCTGATGAGCAGGGCGGCGGAGACGCCTAGACTTGTTTGCCGATGTGCTTGCCGACGTGTTTTGTATTTTGTTTTGCAACATCTTGAAGATCATGCTTCTTTGTTATTTCCTTGTGTTTTGTAATTGATGGCCGAGAAGCCTGTTAGTCAGGATGTAATTTTTGGTACTCCATTTTGTTGTATATATATCAAGCCATTTTGAGATGAATGTCATTCCGTTTTAACTTAAGCACTGCTCTTATGGACTACTTGTTTCTTTTATTTATTGCTTCCGCATTTGTAAGCCCCATATATTTACTCTGATTTGTGTGTGAATTCTTGTAAGAGGCCTTTGGTAACCTCGGGTTACTGGCCATCTCGGCGCCGACCTTCTAGGGGCGGGTTGGGGTCGTGACACGTTTTGACATGAAAGAGTGGGCCGAAGGCCGTTCTGACATGAATGAGTGGGCAGAAGGCCGTTTAGACATAAATGAGTGGGCCGAAGGCCGTTTTGACACGAATGGAAATATGAATTGGGCCCAAGGCCGTTTGGAACTTGTTGTTCTACATTGTTATGAATATTCTGTATTTGATATTATTCACTGGGCTATCGCTCACGCTCATTCATGTGCTTGTACGTAAGTCAAGAGAAGCACAAACCCAGCCCCAGTGAAGTCTGCCGGGAACAACATGAGTTTTGGAGAGTCAGCCTTGTGTCTCACGCATGAGACCATCCTTGCCCCCTTATTATGTACTTATGTTTTGTCTTGTTGGCAAGGGTCTTGTGTATGTCTGTACATAGTCTGTTATAGGTTGACTCGTTTTGGTTGATCCTGTCTGTAATGAATTTTGTGATATAGTACTTTTGACGTGGGTTATTAACGTATCTGTGTATGGTTTGCTTGATGTGCATATAAGCATGGTTCTATGGACAAAGTTTTAAATTTTTACTTCTGTTTGGCCCCTTTACTCTGATAAATTATGTTTGTTTTGGTCTGAGGCCGTAGGTAATCATAGGATTACTGGCCGGTTATGGCTAGAACCCATAGGGGCGGGTTCGGGTCGTGACAATGAGAGTGTTTTGTAATCTAGGAGCCTTATATAGGCTTGATTATGTTTCTTTAATTAAGCTTGGTTTAGGCCTAAATAGTTGGCATTATTTTATTCTGAATCAAATTTCAATTGAATCTATCATAAAATTCTAAAAATTCTAAATAACACATACACTGAGTCAACTTCGTGATTAGATGCCGGTAAGACCTTCAATTCGTATTAAGAAATAGAAACACTGATAGATCTTTCTATAACAAACAGATATAAACACAAATAATGCAATACACATGTAATTAATTCAGAATTTCTTCTTAATTACTTATTAGGCATTCTTAATCATAGGTTATAGGCTAGTCACAGGTCGGGGTTGTTATATCTACCCTCCATTTGAACATACCAATGACCTTGGTTAAGTGGGTTTGATACGATTTTCTGTTCAGAAGTGTTTGTGGCGACCTATGAACCTCGGCGAAACCCCAAGGAATACAGGGATGAAGGTTTTGGAAAACTAAGGGGATTTCGGGATTCAATTGGTTTTGATTTCCCTATAGAACATGGAAGCAAGTTCAAGAACATGAAGAAATTAAAAAATGTAATGGAACTGAAATTGAGAAGAATGGAAGACTTACATAGTGAAATTAAAGAAACAGATGCCAGAACCGTGCTTGCCGAAGTCAGATGGTGCGTTTGATCGGAACAGGATGGTTGAACAGGTACCGGAGACGGTGGAACGGCTTGGTTGCAGAGAGCTTCAAAGTTTGGTAATGGAGGTTTGGAGAGAGAAAGTTTGAGAAAAGAGAGAATGGTGAATGCAAAAGTAAAAAGGCGGAGAGAAGGGGAAATAGTTTTTTTGAAAAACGAAAAGGCGGCAATGAATCATTTCAAACGTTTGGGAAGACGTGCCTGTGCTGACATTAGGCGGCGTGAGACAGAATTGATGTGGTGCACCTAACGCGTGACAAGTACAAACTAGTCAAGTGATGACACGTAGATGAAACAGTTGAGATAATTATGTGTGACAACTCATGTGCAGTTGGGATTCTTGATATTCTTGAACTCACTAGTCGTGATCTTGGCTGGAGGAGTATTAGCATGTTGTTTAGCCAACATGTTAGAAGATCAAACGATATAGGTTCCATCACCTCAAGTTGCCGAGGTAATGGAATCTAGGAGGCAGTTGTGGGGACGTATTTTTAGGGTCGCGTGCCGTAGTTGAGGTGTTGGCCAAGGTGTCACCTGGACAAGCAAGATTGTCGAGATGGTTACGGCATTGCCGAGATATAGTACGATAATATCGGAATCCCGAGATTTTTAGATAGGGGATAAGAGTTCTAAATAAGTGATGCGCTTGATTCAAATAATTACAACTTGTTGGAAAAGTTTAACACTTTAATAATTAAAGTTCATAAATTTTATCATTAATTTGAAATTTTTTTTTTTTTAAATTCACATTGTATTATTATTTTTTTATCTTTTTTAATTTTTTTTTTTTTTTTTTGTGGTCCTTTTCATCAATCGCTACCATCCACCTTATTTTTACCTACTAAGCACAAGTAGTCCAGCATTTTAAGTTAAGCTAAGTCATACTGCCTATAAAAAATCCCAATTTTTTATTGCTGCGTATAAAGTCACCCCCTATGCCCCATGGGGGTAAGTCGTTTGATGGGCCATCATCATGCATGTTGATTTTTCAACTGCAATGGAAACTAATTTTAAAAGGTTGTTTGGGATGATCTAAATAAATATATTTTTTGTTTTTTAATAAAAAGATATGTAAAAAAATAGAGAGGCGATGTGATAAAAAAATATAAAAAGATGGATTATTTTTGAGTTGCCAAACTTAACCTAAATCTCCATTTTTTAATTTCGATTTTATTCATAAAATATTTAAATGCTCAAAAAAAGATGAGAGGTTTTTTTCCAATTTTTGATCTCATGGTTATAAGTTACATAACAAGGCCTCGTTGTGTCTAAATATACACTATATTGTATGAAAAACACTCAATTTTAATAATTAAAATCACTAATATTTTTTTTCTGAAATTATACAATTATGTTTTCATTTGGAATGTGGATTGATTTTTTGACTTTTGATTAAAAAATCTCGTTTGGAATATACTTTTTAATTTTTTAAACTTTTGTTTAAGAAAAAATAAAATAATTATAGTTTTGATGTGATATTGTATCTTATTTACTTTTTAACTTATTTTGTCATTTTATGACTATTTTAATCTAAATGCCAAACATATATCTCAAATTTCTCTGGTTTTAAATTTTACAAAAACTTAAAAAAGTATAAATAATAAATGGTCCTAACTCAGCCTTCGTTTGGATGAGTTAATTTAGTTTGATTTTTTAATTATTTTAATTTGATTAAAAAAATTATATTTAAGATAAATTTTAATTTTTTAATAATTGATTTGATAATTATAAAAGAAAAAAATAATATAATCATAATTTAAATATAATATAATTTTAATATATTTTATCTTTATTTATTTATGAAAAATGTTAAGCATCATGAAAAATGCTTCATGAAAATGATCATGAATAAATCTTCATCCTTCACTACAAGAAAAACGACTTTTGGCGACTAAATTTTTAGTCGCCAAAAGTCTATTTTTAGTTGCCGGAAATCCAAAATTGACCTTTCCCCACCAAATTTTTTTAGTCGCCACATTAAACCGCCTATCTGTGGTCGGCGGAGGGAATTGCCGACTAAACCTTTTTTAGTCGCCAAAAATAGGTCTTTCCCGACTAATAAATTAGCCGCCAATAGGGTTTTTCACTTTGGAAAATAATACATTTACCGACTAAACTTTAGTCGCCAATACGTACTCAAACACCGACTAAACGCTTTAGTCGCCAAAATCACGACTTTTTGGCGACTAATATGTTAGTCGCCAAAGGTGTTATTCAAAAAAAAACTCCTTTTTGCTTCTCCTGAGTTTCAACCGCACCACTAGCCCACATGCAGCCTTTTTGCAACACACTCTCCACTTTGCCACTTCAATATCACATGAATATATTTGCAATATAAATTATTTATATAATATATTTTCGGTATTAATACAAACCAATAAATATAAATATAATTAATTTAATTAAATATAATTTATGTAAAAAAAAAAAACTATTTATAAAAAAAATTTTGGGCCACTTTTGGCGACTAACTAATGAATTTAGTCGCCAATTCTATGATTTTTGGGCTACTAATAATTTTTTTGTCAGTAAAAAAACAAGTTTAAATTAAAAATAGTGGTTTCCGCGACTAAATCTATTTTTAGTCGCCAAAAATGTGTCCTTTTGGCTACTAAACTCAATTTTAGTCGCCAATTCACTATTTTTAGCTACTAATTTTTTTTTTTTGTAGCCAAAAACCTTCCTTTTCAGCGACTAATCTTATTTTAGTCGGAAAAACAACTATAATCAGCGACTAAAATGATTTTTAGTCGCCAAAAGCATCACTTTTAGCTACTAAATTATTTTAGTCGCCAAAAACTATCACTTTTTGCTACCAAAAAACCTTTAGTCGCTAAAACTGCAACATTCGGCGACTAAAAAACAGTTTAGTCGCTAAAACTGCTATATTTGGCGACTAATTCATTTTAGTCGGGAAAAGTGTTGATTTTTGGCGACCAAAACCAGTTTAGTCGCCATTTGTTCCACTTTCAGCGACGAATTTCAATACTTTAGTCGCCAATGATGATTTTTCTTGTAGTGCTTGTATTACATTTTGTAATTTATTATATAGCAATGTTAGGTATTATGAAAACTTTTCATGAAAATAATCATGAAACTTTTGTGACTCTTAAATTACACTTAGAATAAAGCACCACACACTAATCAAGATAATCTAAGGATCATAATTCTTTCATGATCATTTTCATGAAAATTTTTTCATGATCTCTAATTTTTCTCTTTATTATATATCTAATCTAAGGATCAAAAATCTTTCATAAAATATTTTTTATGATACCAACATTACTATTTATTAATGAATCACGATTAGTAGCTCGAGATTTTTGGCTCGAAATTGGCTCGAAAAAGTAAGAGAGAAGGAGGAGGAGGAGGAGGAGGAGGAGGGACTGGAGGGGGCCAACATATCGGGGTGGAGGCGGAGGGCAGGGCTGCGAGGCAGAGGCTGCGATGACGATCGGCGGATGCGGGGTTGCGACGATCGGGCAGAGGCGACAGCAGAGGGCTGCAACGGATGACCTCTCTCTCTCTCTCTCTCTCCCTCTCCATCTCTTCTCCCTCTGTTTCAGACAGCATGACCAAAAAAAAAAAAAAAAAAAAAAAAAAAAAAAAAAAAAACATAGCCCAAAACGACTGTTTTAGACTGTCGAGCCATTCGAGCTACGATAATTCGAACTACGAAATATTTTTCCCTATTAATTTAATTAAAATAACTCATGTGAAACAAAACCTCAATGGACTAGTTAGGATGACAATAGCTGACATTGATTTTGTGTAAATAATCATGATGATGATTATATGATAACAAAAATGCAAATAAACCCGTGAAGGTATACATTATTACTAATACTTTGGTAAGAATAATTAAAATCAAATGAGCAGTAAGGTTGGGGATCCGAGATTTGAAGTACTAATCACATGGAGACAGCTTAGCTTAGCAGAGAGAGAGAGAGAGAGCGCGTCTGTGTGACACGTTGGTACTATTTTGGTTATCAAAAGGTTATCTGTAAAATGTAACCATGCCACCCCACCCCCAGACAGTTGAGTTAGGGGCTACTTCCCCCTCTCTCTCTCTCTCTCTCTCTCTCATTATTCTCTCCCCCCTCAAAAACTTCCAACCCCTCCCTCCCACCCAGTATAGATCTATACTCGCTCTCTCTCTTCTCTCTCTCTCAAAATTTGGTGACGTAAACATCACAACAAGCTCCGTGTGTGGCTTTGCATCTACTGCATCTCTCTCTCTCTCTCTCTCTCTCTAATAACTGATTCTCTCTCATACTCTTCTTCACATATTCTGCTTTGGAGATGGTTTTGGTCCTCCTTTCCTAGATATGAATCGGACTTTGAAGGAATCTCTGGCCGCCGGAAGGAATATTCCGACAAGAACGCAGCACCGACGTGGTCTCAGCCTCACCGGTATCTCCAGGGATACCGACGAGAACTTGGATCTCTTCTCTCGGAACCGTCGGAGTCTCTCCGTCGCTTCCTCCGACGAATCGGACTGTACGAATCTTCATCCATTTCACTGTGTTTCGTTATTGTTTACTGAATGAAACACGCTCATGAACTTTGATTTATTTATTTTAATTTGGAGGATGACTGGTCCGTTGATACTTGATAATATTATAAAATACATGTAAACTTGTTCATTTTAATTCTGATTTGATTTGTCGGCTTCCAGTTAGCATTATTTGCTTCTTTTCACAGAGATTGGGTGATTTAACAAGCTGAAAATGATACCTCTCTGGTGTCCTCTTTCATTGGAAAACGTCTATCACGACGCCGTTTCTGAGTCGGTTGTTCATAATGAATCCAAAATACTTTTAATTTTTAATATATATATATATACACATATATTTTTTTGGATTATTAGCATAAATTTTCCAATTGTTGGTTTTATTTTAGACTTGGAAATGGTTTATATTATATTGAATAGCTATTGTGTTGTGTTTCAGTGAAACTTGGGAGACTTTCAGTTGGGTCTGCAAAGTTGGCTAGGAGTGGAATGGATGATCTACTGTCATCGACCGAAGGAGGAAAGCATGACTATGATTGGTAACATCCCAAATATGTTCCTTCATTTTATTTTAACTGCACTATCTAAATTCAGATCTGACTTCTTGAATACCTGATTGTCGTCAACAATATCATAGATCATGTCGAGTTGAAATGGAAATTAGGAAATCGCTTTTATTCTTCTTGTTCAATCTCTCTTAATCATTGATGCTAAAGTGAAATTGTGCTGGCACAATAATTTCTTCAATTTTACTCGTGCCTTGTATGATTAACAATACAACACCTTCAGAGACAACACTTGTTATGAAAGGATCAGGGGCCATCTCTGTTAATTTTAAGATTCGAATCTTCTTTGTATTTTGTTTGCTTTGGTTGAAAGCATAACTGACTCAATTGATGGTGACAAGTAGAGAACCTTTCTCAGTATGCACTTTTTTTTTTCACTTGATTTGTCAGCTCTCAATTTTATATGTGATACGAAGTTTATTCAACCACTTGAGATGTGTATATGTGGTATTAGCAGAAGCCCAATTATTAAGCCACTCTTGCTATCTTGATTGGGAAATCTATTTTAACATCCAGAGTCCCCAGTTGTCACTCTGAAACTAATGATAAATAGCAATAGTTTCTCTTAAATAGGCAGATTTTGCTAACATGCCACATAAAGAATGTGTATATATTGAATTGATTGTTGTGTAGTTCCAACAGTTGGCACTAGTTGTAGGAATTGGGAATGTATTAGAAGCAGAGTAGAGATTTTAATGAGAATTGCTTTTCTAGTGAGCTTTCTATTTCAAGTTTGTCTTTTAATGTAGAAAACCCTTGTAGAATCTAAGCATTTTTTTTTTCTGCCAATGAAACCATTGAAAAGTAGACAATTGCAAAACAGAGAGCTATCAATTGTTCCCTCTACCAAATCAAACCAAACCAAAGCCGTGTGTCCCAATCAGTTGGGGTCACTTACTTGAATTCTAAATGGCTATTCCACTCTATAAAGAACAATATTCTATGGCTTAGCCTATATTCCCAAAACCCAACACAATCAAAGTTGACGATGATATCTATTTTAAATGTATTGTCACAAGTTCGACATACTGGCAATCAGGCAGGAATAGACAACCATATAAGATAATCCAGAGATGAAATAAAACACAACAGAAATGTTACTGTTGAACCCCCTGGAAAGATGAAGCTAGTTGTGAGATGTTTTTTACGAAAAACGGCACCCCTCATGTAGAAGGTTGAGAGTTGCAAAGAAAATGTCATTTTGGGGGTGGAATGGAGAGGTTTTTTCCTTCCTAAAGCCTTAACAGAGAATATGTTCAGAATATCAAGACCTAGTAGTGGTGACAAAATAAGCCTAGAAGTGAATGTCAAAGGCCTAGAGGTAGACAGTGGTACCTTCGTGGCCTAGGGCCTGGAATGAGTTCAAGGTGTTCAGGTGCAGATTTGATAAAGTATGTATACTGTATGGGATAGAGCCAAGGACTAAAGGTCATAAATTAAAGATAGAATTCAGGTCAGACTATAATGCGCTATCCGAATTCCCCCTACCTCAACACATGCACTCGCTTCTTTTTAGACTTTATTGGAACTGAGGAAGAAGGTAATAATTACACCTCGGTCATGTTAGTATATTTTTGTGTTGGCAATTTCTGTAGACAAAACTTTGGGGATTGGTTGTCAAACTGCCTAATCTTCACAACCAGACCAAGTTTCGCCTGGCATGTTCACATTAACATCACACAGCTTTTTCTTTGGGAAACAGATGTACAGCCAATTATTTTTTTTACTTTGTTCTAATGCTTCTGGCTTTTCAGAGGGTCTTCTTTTGATAAACACCTTGAAGCATGTCTCCCAATAAACTTTAAAAAAATTTCAAGCCTTCTGCACATAATTCTGCATGAACTTCTTTCTGAATGATGATTTTGGAATTGAAATACATCTTTCTGCTCTTTTTCTATTTTTTTTTTTATATTTTTAATGCATAAGTTCTCTACTCGCAATTGTCTTGAAGATACTAGTTTTTATTTTTATTTATTATTATATAGTATTTTGAGGATACAAACAAGTTAAAACTGGATGTCCTTATTTTGGTTAATTAAAAATTTGACATCTCTATGAAGCACTTTCTTGTGCTATGATAGTTACTTTGGTGAAACTTGATTGAAATACCAAGCAACTACTCATTATTGTGGCTTTCTGATTTATTGTTATACCATTTCATTTCATAGGCTGCTCACTCCTCCTGGAACTCCTCTTTTTCCTTCATCAGATGGAAGTGAATCTCAACCACCCTCGGCAGCTCCAAGAAGCAGTTCCTTGGTTAGATCAATTTCTACAACTAAGGCTTCAAGGGTATAACTTTGTGTTTTCTTTCTTATAAGTTATATAAGATTTTTCTTCCACATTTCTGGTGCGTTTGCCTCTGCTTTTATCTTCGTGTGATGCATATAGAGTATCCCACCTCCAGACAATTTTCCCTCTTCTAGCTGTTTGGAAACCGAGAAATCTGCCTGATATCAGAACTTGCTGATCCTAAAGCCAACCTATTTTTGTAAGCTTATCCAATCTATAGAACTGATTTGGTCTCTCAGAGACAATGGTACAGTGATAGTATTAAAAGGTTGTCTCTTCTGATCTGATATAGTACAGTTGTCCATGCCTGATCATGAAAGAGTGAATTCTGAATCCTGTCTGTTAAAGGCTGAGACTGATAGGTTTCCTGTGGGAATCTAATACTAAGGAACTTATTAAAACTGGTCAATTGGTATATCGTCTGAGAGATTATACTTATCCAAGACGATGTATTTAAGCTGACTTCCAGACTAGCCTTAATTATTTATTTTGGTATTTCTGAGAGCATTCAAAAACATATATAGGGCTCAAGGGTCAGTAGGAACTAGAAAATTATGAAAGTGAATACTATGGACAGTGGAGACATTCTTTTTGTCAAGGGGTGAAATCCACACAATGGATTGGAGACCAGCTGGGGGTCTGGTCAACCATGGTACTAATCCACACTGACTCTTTTGATGTGGTTTAGGCTGTCTTAGGTTGCTTCTCTATTTCTATGTTTCCACTAATTTGGCTGCAAGCCAACCTTGCTGAACAAAGCACTGTATGTCACCATGGATTACCCACGTAAATTAACTAATGGCTTCTCCAGTAATATCTCTCTTTGGTTGATTGTAAACCTTCGCCAGTACTATCTCTCTTTGGTAGATTGTAAACCTAACATAATACCTCCTTTTTCCCTTTTTCAAACAATCAAGGTCCTATTTCAGTAATTTTCTTTTTTATTATCTATTTTTAGCATAGATCTATAAAGATTTGTTTATGGTAAATGGTATTTCATAAATTGGTTGGTGAGCTAGAAATTATAAATGGCCAATCTTTCAATTTCAGCTTTCAGTATCGCAATCAGAGAGCAATAATCACATGAGATCAATCAGAAGCATTTCAGCGACACGCCCTTCAATCTCTAGTAGTCAATATAGTACCTACTCAAATAAATCTACCTCAATCCTCAACACAAGCTCAGTTTCAGTCTCATCTTACACAAGACCTTCTACCCCCACGACTCGCTCCTCATCTACTGCAAGACCTTCCACTCAATCTTCCAGACCTTCCACGCCATCTGCCCGACCTTCCACTCCATCTGCCCGTTCAGTGACATCCCGATCCTCAACTCCTTCTAGAGCTCGTCCAGCACCCACCAGCTCTTTCATTGAGAGAACCAAACCATCCCAAAATTCAAGACCTTCAACTCCAAGTTCTAGGCCCCAAATTCCTGCAAACTTGAATACCCCAACCACACGGTCAGCTTCTCGGCCTTCAACGCCTACTCGTCGGAATTTAGTACCTTCTTCATCTCCATTATCTCCAGCAACAAGACCTTCAACATCATCTGGGCGTGTTCTATCTAATGAGCGCAATGCATCAACATCATCCAGACCTAGCTCCCCTAGTCCACGAGTTCGGCCCCTACCACAGCCAATGATTCTTCCTGATTTCTCACTTGAGACACCACCAAACCTACGAACAACATTGCCGGACAGGCCACTTTCTGCTGGTAGGTCCAGGCCTGGTGCGGCTGTTACTGTGAAGGGGAATATAGAAATGTCAACTCCTGGAAATTTACCAAGAAGACAACCATCGCCCATTGTCTCTAGGGGAAGACTCACAGAACCCTCCATAAGGGGCCGTTCACATTCCAATGGGCAAGCTGTTGATACAGTGGAGTCTCGTAAGGCATCATCACTTGTCTCAGAACTATCAACGCGGAAACCTATAAAGACTTCAGCAACATCCACAGATAGCTCAGGATTTGGGAGGACTATCTCAAAGAAATCACTGGACATGGCTATCAGACATATGGTATGCATACTCTTTCTTCCTGCCATTTTGTGATAGATTGGGAAATAATATCTGCACTTGTCTAGCCTATATTACATTATACAAAATGGAGACTTGTTCATGTGTGGATTGATATTCGTGTTTTCAGGTCTTTCTATGGTGTTTCAAAATTCAAAGTAATTCTAGGAATCTAAATTATAAAATACATTACCATTTTCTTGTTGTAGGGGACATAAGCTTTATCATGTCGGATAAAAATCTTAAATATGTTTCTGTTCTACTCTTTAGGACATCAGAAATAGTAATGGTGCCATTCGTCCACTTTCGGGTACCACCCTCTTCCCTCAGAGCATTCGGTCTGCCAAACAAAAAGGCCAAACCGGTCGTGCTTTTAGTGCTCCAGCTTCTGTCAACGGAAACCTGCCTATAAGCAATAATGGTGTCATTTCAGAAAACGGAGACTATCTCAATAGGTCTCCTGAAAATGGGACGAAAGAAGAGAAGTGTCGACTTTCAGCAAAACTCACTGAAGGGGACATCTATGAGAGCTCCCGGTATGATGCAATTCTACTCAAGGAAGACTTGAAGAACACAAACTGGCTGCACAGTGTTGATGATAAGTCTGATCAAGGACCCATCTTTGATAATGGATTTGAGCATCTGCCTGAACCTTTTGACGTCTTATAACCCATGTTAAGTGTTTGTTCTTGATGTTATGCATTTTTCAATATTTTATTTTTTAAAATTACTTGCTTGATTTTAAAGAAAATCTTTCAATTTTGCTTCTCTCTCTCTCTCTCTCTAAGGTGATAAGAGGGTTCCCTTCTATATATATTGTTGCCCTTTATATGTTATTTCCTCAACTATGAGAGTGAGGTGCATCCTTTTTTTTAATCTTCTTTTTTCCTCTTTTTGGAATTATTCAATTTCTGATGCAAAGTAGAATTGTGTTCCCAATTTAAGAATGACAATTCAGCAGCTGTTTCCCACTTGTATTTAACACCAGATGGCATTGGAATGTCCCAAGAGTATGTTTCTTTTCCCTTTATTTATTTATTTATTTTTTTGAAGAGAGTGTTTGTGTATGTATGTGTCCTGTTTGTGCATAAAGAATTTTAGCTCAAGTGGTGTGTGCTGCTAGTCCTTTGTGGGTGCGTGGGGAGGTGAAGTAAGAATGAGTAGCCAATGCATGTTTGTAAGATCAGAAAAACTGAAAGTTTGGTTTGAATAAAGAGGAAAATTGTTGTCAATCAACTTTATTGATTGGTAGGAAACAAAACAAATACAAGAAGATTTTAAGTGCTGAAGCAAAAACCATATATCAAGGAGAGACCAAGAGCACCAAATTGGTATGGAATTGATTTTTTGTTTTTTTTTTTGGTGTGTGTGTTCTCCCAAGCCTTTGTGTTGCACTTTTCAGTTGAATCATCATATTTCTAGATTCAAAACTGATACAGGCCCTTACCACTCTCACATACATGTGAGGGTTAAAGAGAAGACAAAAAAAAAAAAAAAAAATGTTTGGACCAATCAACATTCAGTGGGGTGGTGAGGGTCACCCCCAATTGGGGTCTCACTTCACTCATTTTTGTTCTAGATTTTTGTTTTATACAATTCTTATTGTGCGTTTAGAAGTTCATTAAGATAAGACCAAATATTAAAAAAAAATAACAGGACATTATGACGTGCATTATAAAATTTTTCTATTTTAAATAGTCAAATATGTATTGATATATGGCTTGAAGTAGGAGTGTTTTCAATGCTTTTTTTTTTTTTTTTTATTTTATCAAATTTAATTTTAATGAAATAAGTACCGTCTTGTTATGTCAACCATGATATCAAATAAATATCAAATGAGAGAAAACTCAAATGTTTTGTCAAATTGAGAGAAGTTTTAGCGTTTCATCAAATTATTGTAGGTAGTTTGAACATCGGACAATTAGTCGGTTGTTTGGCTTGCAAAACCAAAAAGACAGATGACCGGGAGGATGTCCTCCCAGACAATTTACACAAGCTGATCGATTGTTCGGATACATCTTCCCAGTTGACCGATTGTTTAATAAAAATTGAAACATTAACATTGAAATATTTGGTATCAGTTGAGATTTTTAACTTAAATTTTCCCTCAAATTTAATAAAAAAAAAGAAAGAGAAAAATAACGTTAGAAATGCTCTAATAAAGTTGGTTATGACTATGTGGCTTGAGATCATAAAGTATGTGAGGTGAGTATTATGAAGTGCTTCAAATGAGAATGTACATTGTATGCAATTAGAAAATTAAGTTAAATGAATTATCGTTAAAGGCAATTTTGTAATTCAGTTAGGTCAGAATACTAGTGTTGTTTTTTTTGACGACTTTTTTGTTTTTTGTTTTTAAATCTAAAAGGAGAGGTTCATCCAATTGTTGAAATTAAAAAGCAAGAACATCGCAATTGTCAGTCTAATGTTTCCCTCAATAAATAGTACCTAAGACTATTAAAAATGCTTAGTAATTTAAATTTGTATAATTTAAATATCTCAAATGTATTAAAATAACGTCATTTTACTTTCAAAACGATGTCGTTCTAAGACATTTGAGCCATTCAGACTATGAAAATTCAAATTACCAAGCATTGTTGTAAGACTATATAGCACGGGACCAACCATCTCATCTCTCACCGTCTATAATTATAATTTAGAGTACTGTTAGAAATTTTAAATATTTTATTAATATTTTTACAAAAAAATATTTCACATAAATATAAGATTTACATGAGATTCACATGATGTGAGTTTCACCCTTATTTTAAATATTTAATAAAAATATTAATAAAATATTTAAAATTTTTAATATTTTCCTATAATTTATCAAAATTTATATATATATATATATATAGCAGTGCTACAAAGCACTAGCTCTACTGAGCTGGCACCACACTTTTTAAAAATATATATATATATATATATAGGTAAAAGACAAAACAAGAAGAAGAAAAAAACAATTTAATGTTTATTTAGAATTTCTCTATTAAAGGTCTAAACCATTTTTGATATATATATATATATAGATATCACCTACTTTTTAGCTAGATTTCGCTTTCATACATGTTAAGATAGAGTTCACGATCAGTTCACCCACAACTATAGAAAAGTAAAACAATTGTTATTAATTGAGCCGACCCAAGTTTCTCTCCAGTTCAGAACTGACATTAATAACAATTTAGAACTGACATTAATAACAATTGTTATAATTTAGATTATTTTGAGAGTTGTAAGATTATTTTTTTAAAGTTATATTTGATAGTGGCATAAACAATGAAGACCTTCGCAAAATATAATCTTACAACTCTCAAAATAATCTAAATTATTTATGCCACTGTTAAATATAAACTTTAAAAAAAATTAAATACATCAGGTCGTGAGAATCCTCCATTGTGAGAATCCAAACATTTTTCAATTGAGAAACCCATAGTTGTCATGTCGGCACTTTTTATTAATTAATTATTCATATTTTGAATCTAATATTAAGAGTATTTGTATCAATTTCAATAAAATTTAAGTTAAATTATAATTTAAAATTTATTTTTATATTTTAACTAATCTCTTTTCATATACATGTTTTATCAGACTCTATTCTAAAATTCTATTTTATTAAAATATTTTTTATTTTTATTTTTCTTTTTCTATAGTTTTTTTATATATTATATTTCATTTATAATCTCATGTATTTATTTTAGGAAAATTTAATAAAATATCCATTTCTAACTTTGTGTAGTATGAAAGGTCTAAGATATTTTTTTTTATTAGCTAAGGTCCCTCAACATTTTCACAAAAAAAAAAAAAAATTCTACTCAAAGAAATTTTGTCCAATTCAGAAAAATTTCATCCGATTGAAATTTCTCTGAATTGGGGTGAAATTTCTCTAAGTTAAATTTTCTCTATAAAAATATTGAGGAACCTTAACTTCTATAAAAATATTGTATATTCATTATCTTATAAAATCTTAATATCATAAACCTTAAAAAAAAATTCCTTTATTCTATTTCATTAAAATATTTTTTTATTATATTTCTTTTTCTATAGTTTTTATTTTTTTTTTATTTTTCACATATAATCTCATGTGTTAACACTGTATTTTATTTTATTAAAATATTACTTTTTATTATTTTTATTATTCTATAGTTTTTCTTTTTTTATATTTTATTTATAATTTCATGTGTTAACACAATTTTGATAACCTATATAAGTGGTAAGATTTATTAAATTAATACAATATTAACACATAAAATAATAAAATTTATACATAATTTTCATACAAAACTATTGAAAATTTTGTCATGTAGTTTTGTTTTTCATTGTACACAATATTAGCCAACAATTTTTTTTTTCACTCAAATAAACAAAGCATAAATAATAAATAAAATATAATAATTATAATATTAGTAAATGTTTTATTATTTAAAATCATTTGGAGATCCTTTAGTCACTAGCTAGTTGTAATTAGGAAAATGTAATAGATCCCAAATAATTTATTAAAACTCTCACATGAGTGTGGAACTCACATAAATTCACATGTGTGTGAGTCTCACACCTATATGAGTACTTTGATAGAAAATTTAATAAATTATTTAAGATCTCTAGCATAACTTTTGTAATTGTTGGCTTGGTGTTGAATAGCCAATAGCTAGATGAGTTTGATGGAATAGGCGCTCCATTAGTTTACGTTATAAAATAGCTAACAAAAAAAATATAATGAGTTTGATGGAATACACCTTTCATGAGTATGCGTTATAAAATAGTTAACAAATAAGTAAGAGTTTGATGATGTTGATGCTCTAAGACACAGAATCACAGAAATCTATCTTTATTGTTGTATAAGGAATTCACTTTCCTTCCTTTTGTTAGAGAAAAATTCCATTCAACTTGTTTGGTTTTGATTTTCATAAAATACTTTTTAGAAAATTTTATTTATTTATTTATTTATTTTTTCAATGAATTTTTTAATATTTTAAGTAATTTTTTTTTTTTAATTTTTAGACACACTCATCATAAATACACTTAAAAAGTATAATATTTGTGAAAAAAATCTTTAAAAAATTCATTAAATTCCAAAAATATTAAAAAAAATACAAAAATTCAATATATTTTTCATATTTTTTGTATTTATTAATTTTTTAAAATATATTTAGATACATTTAAATAATGTGCATTTAAAAAAAAAATTACTTAAAGTTTTAAAAATATTCGCTAAAAACAAAAAAAAACGTAAAAAAATAAAAAACTCAATTTTTAAAAAACTGAAATTAATTCTGAAACCAAACAAACTGATTCATTCTAAAGTATTTGATACTTAAAATAATAGTATAATAATAAGAATAATAACAAAAAAACAGAAGAAGAAGAATAAGTAAAAGCAACATGTTGTGAGCATGTGCCACATGACATGAATATAGGAGGATGGAGGGAATGCAAGAGCATGGCCATAAATCCAGGCTTCAAGTTGCCACAGCATGTGCATATGTGCCACACCCACACCCACATGAATCCAAACCCAATCACTCAATGACCCCATTAAATAAATACTCCTATATAGCACTCAAACATGCACCCCTTATTCATGTGTGGTTCCCCTTCTCCATGATTCTACCCAGAATCTGAATTATATGTAGAGCAATCATCCAGGATTCTAAAAATAGAGTTTTAATATGGATTTTAGTGATGTGACAAAGTAAAAAAATTAATAAAAATATAAGCTAAAATATCACATTACATAGTGGAACCTACCATTAAAGTTCTCTCTAAAACTCTTCTCTAGAGCTTTCAAATATTTTTTTTATATGTATGTGTACCTATGTAAGATGATATATACGTGGAACATTAAGATAGGAATCATATATATCTAGTAACTAGTCAAAACGAGGCTTCAACTTGGAATACCCATTCCCAAAACATCCAAATTTTGTTTACTAAAATAGTCCACCCAAAAAAATAATGATCATTTCAGCAAAAACCAAACTGCAATAATTGATTTGAAATAAGAGAATGCTAAAGTCATAGCCTTTTTTATGTTTTGGTGCTCACTGTTCAATTCTCCTCTATATTGTGTAACTTTTTTTTTTTTTTTTTTTTTTAATGCGGGATTTTTGGTTTGGGAAGTGGGTCGACTTTTTGATTTTTTGACTATTTTAACCTGGGGCTAAGAAATTTGATTTGGGAAGGATTTTTTGGTTTTTTTAACATTTTGTAAGAAAAAAAATGTAATGATTATAGGTTGAATATAATGTTTTGTCTTATTGAGTAAAAAAAATCTATTTTATTTTTTGTAATTGTTTTAGCCAAAAAAGTCCAAATTTTTTCTTCGCAAATGGAGCCACTAATGGTATTAACATATAATATATATAGCCATTAGCCACTAATGGCATTAACAAATAGTATAACATGAATGGCTAAAGAAAAGTATAATATTTGAAGTTTTGGGTTTAAAATAGTTGCTTAATTTGAGGGTTGGAAAATGTGTTGAACAATGGGTGGGTTTTGTTGGGTGAGCTGCCAAGTCTACCCTTATCCAATTTGGTAAGAATCGGGTCACCAATTCACCATTTACCAAGTTAATAAGTGACATATATATTTCATGCTTGAAGTAGTACATCTAAACAATGCTAATGTAATGCTATTTTAATGTAGAGTTTCAATATCCTTGCACCCAGATTATACTTAAATCAACTAGACAAAATGTTTAGGTCAATGCTATCTAATTCATGGCATAAAACTACATATATCCAGAATTTGTACTAGTAAAAAAGTAACGTGTAGATCAAATTAAACTCTTATACTGTACTACTAACTAATATTTAAAATGAATTTGAACCAGATTGATTTGAATTCATATATGCTATTGGATGTTCCCTTATAAATATAATAATAGTCAAAGTTTCTCCTAAATTCATGTATGGTCCATCTCCTAGATTCTAAGCTAGTTTAATAGGCCATTAATTTGTTAATTTGAATTCAAACCCATAAGACCATCTCCAATGGTTCACCAAAACTGATATCAAATTTAAATTTTGATGAAAAGGGTACTGTTCACAGCTCCAACGGTTCACCAAAAGTGATATCAGATTGAAATTTCATCAAATGTTTCATCAGATTGAGGACGAAATACTGAATTCATCAAAACACTGTTACGGACCGTTGGAGAAGTGCAGTCGACCAACCGGTTGCAGGCGATCGACCAACGGTTGTCGAAAAAAGGTTCAGACAGTTCAGAAAAAGGTTCAAACAATTTGAAAAAAAAAAAAAAAAAAAAAAAATCCTCCTAATCGGTCGACCGGCCGGTTGACCAACCGGTTGTCTCGGAAAAGGTTCAGACGGTTCAGACAGTTCAACAAAAGGTGCAAACAATTTGGGAAAAAAAAAATTTCCTCTAACGATTGGCCGGATTTTCACCCCTGTTGTGTCCTGAAGCACAAATACTGAATTTGGTGCACCGTTGGAGTGAGTAGTATCAAATTTGGTGAAATGGGTCTTTTTTTGCTCAGATTTGGTGAAAAATCTGAGTCACCGTTGGAGATGCTCTAACAACAAGGCTCAATCTTGTCTTATTTTAGTTTGAGGCTTTGAGCACACACAAAGCTAAAGTCAGTCAATTAATACTATAACAAAAACTCAAAATCAAAATTTCAGCCATGATGGATGATGCAAGAATTTTATTATATGTCTATATATTAAATTAACCCCATCATATCATCACACAACAAAATAATAATAGTAAAATCATAGTATTAGTTTATGTTCAACAACAACAATAACAACAACAAAAAAATTGACAAATAAAGGATGGTATTGAACTTTGGATTGAGAGACTTACATGGTGATATCAACTTTGTTTGGTAGTGTTTTTTTTTAAATCTAAAAACTGATAATCAGAAAGTAGAAATTGAAAGCACTCCTCTCCTGCTTCTAAATAATTAATTTTTCCAGCTTATTTAAGCTATTTATGCGTAATAAGCTATAAGCAGAAGCTGCACCAAACAGTCTGACACAAACTTCTAAATTAAAATAAGCTATAATCAGCTTATAGTTGCAACAAATAACCCAATCAAATGAAATGAGAACTCTAACTTGTTTTCAACATTCACATGTGTGTAAATTTGTATCTATATTTTTTGTCATTTGTATAGTTTAGAAATAAAAAAGATTGGCTTCTCTCACAAAAAATTAAACCGAATATTCAATTAACTGGTGAGAAACTTGATCTACACAATGCTAATTTTATCTCTAGAGATTAATAAATAAGGACAATGCATAAAAGATAGTAAATATAAATAATTGTATTTCCATCTCTAAGATGGATAAATACGATTATATTTATATGTATTCATTTGAGTGAGTAAAATCACTACAACAAAATGCAGTTTTGGCGACCAAAAATTACAAATTCGTCGCTGAAAGTAGGCCAATGGGCGACTAAAAGTGAGTTAGTAGCCAAATTTGATTACTTTTGGCGACTAAAAGACTTTAGTCGCCAAATATAGGTGTTTTAGCGACTAAAAGTAACTTTAGTCGCCAAATACAGGGTTTTTAGCGACTAAAACAATTTTAGTAGCCAAAGGCGACGGTTTTTGGCGACTAAAGACAGTTAGTAGCCAAAAGTACAGCTTTTGGCGACTAAAAAATAGTTTAGTCGCCGAATATAGGTGTTTTGGCGACTAAAAACAGATTGGTCGCTGAAAGTGAAGCTTTTTGGCTACCAAAAAAAAAATTAGTAGCTAAAAACTGAGTATTGACGACTAAAATTCAGTTTAGTAGCCAAAAGCGGCGCGTTTTGGTGACTAAAATTAGGTTTGGTCGCCAAAAGTGCTGAGTTTTAATTGGAACTTCTTTTTTTAGCGACAAATAAATAATTAGTAGCCCAAAATAATACAATTAGCGACTAAATAATTGTTTTAGTCGCCAAAAGTGGCCAAATTTTTTTTTCAGTAAATAATTTATTTTTTGACAGAAATTAATTCAATTAAAAAAATTATATTTATAAAATATTATTTTGTATTCATAGCGGTAATTATACTATATAAATAATATATATTGCACATATAATCATTAGATGGTTGAGTGGCATAGTGGGTGGCGTGTTGTGTTTAAGGCTTGGAAGGTTGAAGTCGCAGGTTCGAAACCCTTGGGAGCTCCTGAGGCAGCACAGTGCACTGTGGGTTATTTATTTTTTTTTTTTGACAAATGCTTTTGGCGACGAAATACTTTGGTCGCCAAAAGAGTGGCAATTGTATAAATAATAAAAAAAAGTTAACTATTGGCGACTAAAATTTTAGTCGCCAAAGGTATAATTTCCGAAAATGGAATTGAGCATTGGCGACCAAACCTTTAGTCGCTAAAAACCTGCCTTTTGCCGACAAAAAGACAGATTAGTCGCCAAAACCTTCTGCGACCGTTTATTGGCGACAAAACTGGCGACCAAAAAAATTAGTCGGGGAAGGTTAAACAGCCACTTTTGGCGACTAAAAATCGACCTTTGGCGACTAAAAATTTTGTCACCAAAGGTGTGTTTTTTTGTAGTGAATAGTGCTATATATTGATCTTCTCCCATGAACTTAGGCCATCATGGCCTCTCCCTTAATTATTTTATCTTATATATATATATATATATTATATTTCTACAAAGCTAATCCTAGAAATAATTAGAAAATGGAAGGAGTCTAATATTGTGAACAAGATTATACTACCTAAAACACTCGGAATAATTTTCTATCAAAGTGGGTGAGCAAGTACACTATATATTGTTTGAAATCATCTCACAATTGTTAATATTTTTTAGAAGTTAATAATAATTTCAGCGGGATCAGCCCCCTTAACTATTGGGTTTCTTAAAACTAAGTTAATAAAGGAAAATAGAAGCATGCACTTTAACAAACCCAAACCACCACCCTACTTGGTCAACCATCTCAAATATTTCATTGGCAAGACAACTCCCTCTCTATACATATTTTATTGTAGTAAGTTTCTCATAAGAATATTGGATACATTTAAGTGCATAAAATGGAACTTAAGATATGATATTAACTTATGCATATTGTCAGGTATTGTGTGTGCATCATTCATCAAAATAATAATACTACTAATTATCCTATATTTATAATTATATGTTTTATGATATTTATCTTAAAAAATGAATATCTATTTTTAAAATTACTTTCATCGTCTATTTTTTTAGGGGGATTTTTTAAAATTTTTCATAATGTCTAAAGTCTCTCAAATCGATATAAAGAAAATTCAATCTAAACCAGAAAAATTCAATCAAAATAAGAGAAAATTCAATCCAACTCAAAAAATTTCTCTGGTCCAAACCAGAAAAATTCAATCAAAATTATAGAAAATTCAATCTAAATCAGATAATTTCTAAGGTTCAAACCAGAGAAAATTCAATCAAACTCAGAGAATTTCTCTGGTTCAAACCAGAGAAATTCAATCAAAATCATAAAAAATTCAATCTAAGTCAGAGAATTTCTCAAGTCCAAACCAGAGAAATTCAATCCAATTTCACTGAGTGTACCAAACAAACAAATTTCACTGAGATTGTCCATCTGGGTTTTCTTCAAAAAACTACATATAATAATACTGTAACAATCCCCATCCGTAATTAGTTACTAAACTATGATTAAGGACGTTAATCAAGTGATTAAAAATAATTATATGTTAATTGTGTAATTTTGCATGCTATTTGATTTTCTATCTGTTGTGAATTCTGTATTAATCTGAAAATAGAAAGTCTTACCGGTGTCCGAAACCTGAATTGATTACATGGATGTGTCATTTGGAATTTATAGAATCATTTGGCAGTTTTTATTAAAAATTGATTCAGTCCAGTAAAAATCTCATGTGATTAAATTAAGCCTTGATGGGAACTATTTTGGATTAATTGAATTTTGAGCTAACCTGGATAAATTAAGGTTACTTGTGTTTGATTTAAATGATGCATGATTGGTACCTAATCTAATCTTATTAATGATCCAAGATGTGATTAAGAGTATGGTGTGTTAAGGCCTTGGTGATGTTGAGTGTAGGAGATCACAACCTTTGTGTATATTGGAGCCTTGCATGCATAACTACATGGGCATTTTGAGGAGAAGTGTGTATGTGTATATTCAGCTGAGTGAGGGAGTGTTGTATCATCATTTTTTGCTCATTTGGTTCCTTGTGTTGAGAGAGTTTGGCTAGAGAGAGAGAGAGAGAGAGCTCAAGAGTTTGATGAGAAGGAAGAAAACTAGGGAGATTCATCTCACATCTCTGAAATCAAAGCTCTAGGTAAGAGTCTAGAGCATATTTTCTGCAGCCAACTTCCATGCATCATGACTTCAACACATCTTTGAACCAATTTCATGAATTAGCAAGAGAAGTGGGTCTTTGGGCTTATAGATGACTTGCATGTGCATACTTGGAGATTAACCTTTGGTTCTATCATTTTGAGTCAGAGTTTTGAAGTCATTGCAAGCATGTGAGTTCATATCTTGCATCATGTTTTGGAAATTCATGGATTCATATCAACCATTTGCATGTTTTGAAGAAATCAAGAAAATAGTTAGAAAATTTTTCGTGCATAAGCTTTTGAGTTCAAATTTGCTAAATCCATGAGTCTTGAGCTAAAGGTTTGTAAATGATCATATATTTGTGTTTTAGAAAAGTTTTCCAAGTGTTTTGGTCAAGCTACGCATGAGTGTAGCCATTGAAATTGCATTTTGAAGCTCAAAACTCTATTTTTGGAAACCCAGAATTCACAGTTCGCTCGAGCAACGAAACATGCGCTCGAGCGGAGAATATGAGCCCTCAGTATTTTTGCAGGCATGAGTGCTCCGCTCGAGCAACCACTTGGACGCTCAAACGAACCCTTTGTGTATTGTTGATCCGCTCGAGCGTGGGAGTTGTGGCTCGAGCGTAGATTGAGGCCAACCAGTACTTTTTCCAAGTTTACAAATCGCTTGAGCGAAGGAAGTCGCACTCGAGTGACCCCTCTTATGTTGCATGTCCGCTCGAGCGAGGAAAGCTACGCTCGAGCGGGGACCTTATTTTCAGAAAATTTACCAAGTGTTTCAATTCATGTTTTGGCATCCTCATTGTATCTTAGGCATTCCTAAGCCTTAATTAAGCCATAGTGATGAGGTTTTGGAATAGAAACACACTAAGAAAAGAATGTACTAAGTTAAGAGATTACAAAAGTATGTTTGGAACAATGTGTTAAGCAAGAAACCTATGTAATGAGAAAGTTAAGCCATGATGGCCAAGTACATGTGTAATGATAGATATCTTTGTGTTATGTATTTTATGGTTGTAAGTCAAGACTCGAAGACTGATTGACCGTTTATGGGAACCACTGTGAGTAACGTTATTGTAAAGATACGTTCATATAAATTATGTTCCAAATGCAATATGATAAGTTACAATTTCTGAAATGATATCTGTTTTCGTGAACGAATGTTCCACGTTTGAAATCTATTATGGCATTATGGGGGACGGCATGTTAATATGGGTCCATGACATGCATATAATTACGAGATCTCGTTAGTCACTTCATTGTGGTGATATGTGTTTAATCGGTATCCAGAACCGATTACTCTAGTCGGAAGACAATATGTGATGTGCTCTATGGGATACACCATTATTATGTTCAGATATGAGAATGATTAAGTTACGATCTGTTTTACGCTCATGACATGTTCGGAATTCGTTCACTAACTCCTTTACTTTAATCTTATTCGCTGGGTTTTAGCTCACTGTGTGTGTGTGTATATATATATAGGTGGGCATTTTGGAGACCGAGCCTAAGGGCTTTTGTTTGGATCTGTGTTCTGTTGTCAGCCAACCATTGCGCCTCACGTGGAGGTTCCGGACGTGTCGCATGTTATGAGTTCTAGATACTTATGTATATCAGACTTTGATATCTTTGTTGGCTGTATTTAACTATGTGTGTGGGTATAATGCAAGACTGACTTTTGGTTATGTATATAAAGTTTTAAATATTATATTTCATGTAAGTTTACACAGCTCATTGGACAACTATATTTATGTATTTGCTTCCGCTAGCCCCTTAATTTTGTTAATCTGTTCAGAGGCCTTCGGTAATCTAAGGATTACTGGTCGGTTACGATGCTAAACCTATAGGAGCGGGTTTGGGTCGTGACAAATACCCATCAATTTCTTCTCATCAAAGAGAAGATCAGCAAGACCAACAATGAACTATGAAATTGAAAAGCAATAGGGTTTTACGGTATCTTACCTCATACACTCATGTGGATTATCTCCAAAAATTGCCAACTCTAGAAATTAATATGATCACTATCTTTATAACACAGTCCAACCATTTCTATGTGAACTTCAACCCCAATCTCTCTTTATATCTCTCTCTATATATATCACACATGTACTTACTAGAGAAGCCTCGACCAATCGGTTTCTACAAAGAGGAGGTTGAAGAAGAAGAAGAAGATAGCCGAAACTCCCACCTTACCACCACCACCACCACCATCAAGCGGTGGTGCTCGGCGGCTACAACAACAGCGCCGGTGGCAGCGGCGATGAAGACAGCCACGACATCAACAAGGCAACTCGATCGTCAACATTGATTTCAGCTCAGATCGTGGTGGCCTGACTCAAATCATGGTGGTTCGCGGCTCATATCGCGATAGTTAGACTCAGATCGTGGTGGTTTGCAGCTTAGATTGTAGTGGTCCGGCTCAGATTGCGATATTTCGACGACGGCGTGGTAGAGACAGAGGCGAAGGTGAAGTTGGCAACGTCAGAGATGAAGACAAAGAGGAGAAATGAGTAGAGGGAGAGAGGAATGTGCTCAAAGAGAGAGGGTTTAGTTTGGATAGAATGAAGATCGAGAAGAGAGAAAGAGAGTCAAATTTCTCTGATCTGATATATGGGTGTGGGTTTAGGGACTTTAAATATCAAAAAATAATATTGTAGATCTCTTTCATTACTAAAAATATGAGAGGGATCTTAGACTAATTTTTTCTTTTTTTTAACAAAAATATAGTAAAATCATATAGTTATGAATACCAAATTATTTGAATGTTTCATAAATGATCCACATATAAAATTCTACAAAATAAATAATTGTAGTAATACTTGCAAATTATATGACCTTTTAATAATGCATCGTCATTGTGTGGCTTTCATGCATATGCATAGACTTTTCTTAAGATGTGCCATTGAGTTATGTAAGCTTCTTGTTTTTTTGTCTTTTTTTTTTATAGTTTTTATGAGATGGCAATTTAGCTAGGGTTTGAATTTATTATACCTCAAACTAAATTTAAAACTATAGAGCTAAAGTTGTGTTAAATTGTTTTGGGCCAAGAATGTACCTAGAGGGGCCAAGGGAGCCATCACCCTCTTAGAATTTGACAAAAAAAACTCTTTTATTATATATATATATATTAGTATTTATTATTAATTATTTTTAAATTATATAAGTTTGTCCTTCTAAGTTATTTTTGAAAATTAAGTAACCCCCTCTTTAAGTTTTTAAAATAAATTTAAGTGGCTACCCTTTTATATTATGAAACATGTGGACTAAAGTATAATTTAAAAAAAAAATATATGTAATAAAGTTTTTCATAACTCTCTGATACTTTACAAATCGTAACCTGCAGATAAGAGAAAAATTTAGAGAAATCAACAGGTTATTTTGATCACATCAATTGAGAAATACATTATTCAAAATTTTAATATTAATTATATTAGGTTAAAAGCTGATTTTTCGTCTTTTTAAATTTTTTTTTTGAAAAAACATATAAAAAAATAGATAAGTGATATGACTCAAAATAAGTTAAAAATAACTAAAATTCCCAAAACAATCGATGGAGTATCAAACCTAACTTAATTTTAATATTAAGCTATTTCAATTTGTCAACATTTGCCTTTATTTTCTAACGTGAAATAAGAAAATTAATTATGTTTTATTATTAAGGGTTCGTTTAGAATGTGGGTTAGTTTTTTGATTTTTAGGCTTTTTAATTTTTTTGTTATTTTAATATAGGTTAAAAAGTTAAATTTTTGTAAGAGAAAAAATAAAATAATTATAATTTAAATGTAATATTTTATCTTATTAAATTAAAAAATTTATTTTATCTTAACTAAAATAATAAAAAAAAGGGTTTGGTTATGGTGTGCAACTTACACCTTACACCTTATACCTTACACTTACACCTTTTGTGAAAAATTAAACCTTACACTTACACCTTTTTTGAGGTTACACACTATATGCAACCCACTTACACCTTACACTTACACCTTACACTTACACCTTATACTTATACTTACACCTTACACTTACACCTTTTGTGTAAGTGGCACATGGTATGCACTTGCACACTTAAGAAAACTCCTAAAAAAAAATCAAAAACAAAAACTGACATGCCAAACGGAAGGTAAGTTTACTTTTCATTACAAATAAAAATTGATGCTTTTGTTCTTAAAATTTTTATATATTCACCCTTTTATATTTTAAATGTGGAGTCCGTACCTGGTTGCTTGGGGGCAGGGGTAGTGGCAGATGAGGCAGTGAAGACAAATGGATAATCCACAGGGATACGAAAACTACATTTATATATATATATAATTCATTTTTATTATCACATTCATTCATTCACAGTCAATAAACTGCATCTCTTTTTTATTTTTATTTTCTCACCAAACAAGACGAATGATTACATTATGAGCAGAGCAAAGGCGCTACTAGTTTTCTTCAAAATGTAGTTCGCCAACAATTTAAGAGAGAGAGAGAGAGAGAGAGAGAGAGAAGCGAGATGGCTAAAGCTTGACGAAAGAAGAGAATATATATATATATATATATATATTGATGCATAAAGTAATTTATCATCGAGATCTGTGTCTTCCTCCGTTTGCTTGACGAAGAAGCTGTGGAATTTCGTTTCTCAGTAAGTGTCTTTTTAACCTTTGAATCCAAAGCTTTTATTCTCTCTGTCTCTCATCACTCATATTCTCTCTTCCCCTCTGTTCTCAGAGAGAGAGAGAGAGAGATGAGAATGCCGTTGGAAGTTAGTGACCAAAATACATTTATATTTATATAGAATTAGAGATACATAATAGTGCCTCTCTCTGTTCCGGATTTTTGTGAGCTTTAGATTTCCAGATCACTAAAGCTTTGAGAAATTCAAGGTCTAATCTCTCTCTCTCTCTCTCTCTCTCTGTGTGCATATGTAGCTGTGAATGTTTAAAATTTATGTGTATTTGTATGCATTTTTATTTATTTATTTATTTTTTAATGTTTGTAATTTTGCATTCTCTCCATTTTGCTTGGTTTGTACTAGTCTTGATTTGCGAAGCTTCTTGTTGAGGTTTGGTGTAGCTCACCATGCCTCCAAGAGAGTTTTTGTACGAAATATGAATGTCGTTAGTGTCTCGCTAAAAAATTTGACTTGTTATGTTTAGATCTTAGATTTGTTGAGAGAAAATGAAAAGATGGTGAAAGAAAACTCAGTGAAAGAACTAATTTTTTTTTTTTTTTGGGTTGGATTGAGTGAAAGAGAAGAAAATCAACAATATATAATGTCAAAAAAAAAAAACAATTCTACTTTTTGGCTGTTTACTCAATATGAATAATAAGTAATTGCAAAACAAGATCCAAAACATAGCATTAGCTTTCTCAACTCTGATTACACTTCACATCTCTGTGTGTGTGTGTGTGTGTGTGTGTGTGCAATGTCTCTTGTTCTGCTTCAGTCTTCGATCTAGAGGTGGATGATCAGAGCCTCAGTTGAAGTAAATGCCAGTAAATCAACGGTAAACCTTGCGTTCTACACTCGTTTGACCTTGACAAAAACTTTGGCATATCCAATTGTTTTTCACTGATTGCACTTTTCAACAACTAGGGATTGTAACAATGAAGAAAAATAGAATGATAAATTATCACACTACAATTTATGGTTAATGAAGAGCCAGAGCTTTGCTCTTCAGACACTTTGATTTAGATTCAAATGCTTGAAAGGATAAGTGTTAATACTTCCCTTCACCAGTGGAATTCACATTCTTGTTAGGAAAACTAGAACTAAAAATTACTTTCGATAGAAAATAAGGGGGTGCGAACTATGAGGTTGTTATTTCGATGAATGAGTACTTGTATGAGAATAATTGATTTTTTTTTTATGGCTTTTACTTTTTAGGGCGGATTTGGTTGCTTTTGTATTGGGATAGAGTTGAGTGAGCCAAGGCAACCGAAGCAAAACAACAGTGTTTAAGTGTAAGAATTTTTGTTTAGTGTAAGAATATTGATCTATAGCAAGGCCATTTGTTAATTTATCCATTATATTGTCCCTGGTAATGCCAAATTCGTATTAGAAAATGCATGACCATTGATTTTCCTATGTTTCCCTGAACTTCTTAGTATTTAAAAGGAACAATAAGGAGTTCTTAAAGGGAGAATCTTTTTGCAAAGAAAAATAATACTTGCCTTCTCCTTTACATGTCTTTAATCTGAATAGCTCAACAAAGAGTTTGGGTTGAAAAGACAATTTTGTTGTGTCTTCCCGGCCATAAACAAAGAGTTTTAGCTATTCTGGAGTTTTTTATTTCCACACCTTGCTTCACTGAAAAGCCCACATCTGACGTTTCAGCTGAATTTTTTAAAGCCATGACGTGTGCCACTTTTGATTTCCTCTCTTTATTTAAGGTTTGTGGGGCAAGGGGCTGTCTGTTGTTTTCTGTTGTGTTTTTCTTGGTTTAGTTGAGAGAGTATGGTGTAGCAGCTCCTTCGCCTGCTCCTGTTTATAGTACACAAGCCAAAAGCTATTGGACTTGTATATCCTCACCTAAAGCACACATACTAATAAAATTACTTCTTCACAAGATCAGGTCATCATGCACAAAATGTTTTAAAGAAAAGGACGGTATAGATTGCTACTACACCACTTTATATATATATATATATATATTTGATGATTTATTGGTATTACATTGTGAAAATGCCAAACCAAAATTTTAATTTTCTTTTAAATTTTGATTCTGTACTGAAAAGTTCAGTTTTCATTGAAACGTAGCTCTCTGCAGTCATGGTTTCAAGTCTATGGTTAGCATAACATAGAAAAGCATCAACCATTTTAGGTTAAAAATTAAGAACTTCCATTCTTTAGAAATCATTCTTTCTATCAAGTGCATCCTATTTGCTTCATTATTAAGTAACTATGGGGGCATTGATCAACTTCATAAGGCTTGCTTTCTGCAAAATAAGAAATAATTCTTTTCAATCTGTTTTAATATGTATTTACATCTCTTTTTAATTTTTGTTTTTGTTTTTTTTAGGTATGCTCAGCTACTATGGTTTGATTGTGGTAGGAGGAAGGTGGAAGACGAGTAGTAATATTCCATGGCTGTCCCAAGAGAGCAAGAGGAATTGCTTAGATTAGACTCATAATAATCATCATCTCCACAGACACATCACCAACAACTCCCCATGAGGCTACTCTCTTCTTTTGCAGCATTACCTTTGCTCTTATTCTTGTTGCTTGTCTCCCAAACTATTGCTGACCTCAAGACAGACAAACAAGCCCTCCTTAATTTTGTTGCCGCTGTCCCCCATGGCCGAAAACTCAACTGGAATTCTAGATCACCAATCTGCACCTCTTGGGCTGGTGTATCTTGTGACCCAAATGGCAATCGAGTAATTTCTCTACGGCTCCCTGGTGTTGGATTCTATGGTCCAATTCCAGCCAACACCCTTGGGAAGCTGGATGCACTCACAATCCTCAGCCTTCGATCCAACAACCTCAATGGGAATCTTCCATCTGATGTTATTTCCCTTCCTTCACTCCACTATTTATACCTTCAACAGAATAGCTTTTCAGGAGATATTCCTTCCTCTCTCCCCCCTCAACTCAACTTTCTCGACCTCTCCTTCAATTCCTTCACGGGCAGCATTCCAAACTCTATTCAGAATTTGACATTTCTTACTGGACTGAATCTCCAGAACAATTCCCTCACTGGAACCATCCCCAATCTCAATCTCCCAAATCTTAAGCATTTTAATTTGAGCAACAACCATTTGAATGGCTCAATTCCATCTTCCCTCAAGAAATTTCCTGCTTCCTCTTTCAAAGGGAACTCTTTGTTATGTGGGTCACCACTGAACCAGTGCCCTATGAGCCCCTCACCCGCTCCTTCCCGATCTTTTTTCCCACCTTCTCTATCCCCAACTTACTTGCCACCTTCTCTTGCCCCAGCTTACTTGCCACCCTCACCGACACTCCCTCAAAAACAAAAAACCAAAACGAAATTGACTACAGGAGCTATTATCGCAATTGCAACTGGGGGTTTTGCAGTGCTGTTTCTTCCTCTTCTGATCATGGCGCTATGCTGCTTGAAGAAAAAAGATGGTGGAAGTGGTCGCGTGCAGAAAGCGAAGGTGGCCTACAGCGTTGGAAGGAATGAGCCTCCTAAGGAGGATTTCAGCAGTGGGGTGCAAGATGCTGAGAAGAACAAGTTGGTTTTCTTTGAAGGCTGTTTGCATACTTTTGATCTTGAGGATTTATTGAGAGCCTCTGCTGAAGTTACTGGGAAGGGGAGTTATGGGACAACTTATAAGGCTATTCTGGAAGAGGGAACAACAGTAGTTGTAAAGAGGCTGAAGGAAGTGGTGGTTGGTAAAAGAGAGTTTGAACAACAGATGGAGGTGGTGGGGAGGGTGGTCGGTCAGCACCCAAATGTCATGACTCTTCGTGCTTATTACTATTCCAAGGATGAGAAACTTCTGGTTTATGACAACATGCCGCTTGGCAGCTTGTCCGCACAATTGCATGGTATACACTACTACTTTCTTTTCATGTTTTTCTCATTTCTAATTTGTGAATCACTTTAAAACATGAATCAACCATTTGTTTGTGTTGTAATGGCTACAGGAAACAGGGAGAGTGGAAGAACGCTTGACTGGGAATCCAGAGTAAAGATTTGCCTTGGAGCCGCAAAGGGTGTTGCCCATATCCACTCTGCTGGTGGTGGGAAACTCACACACGGAAACATCAAATCCTCCAATGTCCTCCTCACCCGAAGCCTCCAAGGCTGCATTTCTGATTTTGGACTAACTCCTCTCATGGGCTTCCCTACCGTCTCACCTAGAAGTGCAGGCTATCGAGCCCCCGAGACAATTGAAACTAGGAAATTTACTCAAAAATCAGATGTTTACAGCTTTGGCATTCTCCTCCTTGAGGTGCTGACAGGGAAAGCACCAGTTCAGTCACCGGGCCATGATGATGTGGTCGATCTCCCAAGGTGGGTCCAGTCTGTTGTTAGAGAGGAATGGACAGCTGAAGTTTTCGATGTTGAGCTAATGAAGTATCAGAATATTGAAGAAGAGATGGTGCAGATGCTTCAGATTGCAATGGCTTGCGTGGAGAAGGTGGCAGACATGAGGCCTAAGATGGACCAAGTTGTTCGGATGATTGAAGAAATCCGACCATCTGACTCACAGAACAGAAGCCCAGCTTGAACTACTCAAACACACCTTGATGATGGCAATGATACTGCTGCCCAATATTCGTAGGTTTGTACTTAAAACAGTTCTTTTTAGTTCAGTTTCAACAGTGAATTGTATTCAAAACATCATATGCGAGTTCTTTCTGACAATGAAATGTGTCCTACAGGTAGATCGTTTACGATGTGTTATCAATTTTAATTAGTTTTTACCAATGATTTCTCTTGTTTTCCAATTCTTGCCAGTTATTTGAAAGCATTGATGTTATGTTTTAAGGTAATAACATTGTGTGAGTTCAAAAATGGTAGCTGTGAGAGCGTAGTATTACTACAGTTTCTGGTTTGTTTTCTAGTTGAGTTTTCTGTTTGGAGTCTTGTTACAGCTTGTTTGTACTGTTAATGCTATAAAAATAAATAAATAAATAAATAAAAACAAATTCAATGTCATTTTCTGAACATATATGTTTGTTGCACTGAATCCAAATCTGAGCAATCCAATAACATACACAATCACATCAAACATATATCATTTCACATTCACTAGCAATACATCACATATCATATATTGGGCCACTGCAAAACCAAGGGAATCCACCGATAGTCCAAACTAAAATTGTTGTGTTTTTTCAATGTACAACAACGTCATAGTACAAGTCAAAACAATGTTCGTAAAATTTAGCAGTATATCCTTTCCCAAAACAGCTCATGTGTTTATCACAAAACAATGTATATGACCACGTTTGGGTCCTTCTCTAATCAAAGGTACGTGAAATTTCACTCTTGCTACAATGACAATGAATGAATCATCCCAAATTACTTGTGCGAATTTACTGTCTCTGAATTCACAGAGCTCTTGTTTACCAAATCAGCACCGCTAACATACCTAGCAACAAAAGATATTAAGCGGAAAGGAGCCCCAATTAGTGGAGCATCGGTGATTGGGACATGGATCATTTGATCATCATGGGTCAGCTGCAACCCAGGATCCCCAACTTCGTTCTCATCCAACGGAATCTGCACAATTTCTTCAGAGTCCACTGTATCTGGAGAGTTTGGTAGAACAGCTGTGTCCTTCGCATAAATATATTCACCATCTTCCCCCTCGGCTTTAATAGCAACATCTTCCATGGAATCAGCTATGGAGCCAGCAATATGGGCAATATCCTCAGCATTCACACCATCACCACCATCGCTCGTGTCTTTAATCAGAACGTGTTTGGGGGAATCTGGTCTCTCATCATATGCAGATGTCCTCTCGCTAAATTCAGATATAGAATCGGCAACATGGATTTTTTTGGCAGTTCCAGCAGTCAGTTCAGATCCAACATCTGGAGAGAGGTCAGATGTTACACCCTGTTGATCGAGCTCGACATATAATTCATTCACCTGAAACAGAAAATAGCACAAGAATTATGTAAATCTAATAAAAATATATCAAAAAAACTATACCTGATTTGTTAAAAAATGTGCAAAGAAAAACAAGGGAAATATCCATGTAAAATTTTAGCATAGGGTATATAACTAGAGTCTAATAATGCGCAAAGATCAAGTGAACAAAACTAACCTAATACGATTAAAGGAGACACTGTCTTCAGAAGTTTTCTTTTTTAATTTTATTATATATGAAATCTAAAAGGGATTGTTTATCACCTTCTCAACAAGCTCTGCATTTTCGGTAACCAATTTCTCAACCAGTTGCTGTGCAGCATCCATCTGAGTGTTTGTGTCCTCACCTCCAGAAGCACGCTATAGTAGGAGTATATGTAAAAATATCAACATACGAAGAGAGACATCAATAAGAGAATGAATTTTCAACAGAATAAATAGTTCATCTAACTACTACTCCAATGTTCATTTGTGAAACAGATGAACTATTTATTAGTAACTACTACTCCGATGTGCTGCAAAGATTTCTATTAGTAACTACTACTTTTCCTCTAGTATTTTTTTTTTGTTTTTGTTTTCCCCTTTTTCGGGTCCTGTGGCAGGCGCCAAAAGCCCAAAACTAACTACATACAGCAGAAACAGATGACCAGTCCAAAATATGACAATCAGCTAGGATACTGGAATACCACTGGCTGCATAGTTGATGCATGAGCAGAAGCAATACTCTTCTCAAGATTCTGGATCTGGGATTGAAGACCAGACATGCTTTCTGCCAGCTGCTGGTTTTCTCGCAAGAGATAGTTACTGGATTCTTCCAACTCCATCACCTGCCAGGCTTTGATTTCAATATTCATATCAGAACAAGTACTACTGCTTGCCCTAAATGGTTTGTAAATGAGTGATAAGTTGTACACGAACTATGACATCCTTTCCAGCTCCATTGTCGTAGGCAACAGAACAACACAGACAAAAAGGCATGGGAATATAAGAAGGAAAAAGGAAAAAAAGAAATAAAAGAAAAAGAAAAAAGACCATGAAACCAAATGATCCCACAGAATTGTACACTTTACCAACCTCATCAGCAGTTTGTACGTGCAGAAAATGTACAGCTAAGACGGGAAGGCTTAATAATTTTAAGAACAAAACACCTAATATCGTAATGCCACCAATTAGTGGTCTAATTCTATCTATCTTAGAAGCATGAAAGTACCAACATGCTATTATTCTCAATATGTTCCTACCTGTTACAAGTTAGGAGGAGATCAATATACTCTTATATTTCCAAATAAAGAACAATAAAATGCAAAGCATTTCTGGACAAAATTTGTCCAAACAATTTTAAGAACAAAACACCTAATATCGTAATGCCACCAAATTGTTCTCTGCATGCACAAAAATGACTAAGAACCGTTTAATTAGTTTGATCTGATTTTACTAAGTTCTGATAGGTGAACCAAGCAACCATGAAAGCATGCAACATATACAAAGCTTAAAGGATTGCAGGCAAGTTGCATTCATATTGACAATAAGGCTATGTACCTTTGCTTGCAGTCTTGTGTTATCACCACTAAGGCTATCAACTGTTTCTTTCGTTGAGTTCTATCAAAAACGAGGAACACAAAATAAAATATAGAAAACAGTATAAATGTCATTATATTTTAGTTTTCTATGCGTTATTGAAGAGAAAAAGCATGCAATATTAATTGCAGAGATAAACAATTCATAAGACACAGCAACCAAACTAATATCTTACATAAATTGTTGACTACTGTCTTAGCGAGAGAGAGAGAGAGAGAGAGAGAGAGAGAGAGAGAGAGAGAGAGAGAGAAGTCACTTGGTAAAACTATCATGCCAAACAAGTGTTAACACTTCCACACATACATGAAGCAAAGCATAGATTTAAGGACAAGTCTTAGAAACAGAAAACTATTTACATGTCACATGAGAACACTGGGATTCATATGAAAATATGAAATATTAAATAGATACACCTTAAAACAATATAAGTAATATAAGCATGGCTCTTTTCTGTTTGGATGATTAAGTAAATTATATAAATGCAAAACAAAAGGCAAGGCCCAATTTGGATACAGTTCATATGAGTAAGTAGAGTGGATTAGGAAGAAGGAAACAAATCTATGGGAACTTGGTTATTTTTGAGCAAAAACTTAAAATCCACTTGGCAAAACTGTCATGCCAAATAAGTGTAAACACTTTCACACATACAAGCAGCATAGAGTTCAGGGACATGTCTTTGAGATGGATCTCTACAATAAACTATCTATTTACTTGCCATATGAGAATAGTGGGATTCATAAGACAATATGAAATGTAAAATATATATGCCTTTAAAAAACCATATAAGTAATATATGCCCGGTTCTTTTCAGTTTGGAAGAATAAATAATTTATATTAAAGCAGAATAAAATGCAAGGCCCAATTTTTATGTAGAAGGTATTAAAAGATAACATGATGAATTGCTGGGTGGGGAACAACTATTGATTCCATCTGCAAGTTTTGAATTCATTAGATTCTTTCTTTTTTTCATCAGATAGTTAACTGTACTTCAAAGTGATTAAAAAAAAAACAAAAACAAAAACCATACACAGAAAATCATACCAAAAACCATACACAGAAAAAGTTACCTCTTTTTGGACCCAAGAATCTCTCTCCCCCTCCATTTGCTTGATTTTTTCCTCTAAGCTCAACTGTAAAATGTTGTACAGTAATGTTTTTTATGGAATACATGTTTCTCATAAATGACTTGCAAAAAGGTAGAATACAAACAATGATAATAAACAGAGAAACATCGAAAAATAATTTAAATAAATCAACAAAATGTGAAATGAGGCAAGTAAAAGTACTACTGATGAAATTACAGAGTAAAAAAACAATTACCCCTTTCAAACTCAAAATAGCTGTTTCATCTATCAACTTATTAATTTTCTCCTCAAAGCCAGCCTGTGCAGAACAATACTTTAGATTACACTAGCATCCTGAAAATTTTCAAGACCTCAAAAACCAGGTTTCAAGATGCAACCAGGATGATTTCAGAGTTGTGGGAAGGAGTAGCCGTTACAAGATTACTACAAAATGATTATGGGCAGTGAACTTTCTGATAGGTAAAACTGTGGTAAAAAATAAACTGCTGACTACCAAAAATCTACAAATTTCAAGATAATCCCATTATCCAACATAAAGCACACGCACCTCTTTCTGAAGCCAAGAATCTTTCTCACTCTGTAATTGCAAAAGTTTCATCTCCAAAGAAGCCTGTAAGTCATACAAAAGAATGGATCTATCATCGTGTCAGATGACCAGCATGTTGACACAAGTAGAAGAAAAATGCAATATGTTTACAAAGTTCTTCGTCACATTAACAAACTATTCCTCCCAGTAAATCAAATTTTGGTTACCTCTTTCTGCATGTGTGTATCATTTTCCTTTTGCAAGTTTTTAATTGTCTCTTCCAAGCTAGCCTGTAAGACATACAAAAGAGTGGATTTCTTTTCCCATAAGACAACTAGCAGGATAACACAAGAAGAAGAAAGATTGCACTACCAATCTATTCCTCCTTTTATATTAAATTTTTATTACCTCTTTCTGTATGTGCGTAGCATTTTCCTTTTGTAATGACGTTATTTTCTCTTCCAAGCAAGCCTGTAAGTTATACATTACATCCCGTCAAACACCCAGCAGGTTAACACAAGTAGAAGAAAAGTGCAATTCATATACCAAAAGATAAAGCACATCTCTAAGTCCTTTATCACATCATTACCAATCTATTCCTCCCACTAAATTTATTACCTCTTTTTGTATGTGTGTATCATTTTCTTTTTGTATTTTTTTGATTTTCTCTTCCAAGCTAGCCTGTAAAAAAACCAATGAATTACTAATTCTACCTAATAAATGTTGAAATCAAAGAAACTAAATCTCAGGATTATAATGGGAAAGAGAAAAATCATCGTGCAGGTTGATTAACTCTCACCCCTTTGTCCATCCAATACAGCTTCTCTGCTTCAGAAAATACTGATGACTGTACCAAAAGTTTGCGGAAGTACAGATAAAGTAACGGATGAGAGAAGGTGACAAATTATCACAAAAAATAGAGTCAAAACACAAGGAGATTCTAGTTTCTAGGGAATGAAAAATAAACAGCACAAATCATCTCAGTTATGCGTTTTAATTGAAAGAAGGGGGAAAACTGTGCTTTCTTTTAATGTTTACGCCAGAATGCATATAACTGCATGGAGGCTCATACAAACAATTCTGTCAAATATTTACTAAAATTTTAATAACAGGACTTTCTCTCAACCAGAAATAGCAGTACTCACTTACACTGGAGTCAACAAAAATTCAGGCATAGCTAGCTGTTCAGAACACAATTAGAACTGATCATGACAATATTTTGGATCTGGGCCTAACCCTGTCCTCAGCAGACAATAGGCATAAAACTGGAGAACTAGATTTCACCACCAACTTTCTGTATACAAGTCTAATATTTGATTTACATCTGATGCATGGTGCAAAGGAACTTTATTATTATAAAATAATTGTGCATTGAAAAACAGTTGCAAGATTCCTAGAGGCTAGAGGACAAATTACTAGATAGTAATCAAGACACTATAAACTTTTACGAGCTGCGACCATATCCGAATGTTCTCAAATATGTACAAGACAGACAATGCTAACTTAATTAACCTGTGCAGTTGCGATGGACTTCTAGAGTAAACAATCGGGCAGCCAACTGGTTGGCAAAAGCTCATGCTTGTAATAGCTTGGCTCTGGATTGGGTTGCCAATCCACCCGGAGCTTTTACTGCTATTCTTAGAGATGATGTAACTTCCTCTTCGCCTTGATGGCTTCTATACAGTTTTTGGTTGTTCAAAAAAAAAAAAAAAAGAGTACAGATCAAAAAGTTATTTCAGTTGAAACCAAACTTACATCTTTGGTACCATTTATGCAATGTCTATCCAGATCCAGATCCACATCAGTTTTTGGCACCTCATTTTGAACATCTGTAGTCTCCAAAACCTGATAGTGATGATTTTGCTCAATGACATGATTCTGATCTTCATTAGTCGATTCTCCAATACCATGGGTGACCACATCACCTGTTGTTTTAGTCTGCTTGTTCTTCTTTTTCTTGTTTTTCTTCTTCTTCTTTTCGTCCTCCATTTTTTCACCTCAAATTCTAACACTCAAAAGACACTTTGATCGAATAAACTAAACTCTTTCAAAACCCACCAATTTACTCGCTTCAATTGCAAAAAAAAAAAATCCCAACTTTACCTGTAATAACACAAAATGATATTGAATAGATCCATGCGTGTACAAATTCCATGAGTCCTAACCCAAATCAACCTCACATCATTCAGTTTGTGTATAAAAATTGGATCTTCAATAAATAGAAGAGTTGATTAAGCATCGAATACAAAAGAATACAATTAAACAAACAATCAATTAATCTGAAACAGCTCCAATGCATTCACGTCTCGGAAAGACAAATATCAATGTGGTAAGCGAAGCAGTTTCGATAGAGTTTTAGAATCCTCGATTTGAATATCGGGAAGAAAGAGAAATGAATGAATAAAAAAGATTTAGAAGCATACCAAGAGAAAGAGATCCAAAGGTGGTTTGCTTTTATAAACTGTGTGCCTGAAATTGAAGGATTTTACAGAAGACGAGGGACATGGAAATAATATAGATCGAGAGAGATGGAGACACGGAAGTGTTGTAACGACATTCTTGGTTGAGAGGTTAACATCCTCTAACAGGATATAACATTGAATTGGAGGTGTTTTCACGTCTTTCGGCGTTACTTTCATCTTTACTATTACTCAAATTTTAATGTGAAATTTTAATTTGAATCACTTCTGAGTTACGAGACATTTTTTTTTAAATAAAACAATTATTAAGGTTCGTTTGGAAAGAAAAAGTTTGGGATTTGTTAGTTATTTTAGTCACAAAAAAATAAAAATAAGTTTTTATTCTAATAAGACAAAACATTATATTCAACTCATAATCATTATATTTTTTTCTTTCAAAAAAGTCAAAAAAAATATCCAAAACAAGACTTTTTAGCCTCAGACTAAAATAGTCAAAAAATCAACTCACATTTCAAACCAACCCTTAACAATAGAGTCGTTCCATCATTTTATGGTTTAAAATTTAAGTGAAAATTAAAAGATATAAGGTATAAGGAATGATTATAAAAATAAATAAATAAAATAAAATAAAAGAGAGCAATGTTTGGTAGTCCGAAAATGAGGTTGGTTCAAATTGTTCGAAATTCATCTTGCTGGTTGTTAGGGCAGACATCCGCCCGGTTGTCCTGTCAATTGTCCAGCGAGAAGGCTGACAACAACTGTCCAGCGAGAAGGCTGACAACAGCAATCGACAGAGATGACAACCGCGATAGACAAGTTTTCACCCAGTCGTCCAGGGCGGACGTCCGACCAGCACTTATTCGGGCTATTCGAGCCCCTCCTTTTTGGACTACCAAGCATATTTGAATAAAAAAATCTCAAGATTGGACCTTTTATATTAATATTAGAGACAATTACAAAAAAAAATAAAAAAATAAAAAAATCTAAGGATTTGACTTTTTTAATAATATAAACGCCAAATTTTTTATTTTGTCAATTTGAACATTAATCTTTTTGTTTGTTTTTAACTTAAACTATTTGCCTACTTTTTTTAACTAAAATCAACAAAAATATATATATATATATATATATTTTAATCATTAAACTCTATGTAAATATATATATATAAAATGTCTAAAATATCTATTTTTATTGAATTTAATGACTACAGTATCCATTTTATGTCGATTTTACTTTAATCATTAAAATCAATATAGGTATATATAAAATGTTTAAAATATTCATTTTCATTCACAACCATAAAATTAGCTTTTTGCGTCTATCGTTTTTGCGACTGTCTAGTAATAAGTGGTGGTAAAAGGTCTCCTCAAAAAATGATGGAGACCACTAATTAGTGGTTGCTCTAATTATGTGGCAATGGATCCCACCCACTGCCACATGTATTTTGTGTCTTAGTTTTGTTTTTGTTTTTGTTTTTTTGCTTTCCACATTATTAGTGGTGGTGTTAGTGGTAGGAATTTAGTGGTGCATAGTGGTGCAGAGCATTGTTCCCCCTTATTTCTCTTATTTTTCTCTCTCTTCCTCTAAGCTCACCCGCTCACCATCCATGAAGAACACCGTCTGAATCTTTTCTCTCTCTCTCTCTCTCTCTCTCTCTCCCTTTCTTAATCTCAACCCTGGTCTTTCGTTCCAAGGGTTCCAATCAACAGATTCAACACAGAGGCCTCAGATTCAACACAGGGTTCCGCTTTCAGATAATTATGTTGTATATCTCTCTCTCTAGCTTCGCTATTCTTGTTCGAAGCTTGAATCTCTATCTCATTGCTTAAACATGCTCGATTCTTCGTCTTTGCGTTTGAATTAACTATATGATGATTCACAGACCTAATTCATTTCTGGTAAAGATTCTAATCTTCTCTCTCTGGCTTTGTTGTGCTTGTTCGAAGCTTGAATCTCTCTTTCATTGCTTAAACATGTTCGATTTCTCTTCATTTTTGTGTTTGAATTCAAGTATTTGATGATTCGAAGCCCTAATTCATTTTGTAATGACTCGAGACAAGGAGTTTTCCATGGCTACACAATAGACATTTTGATTTGCATTCGATCTCAATTGTTTTTATTCATTTTTGATTTTGAAATTGCTTGGATCCGTATTCAATTAGTTTGTATTTGGTTAGTTTGTTCGATTGACTGGCACTTATGCTTATGGTTTCGATTTTGGGGTTTTGAAACATTTGTGTTATGGATGTTTTGGTAGTGTAGAGATTTTTAGGTTTTTCTTTTTAAACATTTGTGCCGATGACGAACAACTCTAATTCTCCCCCAATCTATCCTTGGTAAAGGTTTTGACTTCATCTTTCTTCACATCTTAAGTTAACTTCTTCGTCTCTGTTATATATATATATATGTGTGTGTGTGTGTGTCTACAGACTAGTTTATATGTGTTTATATATGTGTATCTACAGACTAGTATATATGTGTTTATATATATATGTCTGTGTGTTTGTGTGTGTGTATTATGCAAATGATTGAATTCATGTCATTTTTTCCAATTAAATTAAATTGTTTTATTTCAGTGGACTTTATGTGGTTCAGTTAATGATGATTGAGATTCAATTTGGCTATAGATTTTATGGATTTTGTGTTTCATTTTTTTCCTAACCAGGAGTCCAGACCCAAATTGCCCAACTCAAGTTTTTATTCCAACAACAAGTGTTGATTGGTGAGACTTGAAAGAAAGGTATGAAAACTTTGTCTTGCTTACCAATCGAGCTATTGTTTGTTATTGATCTAAAGGTTTTTAAATTTAAATTAGAATGGGAGTTTTTGTTTTTTATGAAGACTTGATCTTTCATTGCTGATATGAATATTGTTTCGCTTTTTTGGTTCATTTTGCCACTTTGTTGGTTTTGTTTCTTTGCCTTAGGATTTTATGTTTGTTATTAATTTTTTCAGTGAGATCAATTGACTAATTTTTTTCACCTTACATTTGATTTATATTGAAAACCATTGTGCATTGTTTGGCTGCATTTTTTACTTTGATTTAAGATATCGTGCTAAGTTTCACTTCTTACTAACTACTTACTAACTGATGGGTTTTGAATCTTATTTTCTAGCCCCTTATTACTGTTATACCCGACATGGATTTTTGAATATTTCTTTTTGGGTAATGGATTTTTCTTTTTGAATCTTATTTTCTAGCCCCTTCTTTTTGAATTTTTCTCTTTGAATCTTATTTTCGAACTTTACTCTCTCTCTTTGTGTGTGTGTGTGTGTGTGTGTGTATGCGCGTAGGTATTCGTTCTCTTTGTTTTGGCAAATCCTCTGATCACTGGTCGAAGCTCTCTGGATCACAAGCTTCGAAGTTTGCAAAAATGTGAGGGATTCATGACCAGTGCGTCTCTTTCGTTCTTTTTCTTTACATTATTGCTTTCTTGTGATATTATAGTGTTTGGTTGCCGAGAAAATGTTGGAAAACGATCTCTTCTTCACATCCACTGAACTGAGCTTGAAGCCAAGTATTTTTCGTGAGGTTCAGATATTAATTTTCTCGCATTTTATAAAACACAGGACAGCTAGTATGTGATAATAATGTGAGAAGGTTTAGAATATATTGGCTTTTTTAGTCTAATTGTTGAAGTCAGTGTTTTGGAAGAGTTTTAGATGATGTGGTTTGCTGAACCGAGGTTTGGAAATGTGAATTTGACCAAGTTGGTTAATAGATTTTGACAAATGGCTGCTAAATAAATGAAATATTGCATAGTGTAGGTGAAATTTCATGGTTATTTTCACTTTCCATGATTCACTAGTTTGATAGAGCTTATATCCAGTGTTTTAAAAGGCTCTAGGCGCACCGAGGCGATACGGTCTCCTATAGCCTAAGCGCGAGGCGAAGCGCACGGCTCACCAAAGCGAAGCTCAAGTAGTAGAAGAAAAGTAAAATTATAAAATAGGCAAAATTTTCAACGTACCAAATATATATATAATTTAAAAAATCATAACCAATTTCGATAATCTCTAAACATAACATTCAATCTTCTAAAAATTAGAAATATATTAATATCTAACAAAAGATATAAAGCATAATATTCAATCTTTTATCACTTTTTGCTCTTTTTTGACCACATTTGGTCATTTTATATTGAAGCATTTTGAATCCCTATGGGTATGCCCACAAAAAAAGCACTTAATCAACAATTGGAGTAGAAAAATAGATAAAGCCTATGAAGCCCACACCTTGCGCCTCGAAAAAAGGCGTGCGCCTAAGCGCGCCTTTTAAAACACTGCTCATATCAATGAGTGCGCCTAAGCGCGCCTTTTAAAACACTGCTCATATCAATGAGATGTCTGCTTAATTAAATTCAATTTAGCGAACAAAAAGGAGCAAAATCATATCCAAAAAGGAGCAAAATTAAAATACATTCTTCACCTACGACCGAATCTTTCACAGACCCTGCATGTTATTTAGATGATAATTATTATCAGTTGCATAAAGAAGCAATAGATCATATAGACAAATATAACTAAAGTTCCAGATGCTAAAATTGATCACAAGATATCTTGATGTTGCATCGCATTCACGAGGATTTATTCAAACATGTGGTAGGCAAATATAGCATGCTAATTTTGGCCTTAGCATAATGGTAAGGCTGCTCTGTTGTGACCTGGGTGTCCCAGGTTCAAAACATGGAAATTACCTATCCATACATGGTGGTAAAGCTAGGTACATCTGACCCTTCCCAGGCCCTGCTATAGTAGGAGTTCATGCATTTGGTTGATCATTTTTGTGGTGGTATCATATTAATGCTCATTGTTTTCTTTTTGTTTTTTAATAATCTTTACGATGCTACTGGATGTTACTATATTAATTTTCAAATTCTCTTGGAAGTAGTTTCATGTAAACAATAACATCGATATTCTTATTTTAATTGTCAGAAATTAGAATTCTCTTACTCTGAAAAAGAGAGGTAATTGCTTATAACCAACTTTTGCCTTGCAGTCCCTGGATGTTTCATATGGCATCCAGAATTTGTAATTAATATGGTAACATCCAGTAGCATCATAGTGACAACAGAGTCACTTTATATAGTGATAAAAATGCTACCATATTGTTAACATGGTGAATTAAAAATGCTTCCCTGTTACCCCTGGATCAATTTGTTTTTTTCCCATCCCTTTCTCCTTTTCCTATAGAAATTCACTAGATAAATTTTCTATTAAGTTTTTGACGGTGTTTGCTGTCACTTCATCTATAGGGATGTTTTAGAGTTGAAGGAGACTGTTAAAATTAAAGATGGTGAATCGGAGGCTTATATTTCTGAAATTGAGGTCTGATGATTATGTTTAAATCCTCAGATAACCATGTAATTTTTCTTGTTCACTGTGGTGATGTTTTTTGTGCCTTGATCCTGCCTTTATTTCTTCTCACCATTCTGTTTTTCTTTCTTACACACATTTACTTTATTTGCAGACTATTGGTCAAGCATATGAAGATATTCAGACACAGAACCAACAATTGTTGCAGCAGGTGGCTGAAAGGGATGATTATAATATCAAGGTCTGTATTGTAGTTACTTGCTTCTCCTTTCTTGTTTACCATCTTATTGTTTGTTGTTATGTTATGTAATATTTTAGTATCGTACGCTTCATTATACGTATGTAATGATTCAATATGTTTAAATGCAAATCAATATGTTTAGCCAATACGCATTTTATGTTAAAGGGGGGTGGCCTTGGAGTATGGTGGGAGTGGCGAATGGGGAGTGGTGGTGATGGGTGGCTGATTTTGGGATGGTAGGGGAGATGTGTTAGATTGCACATCGGAAAAATTATCGGTTTCCTTGTTCTTCATTACCCGTGAGTTGTTATTGTTGAATTTATCACTCCTCTCATAAATTCACATTATGTCTATTTTCATGCTCACTTTTATTCCGTATGTGAATTTCAACCTTTTTTAAAGGCCAAGCAATTCAAATAGAGGCTAATTTGTTCGATTCTTGAAGACACTTACCAAAGCAAGTTGAAGAATCCAAAATGGACATGCCCAAAGAAATTTTTCTGAAAGATTACAAGGTGCCTGATTACTACTTTTGTATGGAATTATTATTTTAGATTGGAATATACTTAGTTTGTATGGAATTTGACATTAAAAATTATTCCTTTTTGGATGGTTAGAACTGAAATGGAAGCAAATTGCGAAATGATTGATAATATTTTGAGATAACTTTATTCTATTTTGAGATAGCTTTGTTGAGTATGAAATGTGTGTTATAGATTGTTAGAGACTTTCCCTTCTTTCACTCCTATATGACACGTTTGCGCATAATTGGATCTAAATTGTACGTAAGTGATAATAGGATTGAATATTGCTTAACTTGGAGTCGAGTCTGATCTTGCCTTATTCAAGTTCTTGATTAATGGAAGTGTTCATTTACAAAGATTATCCAACTTTTATTAGCTCATGAATGCCATTTTTAAATCAATCAGTTAGAAAGAAAAGCATTTTTGTCCTTTATGTTGTTTGTCCTGCTGTGCAACCGTCACATATGAATATCTCTTTGGAATATTTCTCTTTTCCCTTATATTTCTGCATGTATTTATGATATTTGTTTTATATGAAGTTCTTGAAGGATATCACTATCCAAAACATCAATATCAAAATGTTCTTAGGAAACTGCTATCCAGTTCATCTATTTTAGTTCACATACAAAGCAGATAGTCAATGAAAGCATTTGGAATCCTTTTTTGCATTGTCAACATAGGAATCCATGATTTGGTTGATGCGTTGCTGATGTGAGCATATGATTGTTTCTTTTGGTATTAGACATAAACACCTGACTTCCTTACCTATGGCGATTTCACCCCATATATCTGATCAAAAATGTCTTACTAGTGAAATTGTAAAAAAAACTAAAATCAAAATGTGCACCAGTTAATTTTCCTACTGTGCTTATGGTTGAACTAATTTGGGTAGGATGCTGGAGATAAAAACTTAAGTAGGTTTAATTGGAGACGCATATGTTAATTAAACAAAGTGTGCTTATTTATATGTATATGTTGGGCAGATATCTCCAATTCAGAGTCTCATTGGGTTAACAGGGAGAAGATGGGTCATGGGCGTTATATCTCAAGAGGATGGCCATTTCTACTTGCACTACTAGAAAATTGGATTTTTGCGTCTATTTTTTTTTACGATTGTCTATCTAACCGTGGCAAAAAATATACAACATTTCCCAAGGTTTTTATTTCCCCTATTTTCTTTTATTTATATTTTCCCTAGTCTGGCTCGCTCAAACTCTTGACATTGCTCTCTTTCTTTCGCTCGCCCATTGTCGTTTGAAGAACAATGGTATGAACCTCTCTCTCTCTCTCTCTCTCGATCTGTCAATACCTCTTGATCTCTCTCGCATATTCTCTATATATGTATTTGCTAGGGTTTGGATCGATGCATTCATCTGCCCTTCACGATTTATGTTCTTCCATTTATGTTCTTTGTGATTTCTTCTTATGATCGATGCCTTCAATATCATTTGGAATTCTGTTCTCTGCGATTTCTGTTTTTCATGATTTCATTTCATTTAGTTTCAATTTCTAGCAGAGAATCGCTCTGTTCGCACTATCTTCTTCTCTTCGATCATTGTGTTTACTCTTTCTATCTACTTCTTATATTTCAATTGTTGTTCATTGAGGCCATATTTATATTTCAATTCTTGACACTTTTTATCTTGATTTTTGAGCATCAATATGTTTTTCAACATATAAAAAAATTGCTACATATATAGGTTAGTGGTGATATATATAGAATTGTGGACCTTTGATTAATTTCATTGATATACCTATAGTAGTTGTTGTGGATTGCAATTGAATTCATTTGGATTGTGTTTAGATTTTGCAGTTGTTGTTAATTTTATTATTCACTTGAGTGTTTCTATTTGTTTTGATTATTGCCTTACATATAGTTCTGTCATGGTAATTATCTAAGTTTTGGAGTAGCCATCGGAAAGAAATTTCTACTTGTTAAGCTTGAGTTAGTTGTTTAGCTTAACAGGCGCTGATACAGGACAAAAGTGGGAAAGCAAGCATTGATATAATGGATATTGTTTCTTTTTAGAAGTATTTTTGCTCTTTAGACTTTTCATTGCAACGTTTGCAATTATAATCAAGTATTTAATATTAGGAAAATAATTTGTGGTGGTGTAATTTCTCTAGTTTTAAATTTGACAAGGCACAAGGAAATGCATTTTTGTTCTCTTCTTAAATTCAAAACTAATTGCTACCCAGTTTAGACTAAGCCCTCGTTGTTTTTCTTAATTATGTAGGATTTTGTTGTAAAATATGAACTTAAACCAAAATTTGTTGATTGATTCACGACCTTTACTTAGTTTTGAGGTGTATTTGTTATTCTTATTTGAGCTAGAAGATGTAACAAATTGGAAAGACTAGGGAAATTTATATGTTTAGAGATTAGTGTCGTACGATTCTACGACTTGATCCTACGATCCTAATGGTCATGATACGATCCTACCTCTGCTACGGTTTTTAATGCGATCCAGATCAATTTTAATTTTTTGGATCGTGGGATCATCTTGTCCTTCAATTCGGATCACAATTTTAACAACTATGTTTGGGCTACATGAGATTTTTTTGCTTGAAGCAAGGTGGTTGGAACTTCTTGGTGGTGGTTTGGAATCCCTTGATTCTTTTATGAGTGTTTGAGATTGAGAGTTGGAGTTGGTAGATATATTCATTGATTTTTGTATAGCATTGTTTTGTTTGTTTGTTTGTTTGTTTTTTTTTTTTTAAAATTGTTGGTAGGGTAGAGAGGAGTTGTGTAATGAGAAATGTACCAATTATTTATACCCATCCATGTACATACTTATTTGTGTTGGCTATTTTCTGTGTCTTTGCCCGGTTAAGAGTCTCTATCTTTTACATGATCCCACACTTTGGATTTCTTGCTAGATCAAACAATTGCTGAGGGACATGACATGATGATGGGGTTCGGTCCACTACTTCTGACAAAATCTAAAAGGTCTAATGGAGAGAGTCCAAGAGGAACGCAAGATTGAGCTCAAGCATTCCCAACTGTGAGTAACTAACACTTACCAATTTTCCCTGATATTGATGCAAATTATTGCCATTGGAATATTTGGGCTGAAGAAATTTCCCCTAGCATCCAACTTTTGTGTTTCTCTTCTAGTTCTCACTCTTATATTCAAAGACATTTTGTATATATTACTTACATCTAGGAACAATGAATGAAGTCGTTAATTGCTATGCATACCTCTGCAGAAACTCTACTCTAATACAGAGCTCAAAACAATTAGTACAAAATATGCATTGAAAATGGCAACTATTCCTAATTTAAATATGGACTGTGAAGCCATCATGGACAAGTAAGAAAAAACTGATAACCTAGAAAAGGATAATAAAATTGATCCATTTAATAAAATTTCTAGTAGTAAGGCCATCTACTCTAGTGAGTTTTTTTTTTAAAGAAATAAACCAACTTTATTAAAAGGCATCAAGGTGATGCAAAGAATACAAAAGCCAAACGAACTATATACCACGAGAAACTACACAAAACGTGAATAAAGCAAGGAAAAGAACTATGAAGACAAGTCCTCTACAAATTCAACAAAAGACAAAACCGCCGGGTCCACAGACAGCGTTAACCAACTATGCACCACGAGGAGCATACGCCTCTCCAACCAAACCACCGAACCCGTCTCACCCAAAAACACCCACCGATTACGTTCCAACCACAGGAGCCACATAAGCCAATGGCTAGCCAAGTTCCAAGCTTTCCGCCTTCTCTTCCCCACCCTCCCTCCAACCTAGCTTTGTAACACCGCCCTTACAGTCCCTAGCTGAACCCAATCCAAACCGAAGAGAGCTACTATAGACATCTAAAGGCGTGAAGCAATCGGATAGCAAATAAGCAAATGATCCACTGACTCCTCAGCTCCATAACACATGCAACACCAATTGACCAAAATATGCCCACGCCGACTCAGATTATCAATCGTCAGAATACGGCCTAATGCAGCTGTCCACACAAAGAAAGCAACTTTAGACGGACAACCCACCACCCAAACACTCTTCAAAGGGAAAGGCACCCCAACCCTCCCTGTAAGCCTATGGTAAAAAGAGGATACAGAAAACACCCCTTTAGACTTCGGACAATCCTACCTCATAAAATCCTCTCCAACCCCTCCAAACCGAAGCCCATACAAAAAACCCAACAGACCCAGCACTTGCCCCATCTCCCAATCTTGCACTTGACGACGTAGAACAACATTCCACATAACCACTTGGCCTTGTATCTGGGCATAAGAATCTACCGTTGCCTCCCGGTCAGTGGCAATCCGAAAAAGCAACGAAAACAACACCGCCAATGGCAGCTCTGCACACCACCTATCCCTCAAAAACCGAACCTGCGTCCCCACCTCAACCAAAAAACTCACATTTTTCCAAAACTCCTTCCGTCCCAATCAAATTCCTTCCATAAACTACGACCATGCGAATGGGTAACCTCCTCCGTGCTCCAATCCCCTCATCCCAAACCATATTTAGCCCCAACCACCTTCCACCACAACCGCTCCCTCTCTACTCCAAACCGCCATAACCACTTCCCCAAAAGAGCCAAATTAAATGAAATCAAACTCCGGATCCCCAAACCCCCTATCGCCTTAGGAGAACAAATCTGCTCCCAGGCTGCAAGATGATAATGGAAGGATTCTGACCCTCCTCCCCATAAGAAATCTCTCTGTAACTTTTCCAACCTCCGAGCAACAGACACAGGAATAACATGTACTGACATGAAATAAGTGGGGATACTCGAAAGGACACTCTTGATCAGTGTAATGCGACCTCCTTTCGAAAGATATTGTCGCTTCCACCCTGCCAAACGACGTTGTACCCTGTCCACCACTCCATCTCACACCCGTGGAGCCTTAAAAGATGCTCCCAAAGGTAACCCCAAATAGGCAGTGGGTAAGGCCACTATCTTACAACCAAGGTTTTAAAAAGCGGCCGTAACCATTACGTAACGCCGTTACGTAACGATTGTGGTAGTTACCGCCACCTGTTACAGCCGCTTTTGCAGTGTGATTGAGATTCACAAGTGTATCGGCCGTAGAGGCTGCTATAGCGGTTGTAACGGTGCCGTAACGTCCTGTTACGCACCGTTACGTAACAGTTCCGAATTGCTTCTTTTGAAAAAACACAACAAAAAAAAAGGTTGAAAATGAGGGAAGAGAGATAGAGAGAGAAGAGGGAAGATGAAAAGGGAAGATGTAGGAACAAGAGATAGAGAGAGAAAAGAGGGAAGATGAAGAACATGTTATTGATTTGTTGAAGCTGTAATACCTATCCTTTTCTATTCAGCTGCTATCACTCAACCATTTTGTTTATGTGTGTCTATCTATAATAATAATAATAATAATAATAATAATAATAATAATAATAATAATAAGTGTGGTCATTATCTATTTGGCTTGATTAATATATATATATATATATTTAGGCTTTTATTTATTCTCTTACTTTTGTCATTGTTTATCTTATATAAATAGTTAGTAATTGATTTTTTGTATAATATAAAACCATTAATTATTAAAATAAAATGTAAAAAACTCAGTTTATAGTGATTTAAAAATATGAAATATATTGTATCAAACTTAAAAATTTATAAAAATTGATCAATATTTATTTTAAAACTCAATAAATATGATCATGGAAAAAAAATGTGCGTATTGGTAAGTTTTTTTTTCAAATTGTGCGAAAAATAAAAAAATTCATGGTTCCTATCTAATCGTTACGCTTACGGCCTTTACACCTGCAATCGCAATATTACACCGCCATCATTACGGCGATCAAGAACTTTTCAAAACCTTGCTTACAACCCAAAATTGCAGCCAATATAGAAATACGTGGCACGGACCCAACCGAAATCAACTCTGACTTCCCCAAATTCACCCGAAGACCCGAGACCGCCTCAAAACAGAGAAGAACACACCTTAAATAACCAACCTGACTCTCCTCCGCGCCACAAAAAATAAGAGCATCATCCGCATAAAATAGGTGAGACACCACTAAAGTAGTAGTTTGCGCCATACCCACCTCAAAACTCGTCAAAAGACCTCTCCAAACTGCAGTAGATAACAAGCGCTCCAAAGCCTCTATAATTAGAATAAACAATAAAGGAGACAAAGGGTCACCCTGTTGTAAACCCCTATGAGTCGGGAAAAATCCTGCTGGCATCCCATTCACTAGAATAGACATTCTAACCGTCGATATACAAAACTGAATCCACTTCCTCCACCGTTCCCCATACGCTCCAACATATACATCAAAAACCGCCAATTCACATTATCATATGCCTTCTCAATATCTAACTTACAAATAAGACCAGCACCTCCCTGCCAAATTCGCGAGTCAACACACTCATTTGCTACCAACACAGCATCAAGAATTTGACGCCCCCCCACAAAGGCATTCTGGGACTTATACACCAGCCCCTCCAAGACCCCGCGCAACCTGTTAGCTAAAACTTTCGCCAGAAGCTTGTAAACACTCCCCAACAGGCTAATGGGTCGGAAATCTTTTATATCCACCGCCCCACCCTTTTTAGGAATTAACGCTACAAAAGTTGCATTAAGACTCCTTTCAAACTCCCTGGACTGATAAAACTGAGCAAACAAAGCTAAGACATCTGTCTTGACCACTTCCCAACACCGCTGGAAGAAAAGCATAGTAAAACCATTCGGGCCTGGCGCCTTATCCCCAGACATTTTCTGAAGAGAACCTCCTCCTCGGAAAAAGGCCGTTCCAGCATTTGACTGTCCGCCTCTGAAAAAGCATAAAACTGAACACCATCCAATCTTGGCCTCCAAATCCCATCCACCCTTCGAAACAAATACTGGTAAAAGCCCACTATGCCCTCTCTCACATCCTCCTCTGACGATAACAACACCCCATTAACCCACAACTTCCCAACTTGATTAACCCGATGATGAACATTCGCCATATGATGAAAATATTTAGTATTTCAATCCCCATCTTTCAACCACAAACATCACGACCGCTGGCAGTAACTAATCTCCTCCATATGAGCCACCTGACCATACTCGTGTCTCACCTCCTCATGGACTGCCAACTCCTCAGCAGTCAAGCTACTTGCCACGTCCTTAGCATCTAACTCTTGCAATACAACCAAAAGATTAGCCTTTTGAGTCTCTATCTGGCCAAACACCTCCTTATTCCACCTACGCAAGTTGGCCTTTAAAAGTTTTAATTTTTGAGCCAATATGTAACTAGGATCTCCCATGACATCATAGCCTTCTGTGGACGCACCCCGCGTGGGGGCCTCATCGTACAGTTCGGACTCAATTTGTCACGGTTCGTAATCTGAACCAAAGAGCCCAAATCCGGCAAATCGTTTTGAGAAAACAGATTTTTATAAAGAAGTGCCAAACATGGACTACTTTGCCAGATACAGAGTCGCCACCTAAATATTTATTTTGGGGGAATTTAGGAAATCCTGACTCGTTGCCTAAGGCCACGTGTTCGTCATTACCAAAGTTGCCTCGGCTCGGGAACTTGGGTACGATTGGGGAAGGTCACTTCGTGAGCACCCCCGCTCGCCCGATCAAAGATCGGCCTCTACTAACCATGATATCGAGTTTTGAAAACATTATGCGTTCTTATTCCGGTTATTAGGCTAGATTTACTATGTGATGCACAGCATACAAGTATAGACTGGATCGCCTGAATTGGAACGAAACATCTCATGTTTGTTTTGAAAACGGTTTGCTACTCACAAGTAGGCTAAAATGTGGATTTGCCACCCTCAGGTGGGCTTAGAAAACATGGTGATTTGCTACTATCTAGTGGGCTTAAAACTCGCAATCAATGAATTGTTTCAATTCAGATAATCCAACCTCCACCCACAGGCATTCAGGCAATTATATCACATAAGCACTTAGCCTCATGGTAAGCATGCTATCACGGCAGTCACTCACATACATGCAAGGATGCTAAAGCATAAATACTTACCGAGTACTCTAAGCCAAAACAGAAACTAGTTAGTAATCAATGTATGATCCTAGTTCATGTCAAGATGGCTAATGCAACGCATGCAAAATGCAACTAAGATAGGCTCGGCTATTCTAAGATGGCATGTGAGATGCTACAATTAACACGTATTCAACTTGGAATTGAAATATAATGCAGTTAGCATGATGCGCCGAGCTTGGTGCATGCAATACATATGAATGATGCAAACATGCACAGCATAAGGATGCTAATTGAAATATGTCCTAATACTAACCATCATAAGCGGTTAAATAAAAGGGAGAAAGAAATGGGGATTGGAAGACATGCATCACACACATGCACGCTTATTACAATTGCGCCCTTGCTCGGAGGGTCCGAAAGAATAATACAAATTAATCAACTAACAAGCTAATTAATTATTTACATAACCACTTAACTAATTAAACAAATTAACTAAGCTATGGAAAGCAGTAAAAGGCCTCGGGAAGAGGGATGAATGTATGCATGCTCGGCTCTGCTCGAAAATCCATCGCCATGCCATAGTTGCCTCTGTTTACACTGCTCTGCACCTCTGAGGACTGCACAAGTCTCAAATTTGCTTCTGAAATACTCCCTGAGGGGTTGTGGGAGACCACCGGCCAAGAGGAAACACCACCGGCGATCCATCGACCAAAAATTGTGCCATCGGCTACGGATGTTTGGTCGATCGGCACTATAGATGGCCGACCGGCCATAACTTCTTGCAGAAACCTGTTTTGACAGCAGCAGAGGACAGACAAGGCATGTCAAAGCATTTTCAAAGCAATGTTTGCACCACCACCCTCCCTATCATGTTTAAGACTCAAGGGAGTATGGTTCTTGACTCTCGGACCACCAATCACGCATTTCAATGCATGGTGGCCCGAGGAGCCAAGTGTGCAACTCAATATGGAATGAAATGCATACAAACAAACAAGAGGCCCAACCTCAATCATGGTTAATCATGAGGCAAGGCATGCATGCCAAATGCAACCTAAGCATGTGAGCTAAGTATGCAACATGAGCATGGAGGCAAGTATGCAAGCATGCAATATTTACTAGGCACACAATCTAAGCAAACAAGCATGCAAGGCATGGAACAACTATGCTAATGACAAGCATGCAACAACACATGGGGCAAACATGTAACAACATGTTAAGCAACCTAAAGCCACATGAGTGCATGCCAAATGCACTACCACTTGAGCATGATAACAAGATGTTTATGGGCCAAGTATGTGACAACATGCAAGGTTAATGTACACACAAACATTCATGCACACATGGTCCAATACTTGAGCATAAAAAGGAAGCTTTTAAGCACACTTAACATGGACAAATAGCATACACGATAAGCTTTGAAAACATGTAGAAGATGATGCCAAATCAACCTACCAATGCAAGCAAGGCATGCAACCAAGCCCAAGGACTTAAACTATGGTCATATGCCACATGAAGCAAATGACCAAAGTGAATCAAAAAAGTCCTAAATCATGCACAAGTAAGCCCCCAAAACCACTTAGATGACATCTAAATGATCTAATCCTAGAGGCATACACAATAGCATAAACATGGAGCATGAAACACCAACCTTTTAACACATTAAAGGGGCATCAAATGCAAACATACAAGCATATCATGAGGACTGAAATAACATGACAAGTGGTTCCAAACCACTGAAATGATGCAAGGATGGCATGCTAGAGGGTCCGATACTTAAGGCCTACAAGGGGGATTACATGGTAGCTATACAAAGCAAAGCATGGATGACCCAAATAACCAAAAACAATCCTCAAGCACATCAAAACAAGCATAAAATCTTTACAAAGCTAAGCCAAAAACATGCTAGAAACAAGGCTCAAAGCATAAAGCATGTTAAGGCAAATCATGGCATTACAAGACAAGTATGCAAACCAAGCATGATGTGTCTAAACCAATTAAAAACAATGCTATATCATGGCAAAATAAGCACAAATAACACTTAAGACATGGCCAACATGAATTTAAAAATGGTGCTCACACATGAGGCTAAAATGGCACTTTTTGAAGACAACAAGGAGAGGAGATGGCCCTCTCCTTCTTAGGACCTTAAACCACCATCCTCACCACTGAAATCCCTCAAGATTTCAGTGGTGAGGAGGCCCAAACAAGGTGGTTCCGGAGCTCACCAAAAACAGCACAAAATGGGGCCAAACAAGGCCTAAGAGGGGGTAAACAACCCCAAACACAAAAGTGACCTTAAACAACTATTTAAAGCACTCAAAACCAAGACTTTTTTCAGTTATAAGTTAAGCTCAAAACAGCATGAAAGACAGGCTAAAAGTGTGTGTAAAAACGGGGGATTTAAGGCTTAGAAACTTACCCTTGAAGACCTTCTTCAAAACCAGCACTCCAGCAGATTTTTCTGAATCAAAACCAAGTCTTGAGCCCCCACAAGACCCTCCAGGAACCTTATATGAATGGTGGAGGTGTGTGCTTAGGAGTTGGGGTGCAAAGGGGTCAAGAAACAAGCACTTTGGAGGCTTGGATGTAGAGATATCAAGAGAGATACATGTTTTTGTCTTGGACAAATTTTTTTGAAACCCTTAAAATGGAAGAGGAGCTCTTCTATTTATAGAGCAAGGAAAAAGGCCTAAGCTTCTTGGAGAAGCTAAGGCAAAAGGGTCAAAGGGGGCAAGCTTCTAAGGGAAGCTAAGCAAAGGGGTCAAGCTTCTCTTAGAAGCTTGTAGCAAAAGGGCCAAGCTTCTTGGAAAAGCTAGGCAAAGGGGTCAAGCATCTTGGAGAAGCTAGGAGCAAAAGGGCCAAGCTTCTTGGAGAAGCTAGGCAAAGGGGTCAAGCTTCTTAGAGAAGCTAGACAAGGGTTCAAGCTTCTTGGAGAAGCTAGAGCAAAGGTGCAAAGGGTTCAAGCTTCTTGGAGAAGCTAAAAACCAAGGGTTCAAAAGGTTCAAGCTTCCTCAAGAAGCTAAAACAGGGGTTCAAAAGGTTCAAGCTTTCTCAAGAAGCTAAAAACCAAGGGTTCAAAAGGTTCAAGCTTCCTTAAGAAGCTAAAAACCAAGGGTTCAAAAGGTTCAAGCTTCCTCAAGAAGTGAAAACAAGGGGTTCAAAAGGTTCAAACCCTCTCAAGAAAAGGTCTCGGCCAGAAAAAGTGGCTAATCGGCCAACAAAGTTGGCCAACCGACCACAAAATGTGCCGACCGACCATCAATAGTGCCGACCGGCCGTCACCAGTGGCCAATGGCAAGGAAACAAGGCCGGTGGCCTCAAGCCGTGGCCGGTGAGGTGTGGGGACGGCCTACAAGCTATTTCCCACCCTCAGAAGCAAAACAACAAGTGTTTGATGTAAAACCAAACACAAAACAAACAAGTCGAGAGGTCTTGAGGCAAGGTGCGTAGCCGAAACCTTCGAGAACTCAAGACGAACACGAACTTCGAGAACTCAAGACGAACACGAACAGGGATGATCATTGAGTGTTCAAACGATGATGTCCAAGTCTTAAGGACGGTCAAAAATGGGGAGTCTACACCTTCCCACCACAACCGAACTATATCCACAAAACTTGTAGAATGTGCCCACATATTTTCAAATCTAAATGACACCGGTCCACTCCGAATCCCACCACTATCCAACAGTACCGGCCAATGATCTGAGACAGGACGCTCCAATCTTTGCTGAATCACTCGGGAGAAATGCTCCTCCCAATCTCCTGAAATAAAAAACCAGTCAATACGTGAAAATACCTGACCACCTGACCAAGTGAAGCTACCTCCCTGCATCAGGAGATCAAGCAACTCCAGAGCATCAATCAACACAGAAAAATCCCGCATAGCACCCACTGCTGGGCGCAAACCCAACTTCTCCTCCGAACAATGCACTATATTAAAATCCCCCCTAAACACCATGGCGCTGACCACCAAAAAGCAATATTCTGAATTTCGTCCAAAAATAAAGGCCGCTTTGCCCCTCTCACTGGCCCATAAACTCCCGTGAGCACCCAATGGAAATCATCTCCAATATAGCGAAACAAACATGATAGAGAAAAACTACCCACCTCTTTCTCCTCTTTTTCAACTAGTCTTCGATCCCAACACACTAAAATCCCCTCAGCCACCCCAACAGACGGCAAGTATGACCAATCTATATACCGCCCCCCCCACCTCCATAACCACCGCCTGGTCTATATAATCCATTTTGGTCTCCTGAAAACATACAACATCCGTTTTTGCCTTCCTCAAAATCGCCCTGACCGTCACCCTTTTCTTTCTATCATTAAGACCACGCACATTCCAAGTCAAGATTTTCAATCGCATGGCAACAATGACTGGTTAACCCGCTCCTTCCTAACAACCCTACCACCTTCTGGTGGCCTTCTATCATAATTAATAGTACACTGCAAATTTCGCAACTCTCGAGCACCCTTCCCCTGATGCCCAACCACCTGCAACTGCGTCCCACCTGGATCACTCCCACTCCATGATGCCTCAATGGTAGAAAACAACCTCATTGCTTCAGCCTCATGCCCAACAAAGGAAACCCCAAGCAAAGAACTAATCTCCTAAATCTGGGACAACACCGAAGTAGACACCTGACTCGGATCAGGAATTGCATCACCTGCAAAATTCTCGGTGGCGGTCCCAACCCCAACAATCGTATGGTCCACAGTCTCCATCGCCAATGGGTGAAGAACCAAAGGGAAACTCTCACTATGGTCAGTCGAAGGATCGCCTTATAAATCACCTTCCAACCTCGTACTAAAGTCGACGTGACATCCTAAACCGGCGCCTTCCTGTTCGTAACCTTCCGACCTCAGAACCAGCATCTGACTAGGTTCAGCAAATGGACGCGCCTTATCCCCACCCTTTTCCGAATTGAACTGGGGCTGACACTGCGAAAGCCCAGGCGACAACGTTGGGGAACACAACAACGACTGCCGTCTGTCCTTCCTCACTAGTGAGGACCCCTCTGATGAAGGCAAACCCACACTCCGACGGAGTAACTCAAAAACCCTTGCCACCGGTAGATCCTCTACCCGACCCGTAAGCTGCCCAGTTGGTTCCTTAGAAGATGGGCCCAAACCAGGGTCAAAAACACGGTTCACAGAAGACTCACCCAAGCCATACCCATTAAACATATCATGAAGCCCAATAGCCTCACCTTCAGTAAAGGCCTCAGAATGGGCTTGATTAAAAGGCTGTCGGTCCAAATGGCCCAACTACTGATAACCCATCCTCTGTTGGGCCTGTGGCTGCCCCCATTGACCCTTAGCCCTAAATTTCCCAAATCTCGTGGGCCCAGGCCTTCGATGACCCACAGCCCTAAAATTCCCAAATCTGTGAGGATTCAAACGTGATCCCCTTCGCTCTCCCAATCTCTGCACCTGAGCTGTCCTCCGAAATCCTTGCCACACCTTCCGCCCGTGAATCACGCCTTCCATAACCGGCCGATCCGTAACCGTAGGACCACCTAACACCAGCGTAGTAACCACCACAGGTCCAGTTTTCGACCAGATAGGCAGCGTATAACGCCGTGAACCCCATCGGATCGAAATCTGCGACGGATACCCATCGTTCGCCATGCACCGCAATGAACACGCCAAGATTCTCCACCGACTCATCGATCGCCACAAAACCACCACATCTGTTGCCAATCTCGCGGAACAACTCAAGGCTTCGAAGGTGGATTGGAAGGCCCAAAATCTGTACCCAGTTATTGGAAACCGAAACTGGTGCCCCACCATCTGCACACAACGAATCCGGCGACCACCAGCTAAGAACCATATCACGCCCAGCTATCGTCCACCGCCGACGTAACACACTCTCAGCCTCGCGCCGTGAGCTGAAGACAAAGAGGTAAAATTGCCCTCCAATTCGAAAAACCTCCACTTCCCCCGACGATTTCCACCATCGAAGCACCCAATTTGTGACCACCAACGCATCCAAACCTTTTTCCCCCAAAAGCCCCACCCTTCCTACTACCGCTCTATCCAACTTCCGAAACCACCCCCCTTCAGAACCTACCTGAACCACCACATCCCCCACATCCGCATCCTGATGTTCTGGCACAATCATCTGCGTTGGCCTCCCAACTGCCTCCACCTCCACCCTAGGTTGCTTGTTCTTTGTTCGGGCCCAACCATCCCCAAAGGCAAAACCCTCCAGGACCAATGCAACTCCCTTCCAACCACCACCAAAATCAGATTCTGCTCGTCACAATCAGCCAGTCAGGCCACCATCTGAAAAGTGAAAAGAAGATTTGCCATCCTCTTCTCCTCGAATCCACACGGCCAGGTTCTGACATCCCCCAATCAGTCACCCCAAATAAGCCAAACGACCAGGTTCCTGCGAGGCCCTGCGAAGTTTTTGACAACACCAACCAACCTCAAGACCACAGAGAATAATCGATGTTCAAAGGCCCTGTCCTCGCTCTACAATTGCCAATCACTGTCGTCCAATCGGATCTTCCCCCTCCTCCTCAAGCTCAAAAGAACGACCTCCTAAAAAAAGAATCCGCCGACGAGGTGCGTCTCTTCCCCCACTCATCTCATAACTCCTTTTAAATCGCCATCATGGCAACACATCAAAATTCGTCACTAGTTTGTTCAATAGCCTGGAGGTTAGGAAGTCAGGTCAAATTACCTAGGCACTACAATGACAGGAAATAAGTTAAAAAAGTTGAATTTAATTTGAAAGGTAGCAACGGTTTGGAGTTGGCGTGGATTGAACCTGGTGAGTTTTGGGAGCCTGAAATTTGGTCCATTAGGTAAGATTTATCTGACAATTCACGAAAACCTTTTCCCCTCCCTCTTAATCTTATTTTATTTATTGTTTTCTTTCTTTCAGTTTGAATAGTTTTGAATTTGGTTGTTGTGTAGGGACGATTTGCAAATCCCTTCTTCGCCATACTTCCCAGCCTATGACTATGCCTATGCTCAAGGACATGGACAAGGATCGCCTCCAATGGTGCAAGTGCGTTTTTAGAGTGTTATCAGTTAGCTTTTTCAGCATGTAAGGGACTATTTTCTTGGTTTTTTGTTCGACTCTGTTGTTGGTTTGTTTGTTTTCTCTTCTAGTATTTAACACTGCCTTGGCTTGGTGTTTTAATTGGACTCCCAAGAGGATAATACATTGTGGTGGAGCTGTGGATGATGATATGGAAAACATTATAGTTGCTCAGCTTCTCTATCTTGAAACAAGGTCTCTTCTAATGATAGTAGCCATTGGAACTATAACTTATTATGCAAATAGTTTTTCAAATTCTTCATCATTTAGATTACTTGCTTTGTCTATAACACTACTAGAAATATGACTTTTTGTGTCTAATTTTTTTATGACCGATTGTATTTCTCCTAGTTGGCTAGTGGGACAGCATTACAACAACATAAGTCTCATAGATTGCTATTATAAGTTTCATAGCAAACAACATGATCAGTTCATATTTCTCCTAATTGGATGGGAATCTAGTGTTTGTGATATCCTGTGAAATTATAAGTCTCATAGATTGCCCATTGCTTAGATTGAAATATATTCATTTTGTCCTTATTTCTGGGTTAAGAAAGATTTTAACCCTTAATGGGCCTTATCTGTTGTTTTGAGAAACTTCTCATTTTGATGTATTTAACAGTTCCCGTTTTAGGTTTCTAGTGTTTGAAGACATAGAAAATGGAACCCTGAAGGCGCATCTGAATGGTAACTTTTGGAACGCAAAATTTACATGTTTGCCTAATTTGATTCTGTTATCAAAGTTTGGCTCTTGGTAGATCGTCTTCAGACTCCCTTGAATTGGAGAACAAGGCTACATATAGTCATTGGCGTGGCAGCTGCACTAGTAAGTTGTAAAGCTGCATGTTGTCATACTCATATACAAATAAAAAGATGTCAAATCTTTTTTTTTTTTTTTGTTGCAATGATAAATTCTATGAGAGGATAACCTGTGGTTACATAAATACCATAGCCAAGAAGCGAAGTCACTATAACATCTACTTATAAGGGAAAGTCTGCTTACATGGTCCAACATTTGACATAGGGATTCTAACACATTCCTTGGTCTGATAAATCTGAAAGACTATCTGGAGTACTTTGGGAGCTTCAAATGCTCAATGCACTTATATTGTTGGGCAAATTATGCCCGCGGTCTCTATATTTTGTTTTAATAATTTTTTTATTTATTTATAGGTGAATAAGACATTAAAGCCTTTAATAATTGAAAGTTAAGAAACTTGACTTAATGGCGTGATCCCACTTGAAAACTTTTCTAGTCCAATAAATTCAATCTTAAATGTGGTCATACTTTTTCTTTATTTACATGTTAGTTGGAGTTACCTGGAACATTATTTACTTTTCTGAATCAAATAATGTGGTAATTATTTGCATCATGTTTCTTGGTCCTTTTGTATGTTATTGAATTGCCCCGCTCTCTGATTTTTCTCTACAAATCTTTAATATGGGTCCTGACGACCTTATGGTGACTGATTTTAAGTAGATAGAAATTGTTAGCAATTCACCAATATGTTTGCATTGAATATTTATTGTTTAGCACCTAAGCTCTACATATGAGGCATCTTGGATAATGAGCTATTCTATGCAAATTTTGATTTTGTCAGTGATGACTTGGTGATGGTGATTGCAGCTTCGCATGGCTTGAACTCATGAGTCACAGGAGTTTTATGCCTAAGTTGCTTATCGTCAACCCTCCAAAAGGCTGGCCTCATGTTCAATGTTTGCTGGTAGACCTGTTCAAATTCATGGAGCCATACCTGCGCAGTGCTGAACTGGGAGAAATAGTTTGCTTCTTCTCACTCTCTTCTTTGTTTTGTTTTTTTGTTTTTTTTTTTTTTTGGGGGAGGGGGAATGATCCTTGTGGAAGATTGTTACTTGCTGACCACTTCTTTTTTTCTTTTTTTAAAATGCAGATTCATGTTCTATACAAAGGCACTCTGAGGGTGTTGCTTGTGCTGCTTCATGATTTTCCAGAATTCCTCTACGATTATCATTTCAGCTTTTGTGATGTGATCCCTTCCAGCTGCATTCAAATGCGAAATGTCATCCTTAGTGCATTCTATCTGGATTGTATTTTTTTCATAAAAGAATTTTTCCCAAGTTTTTAGTTGTAATAACTCACATATGGCTCCAATTTTGAGACTCAAATGGAATGCCTGAATAAATTACAATGCTATACTGTCTGAATTATTGTCATTGCTATTCCTAGAGTGCTTAACGTTACACTTTTATGTTTCTTGTTTTTTTGTTTTTTTTGTTTTTTTTTTTTGTTTTTTTGCGACGGTAACAAGATGGTTGCCAAAAATATGTTAGTGTTTTTCTTTGTTTTTTTGTGACGGCAAAATAGTGGTTGCCATAAGTAGTTCAGGCGGTCGCGAATAATTTGCGACCGTTGCTTTGCCGTCGCAAAAAGTATTTGCTACCCCTACATTCGCGATCCCCATTTGTCGTCGCATGGGCCGTCGCAAAAGGTCTTTTGCAACTATTTTTAATTATTTGCGACGGTTTATAGCGGTTGCAAAAAGTACTTTTTTTAGTAATGTATATAAGGTCCTAATTAAGCTTATAGGCTCGTTTTTATGACTCTTGTTTGAGAATTGAGAGAGAAGAGAGGAGAGCTCAACATATTTAGAGAGAAAACAAAGAGCTTGTAGAGAATTGTGGATGATTGAAGGGTTAGAGCTATAATACACTTGAATTTACACATTAGGTATGAGATTCATCCTAAATTCTTAAAATTGAATCATGTCGAAACTAAGTTCATGGAGTTATAGGATCATTTGGTTGAATTTGAATAGGTTGAGCATGAGTTGCTATGAATATGATGAGTTGGAGTTGAATTATGTACATGCATGCATAATTTTAGTTAGAATTCATGAAATTCCTACATGCATGGCACATTTACACCTTAATTTGGAGAATCCTTCATGTTTTCATGCTTCTCATGTCACTTGATTATATTTTGAACATGTTTTGAAGAAATGTACACTCAAATTGAGTTAAACTTATTTTATAATTTGAGGTTGAAGTCTTTGGTTGGGAAATTACCATGGTTTTGAATAAATAGGTTCAAATTGGAAGTGTTTTCTTGTTATATAATGATTCTCCATGTTTTTGTACCAAAAACCCAAGATTTGAGGCTTTGAATACCATGTTTGAACTTCAAACACAATTCTGCAAATTCCAGAATTCGTGCTTTATGCTCGAGCGTGAAAATCAAGCTCGCAGAAGTTTTGCAAAATTTTATCATCCGCTCGAGCGATCGAAGTCACGCTCGAGCGATGACCCTTTTTCCTCAGCCTTTTGCTCTAGCGACTGTCGAGCGGGAATTTCATGTAACCAGTACTTTTGCAGACCGCTCGAGCGACGAAAGTTATGCTTAAACGACCACCCTTGTCTTTGAACCTCCGCTCGAGCGAAGGAAGTCACGCTTGAGCAGAGACTCTATTTTCAGCAATTTTTGACCAACTCTTTTAAGTGCATTTTTGTGTCCTCATGCCACTCTGTGTATTCTTAGGCACCATTTGGACTCATGTGATCATAGAATGAGATAGAAACACATGAGTAGAATTAAAGTAAAATGAATTGGTGCTTCAACTCTGCTTCTGTTATGTGTTTTGTTTAGGTGGACGACCGAGGTTTAGTGACAACTCAAACCACTGTGAGTAGTAACTTTATAAAGATATGTTCAAATTATCTTTACTTTCGAAAATGCTATTGCTATCAAAATGGACATGTGATTGATTGAATGAATTATTAAAATAATTTGATAATTGATAGCATGGCTTATTGAAACGTTATTTCCTTTTAATGAATGAAGTTCTATTTTGAAATGGTTTTATGACATCCATCGAATGTAGGCCCTTGCCTGGGGGTAACAATACAAAGGGTATTGACCCTTGCCTAGGGGTGATTAATACCAAGGCCATAGACTCTTGCCTGGGGGAGATTAATACCAAGGCTATAGATCCTTGCCTGGGGGAGATTACTACTAAGGCCATTGACCCTTGTAATGATAACGAACTTCATTCATATAACCTCTGTATTTTGTTATTACTCATTGAGCTCTAGCTCACTATTTATTTATATATATATATATATATATGTAGGTGGGCAAGCCGAACCACAGAGTTAGGAAAGCCTCGAGTTTACCTAGGTCAGCCTTTTGTGGACCTTCCAGGTGAAGTAATCAGGCTCGGGTGGAGCCATGCTTGTCAAACCCCTTTTTGTGTGTTTTAATGGTTTTGTATTTGTATGTGTAGACACCCCATTTTTGACCGTCCTCAAGACTTAGACGTCACCGCTTGAACACTCGGTGATCATCCATGTTTGTGTTCGTCTTGAGTTCCCGGAGGTCTCGCCACGCCTTGCCTCGTGATCTCTCGACTGCTTGCTCGGTTTTGCACCAAACACTTGTGTTTTGCCTTGGAGGGGCAGGGAATGGCTTGTGAGCCATCCCCACACTCCACCGGCCATGGCTTGAGGCCACCGGCTGTATTTTGTTGCCACCGGCCAAATGTTTGGTCGGCCGGTACTATAGATGGCCGGCGAGCTATCTTTCTTTGGTCAATTGCATTTTTGGCCGGCCGACTACTGTGCATCTGCTTTTGCAGATATTTTTGTGCAGCTGGCATACACTGTTACCCCCTCCATACACGTGTATGGAGGGATTTCCCTCTTGTTAGCTTCCTTTGGAAGCTTTACAAGACTAATTGTCTATAAAAGAGAACCTCTTCTCTTTTGTTAGGGGGTTAGACAACTTAGACAACATTTTCAGAGCTTGAGCATTAGGGTTAGGGTTTACATATATCCTCTATCTCTATATCTCTCTCTCTCTCTCTCTTGTGTTTAGTGTGTGTTTAGTCTCATTTTTGTGCACAAACACCCACCATCACACCTTTTCTTGGTTGTTAAGGTACCAGAGGTCTTTCCTTGAAGCTTTTGGACTGGTTTGGAACCAAAAGAGCTGCTGGAACATTGTTTGTGAAGAGGGTCTACAAGGGTAAGACTTTTGTCCTTTTTTACCCCTTTTTTGTAAAGCTTTTTAGCCTATCTTGCATCTGTTTTTGAGCTTAGTATATAACATATAAAAGTCTTGTTTTTGTTTACTCTAAATAGTTTGTTAAGGGTGTTTTAAGCTTTGGGGTTGTTTGACCCCTCTTAAGGCTTGTTTGGCCTTTGTTTTGTGCCATTTTGGTTGAGCTCCGGGACCATTGTGTTTGGGCCTCCTCATGACTGAAATCTTGAGGGATTTCAGAGGTAAGGATAGTGCCTTGAGGTCCTAGGAAGGAGAGGGCCACCCCCTCTCCTTGTTGTCCTTAAAAAGGGCCATTTTTGCCTCTTTAGTGAGCACCATGTTTAGGTTCATATTGGCCATGCCTTGACTGATTTTCATGCTTATTATGTCATAATATAGCATTGTGTTTAGTTGGTTTTGGTACACCATGCTTGCTTAGCATACATGCCTTGTAATGCCATGATTTGCCTCAATACATGCATAGCATTTAGACTACCATGCTCATGTATTTTGCCCAAGCTTTGTGAAGCTTTTATGCATATTTTAGTGTGCTTGAAGACTTTTTTTGGTTGTTTGGGTCATCCATGATTTGCTTTGTATAGCTACCATGCAACCCATCTTGTATGCCTTAAGCATTGGCCTCTCTAGCATGCCATCCTTGCTTTGTTTCAGTGGTTTGGAACCACTTAGTATGTTATTTCAGACCTCATGATGTGCTTATATGCTTGCATTTGATGTCCCTTTGATGTTTCATAAGGTTGTCATCTCATGTTCCATGTTTAGGCCTCCATGCATGCCATCCTGTTTAGGCCCCTAGGATGCCGTGTCATTGTGTTTTTAGTTATGTTTCAACATCCTAAACCTCTGATTTTGGTCATTCAATTCATGCCATGTTTGGTTTTGCTAAGGGTAGTTCAATACCTCCTTAGCTTGCCTTGAGTTTTGGACCTCTAATTACATGCTTATGCTTGTCTTGTTGGCTTGGTTTGGCACCATTTTAACATGATTTTCAGAGCTTATGTTGCATGTCATTAGTCCATGTTTTTGTGCTTACAAGTTGTCTTTATGTGCTTAAGTGTTGGACCATATTTGCATGCATGCGTGTGTGTGTGTTGGACCTCACTTCCATAGTATTGGCCACTGATTTTGGCATGCTTGCAAGCTATCCATGTTAGTTTAAGACCACCCCTTTGCATGTTGTTGTATGCCCACCTTGTATGTTGTTGCATATTTGTGTGTTATTGCATGATTGGAGCTGCATGATTGAATGAAGTCACATGCTTGCTTGCATGTTTGAACACCCATATTGTGCCTTGTATACTTGTTAGTTGCATTGTCTCATGCCTTATGTCTTGCATGACCATTGTATGCCTTGTATGCTTCTTAGCATTGTCCATGTTGCATACTAGTCAGCATGCTTAGGATTGCATTACATTGGCATGCATGCTTTACCTCTTGAATTGCTTGTGATAGAGGTTGAGTTCAATTTGCTTGATTATGTGCATTCCATTCCATATCAACATGCACACTTGATTCTTTGGGCTATCATGCATGAAAATGCATGATTGGTGGCCCGAGAATCAAGGCCCATCCTCCTTTGAGTCATAAATATGATAAGGAGTGTGGTTGGTGCATACATTCCTTGGAATACACTGCCACGCCAAGTATTGTCCTCTGCTGCTGTCAAACTAGTTTCTGCAGGGAGATTTGGCTGGCCAGCCATCTTCAGTGCCAACCGGCCATCCATTGTTGGCCGATGGAGTATTTTGTGGCCGGTGACCATTATACATGGCCGGTGACCAATCCCTTTAGCCGGTGGTGCTCTACATCACTCAGAGAAGCAACCCTGGGACTTGTGCAGCCTTCAGAGGAGGATAACAGCCAAAGTAGAGGCATCTTGTGCATGGCAGTGACTCCCGAGCGGAACCAAGCGTGCATGCATTGGACCCTCTTCCCGAGGCTGCTGTTTACTGCTTAATTATATTCAATTGATTTATCAATTAATTAGGTGGTCTGTAATAATTAATTAGCTTGTAGATTAGTTAAATTGTATTATTCTTTCGGTCCCTCCGAGCGAGGGCAAAATTGTAATAAGTGTGGGTTCGTGTGTGCATGTCTTCCAACCCCTACTTCTTTCTCCCTTTTACTTACCTGCTTTGATGGTTAGTATTAGGACATGTTTAATTTAGCATACCTTATGTTGTGCATGCGTGCATCATTCGTTAGTCTTGCATGCATCGGGTTCGGCGCATCATGCTAACTGCATAAGTATTTCAAATCTAACTTGAATACATGCTATCTGTGCATTTTCGCATGTCATTCTTAGATTAGTCGAGCCTATTCTAGCGACATTCTGTATGCGTTCCATTAGCCATTTTAACATGAACTAGGGTCACGTATGTTTGCTAACTGGTTTACTGTTTTGGCACGGAATACACTGTAAGTATTTTATGCTTTAGCATCTCGCATGAGTGTGAATGTTAACATGACAGCATGCTTACTATGTGGCTAAATGCTTCTGTGATATAAACTGCCTGAATGCCTGTGGGTGAAGGTTGGATTGTTTGAGTTGGAACAACTCATTGAAATTTGTATTTTAGCCTACTTGCGAGTAGCAAATTCCAAAGCGTTTTCCAAACAAACGGATATGCAATGTTTTGTTCCAAGTTAGGCAATCTAGTCTGTACTTTTGTGTTGTGCGCATCACATAGTAATTCTAGGCTAATAACCGGGATAAGAACACATAACGTTTTCAAAATAGGATATCATGGTTAGTAGAGGCCGATCTTCGGATCGGGTGAGAGGGGGTGCTCATAGCTAACCTTCCCCAATCGTACCCAAGTTCCCGAGCTGAGGCAACTTTGGTAATGACGGACATGTGGCCTTTGGCACTGAGTCAGGGTTTCCTAAATTCCCCCATAAAAAATATTTAGGTGGCGACTCTGTATTTGGCGAAGCAGTCCATGTTTGGCACTTCTTTAAAAATCTATTTTCTCAAAACGATTTGCCGGATTTGGACTCTTTGGTTCCAGATTAAGAACTGTGACAAATTGAGTCCTGAACTGTAACTCATAAGGTCCCTCGCGGACTTGTTACAGTATGTAGTTGGGGTTGTATTTTGTAAGACATGGCTTTGTACTTATGATAAATGTACTTTTGGAACAAAACTTTACTCATTATACTAGTTCTCTAGAGAACATATATGCACAGCTTGATGGATAATTTCTATGTCATTTTAAACTTTCGCTAAGCCCCGTACCTTATATTAAGTGATTGTTTCATATAGAGGCCGTAGGTAATCGATGATTCCTGGCCGGTCATGACGCTAAACCTATAGAGGCTGGTTTGGGTCCTGACAGTTTTTGTGGGAATCATGTTCTGTTTATTACGAGCATGTATGTCCAGCCCCAGATTTGTTTGATTTCTATATGATCTATTTGATTCATCTCAGATCATCCATCTTGTTGATCAAAAATGTTATTCTATTCAAATTTCTTTATGCATTTTTGTTTTTGCGGGAATCATATTTTCTTTTTGTGGGTTTCTTGTGTATATGAGCATGTTTTGCTTCTTATGTATGTTATGTTTGATTGCCCCAGATTTGTTTTTGTGGGAATCATGTCCTATTTCCTATACGCATGTATGTCCAGCCCCAGATTTGTTTGATTCATCTCAGCCCCATATGTTTTTTAGAAATTAAAATGTTTTATATTTTTTTGTTATTTAAATATGTGAATCTGTGGTTTTAAACCGATCCAATCCGTGTTTAAACGAATTGGTTCCATGATTTAAATGGATTGAATTGGTTCCAATTTTTCAGGAACCATAGATAACACATTGGTCCTCGTTTTACCCCAATCCGGACCATGCTCATCCCTAGTCCATAATGCCTGAATTAGTGAGGAGTTATGGGTCACATAAGTAGCCCAATCATGACATATAAATAATATATCAAAACAATACATAATGGGCTTCTAATGGACTAATAGATACCTGAGTCATGTATGTAATCTCAACTTGCTCCTTTCTTGCACTTGTGGATTGGATCCATTCCTGCAAGTTATAGCCAAATTCAATAACATACTTGCTTCAAAACTTTTCCATCTTCTCTCCTCTAGTCAATGTGAAACTCTCCATATTCTCATATGATAACTTCTCATTAAACCCTAATTAATTACACAAATATATATTAAAATAGACTAACAAATTTTATATATGAATAGAATTTTATTTTCTTAATAATGAAGTTCTTACCATGGTTTTAAAAAATCGGACTAGACCGACCAGTTGAACCAGGCCAGGAAGCACAGATACTCTTTTTTGCTAGGAAGCACGGATCTCTTCATGGGTCTCTTTCTTGCTAGGAAGCACGGATACTCTTAAACGGCATCTGTACGTGTATCGAATATGTATCAGATACGGATACGCATCCGATACGGCGGGATACGTATCAGATATGGCAAAGAAGTATCCCATTTTTTTAATTTTTTTTTTGAATTTTGGATATGTTTGGGATACACGAGGATACTTCAAGGATACGCTTGGGACACTTTTGGGCTATGGCGGGGTGAAAAAATAAATTTGAAACGTATAATTGGGGTCAAAGTGTAAAATAACAAAACTATATCTAAAATAAAACAAAAAAATCAAACAGACCCTACCTAGAGGAGTCAGTGAACAGCAACAAGAGAGTCATCGAACAACGGCAAGAGAGTCGTCGTCTCTAAATCGCAAACAACAGCAAGTCACTGTCCTCGTCCACGTCATCGATAAAGGTCTGTTACTCTCACTCTCATTCTCTCTTGTTCTCGCTGTGTGTGTGTGTATCTCTCTCTCTCTCTCTCTCTCTCTGTTTCGCTCGATCTCACTCTCCGTCTCGTTCAATCTCACTCACTCTCTTTCTCTCTCTCTCGCTCAATCTCACTCTCACTATACTAATACTAACCCCTTTGATTTTTTTTTTTGCAGGTTAGCTAAGCTACTGTGAGGTATTTTTTTACCCCTTAATTTGAATTGCATTATCGTTGTTATGGGTGATGATGCTATATTGTTGGAATTGCTGAAATATAATTGAAACGGTGAATTTTTTTTTGGATGTTCGTGCCAAAAGATAACTACATTAATGTTTTGTTTTATTTCTTACCAAATTTATAAATTCTAGGAAATGAGTTCGGGTACGGGGAACAAATTGAAGCTATTGACCTTGAAAACTCTTAGTTTTATAGGAATCTTTGTTTTTTATCAAGTTGTCTTTTGCTTTAGGTTTTATTTGTATACATACTACATTATTAAAAATTAGAAAAATAATATTTTTTATGAACGTATTCCCGTCGTACCTGTATCCTAGTTTTTCAACTTTTTCCGTATCACTGTATTTGTATCCGTATCGTATCGTCTCGTATCGTACCCGTATCTCGTATCTATATCTATGCTTCCTAGCTTTCTTGTGAAGAATCCCATTGAGAGCTTGAAAATATTGTGAAAGTCTCACCCTATTTATATAGAAAAAAAAAATGTCTTCAAAAAGAACTTAAGAAACCCACATGAGATTCAATTATAATATTTGAATCAAATTTATTGGAGAGAGAGAGTTGAAATTTTAATATCCTTCCAAAATTAATCATAGTCTTTCAATCAAAATAGTTTGGAGGAAATATTGAACATTTGGTTTCCCTCCAAAATTAAAACCAGTAAACTATTTAAATATTTATGATGTTTTTATTTTAAGACTAAAAGAAAAAATTAGAATAAATATTTATATACAATTTTAGGGAAATTACAGACACACCCTCGAGGTTTGGCTAAAATACGAATTCCTTCTTGAGATTTGAGAAATTACATCCTATCTCCTGAGGTTTATATTTGCACAACAAATTGCCCATTGAGGTTTATATTTGCATAACAAATTGCCCCCTCATTTGTTATGTAAATATAAACCTCAGGGGGCAATTTGTAATTTTCCAAACCACAGGGGAGAATTCATATTTTAGTCAAACCTCAAGGGGGTGTCAGTAATTTACCCATAATTTTAATACATATTTTTTATTTATAGATAATTTTTTTTGATAAATTATATATATATATTTGAAAAAATTAGAATAAATATTTTAAAGAAATATTTGTATACAACAGAAATATTTATATATAATTTTAATATATTTATAATATAATTATGACATTACGGTTCGATTCTGGTTCAACCAGGGTTGAACTGGTGACCCATCCGTCCAATTTCTTTTTCGGTTTGCTTACCGATCCGGATTTTATAACATTAGTTCTTACCTTCCTCCAAGAAAGGAATGCACACGAATTGTGTGGAAACAAATGATGTTCACTCATGTTTTTTTAGAAGTACGGAGAAACTAGTTTTAGTTGGCATCTCCGTCAAAAGATGAATTCATATTTCAAAACAATTCAGTGATTTAAAAAAATTCTCAGGAAAGTTTGAACCTTTTTTATTTGTAATGTGTTTGAAGGAAGGTAGTATAAGGGGGAGGCTATGAAGCACGGGTACTTCAAAAATGTTACCGTACAAGTATCGGGTACTTACCGAGTGTGAGTACGCGTACTGCTATAGCTACATCGCATCTTAAGCATAAAAATGCATCGAATGTTCTATACGATCAATATAATGATGGGTACATAATGGGTATGCCATGGTTACGTTTTTGGATACTTTGGGGGTAAAAAATGAGATTTTTTACAAATTAAAGGGTACCGAAGCAATTTTGTTGGTCTATTTTAAAGAATTATATAAATTTGGGGTACTTTTGTAATAAACAAAACTTGAAACAAATTGAAATTAGGGTTCTACTCTATTCCATTCGATTGTCTTGAAATAGAGAGAGACATTCCGGTAAGTTCATCTTCGATTCTTCATCGTCTTCTTCTTCGATTCATCTTCCTCTTCTTCTTTGTTCTGTCCAGATCCAGATTTTCCAGTTCAAAATTTCAGTTACTATAATCATTAATTTTGTATTAATTCCATTAATTTTATAATGTCACATTAACGTCTCATTGATATTGTGGAGATATCATAACATTTAGACTCTTTATTTATTGTAGGCTTGTTGTTGTTCCAAAGTATTCATTCTTATCAAAGACATGGGACACATTGGACGACTGATGGTGGAGGTGTTCTCGATGCGCATCAACCACATCGACGGAGAGAAGCTCTACGGCATAATCACAGTCACCGATGGACTGGGTACTCAATCCATCTACAACCGATCAAGATATCATTACGAATCCATTAGCCCGGGCCAAACCGCTTTGCTGACTGGTCCAGCTCGATCCATCTCAGCCTCCGACAGCTTCACCATCGACGTGGCTCTCAAGGATAAGGACAAATTATCTCCGGACGATGATGTCAGCAGCGAGTAGACACCATGGAATGTTTACAACACCAATAAGTATGATAAGCCCTTATACGACGACGTTCCTGGCAAGAATGGTTTGGTGACGGTCAACTACGTAGTGTTGAGGAAAGCGCTAGAGGCTACTGTGGAAGTTACGCTCGTAAACCGAGGTAGGGAAAACTCGCTTCCTGTTTATGGACTGCTTGTTGCTCACAATGGAAATTTCATGAATGAAAGCATGCTCTTTCGGAAGAAATCAGATGAGCACGTAGATGTAAGGCCCGAGCAACCCATCCCGTTGTCGAGATCTGTGGCGGCCGTGCCATCGAACTCCTTCCTCATAGTTTGGGCAGTTTTGATGGATCACAACGGTGAGATTGCCAAGGGCACTGCAGAGTTTCCTGCTCAACTCTCCTGGCCACCAAGAATATTTTCGACAAGAATATTTTGAATGACATGGTGAGATCCGAGTTAAGGTCACTCGGTCATTATGGTGAGATCCGAGTTAAGGTCACTTGGACTTGAGACCGACGAATATATATATATAATATGTCACTAGTCAAATATATAATATTTCACTAGTCATTTATGGCGAGTGTTTTGTTTTAATAAGTTGATTGTAGCTGTGGTATGGTTGTTTCAGGTTCTATATTATTGATTACATATAAAATAATTTCTCTGTTTTGATGTTGTTAAATTGTTTGTCTGTGGATATTGATAAGCATAAAAGTGATACTTCTCATAATTCAACAATTGAGCTTCGTTCACAGGCTATTTTTCCATGTCAATTTGTTTTTTGCGGCCCTAGTCTAAGTCCGATTATGGCTCCCACGTGATTTTTGGAGAGTTACCTGAGTTTCTCCAAGCTGTATCACGACTTGCACACACACACCACCAGATAATAAGGAGAGAGAAAAATTGAAAAACAAAGGGTGAGTGACTGTAAGCTGGTGAGATTTCTATATCCAGGGTTGAGTGACTGTATGCTACCCAAAAAATAAATAAATAAATAAACAAACAAGCAAGTTTTTCCTTAATTGTTTGTTTGCATGTTCTGAGGTTGTCAAGTTGGCCTAATCTTAAGGAAAGTGGGTCGAGTGTTTGTGAGATCTAAATTAGGGTGTGGAGGATTTGTGAGCTTGAGGGTTGAGTGATGTGAGTACTAGTTATAATCTGTTTCTAACTGTTGTGTCTATAGGTGACTAAGCTGGTACTTTTTGTGAGGGAGTTTTTTGTTGGGGGTTGAGTGAAGAGAGATCTACATTCTTGGAGAGCTTTTTTCTTTATTTTTCTTCTTCTGCTCTGTACTTAGCTAATCTTTGCTGAGCTTGAGTGCCTATATGTGGGTTGAGATTGTGAGGTTACATAAAGTGAGCCTTGTTACAGATCTGAGCACCGTTTCTTGTAGGGTTTGTTTATCCTTATTGGTGTTCACGGTGTAGTCTTGAGGTGTGTTGGAGGCTGCTCTGTTTGGTGAGAGCTTGAAGGACATCAAGAGGGCTAGGCTGCCAATATGGGCTAGCCCTTTTAATTGTTCTCAAATAGGATTGTTGGTGTCTTTATTATACTGAATTTGTATAGATTTGCGTTTGCTATCTATAGCGATCCCGGTTTTTCCCTTTCGTGTTTAACTGTAATCCGGACTCGGCTCTGTAAGGGTGCTGTTGTCTTATCCTCTTTCTATCCCTTACTCTTTGTGTTCAAGTTTTGGGTTGTGTTGGGCAAGTTGGGAATAAGTTGGTTGTGTTTTAAAACGTAAAATCTTTGCCCAGTTTTTGGTCTCTCTGCTCGAGCGGCTCTTTTGACGCTCGAGTGGGCCTTTGTTGTTGCTTATTCGCTCGAGCGGGGGTGTTGGCGCTCAAGCGGGGAAATCGCCCATCCAGTTTTTCGTCTGCAGTGGTAGACGCTCGAGCGGGGGATTGGCCGCTCGAGCGGGAGTTTGTGTCTGACGCTCGAGCGGGGAGTTTGACACTCGAGCGGGGACCATGTCTGTAAAAGTTCTGGGAGTGTGCATCCGCCGCTCGAGCGGGAGTTTAGACGCTCGAGCGCGAGTCTGTAAGTGACGCTCGAGCGGGGGTTTCCACGCTCGAGCGGGGCGACCTTTATATAAAGCCGAAATCTGACTTTTTTGTTCACTTTTCAACATCCTTTCTCTCTCTTACTTTTCCAAAAAGCTATTTTGAGAGTTCCTCTCACTAAAACCCTAACTTCTTTCTTAGGATTGATCTAGTAGGAGTTGTTTTCTCACCTTGAACCTTTACAAAAGTTGTGTTGATCGTCGAGGGCTATCTTTTAATCTGAAAATTTTCGAATTTGGAGCGTTTTCGTTTCCTTCATCTCCTTCGTTGGGTTCCATCATTCGAGGTAGGGATATCCTACTCCTCTTTATGAGCTTTGTCATTAAATTTTAGTGTTTTGATATGTTGGGGGTTGTTGGGTAATTTTGAGAAAGTTTGGGCCTTTGTGAAATTTTACAAAAGTTGGGGTTTTAATTATATAAACCTATATGCAAGTTAGGTATAGAGAAATGAAATTAATGTTGGAACATTGATGGAAATGGAACCTTAGGGTTGTTTTGTGAATTATGGTAAGTTGCCCTAATTGGTTTAATTAATTAATGTATATAATTAATTAAAGAAAATGAGGAATTGAATTGAGAATGTGGAAATTGGGAATGCATGGGACTAAAGGGTGTAGTTGAATCATTTATTGCTCACCTAGTTGAAATGTTGTTATATTACCCATTTGGGCATTTATTTCCTGCTTAGAAATATTGCTTTGGACTACCGGTGGAGGGTAGTATTGATTGTTGTAGACAATGCATGATAATTAGGCAAACTAAAACTAATCAATTGGATGTGTCATAGAGTATGATGGTTGATAGAATACATTAACTTCATGTATTGATAGATTGTGCATATGACCAATGTGTTTATGTGCATTATGTGTAGACAGTTGATAGAATACATTAACTTTATGTATTGATTGATTACGTACGTGATTCTGTGTTTATATACATTGCTTGTGTATGGGAGGAGATGGGGGATGTACCTCTAAACCGGTTAATGGTTAAGGGAAGATGGGGGATGGACCCAGAGATGCAGCTCATATGCTCTCCCATTGGAGTGATGATACAACTCATATGCTTATCTATTGAGATGTTTGTTTGATTTGATATAGCACTAAAATGTATATCATTTATGATGTATGGAAGTGGTTTATGTGTGTAGACGTCCCCGAACGCCCCGGGAGGATGACTCCCGTTCTGTTCGTTTTGCGGGTCTACTACAGTTCGGACTCGATTTGTCACGGTTCTTAATCTGAACCAAAGAGTCCAAATCTGGCAAATCGTTTTGAGAAAAATAGATTTTGAAAAGAAGTGCCAAACATGGACTGCTTTGCCAGATACAGAGTCGCCACCTAAATATTTTAAAATGGGAAATTTAGGAAACCTTGACTCGGTGCCGAAGGCCACGTGTCCGTCATCACCAAAGTGGTCTTGGCTCGGGAGCTTGGGTACGATCGGGGAAGGTCAGCTATGATCACCCCCTTTCACCCGGTCCGAAAACCAGCCTCTACTAACCGTGATATCCAATTTTGAAAACATTATGTGTTCTTATTCCAGTTAGTAGCCTAGAATTACTATGTGATGCGCACAGCAAACAAGTATAGACTAGATTGCCTAATTTGGAAACAAGCATTGCATATTTGTTTGTTTGGAAAACAGTTTGAAATTGCTACTCGCAAGTAGGCTAAAATACGGATTTCAATGAGTTATTCCAACTCAAGCAATCCAACCTCCACCCACAGGCATTCAAACAGTTTATTTCATATAAGCACTTAGCCGCATGGCAAGCATACTGTCATGTTAACATTCACACGTATGCGAGATGCTAAAGCATAAATACTTACATTGTACTCCGTGCCAAAACAATAAACTAGTTAGCAAAATATGCATGACCTAGCTCATGTTAAGATGACTAATGCGACGCATACGGAGTGCAACTAGACAGGCTCGGCTATCCTAAACATGGCATGTGAAATGCACGAGTAACACGTATTCAAGTTAGATTTGAAATACAATGCAGTTTGTATGATGTACCGAGCCCGATGCATGTCAACAAATGCATGGATGCACGCATGCATTGCATAAGGTATGCTAATTTTAAATATGCCCTAATCTACCATCATAAGTAGGTAAGTAAAAGGGAGAAAGAAGCGGGGGTTGGGAGACATATACACACTCACCCACACTTATTACAAATACGCCCTCACTCAGAGGGACCAAATAAATATTACAGTTCGAATAATAAATAAATTATTACAGAATTTCTAACTACTCGAAATAAATGCAAAGAGAAGATGGCCGCAGCCCCCGCCTCGGGATGCGCGAATGATGCATGCTCGAATCCGACTTGCCCGAAAAAACCCGTACCATGCCACTGCTGCCTCTGTTTACACTGCCCTGCCTCTCTTAAAAATGCCAAAGTCCTGGAACTGGTTCCCTACACACTTTAGAACACCATCGGCTGAATAGAATGCCCGCCGGCTGTGTACAATATCCATCGGCTGGAGATAAAGTTATCGGCACTGAATAAATGGCCGGTCGGCACTTAATGTTGCCGGTCGGCAGAAACTTCCTACAGAAGACAATTTTGACAGCAACAGAGGACAGACAGTGTATGGCATGGTATCTCAAGCAAATATATGCACGGACACACCCCCTATCATGTAATGGACTCAAGAGAGCATGGCCCTCGACCCCCGGGCCATCAATCACGCGTTTCAATGCATGATGGCCCAAAAGCCAAGTTAGCAACTTTGATTTCAAATGTCATGCAAACCAAACAAACACATAAAGCCCAACCTCTATCACTTGATCAAGAGGCAAGGCATGCATGCCAATGCGATGCAACCTAGGCATGTGATCTAGTATGCAACATGGGCATGCAAAGGAGCAAAGTAGACTAGGCACGCAACCTAAACATGTAAGCAAACTAGGCATGCAACAACATGCAACGATGGACTTAAACTAACATGGATGGCTCGCAAGCATGCCAAAATCAGTGGCCATTATATGAAAATGAGACACTTGAAATGCGTGCACGCGTGCACGCAAACCGAGGACCAAACCTAAGGCACGAATGCCACCCTAACAAGGCATGGCAAAGCATGGATCATGGTATGCAAACAATGCAAATTTCAGTAGCTAAGAGTGATGCAAAACAGCCCCGAAATACGCAAACATGACACCCGATGCAAGGAAATGGTCCCAAAATGCGATGTTAAGCACATGAAATGACTTGTGGCTATATCAAACATGTATAATTTGAACATGAAGCATGAAGACAGAAGCTAGGAAGCCCCAAAACAAGAATTTTTATAGTTCAAAGCAAAGCCAAACAGCAAACATAGATAGGGCAAAATCAGCATGCAAAAACGGGCCCTCAAACTAGGTAATGAAGCAAGTGGTAGATGCAAAGCCCAAAATGAAAAAGACCCTTCGACAACACTGAAGAGGGACCAAAAATATGACTACTCACAGTAGATGACAACCCCCCAAACAATATACAAACATGCTAAAAATGCCATGCAAGAAATAGGCCAACAAGAGGCTATAACATGAGGTATACAAAGCATCCACCAAAAAGACAAAGACCCTTAATGAGCTATGTCCAGGGTGTCAAAATATGGCCATTTTCAGTTCTGATCATGGCCGAAAAATAGAAGCATGGTAGGCTAACAAAGCATGCAAAAATGGGGACCAAAGAGGGGTTATGAAGCAAGTCATACATGGAGGTCCCCAACAGTGTTGAGCCCTTTGTCAATGTTGAACAAGGGCTCAAAATAAGCCTCTATATAGTTTACATCGAAGCTCAAAAATACTTGTAAGTAAGGCTAACCGATGAAACTAAAAAATGCAAGTTTAAGGGAAATGGATGCTTACCCTTGAAGAGCAGCAAACCAGCAGGTTTTGATCCAAGAAAATGAGCTCCTAGCCTCTGTAAATGACCTCCAATGTGCTGAAATGAAGTGTAGAGGGGTGGTGCTATGGATTGGTGAAGAAATGGCCCAAGAACAAGGGTATTTGATGGTTGAATGAGAGAGATATGGAGAGGGAGGTGGGATATATGTATCTATATCAGATATGTATCTATATATCTCTGGTTTTTTGCTCCAAAAATCCAACCCTTTGCAATGGAGGGGGGGAGCTCCTTTTATAGAGCAAAAGAAATGGCATAAAACTTCTCCAAGAAGCTATATAAAAGGGTCAAAGGGACCAAGGATTATTAAAGAAGCTTGGACCGCTGGTAGGCTTCTTGAGGAAGCTAAGACAAGGGGTCAAGGCTTCCTCAAGAAGCCTTGAGCAAAGGGTGCACCAAAAGGGGGTAAAGGCTCCAAAATAGGCACACTTATGCACGGGGAGCCGAGTCTAGCACACAATGGCATGCACCAAGCTTGGGAGAGTCAAAAGGGTCAAATCGGCCAAGAAAAAGGGTCATCGGCACAAAAAAGTGCCGGTCGGCACAATAAACTGCTGACTTGCACTTTGAACTGGCCGGTCGGCTAAATAGAGTGCCGATGGGTGTCCAATGAATTCTAAAAGTGCCGGTGGATGTCCAGATTGAAGCCCCGGAAGTTATCTTTCCAATGGCGCAAACCTTGCATTAAAATTCCTTCTGGGAAAAAAGTTATGCCCTTTTTGGTGAAGCCGCGCAGATTCGATCCAACCGGGAGGATGCCTAACTTCAACTGATCATATCTCCCCCACCCGGACTTGGCTTTGAGAGATTCTTGAGTGAAAAATGAAGCCCCGAAAGTCTTCTTTCCAATGGTTATGGCTTCATAGCTTAAATCCAAGTGTATAGGTAGATAAGCTTGATTTAGCGATAACTGCTCGTCTTTCTCCCACCCGGATTCATCCTGAACTTCTTCTCCAACTTTTTTTCTCCCCTCTTCTCCTCTTCTCTTCAACTTCAAACCCCGAAGTAAGGTGTTTTGAAATATTTTTCAAAGATTTCATCTCTCTTTCGTTCATCTCCACTTTGTCCTTGCTTGGTTTTTTGAAAAGCGCACCATTTACCGAAATGCGAGCGTCGGAACATCGTGAGAATTTTATTTCAAAAATGTTTTGAAAGAGAGGGTTTTAAGGTCTCAAAACCATCCAAAATAATTTTGGTTCAAAATGGGGTGTGAAGTTGAGATTCACCTCTCTCATTGCCGAAGAAACTGAACTTGCGCCCTGCACACCTTCCAACACAGAGCAAACCATTAGTCGCGCCCAAGTCTTAAGGGCAGTCAAAAATGGGGTGTCTACAGTTGCCCTTCTTTGACAGAACTCGGAAGTCATAACAATGACGGGAGTGAATGTCAAAGCCCAGAGACGACCCATTTTTGACAAGGCCGAAGACTTGGACAAACAAACAAAATACAGATAAATAAATGGTTGTGCCCGTAGGCTGCCTACGTATCTCTTTGCAAGGAATCAAACCAGCGTAGTTCAGGGGCAGGATGAAAACGATATGCAGGAAGACTTTGATAATTGGACTTACACGCTACGCGAAGCCGGTTTGTATGCAAAACAATGTAATGTACTGACAAGTATAGGTAGGGTGCGCAAGATAGCGCGAATGAAATGCTGAGAAAGGAACAAAGAGAGAAACATAGGGACTTATCCCAGTGTTTCGGAGTGGTTTAAGCTTTAGAACGTATTCCGAACGCTTTTGACCGAAGAAGGAGAAACATAGGGACGTATCCCGGTGTTTCAGAATGATGTGAGCATTGGAACATATTCCGAACGCTTGTAACCAAAGAGGGAGAAGCATAGGGACGCATCCCAGTGTTTCGGAATAAGGAGAAAAAGCATAGGGACGTATCCTGGTAAGAAGAGAGAAACATAAGGACGTATCCCGGTGTCTCGGAAAAGAGAGAGAAACGTAGGGACGTATCCCGGTGTTTAGAAAGGAAGGAGAGACATAGGGACGTATCCCGGTGTCTAGGGATGTATCCCAATGGTTAGGGACGTATCCCAGGGTTTAGGGACGTATCCCAAGGATTAGGGACGTATCCCAAGGATTACGGAGAGAAGATAGAAGAAACATAGGGACGTATCCCGGTGTTTCGGAAAGAAGGTGAAGAAACCTAGGGACGTATCCCGGTGTTTCGAAAACAGAGTGTGCATAACAATGCGATTGAAACGTGCATCACAATGCAAGTGAAGGGGGTGCATAACAATGCAATTTAGAGTAATCATAACAATGCTATGAAAGTACAAACACATGTAAGTAAAGAACACGCAACAACGTGTACAATGTGTGTGATAGGAAAATTGAACATGTGAGTAAAACGATGCACGCATGCAAGCAATGTGTAATGAAATCTGAAAATACATATGTAAGTAAAGCATGCAGTCATGCAGGCAATGTGTAATGAGACTGGAAATTGAACACATGTAAGTAAAGCAAGCGGTCAACGCGAGCAATGTGTATGAAAAGGAACTTGAACACATGTAAGTAAAGCGATGCACGTATGCACGCAATGTGTATAAAAAGGAACTTGAACACATGTAAGTAAAGCGATGCACGTATGCACGCAATGTGATGAAAAGGAACTTGAACACATGCAAGTAAAGCGATGCACGTATGCACGCAATGTGTATAAAAAGGAACTTGAACACATGTAAGTAAAGTGATGCACGTATGCACGCAATGTGTATGAAAAGGAACTTGAACACATGTAAGTAAAGCGATGCACGTATGCACGCAATGTGTATAAAAAGGAACTTGAACACATGTAAGTAAAGCGATGCACGTATGCACGCAATGTGTATGAAAAGGAACTTGAATGTGCATAACGATGCAGGTGTAACGGTGCATAACAATGCAAGTGGAACGTGTATGACAACGCATATTTGAAACAAAATGCCGAATAAGGGAATACAAGCCTTAACGAGACCAATTCAAACATAACCTTCGATTTACCTCTCGGAGGGGTTTGCAACACTCTGCTGAAAAGGGGACACCTGCTTATGTTGGCAAGAGATAACATTTGTCTTCCGCTTTAATTGCCATTCGACTTGAAGCGGGCTTACACTTGGAATGGAGGCAAGCTCATTTTTGAAATCGACAAGGTCTAAAGAGGTACATCCGGACTACAATCTCAGAGTTGGCTGAAGGTGAAACACACTCAGATGCTTCGATTTTCCCTCTTTTCTTTTGCTTTGCAGTCTGGAACCTATATAGCTTCAGATAGATCCTGCTTTTATTGTTCAGACTTATCGGGGGTGGACCCTACAGTTTTCGAAAGAACAAATTCCCTTTTTGCACAAATGTGGAGAATGACACAGCACTCTGAGCACATAAAAAAAGACTGGCCATAGCCAAAAAGACTCAACAATAGAAAACAAAAGGTATACAACCTAAAGACATCGAGACACGCTCGGAACGACTCAAAGCAATAATTGAGAAAAACAAAACAAAAGACCTCAGATTACGAGGAGCCAGTTTCTCTGGGTATGCTTTCCCACCCTTTTCTCATTTGTGATTCTCACATCACTCGGCCCTCAAGCTCGGTTTTTCTCACAAAATCCCTTTTCTCAGTTTTCCTCTCATCACACATCTCTCTATTCTTCAATCTCTCATTTTCAATCCCTCCCCTGAGCGGTTGATGGACAAACAGAAAGTTGCGGGGTCTTGCCCCTAGCATTTCGCTAGACTCTTTTTCTTGTTCACAACAGTGAGTTTCTCCCACAGAGGGGTTGTGCTACAACTGGGTGTGTAGCAAATCTGTGGCTGACATCGGTTGATGATGCTTTGCTGGGGAGTTTGGACGCGGTTAGATCTGTCCAGATGAGGAAGTGGAACATCTTGATCCATTCCAATTCGTGCTTCGCACTTGGCTTGATACCTCGTTGCTTGGAGGATGTTGGGAGCTTTCGGCATTTGATGTTACCTTCAGTTGTGCTCTCTGGCAGGTAGAGTGCCCTTCTCGGCAAGTATGGTGCCCTTTCTGGCAAATGCATTGACAACAGGGAAAAGACAGGAAGCCTGACTCAACTGTGCCCCTAGTTCATCATTTTGACCATTTTTTGTTTTGATTTCTACTAAAACAGTTTTGACCAACATGAGAGTTAGATTAACATGCTTGTTCGATTTTTGATTTGAAAATCATGCAAGTTAGGTTATGAGCACTGAAAATTTTCCTTTTTTGGGTCCAAGAAATGGTCCAGTTTTAGAAAAGATGGAATAATTTTCGAGAGAATAGTCAACCGCAGTAAAAATTCTCAAAAACTATTTTGCAAACGGCCAATGCTTAACAAGCGCGGAACCTACCCTTGAGATGCGCAACCTCAAATCCATAACAATGGAAAATTGCCCCTTGTCTGAAGGACACTGCATGGCAACGGAAAGTTGCCCCTTGTTTGAAATGACACCGCGGTGTTTTGAATGGCAACGGAAAGTTGCCCCTTGTTTGGATGACGCTGCAGCGCATTGTAGTCAGTCTTCGGAGCGATGAACACAACCAGACTCTTAGATACAGAGAGGACAAAGATGACCAGAACTATCGCATGGACACAATTGATTTGGAAGTGTTTGTGGCTGGACTTCAGAATGAAGTTGCCTACGTATCCCAAAGATGGGAATCAAGCCTTACGTAGTTCGGGGTTAAGGTACACTCGGGTATTAACCTCTCCTTTTTAGGCTCTAACTTTTACCAAGGCGCCCGTTGCAGGTTTTCGACCTTGCGAGCTTTGCTTTTCTTTTCTTTTCATTTCTTTTTTTGCATTCTTCTTTTTTTTTTTCTCTTTTTTTTTTTTTTTTTTTGCATTTTTTTTTTTGTATTTTTCTTTGCTCTAACTTTTGCCTGGGTCGCCCTTCTGGGTTTTCGACCCAGCGAGCCTCTCAAAGGGTAAAAGTGTAGCTTGGTCCATGCCAAATGGTTGTAGGGTTTTAAAGCCATCCGTATGCAGGAGAGTGGCTGTTGATTTGTAAGAGGACTCATCTTCGGCTCTTCGAGCACGTCTGACATCTTTGCCCCTAGTTCGGAGAGTACTTCCGTTCTAGCTTTGCAAGCTTCTTCTGATCTTCTTGATCCGACTTTCCTGGCCTCTTGTTCGAGGTCTGTTTCAACCGCCACAGGCCTCACATCATGATTGTCCTTTGAACGTTTTGAATCCAAGTTCAAGATTTGAAAGCAAAGGGGTTGAGTCTCGAGGCTGAGAGCGATCCTAGGTTGCACAATCTCAAGAGCGATTCCACACAGGTCTTCGCAGGACCGCGCAAAACATTTTGTTTTTGAAAATTGTTAAGAAAGTGACAAATCGCTCGCACTGAAGACAGTGCAGAACCAATCTGGATCAAAGCTAGGGTCCTTCCAAGTACTCACATTAACAAGCATGATTTCATTCATTAAGGGCTTAGCATGCCTCTCTTTCTCTCAGTTTGATCAAAGTTTTGCAAATCCCGAAGAATTCCTCCCTTTTCGTTTTCACCGCAGTGTTCAAAAAGTTTTGAAAAAAACTTAGGTCAATGCAATGATTTAAAAGCACAGAAAAGACACAGCTTCTAGTCAAATACTGCCATTTCATTCAGAACTTCCGGCGTAACTAGCATAAGGCAGAAGCGAACACAAGAATGTGAAAATTATTGCTGTTTATTCAAAGTCTGCTATAATAACCTCTCTGGCGTAAAACAGACTCAAAACAAAACGAAAAGACAAACACAAAACAAAATGGTGATGTCCGAGGTAACACCCCCGAAATCAGCCGACTCCAACACAACACGACGGACTCGATACAACAAGACAGACCTGAAATAAAAAGACTGACGCAAAATAAGGAGACAGACTCAAAGCAACACAACAAAAACTGACCCAATACCCAAGTCAGAATGTACAAAAACCAGCATTCACAAATGCTCAAAACGGTGCGTGCCATACGCCACATTTGGAGTAAATTGAGCGCCGCTCGCAGGTGGTCCATCCCCTGATCACATCACATTATCCCCCCACAGGTTTACTGATCAAGTGCTGATAGACTTTGCAGAGCTTGGTGCGGGGATGACCCCATTGTCAATCAAATTTTGTATCTCATGGCGGAGACGGACGAATGCCGTTGTCATGACCGGTTTGTTGATGGAAAGCACAGTACTTAGCCGGGTCATGCTTTGCAGGGAGAGGATCGGGTAGGGGCCGTTGTTCTAACGGTTTCAGATGTCCTTTCCTGAGTAGGACCCCTAAAGCCTTAGACAAAGGCATAAAGAGTGGGGTGAAGACCCTCTTGCCTCGGGTAGATAGTCCAAGTTCGGGTTTGAAGTGGGCGCACCAACAAAGGGGTGGTCGCTCTTGGTGTGGTGGTGGTGACCATGCCCACGCCTCAAGTCTTAGCAACAGATCACCACCGTGGTTGCATTCAATCGCGGTTGAATGCCCTCTTGGTCGCTTTGCCTTGGTCAATCAGACCGCTTCATCGCATCCTCGATCCAGACTCCCATCTTATGTAGATCTAAAAGGTGGGAAAGGGAGCACAATCATCTTTTGCATAAGCTTGGTTGGAGGTTGCGCACAACCATCCGTATTTGATCCTTATCCGCTGGCCTAATGGTCATCATTGAGGCCTTTGCTCTCCATCGGGTCACAAATTCAGAGAAGCTTTCCTTAACCTCTTGTCTCGCTGCCTCGAGATCACGGGTTGTAATCTCGATTTGTGTGTTATACGAGTATTGTAAAACGAAGGCCTCGCCATCTCATCCCAATTCCTCTTAACATCGCTCTTCCAACTTCGCGATACCAGAGGCCGCCACACCGACAGGTTCGGCGAACAGAGACCGGTGATCTGGTGAGGCCCATCGCCTTAAGATATCTGAAACAATCTCAGTGCACCATGGGGTCCTCGACCCATCAAATCGGTCAATTTGAGGCATCTTGAACCGATCCGAGAGCGCCACGCAAGGTCCAGATATCCATCCTCGATGTCGGAATAGACCACTCCTTGGGATTTCTTAAACATTTTCTCCAACTTACTCACCAATAGGGTCCACTTCGAACTCAAAGGAGAGTCCGGCATTGATAGGCGGGCGCTTGGATAGTTGCGAGAATCGGGGCGGAGTCGTTCGACCGAATGTCCGTGATTCCGCCGACATTTGGTGTTTCTTCGGTGTTGGAGCTCCCGGTGGGGAGGAGCTTGATGTGAAGTAGATACTCCGCTTTTGTCGCTTTAACTCGCAATTGTCTTCGCCGTTGGGCTATGACCACGACCGTTGCTTGTCGACCGCTTGATGGACAAGATCTTTGCCGCATGGTTTCATACTATCCTCGAGTTGGCGCACCATCTCTTCCAAACTCGACATATTCTCTGATCTAACCGAGCAACCCAGATATCTGTGGTTCGCAGAGGCTTGGAAATCTCAACCCGATCGCTCAAAGGTCACCGATCCGTAGTCGTTATATCGTGGTCTCAGGCCTAACTAGCCTTCTTCGCCCCGATTACCCTTGAATCGAAGTCTCGACTGACAGAGTCTATCAGCACAAATCCGATGTACCCGGGGGATATTGGAGCCTTCTGAAGCTATAGTTCCAGGACTACCTAGCAAAAGAGAAAACAGACAGCATCTCAGCTCAATTTCGCTGGAACGGATATGAGCAAAGTCAACAATCAGATTCTATTATCGATCATCGTTTCAAATCATCGCCAAATCAACTGATACCGCAGATATAACTGATTCTCAAAATATTGATACTGGTGCCCACAGGCCGGATACACAGACTCGCAAACTGGTATATGCATTCCTTGTAGAGATACACTCTAAAAGCACATAGCATGTAAAAGAGAGCCAAAACACCCCTATGTTGGGGTAGGGTTTCCCTGTCCTATTTTGTCAGGAGCTAGGGTTTCACTACGCACACAGTGGTTTCAAACAACCTATATCGGGTAAGCAACCTGTCCTAGTTTGGAATGGTCACTATGGATTTCGATATGCACTAGGTCGAATGGTCGAAAAGGGTGCCCCAGAAACCGGGTTTGTGTTCTATCGGCAGAGCAAAGAACCGTCACCTTATGGACATGCCTTGACAAGACAAGCCTCCAAAGAAACCGCCAGAATAGCAGATGGCCAACACGGTGTCCTAGGCGCACTAATGCACATGCAATGCAAAGAAACACATAAGTGTAGTAAAAAACGGATATCACGAGTTCGAGTCAAGCTCTCTAAAATCCCTAGCAGAGTCGCCAGAAACGGTAGACGTCCCCGAACGCCCCGGGAAGATGACTCCCATTCTGTTCGTTTTGCGGGTCTACTACAGTTCGGACTCGATTTGTCACGGTTCTTAATCTGAACCAAAGAGTCCAAATCTGGCAAATCGTTTTGAGAAAAATAGATTTTGAAAAGAAGTGCCAAACATGGACTGATTTGCCAGATACAGAGTCGCCACCTAAATATTTTAAAATAGGAAATTTAGGAAACCCTGACTCGGTGCCGAAGGCCACGCGTCCGTCATCACCAAAGTAGTCTTGGCTCGGGAGCTTGGGTACGATCGGGGAAGGTCAGCTATGAGCACCCCCTTTCGCCCGGTCCGAAAACCGGCCTCTACTAACCGTGATATCCAATTTTGAAAACGTTATGTGTTCTTATTCCAGTTAGTAGCCTAGAATTACTATGTGATGCGCACAGCAAACAAGTATAGACTAGATTGCCTAATTTGGAAACAAGCATTGCATATTCGTTTGTTTGGAAAACAGTTTGAAATTGCTACTCGCAAGTAGGCTAAAATACGGATTTCAATGAGTTATTCCAACTCAAGCAATCCAACCTCCACCCACAGGCATTCAAACAGTTTATTTCATATAAGCACTTAGCCGCATGGCAAGCATACTGTCATGTTAACATTCACACGTATGCGAGATGCTAAAGCATAAATACTTACATTGTACTCCGTGCCAAAACAATAAACTAGTTAGCAAAATATGCATGACCTAGCTCATGTTAAGATGACTAATGCGATGCATACGGAGTGCAATTAGACAGGCTCGGCTATCCTAAACATGGCATGTGAAATGCACGAGTAACACGTATTCAAGTTAGATTTGAAATACAATGCAGTTTGTATGATGTACCGAGCCCGATGCATGTCAACAAATGCATGGATGCACGCATGCATTGCATAAGGTATGCTAATTTTAAATATGCCCTAATCTACCATCATAAGCAGGTAAGTAAAAGGGAGAAAGAAGCGGGGGTTGGGAGACATACACACACTCACCCACACTTATTACAAATACGCCTCACCAGAGGGACCAAATAAATATTACAAATCAATAATGAATAAATTATTACAGAATTTCTAACTACTCAAAATAAATGCAAAGAGAAGATGGCCGCAGCGCCCGCCTTGGGATGCGCGAATGATGCATGCTCGAATCCGACTTGCGGAAAAACCCGTACCATGCCATCGCCGCCTCGCTTACCGCCTCTCTTAAAATGCCAAAGTCCCGAACCGTTCCTACACACTTTAGAACACCATCGGCTGAATAGAATGCCCGCCGGCTGTGTACAATATCCATCGGCTGGAGATAAAGTTATCGGCACTGAATAAATGGCCGGTCGGCACTTAATGTTGCCGGTCGGCAGAAACTTCCTGCAGAAGACAATTTTGACAGCAACAGAGGACAGACAGTGTATGGCATGGGATCTCAAGCAAATATATGCACTTGACACACCCCTATCATGTAATGGACTCAAGGAGCATGGCCTCGACCCCGCCATCAATCACGCTGCTTTCAATGCATGATGGCCCAAAAGCCAAGTTAGCAACTTTGATTTCAAATGTCATGCAAACCAAACAAACACATAAAGCCCAACCTCTATCACTTGATCAAGAGGCAAGGCATGCATGCCAATGCGATGCAACCTAGGCATGTGATCTAGTATGCAACATGGGCATGCAAAGGAGCAAAGTAGACTAGGCACGCAACCTAAACATGTAAGCAAACTAGGCATGCAACAACATGCAACGATGGACTTAAACTAACATGGATGGCTCGCAAGCATGCCAAAATCAGTGGCCATTATATGAAAATGAGACACTTGAAATGCGCAAGACGCTGCACGCAAACCGAGGACCAAACCTAAGGCACGAATGCCACCCTAACAAGGCATGGCAAAGCATGGATCATGGTATGCAAACAATGCAAATTTCAGTAGCTAAGAGTGATGCAAAACAGCCCCGAAATACACAAACATGACACCCGATGCAAGGAAATGGTCCCAAAATGCGATGTTAAGCACATGAAATGACTTGTGGCTATATCAAACATGTATAATTTGAACATGAAGCATGAAGACAGAAGCTAGGAAGCCCCAAAACAAGCATTTTTATAGTTCAAAGCAAAGCCAAACAGCAAACATAGATAGGGCAAAATCAGCATGCAAAAACGGGCCCTCAAACTAGGTAATGAAGCAAGTAGTAGATGCAAAGCCCAAAATGAAAAATACCCTTCGACAACACTGAAGAGGGACCAAAAATATGACTACTCACAGTAGATGACAACCCCCCAAACAATATAAAAACATGCTAAAAATGCCATGCAAGAAATAGGCCAACAAGAGGCTATAACATGAGGTATACAAAGCATCCACCAAAAAGACAAAGACCCTTAATGAGCTATGTCCAGGGGGTCAAAATATGGCCATTTTCAGTTCTGATCATGGCCGAAAAATAGAAGCATGGTAGGCTAACAAAGCATGCAAAAATGGGGACCAAAGAGGGGTTATGAAGCAAGTCATACATGGAGGTCCCCAACAGTGTTGAGCCCTTTGTCAATGTTGAAGAAGGGCTCAAAATAAGCCTCTATATAGTTTACATCGAAGCTCAAAAATACTTGTAAGTAAGGCTAACCGATGAAACTAAAAAATGCAAGTTTAAGGGAAATGGATGCTTACCCTTGAAGAGCAGCAAACCAGCAGGTTTTGATCCAAGAAAATGAGCTCCTAGCCTCTGTAAATGACCTCCAATGTGCTGAAATGAAGTGTAGAGGGGTGGTGCTATGGATTGGTGAAGAAATGGCCCAAGAACAAGGGTATTTGATGGTTGAATGAGAGAGATATGGAGAGGGAGGTGGGATATATGTATCTATATCAGATATGTATCTATATATCTCTGGTTTTTTGCTCCAAAAATCCAACCCTTTGCAATGGAGGGGGGGAGCTCCTTTTATAGAGCAAAAGAAATGGCATAAAACTTCTCCAAGAAGCTATATAAAAGGGTCAAAGGGACCAAGGATTATTCAAGAAGCTTGGACAGCTGGTAGGCTTCTTGAGGAAGCTAAGACAAGGGGTCAAGGCTTCCTCAAGAAGCCTTGAGCAAAGGGTGCACCAAAAGGGGGTAAAGGCTCCAAAATAGGCACACTTATGCATGGGGGAGAGTCAGGCATCCCAGCTGGCACAGCTGGCATGCACCAAGCTTGGGAGAGTCAAAAGGGTCAAATCAGCCAAGAAAAAGGGTCATCGGCACAAAAAAGTGCCGGTCGGCACAATAAACTGCCGACCTGCACTTTGTACTGGCCGGTCGGCTAAATAGAGTGCCGATGGGTGTCCAATGAGGTCCAAAAGTGCCGGTGGATGTCCAGATTGAAGCCCCAGAAGTTAGCTTTCCAATGGCGCAAACCTTGCATTAAAATTCCTTATGTGGAAAAAGTTATGCCGTTTTTGGTGAAACCGCACAGATTCGATCCAACCGGGAGGATGCCTAACTTCAACTGATCATATCTCCCCCACCCGGACTTGGCTTTGAGAGATTCTTGAGTGCAAAATGAAGCCCCGGAAGTCTTATTTCCAATGGTTATGGCCTCATAGCTTAACTCCAAGTGTATAGGTAGATAATCTTGATTTAGCGATAACTGCTCGTCTTTCTCCCACCCGGATTCATCATGAACTTCTTCTCCAACTTTTTTTCTCCCCTCTTCTCCTCTTCTCTTCAAATTCAAACCCCGATGTAAGGTGTTTTGAAAGATTTTTCAAAGATTTCATCTCTCTTTCATTCATCTCCACTTTGTCCTTGCTCGGTTTATCGAAAAGCGCACCATTTACCGAAATGCGAGCGTCGGAACATCGTGAGAATTTTATTTCAAAAATGTTTTGAAAGAGAGGGTTTTAAGGTCTCAAAACCATCCAAACTAATTTTGGTTCAAAATGGGGTGTGAAGTTGAGATTCACCTCTCTCCTTGCCGAAGAAACTGAACTTGCGCCCTGCACACCTTCCAACACAGAGCAAACCATCAGTGGCGCCCAAGTCTTAAGGGCAGTCAAAAATGGGGTGTCTACAATGTGTTATTGATACAACACCAAAATGTGTATCCACCTTGGATTTCGAAAGTATTCTAGTGATGAACTATAATCTCATCAAAGGTTTTGGCCGGAGTACAGAGCCTTATTTTCAAACTCAATGTTGAATAAGAAATGGAAAGTGAATTGTAATATAGACTTAATTGGAATAAGATGTAAATGAATATATAAGTGTTGACCATCTATTAACTGCTAATCTTTTAGTCATTGTTCATAGTTGGTTTAGTGTATTTCTACTGGGCTGTGGCTCACTCTATATGGGACATCATTTTCAGGTACATGAAGCATGCCACCTCCAAGGACATTGCTTGAGAGGCTAGAGGCAGGCAGACGTTTGTGGTTTTGGTTATCTTTTGTTGTATAACATGTAATTTCAAGCCAAGGGCTTAATGTGTATTCGAGTTAGTACTCTCCTCTTTATAACCAAGTGTTAGCTTGGAAAGCTGTAAGCCCATAGGGCATTTGATTCTGTTGTTAACATGTAATGCTTCTTGTAAAGAATTACTCTATGGAATAGAATGATGTTTGTCTCTTATATCGATGTATGTCTAAATTGATGGGTTTAATGTCATTATTTTGAGGGCGTTACACTATCTGTCTGTGGATCTGTTGCTATGCTGCATGCTGTTGTGTTGTCTTGTTTTGGGTTGCTCGGCTCTTTTGGTTTGCTATTGTGCTAATATGATATTGTGCTGATATGCTATGCTCTTTTGGTTTGGTTTGCTGCTGTGTTGATGCGATGCATTCTGTTGTGTTGCTGTGTTGTCTAGCTGTGCTCTTTTTCATCTGTATCTTGTTTTTTGTTCAGGGTCCCTATTTTATGTTAGATATGGTTTTTGAACAGAAGTATGGGTTAGAGAGTTTTAGATTGCTCTATGTCTAGATGCTAGCCTCTTGTCTTGGCCTTTTATTTTTGGTTTTAGCTGTTCGTCTTTTACTTTGTATAGTTCTGCAGGGCCTGGGGCATTCCCCTTGTAATATTGTATTTTTTCTGTTTTTATTTTATGACTTATTCACTAAAAAAAATAAAAATAAAAAAAATCTAATTTTCTATAATTTTGATGAATGTCTTCTTATATTCATTTCTTAGCCTCCTGAGTTCTTAGCCTTTCATATTTATTCCCTGTTTTGTTTTCATCTTCAAAGAAATGAATAGTTGTTGGAAGCTCAGATTATTGTCATAGTGGGCCCCAAAAGAGATAGGTAGAATAAAAATGTATTATAAAATTAACCAAAGTTTCGTTCAGTCCCTCAAAAGGGACTGGACGGTCCAGTTATGGCCCGTGGGCTCACCATTGGCGCTTCTTTTTTTTTTTAATTTTTATTATATATATACATATATGATTTGATTTATTGATTTTTTCGGTCTCAACGTGTAGATTATTCATAAAAAAATTAAATTAATTTGATAATTATAACCACATAAGTTAATCACATTTGTCTTCAAAAAATTGAATGGTTTATTTTTTAAATTATGTTTGTTATCTTTTTTTATATACCAATGTGATAAATTCATATAACTACAATTATCAGATTAATTTGCTATTTTTTATGCAGGATCTACACACCGAGACCAAAAAGATTAACGGAACAAATTATCAAAATAAGACGCGTGACATGCCCACAGGCCTAAACTAGACTGGAGACAATCTGCATTTTATAAAATTTATCTCTAAAATTAAATGGGTGGTGTAAATTCAAATTTATTGTTTTGTCAGTTATCCTAAAATAATTGTGATTCACAAATTATATTTTTTGAGTATTTTTTTGAATATTTTTTTTTGACTACTTGGTATAATTGTAGTTGGCCCTAATCTCTAACTCGTAAAGGGCTCTCTATCGAATCATAGTTTTTCTGTGTTGAATGAGACAAATGCCACTCATATTATGGTTGAATCATGTGATAATGTGTAGTATTTTTCAAAAGTAAATAACACCAATTCACATCTATTGCTAGTTGTTGCATTGTTTGATGTAAATATTTAAAATAAACGCCATATAAAAATGCAAAAGCTAGTAAATTGTGATCTAAATTGTTAACAAATAGTAATTATATGGGACTGAGTTGGAGAGAAGCATAATCCAGTTCAGTTGGACTCTTGATTGGTAATTTGAATTGTTCTTTGGTTTGTTTTGTTTTTTTTTTGTTTTTGTTTTTGTTTTTGTTTTTGTTTTTTTAATGATGACAAGTATGATTTAAAATTAAAACATTTATTTTTATTTTTTGTTAAAAGAAAGTTCTTTTTCATGAAGAAAAATGTCATTCATTTTTTGAAATAAAATTTTGATGAAATTAGATGGCTACGATTATTGAATTAATCATATTTTTTTCTTCTTCACGAATAGTCTATACACAGAGATGCGACTTTATCAATCAAGTATAATTCGTGGTGAACACAACAACACCGATTGGACTTGACTTCATCCAACTAGAGAGAAGTCAATCCCTAATTATAATGCTTTACACTACACCAGCCACCTTACCCACTCCATCCACGATAGCGATCATATAAAACATACAAAATAGTAATACTAGGGACTTCAACAAATACATTAATAAATAAGTTTTTTACCCGTGCTATGCATGATTTCTATTTTTAAAATTTTAAATATAATACTTTTTGTTTTTAAATGTAATATTATTAAATAATAAATTATGAATGTATGCTTAAATGGTTATGTAGTGAAACTAAAAAAGTAATATCATTTTAAAAAAAGAAAAATAAAGTGTCAAAGAATAAAAACTTATAAAAATAGTTTAAAATATATTTTTTATATCTCAGATGAAAGTTAAGAAAAAATAAGAGGAACCGTACAAATTTAAATAAATAGTTTGAATTATTAGTATCCTTATCAATTTTTTATTTTATTTTATTTTTTGGCAAATTACCTTAGAAATTAGACGTCTTGTATTAGCAAGTGAATGAAAAATAAATAAATAAATTAAAAATTAAAAAAATAAAAAAATTCAAAAAAAAGTTCACTAAAGACGAAAATACGTCAACAAATCAAATAGTTTTAAAAAAACTTATTTCATCTTTTATGACAGCACTTAAAATTTAATTATTTTTTTATTTTTTTTCGATCTATCTAGTCGAATAGACGAAAAAAAACCAAAAAAATCATTAAATCTTTTTTAGTCAAACCTACCCTTACGAAAACCCTTACTAAAAGAATACAAGAATACTTACAAAAAAAAAAAAAAAAAAAAATTTGTGCATTTGAAAACACACCAAACAAAATACAAAACACTCAATAGCTTATTATTTTAGTAGAAAGGTCTTTGAGTTGAATACAATATTAAAATCCGAAGACAATAAGACTCTCTAAGCTGGCTTGGCATGCCAAGTTGTTCGCGCAGTTGGCAATGAAGACACTTTCCTTACTAAGTGAGTGTTTGGGATTTGCATTTATAATAATTTTTTTGTTGATTTTTTTCTTATATTTTTAGTAAATTTATTTTTAATTAAAAAAAAAAATCATTTCAATGATTTATTAGACTAGACGGATTAGAAATGTAAAAAAAAAAAATTCAAAGAAATCCAAAAAAACATAAAATAAGTTTTTTTAGTAGTTTTTTTTGTCTTTAGAGATTTTTTTTTTCATTTTTAATTTTTTTTTTCTTTTTTTTATAGGTTCTTCTAGACTAGATTGACCTTAAAAGTCAAAAAACTTGATGCAAATTAAAAAAAATTACTAAAAATAAAAAAAAAAAAATCTAAAAATGTATCTTTTTTAGTTAGTTTCCAAACAACCTCTAAAGTAGGAATCTCTTTTATTGCTAAAGTAGAAGTCCGATTTTGTTCAGACACTTGACAAAGTGTATAAACAAAACATGTATTATGATTGATTTAAAAGTGTAAACCTCACAAAAACACTTTTGAATGTAAAAATCTCTTTTAAAATAGAGATTATTGCTTTTGACATTTTTTTCCAAAACAATAATTCTATCCTCTCAAGAATCTCTTTTACTAGATTTTTGCCCAAGAACCAATTGGTATCCCATGTCACAAGTGGGTCCACCCATATATTACTAACTAAAACCAAATCCACACAATGGATTGTGATCGTTTTCGTTACATAATTGTAATACACGATTTTTGTGAGATCCAAAAGAATTCCTCACATGGACTGTTGCTGAGATTCAACGAAGATAATCCCATGAACCTACAAGAGATACGTATGTTTGTTGCCCTCAACCTGGGTTACTGGCCGGGGATACTCCACACAGCACTCCGATGATATAATTAGAATCCATGAATGAAGAGTATAGATCAAGAATAGTCAGGAGTGCTGTGTGGAGTGCAGGGGAAAAGACATACATCTCGTGTATAAGGTGTTCCTTTTATAGGGGATAAAAGATATTTGTTTGGGCTGGGCCCATTATAGGCCTTGTTTGGGTTAGCCCCAATAAGCTGGTATATATATTTTTTTGGCTCCCACAATAGCCCCAAAACTTTCGCTTTCTTCGACAAAAGAAGTGGAAGTTTTTTGCTCTGAGTTCGTGGCATAAACATATGCTAGATCTTTGATGGATAACGCGCAGTTGATGTAGGTTTTACTCTCGGACCACATTACCTAGCGATGTTGCTTAAATAAATATTAATCCGCTAAAAAAAGCATTTTTGATACATATGTAACAAAACAAATGAACAAATGCACGTATGATTGCGTGTATGCATGTATGTATGTGTGAATGTATGATTACTCCAAAACTGTCGCTTGCTTGGAGTTGTGTGAAAAGGAGCGGGAATTGGTAACTCAAGTAATTCTTTGTAATGCGTGTACCAAGTTGGCCGAGTATGCATGCATAGCAAAGGTGCTGAGATGATGATCGGTTGAGATGCGCCAATTAGAAAGTGAAAAATTCACTAAGTTGTCCCAGTCGGCAATAAATGGCCAAGGTAACGAAATGAATGATCGGGGAAGGCGGAGGATTATTTCCTAGCCCCACAATCTTGCTGCTGAAATTGCGTGCCGATTGGATATGATTTGACTGTTGAGAAATCTTGTAACTCCCGAACTTTCTAGGTCGTTGATCCTAATATTAGGCTCAGAATTTGTAGAATCAGACTCCAAAAACGGATTCTACTACATTATCTGAGTCACATTATTGGTGGGATTCTGAATTTGTAAAGGATTCTAATGGATTTTGTGGGATTTTGGAATTTTTGTTGATACTCGGCTATGAATTGAGCTTGAGTGTTCCTACTGACTTTCGGTCGGTTGTTGATGGATGAATTTAGGGCCGATTAGAGTGAAATAGTGAACCATGACTGCATGAGCATGTTCGTGAAGCCTTTGCTGAGTATGTAACATCTACAATGGCGGTCATGTTGGTTCGAATTGTGTTGTTCGGCGATGGTATGTTGAACTAATTGAGGTTGATTTATCCTAGTCTTGACCCATTACCAGCCAATGACATTTATTTATTTGGAAGAAATTTAGAATTTGCCGATGAGTTGGAAATTTAAGTGTGGGTTTGGCTCATTGACGTGCCATGTAAAATGGTGGCATATACTAGGTGCAACGGTTGCCGAATCCATAAACAAAAGCGCAAGTGTTTCCGAGATAATGGCGGTATAAAGTTTGGTTGAGATAATAGGTTGCAAAGAACAGAGTGACCCAATTGCAAGTGTATGAGTGGCGATAGGTTTGTAGCGGTGTCGTGGACGACAACGTTGCTAGCCATGAGGATTTTGATGCTACCGAACCGAGATTGAAATGCCAAGTCGCCGAATTGAAAGCGCCGAGTGAGGGTAAGAGTTTTGTTCATGAGTTCGCGATGAGCTTTAAGCTGATTTAATTATATCATCACCACATTGAATTGTCATGGAATTAGTTGCAAAGTTGTCTCGGTTTTGCTTCAATTGCCGAAAAGGTAAAGGTCATGAACATGGATCAAGCACTGAGTGAAGTTCTGAAGGTCGGCGACCGTACAATGGGTGCTAGGATGTACTTGGTAACCGTCAAGACTCGGCGAGAAAGTGCAACATGGCGGCGAGAATACTTTTCCGTACTTGGTCTACAAGTGTACATCAGCATAATTATGATTAGAGCTCCTCCGTGTATTTGTTCATCTTTGCTTGTGTATTTGTTTCCCGAGGAGAGGACAGTATGGCAAAGCAACTATTGATGTGTCGATTGGAATATAAGTGAGCTCCAAAGATTGCGTAATTGAGACACATTGCTGGGTAAGGTAAACAACCTTGCATGGGTGAAGTTGTCATTGAACGACGGTGACATCAAAATAGATGGAGGTTCCAATGGCCCGTCCACGGAGAATAGTTGCCGAGTAATGCAAAGGTCCATGTGTGGATGTGCCGAGCAACCATTGTCAGTTGACAGTTTTACTGGTGCCGAGGAAAATGGTTGAGATTATGTTCTTGGCAAGGTGGTAGCTAGCAAGTGCAGATGTGGTGCCTCCATTAAGTGTTATTGATGTGATTCAACCCTTAAATGTTGCAGAGTAAGAGTAGATGTGGTAGCCGAATCTCGAATTTGTGAGCTTATAATCATAAGGATTTTGTTGATGACTCGGCAAGCTTGTTATGAGTGCGAATCAATTTCTTTTTGGAATGTAGGAGCTTTTCGATGTACTAGAACTCTTGGTCGGCAACTTCTCTGAGATTCACGGTGTGCCCAAACATTTGGTCGGCATCTCTTTGTGTTTGGCTTGGCTAAGAACTTGGTCGGCAAGACTTCTTTATGCATGCAACACGGCTTTGATCTTCGGGCTTCTTTGAGATTTTGGGCATCAATATAAGCCATTCATGACAATTAATGTTCCTTTGGGATCAACAATAACGTGTTTTCTCTTTTCTTCATATGAATGAATGGCTGTATGTACAAGTGAATACAAAAATTCAACACATTTTCATATTTTGTTGTATTCAATGAATTTTTTTTAAAAAAATTGTACAAATTTTATACTTTTTAAGTACACTAAGATTAAGTGGATCTAAAAAGTTTTTTAAAAAATGATTAAAATATTTTTAAAAAATCACTAAAAATATAAAATACTTATTGAAAACTTAAAAAACTATTTTTGAAAACTCCAAACCAAATAGAGTAATTTTGAGGGGAATAGGAATCACCAAGTTTGGTTTTAGAAAATTGAGTCCACTTTTCAGAACATTAAGTTTTTTATTTTTCGTATTTGTTTTTTTTTTTAGTGAATTTTTTTAATATTTTATTCAATTTTTTTATTTTTTAAATGCACCTAATCTAAATACGCTTAAAAAATATAATTTTTGTAAAAAAAATTAAAAAAATCACCAAATACAAAAAAGAAAATTAGGAAAATTTGATACATTTTCGTATTTTGTTGTATTCAATGAATTTTTAAAATATTTTTGTACAAATTTTTTTTTTTACTTTTTAAGTATATTAAGATTAATTGAATCTATTTTTTTTTTTAAAAAATTATTAAAAATACAAAAATACTAATTAAAAACTCAACAAACCGTTTTTGAAAACTCAAAATGATTCCAACATTTGGAACAGATTTGTAACGCCCTTAAAATAAACCCAATAATCATACATTCTTGACTTGCTCAGACGAATGAGAATAAAGCATAATTACATTTCATCAGAGTATTTCTTACAAAAATGTATTACATGTTGGCAACAAAAGTAAATGCCTTACAGGCTTACAACTTTTCAAATCAACACTTGGTTACAAAGGAGAGTACTAACTCTACACGAAATAAGTCCTTGGCTTGATATACATGTAATACAACAAAAACAACAAAAAGGGTCCAGCAGCCTCAAGCCTCTCAAGCTACGTCCTTGGAGGTGACATGCTATTGTACCTGAAAATAATGTCCCATATAGGGTGAGCCAACGTCCAGTAAAGATATGCTAAACATAATATGAACAATGACTAAAACATTGGCATTTGATAAATGTTTAACCAACATAAATCAATTCATAACTCATTTCAATTACATGACGAATGTGTCCATGTTTCATTCCACTTTCTGTTTCTTATCCAATTTCTCAATTCATAGCTATGGCTCAGAACCTGGCCAAACAATTTAAATGAGATTACATCTCGTATCAATACTACTTCCATTTCAATTGAGATAACAACTCAAATTAAACATTTCATACTTCACAATAGATACACATAATTGCTGTATCAATCTCAAATTAACACCTCCGTACTTCATATATGATACACAGATTTGTTGTATCAATACTTCAATAGATACACATATTAGCTGTATCGATGGAGTACATCCCCTATCTCCTCCCAAACTGTCACACCCCAAATCCGGGCATGACCGGCCGTGGCCCACAGGGACTTAGCCCAAGGCACACGTAAGCCTAAACACGAATCCATAATCACATTGAACAACTAAACACTAGTCCAATAATAAATAACCAAAACTCAATCCAGACATGCCACAATTATAAACGGCAAAATTAACCGTAATCAAAACCATCCAAACTTATGGGATATAAACAGCCCACATATCAAAATAATCCTAAATGAACCTCAATAAAAATAAAAAGAAGTATGCACAAACTGGACACGACAATCTAAAACAAAATAAATAAATGCCCTAGAGGTCCAAGCAATCGAGTCCCCGCTATGCCATGAATCCACTCTAAGTCCTTCTAACACCTGGAAGTGATAAAAATTAAGTCAGCTGATAGCTCAGTGAGTAGCAACATGGATAGTAAATACAGTTCTGAAAACAGGGTTCAATTCCAAAATAAAATATATATCACAAAAACTAGTTTGGCATACAGTTTGGTAAATACAACCGTTTCAAAAAGAAGGTTCCACAGCTCAACACTTAAAATACTCATGTCTCGCAAGAACATGTTAAATGACAAATACTATTTGTTTCAAAAAGAAGGTTCCACAGTTCAATACTTTAAATACTCATGTCTCGCAAGAACATGTTAAATGACATTAAAATACTCATGTTTCGCAAGAACATGTTAAAAGATATTTTCCACAGATTATAATATGAACACCAATAATTTTCTGGGTACCAATAAAAATAAATAATCTGCCACACATTTCTCAGGCTATAAGCCCCGTTGGATCCAATACCGAACTAGGAGTCATCCTCAGGGTGGCACCTGGGCCTTTTCTCAAAGTCGATCCGATTGAAGGTCACCTAGTTATTTTTAAAGGTCTGTTCCTTACAATCGTTGAGCACTAGAGTCATCACGGCCCAACCCGGATCTGTTCCCTAGTGGCCAGAGTCACCACACACAGTGGAATAAGTTCCCTGGACTAAATACACATATGGTCCCAATAATCAATACACATCGCCAAGAAACATGGTAGTTCATCATTATAAACATGAGACCAAAACAAATAGTTTACAAGATGCCAAATTCACACATGTTTCGTAAATAATTTGATTCCATGGATAATATAATAATTTATCAAAACAGTTTAGTCATGAAACAACAATTTAATTTTCCAAATTCAGATAGGGAATATTTATAAAAATACGTAGCATGAAACTACTCACCAAAACGAAATAATATAATCCTTGAATCGAATAGAGTGTGAAAGTCCAATTAGTGCCCCGAACCGAGTAGAAAAACTACACATCGCAACTAATTTAAAAACACTGAAAACAGTAGGAACTAAGTAACCTCAACTAAAGCGCACTAACCGGCTCATCCCAACACACCGCTACTCTTAAATATTACCTAAGTTCATGTTCTTCAAGGTTTAAAATCACCCAAAACATGGGTTCCGGTCAAAACTTAATTAATTGTGACTTTAAGATAAAATAGAATTTCAAACAAGCCTTCCCAACCTATTCGCTAACTTTGAAAATTACAAAACCCACTCCACACTATTCGAAAAATTCCAATAACCTCCAGATATGATCTAATATATCCTAAGTTTCAAATCCAATTGGTTTCACTTGATTTTCTTATCAAAATAATTATCTACAATTTATTATATCCAAACAGGTTGTTTTCTGCAGCACTTTAAAGAAATTGACGGTTCTCTTAATATACACAAGCAATCAATGCAAGGCCAAAAACATACGAAACTAGACTCGTAACCGGTTCTAATGACACTAATTTGATAATTTTTTGATTTATACCCAAAGAGAACAACATTCCCGAATTTACTGTTTCGGACTGGTTTCCTGGACAGATTTGAATACCTCAATTTATATGGATTTTGACTCCCAAAAATTATGAAAAAATTCAGATATGCAATTCAATATGTAATTGATCTACTGTAAAAATTTCAGATTAAAATTCATTCGTTTGATATATTTTCTTGATTTTTAAAGTTCATAATTATGCGCAGAATTTTTTTTAACTAAGAATAATACCCATTCTTTATGCATAAATTTAACTCCTCAAATTTCTTAACAGTATATATATATACAAAATATATAAACCTACAACCTCCATGAATGAATAAAATAATAATGGAATAAGGATAAAAACAAAACCAAAAGGAAGAAGAAAGATAGAGACCCACCACACCCAAAGATTCCTCCTTGTTTGCAACCCTTCTTTTCTCTTCTTCTTTTCTCTCAACCTTTCTCTCTCTCCCGTGGCTGTTGTGGCTGCTATTATGAATAGTATGGGGCAACCTAGGGTTACATATGTATCTACACAAAAAGGCCCTAAAATATTATCTTTATATTACTTTATTTTCTAACACATTAATTAAATAAAATATAACTATTATTATAACAAAATATACTTACTAACTTGTCCTCAATATTTTTTTTTAAAAAAAAATAAATCTTGCCTCTAAATTAAATGCTTTCACCACAAATTTATTTTAAGTTTAAAATTAATTAAAAGATCCTCCAATAATATTTAATTTGCACCTTAGAATTCACCACCAAAATATTTGAGATTGTAATATTATTATTTAATTATTTACTTAATTTTTTATATTCGGGTTCTCACATTCTCCCCCCCTAAAAGAAAAGTTTCGTCCTCGAAACTAACCTGAGTAAATCATGAGAATAGATGTGGGTACTTCCCCTGCACCTCATCCTCGCGTTCCCATGTCGCCGCTTCAACTAAATGATTACTCCACAGTACCTTAACCAATTTAATGGCCTTTGTACACAACCTTTTCTCTTTTGAATCCAAAATCAACAGCATCTCCTCATACTGAAAAATCCTCTCTAATCTGAAGTGGCTCATAATCTATCACATGCATTTAATTGTGCACATATTTCCTCAAAGATAGACACGTGAAACACATTATGCACTCGCCAACCTAGGGGTAGAGCAACACGACGCAACCTCACCAACCTTCTCCAATACCTCAAATGGACCAATGTATCTAGGACTCAACTTTCCTTTCTTTCCAAACCTGATCACCTTTCCATGGTGATACTTTCAAGAATACCATATCCCCACATGAAACTTTAAGTCTCTCCACGATGATCAAGATAACTCTTTTGTCTACTTTGAGCAACAATAATCTCTCTCTAATGGTGATAATTTTCTGTAGCATCCTCCACCAAATCAGTCCCAACATTTGCTTTTCACCAACCTCATACCAACACAAAGGAGACCTACACTTCCTCCCATACAAAGCCTCATAAGGAGCTACTCCCAAACTAGAATGATAACTATTATTATAGGCAAACTCCATGAGTGGCAAATAATCATCCCAATTACCTCTCCACTCCAAGGCACAAGCCCTCAACATATCCTCAAGGGTTTGAATAGTCCTCTCTGATTGCCCATCTGTCTGAGGGTGATAAGCTGAACTAAAATTTAACTGAGTACCCATAGCTGATTGTAACGCACCCCAAAACTTAGACACAAAACGAGGGTCCCGATCTGACACTATTGACACTGGTGCACCATGCAATCTAACAATCTCCTTCACATACAACTGTGCAAATCGAGCTAGAGAATAAGTCATCCGTACTGCAATAAAATGTGCTGACTTGGTTAATCTATCAACAACTACCCAAACTGCATCGTGATTACTACTAGTACGAGGTAATCCACACACGAAGTCCATGGTAACATGATCCCACTTCCACTCCGATAGGTAAGGGTTGTAGTTTCAAGCAGTTTCGATGTTCTACTTTAACCTCTGACACACCAAACACCGAGCCACAAATTTCGCAATATCTCCTTCATACCATTCCACCAAAAATGTTCATGAAGATCCCGATACATCTTAGTGCTTCCAGATGAATGTCAGAATTAGAACTATGTGCCTCCGTCATAATCTCCTTCCTCAAATCACCACTAGCAGAACACAAATTCGCCACGGAATCTAAGCAACCCATCATCACTAACCACAAAGTCTACATGCTTACCTCTCGCCATCTCTCCTTTAATACGCCACATGGGGTCAATCTCACATGCTAAATGAATCCGTTCTCTCAAGGTCGGTTGAACTGTCAATTGACTACAATAAGCCCTATTACCAGGTGTAACAACCTCAAGCCTCAAACGTCTCATGTCTTCCACCAAACAACTCTCAATAGACAAAGCAGCTACATCTCCAATTGCGACCTTTCTACTCAAGGCATCTGCAACCACATTTGCCTTCCCCGGATGATATAAAATATTTACATCATAATCTTTTAGTAACTCAAGCCATCTTCTTTGCCTCAAATTTAGTTCCTTCAGGTGAAAATATACTTCAAACTCTTATGATCAAGTAAATCTCACATGACTCTCCATACAAATAATGCCGCCAGATCTTAAGAGCAAAAATCATCGCCGCTAACTCCAAGTCGTATGAGGATAGTTTCTCTCATGTATTTTCAACCCGTGGACGCATAAGCAATCACCTTCCCATGCCGCATGAGCACACATCCTAAACCCCGCCGTGAAGCATCACTATAAATCACAAAACCACCTCCATCTCAGAGGTAAGGCAAGGATTGAGCCGATGTCAATCTGCTTAAACTCTTGGAAACTACGCCACAATCATCATTCCACTCAAACTTTACCCCTTTCCGGTGAGATTGGTAAGTGGCAAAGCAATACGGGAAATCCTTCCACAAACCGTCTCAGAATACCCAAAGAAGCCCTAGAAAGCTACGTAAGTAGGTCGTGGCCAATCAACAATTGTTGTCACCTTGGTGCTATCCACAGATACCCCATCTTTACTCACTACATGACCCAAAAAGGATACACCGCTCAACCGTAATTCACACTTCTTAAATTTTGCATACAATCTCTTCTCCCTAAGGATCTGCAATACTACCCTCAAGTGTCGCTCATGCTCATCCTTACTCCTCTAATAAATTAGGATGTCATCAATAAACACTACCACAAATTTATCCAGCTTGGGGTTTAAATACTGCTCATCAAATCCATGAATGCGGTGCATTTGTGAGACCAAAAGGCATCATCAAGAACTCATAATGCCCATAACGGGTTCTAAAAGGCCTCTTAGGAACATCCTCATCCCTTACCTTCAATCGGTGATAGCCGACCTCAAGTCAATTTTAGAGAATACTTGAGCTCCTCAGAATCGTCAAATAGATCATCAGTGCGTGGCAAAGGATACCTATTCTTCACTGTGACTTTATTCAGCTCTCTATAATCAATACACAATCTCATAGACCCATCCTTCTTCTTTACAAACCACAGGTGCTCCCCAAGGTGAAACACTAGGCCTAATAAAACCTTTGTCTAGCAACTCAGAATCGAAGTTTGTAACTCCTCAACTCCAATGGTGCCATTCTATAGGGTGCTTTAGAGATAGGTGTTGTATTAGGGATTAAGTCAATGGAAAATTAGACCTCACGGTGCGAGGAAGACCGTAGATCCTCCGAAAACATCAACAAATTCCCTCACTACAGTAACTCCTCTAACCTCTGCTCTGGTTGTTCAGTACTCACCACACAAGCTAAATAACCATGACACCCTTTTCTCAACATCCGGTTAGCCTGAAAGGAAGAAATAAAACAAATAGAAGACCCTTTTTCATTTCCCTAAAAGAAAAACTCATGTTGCCCTGGCATAGCAAAAACTACCCTCTTTCTAAAACAATCAATAGAGGCATGATGCTTCGTTAACCAATCCATCCCCAAAATCACGTCAAAATCCTTCATCTCTAAAGAAATCAAATCCACTGGAAAATTTCTACCATCCATCTCTATCTCACAAGATCTACAAATGTCTCCTAACACTACTGTTTCTCCTAATGGAGTAGACACAACAATAGCTACATCCAAAGGCTCACAAGGAATAGACAAATGACGTAGAAACTTAGGTGCAGCAAAAGAATGTGTAGATCCTGAATCAACTAAAACTCTGGCAGGTACAGATGATATAAGGAGTGTACCTTGCACCACATATGGAGCAGCCTCAGCCTCCTCTCTAGTGAGAGCGTAAACACGTCCTTGGATAGCCGCTGACTTCTTATCCTGAGCCCCATTCCCGGATGTTTGCCCTTGGGTAGTCCCACTTTTGCCATTATTCTGCTTCTGGTTAAACCCACCGCTATAAAAAGTTCGCCTCTGCCCTTGCCCTTGAAATGACTGTGCTACTGACTGACCTCCTAGTCCCTTAGACCTACATTGTGCAGAGAGATGCCCAGGCTTGCCACACTTAAAGCATATTCGAGCTGTGCCATCACAATTATACCCAACAGAATGTGTCCTACCACATCTATCACAATTCTTCCGATTCTGCTGCCTCATGCCATTGCTAACCTGACCTTGGGTGTAAGGCTTCTTGCTAGGATTGTTACCACCACCACGATGCTCTACTTGTCTCTCCTCTCTAAGTCTCTTGTTCTGTGGTTCCTTGGCCTTTTGTTCCTCAGCTCTCTTTTCCTCTTCTCGCCTCCCTTTCACTAGTAATGCCTTGCTTACCAATGCATTATGTCTACATCTCCAAAATAGCTACTTTTGCATAGATCTCTGACCGCAAGCCATTCTCAAACAACATCACCCTATCTTCCTCTATGGCCACCTGATGTGGGGCATACCTCGACAACTCCGCAAACTTGGCTTCATACTGAGCCACTGACATGTCATTTTGCTTCAAATTGAGAAAATCCACTTGCTTCTGCCTTCGCACCGCTTCAGGAAGTATTTCTCATTAAACAGTTCCAGAAACTTGCTCCACACTAGCTCCTTTTCTACCCTCATATTGACGCTTCACCATGCGCCACCAATGCTCATGGCCCTTGAACCTAAAAGTCAAAGGCCACCTTCTCGTCTCACGAACAACCTAGAACATCAAATATTTTCTCCATCTCTAGTACCCATGCCTCCGTAGGGTCCACTGTTCCGTGAAATTCTGGAGGTTTTGCCTTCATAAACCTCTCGAATAAGGAACCTCTATCCAAACTTAAAGTTGGTGGAACTACTGGTTGTGGGGCTACATGATTGTTCAGTAGTCCTAACAATGATTGTAAAACCTGTGCGGCTGGTGCAGTAGGAACAACTCCTGGTGTTTCAGGGACCACTGGAGCAACAGGTGGTGCAGTAGGGGGTATAGGAACAGGGGGAACTCTACGATTAGCGGCTGATTGATCAGTTCCAAGAGCATTGACACTTCTTCTCTTAGGTGCCATTGCTTAACCTTCAAAATGAAATATAAAAAAACTCAATACAAGCTTAAACAAAACTAACTTAACCAAACACTATCAAGGACTATAGGGACTCGGACCTCGTCTAAATGATGTAATGCAAGATATGTAACTCAATAAACTACACTCGATACCACAATTGTCACACCCCAACCGGGCATGACCGTCAGGGCCCACAGGACTTAGCCCAAGGCACACGAAGCCTAAACACGAATCCATAATCACATTGAACAACTAAACACTAGTCCAATAATAAATAACCAAAACTCAATCCGGACATGCCACAATTATAAACGGCAAAATTAACCGTAATCAAAACCATCCAAACTTATGGGATATAAACAGCCCACATATCAAAATAATCCTAAATGAACCTCAATAAAATAAAAAGAAGTATGCACAAACCGACACGACAATCTAAAACAAAATAAATAAATGCCCTAGAGGTCCAAGCAATCGAGTCCCCGCTATGCCATGAATCCACTCTAAGTCCTTCTAACACCGAAGTGATAAAATTAAGTCACCGATAGCTCGGTGAGTAGCAACATGGATAGTAAATACAGCTCAAAACAGGTTCAATTCCAAAATAAAATATATATCACAAAAACTAGTTTGGCATACGCTTTGGTAAATACAACTGCTTTCAAAAAGAAGGTTCCACACTCAACACTTAAAATACTCATGTCTCGCAAGAACATGTTAAATGACAAATACTATTTGTTTCAAAAAGAAGGTTCCACAGTTCAATACTTTAAATACTCATGTCTCGCAAGAACATGTTAAATGACATTAAAATACTCATGTTTCGCAAGAACATGTTAAAAGATATTTTCCACAGATTATAATATGAACACCAATAATTTTCTGGGTACCAATAAAAATAAATAATCTGCCACACATTTCTCAAAGCTATAAGCCCTGTTGGATCCAATACCGAACTAGGAGTCATCCTCGTGGTGGCACTGGCCTTTTCTCAAAGTCGATCCGATTGAAGGTCACCTAGTTATTTTTAAAGGTCTGTCTTACAATCGTTGAGCACTAGAGTCATCACGCCCAACCCGGATCTGTTCCCTAGTGGCCGTGAGTCACCACACACACAAGGAATAAGTTCCCTGGACTAAATACACATATGGTCCCAATAATCAATACACATCAGTTTCGCAAAACATGGTAGTTCATCATTATAAACATGAGACCAAAACAAATAGTTTACAGTATGCCAAATTCACACATGTTTCAGAAATAATTTGATTCCATGGATAATATAATAATTTATCAAAACAGTTTAGTCATGAAACAACAATTTAATTTTCCAACAGTTCAGGATAGGGGAATATTTATAAAAATACGTAGCATGAAACTACTCACCTGAAACGAAATAATATAATCCTTGAATCGAATAGAGTGTAAAAGTCCAATTAGTGCCCTGAACCAAGTATAAAAACTACACGTCACAACTAATTTAAAAACACTAAAAACAATAGGAACTAAGTAACCTCAACTAAAGCGCACTAACCCGGCTCAACCCAACTCACCGTTACTCTTAAATATTACCTAAGTTCATGTTCTTCAAGGTTTAAAATCACCCAAAACATGGGTTCCGGTCAAAACTTAATTAATTGTGACTTTAAGATAAAATAGAATTTCAAACAAGCCTTCCCAACCTATTCGCTAACTTTGAAAATTACAAAACCCACTCCACACTATTCGAAAAATTCCAATAACCTCCAGATATGATCTAATATATCCTAAGTTTCAAATCCAATTGGTTTCACTTGATTTTCTTATCAAAATAATTATCTACAATTTATTATATCCAAACAGGTTGTTTTCTGCAGCACTTTAAAGAAATTGACGGTTCTCTTAATATACACAAGCAATCAATGCAAGGCCAAAAACATACGAAACTAGACTCGTAACCGGTTCTAATGACACTAATTTGATAATTTTTTGATTTATACCCAAAGAGAACAACATTCCCGAATTTACTGTTTCGGACTGGTTTCCTGGACAGATTTGAATACCTCAATTTATATGGATTTTGACTCCCAAAAATTATGAAAAAATTCAGATATGCAATTCAATATGTAATTGATCTACTGTAAAAATTTCAGATTAAAATTCATTCGTTTGATATATTTTCTTGATTTTTAAAGTTCATAATTATGCGCAGAATTTTTTTTTAACTAAGAATAATACCCATTCTTTATGCATAAATTTAACTCCTCAAATTTCTTAACAGTATATATATATACAAAATATATAAACCTACAACCTCCATGAATGAATAAAATAATAATGGAATAAGGATAAAAACAAAACCAAAAGGAAGAAGAAAGATAGAGACCCACCACACCCAAAGATTCCTCCTTGTTTGCAACCCTTCTTTTCTCTTCTTCTTTTCTCTCAACCTTTCTCTCTCTCCCGTGGCTGTTGTGGCTGCTATTATGAATAGTATGGGGCAACCTAGGGTTACATATGTATCTACACAAAAAGGCCCTAAAATATTATCTTTATATTACTTTATTTTCTAACACATTAATTAAATAAAATATAACTATTATTATAACAAAATATACTTACTAACTTGTCCTCAATATTTTTTTTTAAAAAAAAATAAATCTTGCCTCTAAATTAAATGCTTTCACCACAAATTTATTTTAAGTTTAAAATTAATTAAAAGATCCTCCAATAATATTTAATTTGCACCTTAGAATTCACCACCAAAATATTTGAGATTGTAATATTATTATTTAATTATTTACTTAATTTTTTATATTCGGGTTCTCACACAAACAATGTCTAGTTTAGGAGTCCATCCCCTATCTTCCTCTAAACCGTGGAGTACATCCCTTATTTCCTCTCACACAATACAATGTGTATAAGCACATATCATATACATAATCAATCAATACATAGATTTGATGTATTATTCCAACTGTCATATTCGATGACATTTCTAATTGATTAGTTTTAGTTCGCCTAGTCATCATGCATTATCTACAACGATCAAAACTATCCCCCACCGATAGCCCAAAGCAATTATTTCTAAACAGATAATAAATGCCTCAATAGATATATATATATATATATATATATTCAACATTTTTCAAAGTGAACGATTAATAAATCCAACTCCACCATTCTATTTCATATTGAACCAATTTCATCATTTCCTACTCAATTTCATATTTCCACAACATTCCCAAATTAATTATATTAATTAATTCATAACACAAATTAGGGCTTTCTTCTCTCTTTCTCAACTTGGACCCAAAGGTACCAATATCAACAACTAACAACAATACCATCATTTTAAGATCCAAAATACATATTTATGAGTCAAAATAACAAAACCCCGCTTTACACATTTTGAAACCCTAACCCCCAAAATCACCCAACTTCAACATTAAATCAAAATGACTAAACATTTAGGCCAAAGATCATATAAATGAGTAGTTATCCCTACCTCAAATTTGGAGCTCAAAGGAAGAAGATGAAGAAACTCGAAATACTCCAAATCCTAATATTTTCGGATCAAAATGTAGCCCTCAACAATCCCCACAATTTTTACAAAGGCCCAAGGTGAGGAAATCACTCCTACTAGATCAATCCCTCGAGAGAAGGTAAGGTTTTAGAGTGAAGTGCTCTCCAATGGAGGTTTTGAAAAAGTAAGAGAGAGAAAGGAAATCAAAAAGTGATCCAAAAAGTGAAATCTCGGAGTGATATAAAAGTCGCCCGCCGGCGTCGAACCACAGACTCACACTCGAAGGCGTCAGCGCCGCTTCGGCCGATTGCACACTTCCAGAAGTTTTGCAGACTATGGTCCCCGCTCGAGCGTCAAACTCCCCGCTCGAGCGGAGTAATGAAATCAAAGGTTCATGCTCGAGCGTCAAAACTCCTACTCGAGCGTACGAAGACCTGCAGAGAAAATACTGGGAGATGGAAATTCACGCTCGAGCGTCCAAAACGCTCGCTCGAGCGGAGAAGCAACAACAAAGGGCCCGCTCGAGCGTCAAAAGCCCCGCTCGAGCGTGAAGGCCAAATTCTGGGCATCAACCTTTGGTTTCAAAGTACAACCAACCTGTTTCAAACCTGCCCAACATAACCCAAGACTCAAATACAAAGAGTAAATGATGGAAATGAGAATGAGACAACAACACATCCATGGAACCGAGTCCGGAATACAATAAATAAAGAGAGGAAAAACCAGGATCGCTATAGGATTGAAGTAGGAAAGTAATCCCTCGTTGTTCATTTCAGCAGGAATCACTTTACTAGGCTGAGTAGGAATTGATTCTGACACTTCCCTATGGGAATCTCACATTAATGTTGAAATTTTAGCTATATACAAATAAAAGGGAAAATTACAACAAAAAAAATTCCAATAATTTATAATTTGAGCCTTGCAATAAAATAAATAAATTCTAAATTTTTAATTTTGTTAATTTACATTATAATTTTTTATTTTTTTTCAGTTTAAAGTTTAGATTCTAAACTATTCTCTACCTATGTTCTATCAAAAAAATATTTTAGTTATGAAACCAAGCTTACCAAATCAAGCTTATTAGTTCTCGGAGCTTTTTTTAAAAAAGTGGGTTACTTTAAAAAAATCTAGAAACTATTTTGAAAATAATTCATCAAACAAATTTTATGTATTCCTCTAAACATAAAAATAAAAATAAATAAAAAAATTACTGGTAATTAAATTGAACGGCCAGAGTCTAGGAGGGGGATACGAACCTCATTACTGAATAATAGAATCTCATTAAAGAGATTCCTAATTTACCTACTCAAATAAATGGTGTTATGGGTGGAGACACCAATTATTTCTAATCACAATAGTTAAAAAATGCTAGAGACTTTGAAAAAATTACCCACTTAAAAGATGAGTGCCGGAGAAATTTACAAGATGTGTATCGTAAAAAATTGTGATTTTTTAAGATAAAAGTTATGAATATTTATAGTATATGTTATTTTTTTTGTGGTAAAATTATGAATAATAAATTTATAATGTGCATTCTGAAATTACGAATAATAAAATTATGACACTTTATAGTGTTTGTTATGACATTTCATAGTATAAAATAGTATAATTTTTTGTAATTTATATTATGAAATTTTATAAAATTTTGTAAAAAAAATTATAGAAGATATACCATTGTAGCTCTCCCATGAGCGTGATATCCATGAATGTGTGATCCACATCTTATTGCAAGTAATTGGTATCTTATTGATAATTAAGATTTCCTCTACAATGACAAAATTCATTTGGCATCTTCTATTTCTGCCAAAAAGCCAACATTTTTCCATCAAAAATTTAGAAAAGCTAATAAGCTTTAACTAAAAAATTAAGTCTTACTAGATAGGACAGTTGACTCAATAATTCATATGATGTGTATTTGAAATTTTTCTTACAAGGCCAAACTTAAATGAATCTAAACGGTAAGATCAAAATTATAAATAATTTTCTAATTTTATTTTTCTAAATTGGTAGTATTTCTATTTTTGATACAAAAGGTAAAAATAATATTGAACTAATGGTGTGAGAATGGTGAAACAACAGGGCTCAATGAAACTCGAAAAAGGTGCTGCGGGAGTGGATTGATAGAAGCAGCATTCCTTTGTTCTCCCATCACTCCGGTGTGTCACTCTGCTTCCAATCACTTGTTTTGGGATAGTGTTCATCCCAGTGAATTCGTCTACAACCACCTTTCCCAATCCCTCGCCGCTGCAATCATTGGCCAGCTCTTTTGAACCAATCAATCACACCAACCCTCTTTGATTCATTCCCTGTCTATCACTAGCATTTCTTTTTTTTTTTTTCTTCTTTTTTTTTTTTTTTTTGGGCTAAGATTTTATCAAATTTGCAAGTGTCTGCAAGAAAGCTTGTTATGTTACTTCCCATTTGTACTTAGCCAGTATTATTGTTTATTAGTTTTGTCTGAGAATTGCATATTTTTTCAATCTTCCTTCTTTTAAGCTAAGAGTTTTAATTTAGCGTAGGATATGTAGACAGTTAGTAGATTGTTGCAAGTGTAAAGAAAGCTTGTTATGTTCTTTCTCCTTTATTATCAGTAAATAAAAACTTTGCCCATGCATGATCTTTGGGGGGTTTCTAAACTTCCTTCAAATAATTAAAAATAGCAAATCCCAAAACATCTTGTGTCTTTGAATTTTTTCGTCAGTGTACTCTCAATCATTAAATTATGTAATAATAATAATCTTGAAATGCATAAATCTCAATGCATGATCTAATGGTTGCATATGTATTAAGATAAAGAGATAGAGAAATTTGAGATAAAGAATCATGCATTCTTACAAACCCCTCGAATTTGTAAGAAAAGAAGATAAAGTGTTAGAACTTGTGCTCAAAATAATGTGCATTGGAATAGGAAGATGAAAGGATTTTGAGATACATAATTATGTACCCACGAACCCTTAAACTGGCAAAAATTATCATATGGGTAAAGAAAATCACATGATTGTGTGCCCATCCAATGGTAACCGCTTATTTTCTATTATTTCTTTGTTTGTAGGATTATATAATTCTCTAAGCCTTTGCTATTGGCTAGACATACCATTAATATTGAATTTTTGAAATACATGATAATTACTCATTAATGGGAGATTAGTTTATTTTTTAATATATTATTAATTGAGTAATGCTAGACAAACAAAAAATTCATACATAATTTTCATCTATAATAATATGGTTCATTGTGATTCTTTCACTTTAAAGCAAAATACCATTGAAGATAAATTTATTTATAATAATAATATTATCACATCATTTTTGTCAAGTTTTTTTTGTATGAATTTTATGTAATAATTGAATTTTCCTTAATAATTTTGTGAGCAGCCCAAGTAAATCATATTTTTGGTTATAATGGACCTGCTTCAATGGACCCCCTTCAAACAACGTTAAAGAAACCAAATAGCGTCATATAACGTCTAGCCCAACCCACTCACCTTTTGCTTCATCTGCCAAACTGCATTATACGACGTAGCTTCTTCCCTTCACATTCCCTCTCCGTCAGCAAGTCAATATAAACTACAACCTTAACCACCACCGTTCATTTGAACATCAACGGTTTACGACGTCATAAACTCACAGTAAAACCCCTGCTCTATAGCACACCATATAAACCCCCAGCACTCTTAAATATCTCTCTCTCCTCAGTTCGAAGGTCAAAAAAATCATCCACCCCGATTGTCTTTCTTTCCCGTCGCTTTCGGCTAAAATTCTTGCAAAAATCCCAACAAACTCTTTATTTCCCGAAATACCCCTACGTTTTTCACCAAATTTCATCAATGTCCTCTCCTCCACCGCTCCAATTTCGAACCCTCCATCCACCGCCGCCGCATCGTCGTTCGCCATACCAGTCTTACGGTGGGGCGCATTCTTCACATTGCCGCCAAGAACACCTCCGTTTGACGGCCGACAATCTAATGATCAGATCACACCAAGTTTTATTTATTTATTTATTTACTTATTTATTTTATATTTTAGTTCATTTAAACTGATTATAGATCGGATCTAAAAGCACCAATTGCTTGACACTATTTTGTTTTTTTGTTTTCATAGAAATTTTGAAATTTCGTTCCACGAATTTTATAAAATGATATTGCTGATTTACTTTTTTTTTTTTTTGGTGTGTGTGTTCTTGTTTATTCGGGCATGAAATAGAGTGATGTTTTGAAAAATTGGTAAAAAGTTGATTTTTTTTGGCTTTTTAGTGTTTTTTTTTTAAAATAAAAAATTGGGTTTTTGGATTAAAAAAAATTGACTTTTTTTTGACTAAAAAAAGTTAAAAAGTCCAAAAATTAGCTTTTTTTTTAGTGCATTCCCGGAAGACCCTAGAATAGAAGCTGATTTGCTATCCTTGTATATACCAGGAACAGAAAATGATAAAGATGAAGTTCATCATCTGTTAAAAAAAAAAAGTTCGTCATTGCCTTTTTTTTTTTTTTTTCGCTTTTCATATGACGCTCTATATTCGAGGAGTAAAGTTATACGTAATGTACTGACAGATAATATAATATAATTTTGAAAAATCTAGAAATTCCCTAGATATTAATTTGTGATGATATATTAATTTTAAGCAGTATATAACAATTCCAATCAAACAATCAAGACAAATCGACACAACGATTTTACGTGGAAAGAACCACAATTGGAGTGCCTCCAATTGTGATAAAAAACCACGGGCAACAGCCACAAGACAATCCACTAAGAAGATATAAAAGAATTACATAGGTATACTCTCAATTACCTAGCGAATCCACGCCCGAATTGAACCAATCCCTATGTGCCTCTTCCAGCCTTGTCTTCATCTCGAAATTGTCTTGATGATGAGCCACTCTAGAATCCACCAAAGCTTCAGGCTCAACTTCTTCAGAACCCACCGAAGAACGACTCTCTCTTTTGTGTAGAATAAACAAACAAACCTTTGATGTATGCTTCTTAAACCATGAGTTGAATACTCAATGAAACATCAAAGAAAACTAGCAAAATAGTCCCAGATAAAAACCCTAATATCCAAGAAAAAGATCTGGAGGCATCACCCTAGATTTGGAGCAACTTGCGAATTTATAGAATTTGAAATCGCGAGGTCCGCTCGAGTGTGGGAATGGACGCTCGAGCGGGGACACTAGATGACGTGTTCCAAACCATGATGTACGCTCGAGCGGGGATTTCTCCGCTTGAGCGTGAAAACACGGATCACAGTATTTTTGTAGACACGCATACTTCTGGAACTCACCATTCTCCGCTCGAGCGGGGGAATGTCTGCTCGAGTGAACAGGCAACTTTGAATGCATTTTTGCATTTGCAGGCGCCGCCTCAACTCCCCGCCGTGGCGCCGCTCGAACCCGTGAGCCGACCAGCAAACGATCCCCGTCATAGTCAGCGAAGTGGCAATCATGAAAGAATTAGCATCACAAACTTCTCTGCAAGGCACGATTCAAGTTGAATTCCCATCTAATAAACTCATAGCCTCACTGAAATAAAAGTGCGAAAACAAGCACAACTGAAAGGAGTTTTGTCAAATGGGATTGCTAAGAATAAAAACCTAACAATCTCCCCATTTGGCAATGTCGTGACAAAACACACCTAACAAATAAAATCCTAAACACCCTAACCCATCACAGCCAATGAAAACCAACTTCATTCTCAAGGTCATGATCTGCAAAACAGTTATTAGTGCCATAATCTCCAAAACAACAATTAGTCCCACATGAGTATATGAAAGAGTAATAGACATATGACATGTAGCGATTCTAGTTTTCCTCTCTTTGTTTATCGTATTCCGAACTCGGTTCCGTGGATGTGTTGTTGTCTCATTCTCATTTCCGTCCCTTACTCTTTGTATTTGAGTCTTGGGTTGTGTTGGGCAGGTTTGAAACAAGTTGGTTGTGCTTTGAAACCAAGAGTTGATGCCCAGAATTTGGCCTTTACGCTCGAGCTGGGCTTTTGACGCTCGAGCGGGCCCTTTGATTTTGCTTCTCCACTCGAGCAGGCATTTTGACACTCAAGCGTGATTTTCCACCTCCCAGTATTTTTCTCTGCAGGACTTCGTATGCTCGAGCGGGGAGTTTGATGCTCGAGCGTGAACCTTTTTTTTTGCCCCTCCGCTCGAGCTGGGAGTTTGACGCTCGAGCGGGGACCATCGCCTATAAAACTGCTAGAAGTGTGCAATCGACGCTCGAGTGGCACTTTTGACGCTCGAGCGTGAATCTGTGTTTGACGCTCGAGCGGGGTTTCCACGCTCGAGCGGGGCGACTTGTATATCAGTCCGAGTTTCACCTTTTTGGATCACTTTTTGATTTCCTTTCTCTCTCTTACTTTTTCAAAACCACCATTGGAGAGCACCTCACTCTAAAACCTTACCTTCTCTCTAGGGATTGATCTAGTAGGAGTGATTTTCTTACCTTGGGCCTTTGTAAAAGTTATGGGGATTGTTGAGGGCTACATTTTGATCCCAAAAATTTGGTGTTTGGAGCACTTTAAGTTTTCATCATCTTCTTCCTTTGAGCTCCGAATTTGAGGTAGGGATTTTTACTCATTTTTATGTGTTTTAACAAAAATGTTGAGCCATTTGTATAAATGGTTTGATTTAGGGGAGTTAGGGTTTGAAATGTGCTATATCGAAAAGAGGGGTTTTGTCCTTTTGACTCATCTATGTATATTTTGGGTCTTAAAAAGAGATTATTGATGTTGTTGATAATATTTGAGCCTTTGGTTCAATATTGGGAAAAATTGGAAAAAATGCCATGTTTGGGTATATTTGGGTCATTAGTGTAATTAATGACCAATGTTATGGAAATATGAAATTGAGCTAGAAATAGTGAAATTGGTTCAATGTGAGGTAGAACGGTGGAGTTGGATTTATTAATCACCCACCTTTGAAATTGTTGGTAATTTATCTGTTGACACACTTATTATCTGTTTAGAAATAATTGCTTGGGCTATCGGTGGAGGATAGTCTTGATTGTTATAGACAATGCATGATGATTAGGTGAACTAAAACTAATCAATTGGAAATGTCATCGAATATGACGGTTGGAATAATACATCAAATTTATGTATTGATTGATTATGTATATGATATGTGCCTATATACATTGCATTGTGTGGGAGGAGATAGGGGATGTACTCCATGGTTTAGGGGAAGATAAGGGATGGACTTCTAAACCGGACATTGTTTGGGAGGAGATAGGGGATGTACTCCATCGATACAACAATTTTGTGTATCTATTGAAGTATTGATAGAGCAAATCTGTATATTATATAAGAAGTGTGGAAGTGTTTTAACTGAGAATGATGCAGCAATTATGTGTGTCTAATGTGAAGCATGAAGTGATTAATTTGAGTTGTTATCTCAATTGAAATGAAAGAATTATTGATATGAGATGTAATCTCATTTAAAGTATATGGCCAGGTTTTGAGCCATGATTATGAATTGAGAAAATTGGATAAGAAATGGAATATGAAATGGAATATGGACACATTTGTCATGTAATTGAAATGGATTATGAATTGATTTATGTGAGTTAAACATTTATCAAATGCTAATGTTTTTAGTTATTGCTCATATTATGTTTAGCATATCTCTACTGGGCGTTGGGTCACACTATATGGGACATCATTTTCAGGTACAAGTAGTATGCCACCTCCAAGGACGTAGCTTGAGAGGCTTGAGGCTGTTGGACTCTTTTTGTTGTTTTGTTGTATTACATGTATATCAAGCCAAGGGCTTATTTGTGTAGAGTTAGTACTCTCTTTTTGTAACCAAGTGTTGACTTGGAAAGTTGTAAGCCCGTAGGGCATTTACTTTTGTTGTCAACATGTAATACATTTTGTAATGAATACTCTGATGAAATGTAATTATGCAGTATTCTCTTGTGTCTGAACATGTCAAGAATGTATGATATTATGGGTTTATTTTGAGGGCATTACAACTTGGTATCAGAGCATACTGGGTTTAAATACTTTGGGTACGTGGGAAGTGATTAGTATCACAATGGGTTTGTCTCACTTGTTTGAGACTTAGATGTAACGTTTTGCACTTATGTGATAACATGTTTATGTGATTACTTGGGTATGGGATTTAATTTCTAGGATGTTGATTGGATCCTTGGGTTTCTGTGAGTCTTGTTGGAAAAGCACTTGATCAATGCTGTTTCTAACCAGAATTCTAGTAACGCCTCGGGACTATCATTATCTGGAAATGAAATTCGTAAGTGTTTATATGATTATGTGCTTACGTAGAGTGAATTACTGTTGTCTGTTGCATTAGGACGTGAGTGTTATAGTTTCGGCACATTTGTGAATGTGCTAATGTTCTTCGTTACCTTTATTAGGATGTCAGGACAAGGACGCGGAGGTAGGCGAGGTAGGCCTAGGAGGCAGGAGGTGCCTATACCGGATGAGATTCCGGAACAGTAGGAGGGTGTTGGCCAGGCCAATGTGGCCGAGCTAGTGGGTCAGCAGGCCATGGGAGCCTTAGCCCACGAGATAGCAGGAGCCTTGAGGGAATCTATGGGCATTCTCAGAGCTGAGAATCAAGCCCAGGCCCAGGTTATTGATGCAGGGCCTTCCTTTCTGAAGAGGGAGTTTTTCCAGTCTAATCCGGACGAGTTTGTTGGGGATCTGAAAGAGCCACTGAAAGCTGATGAGTGGCTAGAGCAGATAACTAAGACGTTTGAGATGCTTGGCATCGAGGACGAGGCATTGAAGGTGACCTTGGCATCTTTCCAGCTTAAGGGGGATGCGAGTCAGTGGTGGAAGTTCACGAGGGGTCGTATTGGTGGCACATGGGAGGCCTTTGTAGATGCCTTCTAGGTGAAGTTCTTTTCTCCAGCTGTCAGGGAGAAGTTGAGGGACCAGTTTTGCCAGCTTAAGTAGATGAGTTTGTCAGTGGCTGACTTTGAGGCCGCATTTACTAGTTTGTCCAGGTTTACACCTGAGCTTGTGGCGTTTGAAGAACACCGTTGCCTGGAATTTGAGAAGAAGTTGAGGCATGGGCTCAAGATGAGAGTTGGGGGTTCTATAACTCGGGATTATGGGTGCCTTGTTGATGTTGCGGCCTATATGGAGATTATGATGCAGAAGGAGGAGGAGAGGTAGAGGGGCTCCAAGAGAAGTCAGGATGGCTAGGGTGATGGCAGGAGACAGAGGGGTTCTAACCCTCAGCAGTGTCAGGGTGGTTTTGCTAGATCTACCTTTCCAGTGCCGAGTGCAGGCTCGAGGAGAGGCAGTCAGGGAGACGTTACTTGTTACAAATGTGGTCAGTTGGGCCACAAGTCTCCAGCTTGCTCGCAGAGGGGAGGAGGTCAGAGAGCTGCTTCATCTTCGGCTCGACCTTAGAGCCAGAATCAGGGTAGGCGTTAGCCACTGTCTTGTTATCAGTGTGGTCAGGCGGGGCACCTAAAGAGGTTTTGCCCACAGTTGAGTGCCACATCGAGTGCGTCTGGTTCTCGGTAGACGCAAAGTTTTCAGCCCACACAGTCAGTTCAGTCCTCGAGGGCCAATTAGGGAGCTTCGTCGTCCCAGTCTGTACAGCAGTCTTTTGCTCCTAGAGGTGAGCAGGTAGATCAGGGGCCTTCAGGGCGCGTGTATGCTGTTACCGCGTAGGATCTAGTACCGGCTCCATCTGTTGTGAGAGGTACCTTTCTATTTTGCAACTCGGTTGCCAATGTGTTGATTGATACGAGTGCATCCCATTCTTTTATATCTGCTGCATTTGCATCTGTTTTGGGGTTGGAGTTGGCACAGTTAGCATCTCCTATTTGTGTTGTATCACCTATTGGGGGTGAGTTGATTTTGAAACAAGGGTGTCGGGGCTGTGATATAGAGCTTGCCGACCACCGACTCCCATTTTCTTTTGTAGTTATGGCTATGTCGGGTTTTGATGTTATTTTGGGTATGGACTGGTTATCGTCATACCAGGCTGTTATTGATTGTTACCGCCAGAGGGTCACAGTTTGTACCTTGAGCGGGGAGTGTTTCCATTTCTTGGGGGATTAGGTTGGTAGTGTTTTGCCACCGGTGTATGATTCGCAAGGGCGGAGTGAGCTTAGTGGTCTTCTTGCTAGCTTGATGAGTGGTGAGTGTGATGAGACCCAGACTGTGTTGCTGAGAGTGGTTTGTGAGTATTCGGATGTTTTTCTCGAAGATCTCGTTAGTTTGCCACCTCACCGAGAGATCGAGTTCTCTATTGATTTAGTGCCCGACACGGCGCCGATTTCTATGGCGCCTTACCGTTTTGCCCCAGCTGAGTTGAGTGAGTTGAAGATTCACCCGTGAGTTAGCGGATAAGGGCTTTATCGCCTAGTGTTTCGCTGGGGAGCACCGCCCTTTGCTAAAAAAGAAAGATGGTGCCCGAGACTTTGTATCGACATCGAAGTTGAACCAAAGGCTACTAAGAATAAGTACCGTGGGAAGTGGATTGAAATATTCTTCAGATCCTCGAAGACGCTAATGATCCTCGTAGTCACCGAGAAGATATAAAGACTCGTCGGGATGCCGAATTAGCACTCCGACGCATAAGTCAATTCTTCCACCCAAGAGAGCTTGCTCACTAAGTTGTTAGTAGTAATTCTTGCGTCCTGCTTAGTCCGTTGTCACTATATTTATATTTCGCCTCCGATCCTCTGACCGTGGCCTACTTTTTCAATCATTACCTTTTCTAATATTCGCTATAGGATGGACCATATTCGCCCTCTATCCCATTCTCGCCCTTATCCTTGTGTGATAGAGGCCGCTAGAGTCAAGCCTTCAAATATACCTCCTCTATATTTGTCAATTATTCGCTACCACAATTGCCCTCCGAACTCCCTATTGACGGTAGTCAATCGGCGTGTTTGGTTCGTAATTCGGAAGCTTATCATCACGCGGGCTTCGCTCCCCAATACATGTCGGTAGCGCTTCTTTGTCCATCATTACGCTTTCCGCCTATTCATGCGATATTAGCATTTATTGCGATTTGAAATTTTGGTCCTTTCAATTGTGTTTTGTTGATTTTCCGGGCTTTTGGAATGCCAAGCATATCTCTCCGCTGACTCGATTTTTCTCAAGAATCTTCCGCCTTCTCCGCCTCCTCTCGCTTCTTTGTAAGTCTCTTCATCCCCTCTTTGTAATCCTACTTTTTCTGCTTGCTATTTTAGCTTCAAGTATTTAGTTCTCCGCTAGGATGGCCAAACATTTGAAGGACCTCCTTTCGAGGATCGTGGTTCCTGCTTCCGCGGCATTTTTCTATTCTCGACGACGCCCACTTATCCCTTTGTAACGGACAACGCCTCGACATGGAGAGGGAAGATCAAAACACGATCGTATTTCCTCTTTTATCCATTGCCGAGGGCGGGTTCGCTTCCCTACACCCACTTCTTAGGGCCGTTTCTCGTTATTGGGGCTTGATTCCTTCAAATTTCAATGTAAATTTCTTTCGGATCATCATGGGGGTTGTAGAGTTGAATCAACGCCTTAGGATTAACCTTGGGATTCCGCCATTCAAGATCATACGCCTTAGCCAAATCCTCCTACCGGGCGATATTTCCTTAGAGCCAAAGATACCGACCATCACTTAGTGACTATGCTTGCTTCCGTAAGCGGGTTGACGACGTGATGGTCAACGTCCGAGGTAATCGAGTTCAAGGGGAGGATCATTTGGACCCTATTCCTGCATATAAGGGTGACCCAGTTGCCACGCAATACCTTATATTTGTTAGTCTATCTCTTATTCGGCTCTTTTTCTAAATCGCTTTTATCTTCGCAGTAATAGGTTGAAGAAAGTTCGACTTCAATTGACGACGTGGTTCTTGGGGAGGTCAAGTTCAAGACTCGCTTATTTCGTCACCAAACTTGCAAAAGCAAGGAAGGGTCATATTCTCCTTCGCACGAGCCCACTTACACCACGCTTCTCCGCAGATCACATTCCGATTCCAATGGCAATCAACAACTCGGCCCTTATCTTCCCCAGCTTCATAAACCTTAGGCAGATCGATCTCGCAGCTTCTAATTCGGGAGGACGAACAAAGTTGCCGAGGTGATTGCCGATCCGACCGGGGATTTATCGAGGGTTGTAAAGGGCGACGGCCGTTGCTCGAGGTCGCCGAGCCGTCTGGGTCGACGAGCGCATTCTCTTCCGGGATATTTTTGCAAACTTGGAGGATCTACCCGGCGATTTCTTTGAGGGTATGGCGAAGGCGAAAGCCTAACGCCGATGGCGCCAGAAGGAATGCCGAGCGGATAGTCGCCCGAAGAAGGCCAATGCGCCAGACGCACTTAGCTTGATCAAGCCCTTCGTGCCCATTTCGAGGGGACGGTTGAGATTGTCGCTTGATACGGAAAAAGGTGAACAAGCCGACGAGGAACGGCTGATTCCGGAGCAAGGCCAGAGCCGTGGTGCCGAGGGAGAGGAGAGTGCGGAAGCTGGCCCCGGTAGGTAATGGCCTCGGCTTGGAGAACCGGACGTGGTCGCCCGTCATTATTCACCAAAGATCGTGATATGCCGATTTTATCCGACGCCGCCATCGAGGATCCAAATGGCTCTGAGCCCTGGCGGCTTCAATTTCTTCCCCGACAACACAACCTTTGGTGCCGGCTCGATGTTTTGGCCGTTGCCCTAGCTGCTCAATCGGCATATCTGGTAATCTACCTTCATATTGGTCTCGTTTGTTAGAGGTGTCTAATCATACCGACTTGTTTTGCAGACGGTCGGAAGGATTGCCGACTTGGGCCACCGCCTGCGTGGTGCTCTCGGGAGAGCTGACCATTTGCAAACGGAGCCGAAGGTCGAAAAGTAGGGCCGAGTTCGAAATTATGAGGGCTTAAATGGAGAGCGCGGGTCAAGCGAGAAAGAGAGGGCTCAAGCCGAACAGCCTTCGTGTTGATGTTGAGGAAGGGCAAGTGCGAGCGAGGAATCGCCTCAATCTTTCCAAGAAGGCACTTGTCAAGCGAAGCTCGCTTAGAGGAGCTTAAGGCGCCTCGCGAGAAAGCCAGACGAGGCCTTTGAGGCGGGAGAGGCGCCGCCCGACGGAATATGTTGAAGAAGTATCCAAATTTGAGAATCGGGTTCAAACATGGGTGGCTCAAAGCCCTCGCTGCCGCTGAGGCTACATTGGATTTGCCAATCCCTTATGAGCAGGTGGATGTTGTGCCGCGTGAATCGGATACCGAAGAATGATCTGGAGCCGCATCGAAAGCAGCGCTTTTTTGTTTTTGTTCTTGTTTTTGGTTTAGGTAGTTTTCATGTATAAATTGGTTGGCATTTGTGGGCAATTTATTAATGAAAATTTCCTTGTAAATTTATTAATGAAATTTATTGTGCGCACTTTGTATGAAAGAGTTCTGTGGTTTAATTTTGATCTTGTAATTAATGGTGTAATTTTTTGTTACTACCACACGCACGTTGTATCAAAGAGTTCTGTGGTTCGATGCATTTAGTAAAACGGCATTGCATATACTGTGGGGAAACCCTGATTTGTGAATCTGCCCTTGCCCCAGCGGGTTCATAAAAAGATTACGAAGTGAGGAGACCGACTTGTGAGCCGGCTGGGGTATTTGGTCTGAACAGATTGAGCGTGAGCCGGATAACTTTATCAGGCACTAATGATTTTATCTAGAATTCTTACGAGAATAGCGTGAGCCGGATAACTTTATCGTGGGCACGAATGATTTTATCTAGAATTCTTACGAGAATATCGCTCGTCAAACTTTAGTTAGATTTTATCTAAAAATTTATCCAAGTCGCCAACCGCTGTGGGTAGAGAAGAAAAGTTTGTTCAATATCCGGGTTCTCGCAGATTCGCCCACGTCCCATCAAAATCACCATTTGCAATTTCACTGCCTATTGATCTTGGGCCCCAGATTGACAGAGGGATCAATTAGTGAGCCGGCTGGAGTAGTTTAGCCGAACAGATTGATGTATTCGCTTCTTGCCCGAACCAAATTTGTCTTGCCGTTAATTTAGTCTGTCGGGCGCTTGGGTTTTGCGACACGAACCTCGCCGATCGTGCCGCTTCGCGAAAGTGTTAAATGATCAAAGGTACGCTTTTAAGAGTCCGTAGGTATTTGTGTGAGACTTCTAAGAGAAGATCTCACAGCGAATGTCAAACAAGCTCTTCTTCAACAAAGAAAGGGAAGCCAAGACACCGGCCGAGCTTGGCGGTGATATGCATCGAGGTGAACACCGTGGCGCGCCTTCGCATCGCGAATAAGAGTTCTATGGGTTGAGAGAGGCGCCAATCTCCTCGACGTCAGTAGGTCGCCAGACGGATAGGCAATCCCAGGAGATCGCCACACGCCCAAGTCGAAAGGAGATCGACGAATCCGAGCCCGCTAAGTTTTGCAAGATTTGTGAAGAATAAGCCCATGACGGAAGCGACTCGATCGCTCGAGATCCAGACGCGTGGCGGTCGAGTTTGCTCGACAAATATTTCTCCTAAGTTCGCAGCCTATGGTTGGTCGTCAGACTACGGCGTTTCGCGAGGGCATTCACGGGCGGTGAAAGGGCTCTATACGGCCTATGAAGTCGGTATGTGATTGCGCGCCGCCCACGAGAAATGGAGAAAAGGATGAGCATATCCGTAGTTTGGAGGCTCGCAGAGGCGGCCGAACGTGAGTTAAGAAAGATCAAGACGGCTCCAAAGACAACCAATGCAAGGTGAATCCAATCGTGGAAGAGAGGGTTACGAGTCGGCTTATAAGCGCTGCCCTTGCTGATCGAGAAACGGCGAGCATGTTCGCATTGGAGTCCTCCAAGGGGAGGTCTTACGAAAAAGGTTTCCACGAAGGGCGCTTTGGTTGGGATCCAAAAGACCAAGGAGAAGCTTGTCAAGAGGTTTGCCGATGTGAAAACCGTGGGTTCGTGCATGGTTGGATCAAAGCAACTCAAGTCGCCGAATCTCTTCGCTTGTCAGCATAAATTCAACACCTCTCTACCACAAGAAGGACTTTCCGCTTTTCTTCTTCGGGTTGAGAAGAGCGAGGATGAGGGCGACGCCGTATGACTTTAATTGTAGTATGACTTTAATTGTTGTAAGGTTCGAACGCTGGTCGCGTTCGAAATTATGTAATTTCTTGATTTTTTGAATAAAAGACGCTTTGTTGTAAGTATCAAATTGTCTCCCTCATTCGGCATGTTTAACTTTATTGCATGGATTGTTTGGATAGACGTGAATACATCAATCGACTCAAAGATATCAAATTGGTGTGCCGACTCTTTGAGTGATCGCCTACATGTGTAGGCCGCTTATTTTTGAATAAGGCCGCTTCGACGGTGTTGAAATTTAAAGAGGCCGTGAGTCGTGATCGGAGGGCTACGGACTTAGCTCGAATGCCAAGTGTCTAGCCGATTGGGCTAGGTAATGTTTGCCCTTGCGTAGTCTCTGCGGGTTTTAGCCAACCGCCAATGACTAGGTCATGGAGAATGTTGACCGACCTTGCCTCATGGGGTTTAGTGTTGATAAAATCATTTCGAGATTTGGTTATTGAGATTGCGCCATTATCGAGAATAAAAGCGTGTGCCTTATGCAATGAACATATTTGCGAGGATAGGCAAGAGTTCTCACCATCGATGGTGATGATAGTTGCAGAGCTCAAGTTCCAAATGACTCGGCGCCGATGGTTTGCGGCGGAGGATTCTCCGATGTGGGAGGTGGACCGCTAAAAGGAGAAACTGGAAAAACGTCAGCCTCCAAGTCGTTGAAGCAGATCGCCCCGAAGGGAGACATAACGACCGCTACCCCTAACCTCCCTTGTCTTGGATCTTGGCCTTGACATTGTCGATGGTGTCAGGGGCCCGGCGACATGCCGGTTCCGGCGCAGTTAGATCGATGCGTTTTGAACTGCAATGGTTGCTCAAATGATGGGTTGATTTGTCCTCGAAGTTAGAGATAGATATTGTAATGTTCGAACGCGAATTGCGTCTGTGTAACATTTTTCAAATCAAATAAAAAGTGTTATTTCATATAGTTGAGTCTTACTCTGAGTCTCTTGTTTCATGGTTTGATAGCTTGCTATTATTTTGCTTAAATAGATATGCCGAATGAATGTTCCTGATCCCAAATTTTAATGGTTTCAGCACGTCATTTAGTATGGTTTGTTTAGTTTGCTATCGGCTATTATTTTGCTAAATAGATATGCCGAATGAATGTTCCTGATCCCAAATTTTAATGGTTTCAAAGACGCCATTTAGTATGGTTTGTTTAGTTTGCTATTGGCTCTTGCCTTAGGCGGGTAACGAAGTTTGACAATGGGTCAGACGTCGGCCAGCGCCGCCGGCGGACCTATTAGTTGACAAATGAGCTCCAGATCCGGTTGATTGTTCGGCCCTATGGTGACCTGCACCAACGGGCGCTCCGAATCCGGAGACTTTAATTTGGCCAATCGTGATATCCATGAAGGGCGCTCCGAATTCGGATTTAATTTGGCCAATCGTGATATCCACGAAGGGCGCTCCGAATTCGGAGGCTTGTTCGGCCCTATGGTGGCCTGCACCAACGGGCGCTCCGAATCCGGAGACTTCAATTTGGCCAATCGTGATATCCACGGCGGGCGCCCACCGGAGGCTTGTTCGCCCTATGGTGGCCTGCACCAACGGGCACCCCGGAGCCGGAGACTTTAATTTGGCCAATCGTGATATCCACGGCGGGCGCCCACCGGAGGCTTGTTCGGCCCTATGGTGGCCTGCACCAACGGGCGCACCGAATCCGGAGACTTCAATTTGGCCAATCGTGATATCCACGGCGGCGCCCACCGGAGGCTTGTTCGCCCTATGGTGGCTCGCACCAACGGGCGCCCGAATCCGGAGACTTTAATTTGGCCAATCGTGATGTTCACGGCGGGCGCCCGACCGGAGGCTTGTTCGCCCTATGGTGGCTCGCACCAACGGGCGCCCAATCCGAGACTTCAATTTGGCCAATCGTGATATCCACGGCGGGCGCCCACCGGAGGCTTGTTCGCCCTATGGTGGCTCGCACTAACGGGCGCTCAATCCGGAGACTTTAATTTGGCCAATCGTGATGTCCACGGCGGCGCCCGACGGAGGCTTGTTCGCCCTATGGCGCTCGCACCAACGGGCGCCCGAATCCGGAGACTTGAATTTGGCCAATCGTGATATCCACGGCGGGCGCCCGACCGGAGGCTTGTTCGGCCCTATGGTGGCCTGCACCAACGGGCGCTCCGAATCCGGAGACTTTAATTTGGGCCAAGAGGCTTGAAGGAGTGATAAAGAAAATCGACTTCCATTAAAATGTGGTACCAGTACAAGCATCAGATCCCACAAGTCGGGTCCGTGGATGGATCTTCACAAAATCTACGTTCGCGCGGATGGCGGCGAGCCTCAGATCTCCTCAATGCCGCGGTCAGTTGGGAAGCGCATAAGCTGATGGTAGGTGCTTGGGACAGCCTTCATGGCATGCAGCCAGGGGCGCCCCATGATGGCGTTATACGGCGACGGAAGCTTCACAACAAAGAATCCCACGCCTACTTTTGAGCCCGCCGAACCGGGTAGCACGACCTCCCCAACGGGTACTCTGGATTCGTGTTGAAGCCGAACAGTGGCTGAGACGATGGAGATAGGTCCGACTCCTTGAGGCCGAGTTCAACAAAAGTTCTGAAATACAAGATCTCCGAAGTGCTTCCTGGGTCTATAAGAATGCGCTCAACGCTAAACCGGGCGACGCCAGAATCGGACGACCAGAGGATCGACGTGGTCGCCACCGTTCGGCGAGGGCGAGTCATCAAACTTAATTGCCGAGCTTTCAGGTCTTCCCGTTGACATATTATGTCGCCGGGGTATTGGGCGTGATTGGATCGTATGCTCGGGCGGGGACCCCGTCGGACCGTGGATTACGTGGGTTTCACCAAGCGGAGGTGAATTCTGTCTCAAGGCTAATGCTTTGGTTGGCCTTTCCTTGCTTACGTACTGATGCAGTCGACCATCTTGCACCAGTTCCTCCAGATGATCCTTTTGGGCATAACAGCCTTTCGCCAGGGCCGTGATCTTTGTGGTATTCACATCGCTTGTCCCTCCTCCGTGTGTCGGAGGTCCAACCATCTTTGACGGCCATTTGAAAACGGAAGGTGTTGGACTTTGGTCATTATTGTCGCGACGGCTCTGGCTAACTCCGTGATACTTCTTGTTGGTTCGCCTTGAGCGCCTCGGCTGTCAACTTGTAGTATTCGTTCATTCGATGGGAGCACCGACGCTTGATCGCGGGAATCCCGCCTTTTGTCTCACTTGGTTCGCTGTCGGGCTTTGCGGCGCACGGAGCCGATCGGTCGAGCAATTTTGGGAGGGCCGCTTTCGGATATTTGTCCCGCTTTTATCCTCGTGGCATCGCTTCCACTTTACAATATTCTTCAACTTTCTTCATCAATGCCCGCATCGCTGGGGCCTCCGGTCGTGAACCGCGCAGAGCACCGCTGTCGATGTAAGCCCATTTTGAAGGTGGTGATGGCCATGGAATCGTTGCAAGCGTCATCGACAAGGTTGAAGCACTCCCAATATCGCGCCGAGTACGCTCGAGCATCTCCCGACCGATTCGCATAGCCCGAGGGAGTCGGCCTGCTTTTGTACCTCGCTGGTGATGAACCCGCCCTGAAGGATTTCGCATGGTGGAAGCTTTTAATTGAAGCCGGCTCCAACTTGTAATACCACCGACGGCTAGTGGACCTAGGTCGCTAGGGAATATTCGCACATGAGGGCTTCATTGTTCCGTGAAGGCGTCATGGCTCGCTTTGTAATGACGAATATGATCGGTGGGGTCTGATTTGCCGTCATAAAGAGTAAACGATGGAGCTTTGAATTTCTTGGGCAGGGACGCCCTTGCGATCCGTCGAACGAAAGGATCGTGCTGGTCTTCCTCGTTTGAGCTGCTTCTCTTGCGCTTGTTCCTTGTTCGCGGATCCTTTTCGGAGGAGCCGAGGCTTGGATCGCCCCTTTGCGCCGGACTCGTGGATAATGAATTGGAGTTGCTATCGGTATCCTTTGGTCGGGCCCGAGGTCTTTGTCCGCCCGCTTTTGAAGTTGCTCGTTCCCGGCGCATGGCCTCTCTAGATTTTGCTACCTCCAGGCCAAGTCTTGACGGAGTCGTTCGCTCGCCTATCATGTTTTCGAGCCTTTGTTCGTTTCGCTTCGCTTGTTCCATGATAGCCTTGCATTGCTTCTGTGCCGGGTTGTTGGCGAATCGAAGTTCAAGGCGCGTCGTGCCGCGATGGTTTCTTTTCCGAGCATGTTAGCTGGGGTGAGGTTGTCTTCCCGTGCGATCTCGTCGGTGGCTATCGGAGGATCTTCAGTCACGCCTTCCATGGATATATTTGAGTATTCCCACAGACGGCGCCAATTGTGGGGAAGTGGATTGGAAATACTCTTCAGATCCTGGAAGACGCCAATGATCCTCAGGTAGTCACTTGAGAAGATATAAAGACTCCGGTCGGGGATGCCGGAATTAGCACTCCGACGTACAAGTAAATTCTTCCACCCAAGAGAGCTTGCTCACTAAGTTGTTAGTAGTAATTCTTGCCTGTCCTGTTTAGTCCGTTGTCACTATATTTATACTCGCCCCCTCTGATCCTCGGGACCAGGGCCTACTTTTTTCAATCATTACCTTTTCTAATATTCGGCTATAGGGATGGACCATATTCGGCCCTCTATCCCATTCTGCCCCTTATCCTTGTGTGATAGAGGCCGGCTAGAGTCAAGCCTTCGAAATATACCTCCTCTATATTTGTCAATTATTCGGCTACCACAGTACCCTATGCCTCGTATAGATGATTTGTTTGACCAGTTGAAGGGGTCCCGTTGCTTCTCCAAAATAGATTTGAGATCAGATTACCACCAGTTGAGGGTCCGGGGGGGAGATATTCCTAAGACGGCATTCCGTACGCGGTATGGCCATTATGAGTTTCTGGTGATGCCGTTTGGGCTCACCAATGCACCAGCAGTATTTATGGATTTGATGAACCGGATCTTCGGGGAACTCCTAGATCGCTTTGTGGTCGTCTTCATGGACGACATTTTGATTTATTCACCTTCTGAGGAGGAGCACGAGGAACACTTGAGAATGGTGCTGGAGTTGTTTAGAGCCTAAAGGATGTATGCCAAGTTTGGGAAGTGTGAGTTCTGGCTAGGAGAAGTCAAGTTTTTAGGCCATGTGGTTTCCGGGGAAGGGGTGTCTGTTGATACATCCAAGATCGAGGTAGTGTAGGACTGGGCACAGCCTAAGAGTGTTTTTGAGATCCGTAGTTTTCTGGGATTAGCTGGGTATTATCGTCGGTTTGTGAAGGATTTCTCCAGGCTAGCTTCGCCGTTGACTAGATTGACGCGGAAATGGGTCAAGTTTATATGGAGTGAGACTTGTGAAAAGTTGTTCCAAGAGTTGAAAGTTAGATTGACCACGGCTCCGGTCTTGATTGTTCCGGAGAGAGGTTTAGGTTATGCGGTTTATTGTGATGCCTCATGAGAGGGTTTGGGTTGTGTGTTGATGCAAGAGAGGAAAGTGGTTGCCCATGGCTCACGTCAGTTGAAAATACACGAGAGGAATTATCTTACACACGACCTAGAGTTAGCAGTCGTCTGTGGACATGCCCTTGGGCCTCACTATAGTTTGGACTCAATTGTCACGGTTCTAAATCTGAACCAAAGAGTCCAAATCCGGCAAATCGTTTTGAAAAAAAAAGATTTTTGAAAGAAGTGCCAAACATGGACTGCTTTGCCAGATACAGAGTCGCCACCTAAATATTTTTTAATGGGGAAATTTAGGTAACCCTGACTCGGTGCCAAAGGCCACGTGTCTGTCATCACCAAAGTTGCCTCGGCTCGGGAACTTGGGTACGATTGGGGAAGGTCAGCTATGAGCACCCCCTCTCGCCCGATCAAAGATCGGCCTCTACTAACCGTGATATCTTGTTTTGAAAACATTATATGCACTTATTCCGGTTATTAGCCTAGAATTACTATGTTATGCACGCAACAAACAAGTATAGACCAAATCGCCTAAATTGGAACAAAACATTTCATGTTTGTTTTGAAAATGTTTTGCTACTCGCAAATAGGCTAAAAATGCAGATTTTTGCCACCCTCAAGTGGGCTTAAAACTCGCAGTTTTAATGCATCATTCCAATTTAGGTAATGCAACCTCCATCCACAGGCATTCAAGCAGTTATATCACATAAGCAACTAGCTTCATGGTAATCATGCTATTATGGAAACACTCACATGCATGCGGTATGCTAAAGCATAAAAGCTTACCTAGTACTCCAAGCCCAAACAGAAACTAGTTAGTAATCATATGCATGATCCTAGTTCATGTTAAGATGGCTAATGCAACACATGCAGGATGCTGCTAGAATAGGCTCGGCTACGCTAAAGATGGCATGTGAAATGCTGCAACTAACAAGTACTCAATTTGGAATTGAAATACAAGTGCAATTAGCATGATGTGCCGAGCTCGGTGCATGTAAGACAAATGTATGGATGCACGTATGCATAGCATAAGGTATGCTAATTCAAATATGCCCTAATACTAACCATCATAAGCGGTTAAATAAAAGGGAGAAATAAGTGGGGATTGGAAGACATGCACACACGCACCCACACTTATTACAAATTCACCGTCGCTCGAAGGGACCAAAAGAATAATACAAATTAATTAACCTACAAGCTAATTAATTATTACAATTATTACAGACCACCTAATTAATTAAGCAAATTAACTAAGCTAAGAAAGCAGTAAAGGCCTCGGGAAGAGGGTCCAATGTGCGCGTGCTCGGGTTTGCTCGGAAATCCAATGCCATGCATAAGTTTGCCTCTGTTTTCCCTGCTCTGCTCCTCTGAAAATTGCACAAGTCCCAGGGAGCACTCTATGGACATTGTGGAACATCACCGGCTAAGACAAAATACCACCGGCCATGTCCGGATGGTCATCGACCATTTGTAAAGCCATCGGCCAACAATGGATGGCCGGTCGGCAGTATAGATGGCTGGCCAGCCAAAGCTTCCTGCAGAACCTGTTCTGACAGCAGCAGAGGGCAAAACAAGGCATGGCAATGCATTTCAAGCAAATGTATGCACCACCACATCCCTTATCATATTTACGACTCAAAGGGGTATGGTGCTCGATTCTCGGACCACCAATACGTGATGGCCCAAGAGACCAAGTATGCATTTTCAATGTAGAATGAAATGCACATAAACAAACAATGAGCTCAACCTCTATCATACTCAATTCATGAGGCAAAGCGTGCATGCCAATGTAATGCAACCTAGGCATGTGAGCTAAGTGTGCGACATGATCATGCAAACAACCAAAACCATGCGTAATAGGCACATGAACTAAACAAGTGAGCATGCAAGGCATATAACATCAATGTTAATGACACACATGCAATAACATGAAAGGAATAACACATGTAAATATACAAAGCAACTTAACACAAGAAGCATGCCAAATGCGATGACACTTAAACATGCAACATGTTAATAGGCTGAGTACCTAAACATACAAACATGTATAGCATGCAACAACATGCCAAAGGGATGGTCTTAAACTAATTTGGACAGCTCTCTACTAGGTCTAAAACAGCGGCCAAAATGATGCAACAAAGGCATGAAAACACACACACACAAGCATGCATGCACAAGGGCCTAAACATGGAGCATAAGCCATCAACTCTTCAAAATATGAAAGGGATGGAAAATGCAAGTATACAAGCATGGAACATGGACTGAAATATGGTTTCCAATGATGCCAAATCATGAGAATAGGCCAAGTAAAGCATGCTAGTGATCCACATACCTAAGGCTAGTAAGCTAGAATGCAACGAAGTTATACAAAACCTGGAAAGCATGACTCCAAAGACCCAAGACAGACCTTAAGCATGTTAAAATATGACCAAAAACTTCACAAAGCTAAGCCAAAATATGCAAGCATGGTGGTCCAAATGCTAGATACATGTTAAGGCAATTTCATGGCATTACAAGACAAGTATGCTAAGCATGCATGGTGTGTCTAAATCAACTTAAAATAGTGCGATATCATGACAAAATAAGCACAAATAACACTTACGACATGGCCAACATGCACTTAAAAATGGTGCTCACATATGAGGCTAAAATGGCACTTTTTGAAGACAATAAGGAGAGGGGATGGCCCTCTCCTTCTTAGGACCTTAAACTACCATCCTCACCATTGAAATCCCTCAAGATTTCAGTGGTGAGGAGGCCCAAACAAGGTGGTCCCGGAGCTCACCAAAACACACAAAAATGAGGTCAAACAAGGCCTAAGAGGAGGTAAACGATCCCAAACACAAAAGTGACCTTAATAAAATATCTTAAACACAAAAAAATAGAACTTTTTTTTATGTTATACACAAAGTTCAAAACAGCAAGCAAGATAGGCTAAAAGTGTGTGCAAAAAGAGGGAATAAAGAGGGAAAATGAGTTACCTTTGTAGCCAAAAGGGGACAACAGCCTCTTGGTCCAAAAAAATAGTTCCTTAGCCTCTGAAAATGGCCTCCAAGCTCCTTAGGTTGATGATGGAGGTGTTGTGCTAGGAGGTGTAGTTCAAATGGCCGAGAACTAGACCCTTTTGAACCCTCTAACACACCCAAATGTAGAGAGAGAGGAACATATAGAGAGAGAGTGATATATATATATATCTTATATATCAGATTTTTTTTAACCCTTGAAATGGGAGGAGAGGCCCTCTATTTATAGAGCAAGGCAAAAGGCCTAAGCTTCTTGGAGAAGCTAAGGCACAAGGGTCAAAGGGGGCAAGCTTCTAAGGGAAGCTAAGGTAAAGGGGCCAAGCTTCTTCGAGAAGCTAGGCAAAGGGTGCAAGATTCTCTTGGAAGCTTAAAAGGGTTCAAGCTTCTCTAAGAAGCTAAAAAGGCCAAGCTTCTTGGAGAAGCTAAAAAGGGTCAAGCTTCTTGGAGAAGCTAGAGCAAAGGGTTCAAGCTTCTTGGAGAAGCTAGACAAAGGTTCAAGCTTCCTTAAGAAGCCAGAACCAAGGGTTCAAAAGGTTCAAGCTTCCTCAAGAAGCTAAAACAGGGGTTCAAAAGGGTCAAGCCTCCCCAAAAAAAGGTCTCGGCCAGAAAAGGAGTCAATCGGCCAAATTAATGGTCGGCCGACCAAACAAAGCGCCGACCGGCCATCACCAATGGCCGGTGGCAAGAAAAGAGGGCCGGTTGCCTCAAGCCATGGCCGGTGAGGTGTTGGGGTGGCCAACAAGCCATTCCCTGCCCTTAGAAGCAAAAACACAAGTCAAGAGGTCTCGAGGCAAGGCGCGTAGCCGAAACCTCCGAGAACTCAAGACGAACATGAGCGGGGATGATCATCGAGTGTTCAAACGATGATGTCCAAGTCTCGAGGACTGTCAAAAATGGGGTGTCTACACCGTCATTTTTGCCTTGAAGATTTGGAGACACTACCTTTATGGTGAGAGATTCGAGTTATTCTCGGATCATAAGAGTCTGAAGTATCTGTTTACACAGAGGGACTTGAATTTGAGGCAGAGAAGCTGGATGGAGTTCATTGAGGATTATGACTTCGAGTTGCACTATCACCCCGGTAAGGCCAATGTTGTGGCCGATGCCCTTAGCAGAAAATCCATTAGTGATGTAGCTTGTATAGCCATCTGGGAGTGAGAAATGTTGGGTGCACTTGGTGAGTTTGATTTGCTTTTGCGCGAATTCGTCGAGGCTGCAGCTTTGTTTTCTGTTGTTGCGCAGCCTACACTCGTGAATCGAGTGTTGGAGGCATAGAGAGGTGACCTTGAGGTAGAATCCCTCTGAGAGAAGATCTCCAATGGGAAGGTTGAGAAGGGTTTTTCAGTGTATCCCGACTTGAGTGTGAGATACCGAGACCATTTGTTTGTGCTGGAGTCTTGCCGAGAAGAGGTACTCCGAGAGTTTCACCATTCATGCCTTGCGGTGCATCCGGGAGGCACCAAGATGTATCGTGATCTGGGTCGCCAGTTTTGGTGGCGGGGTATGAAGAAGGACGTGGTAGTTTTCGTGTCTAAGTGCCTTACTTGTCAGCAAGTGAAGGCCGAGCATCAGAGGACAGCGAGTTTGTTGCAACCCTTGCCTATTGCTGAGTAGAAGTGGGAGCATGTCACTATGGACTTCGTTGTAGGTCTTCCGAGGACTCAGTGGGGTAGTGATGCTATTTGGGTGGTTGTAGACCGGTTGACTAAGTCGGCGCACTTCATCCCTGTGCGGGTGAGAGATTCGGTAGATCATCTTGCCGCCTTGTATATTCGGGACATAGTGAGGTTGCACGGGGTCCCAGTGTCGATCGTCTCAGATAGAGATCCTCGTTTTACTGCTAGGTTATGGCAGAGTTTGCAGAGTGCCTTGGGCACTAGATTGACCTTTAGCACGGCTTATCATCCTCAGACTGACGGCCAGTCCGAGCGTACTATTCAGATCCTTGAGGATATGCTTCGAGGTTGTATCCTTGACTTTAGTGGGTCGTGGGAGAGGCACTTACCCTTGGTGGAGTTTGCCTACAACAACAGTTTCCAATCGGGTATCGGTATGGCACCGTTTGAGGCCTTGTATGGTCGACCGTATAGGTCTCCAGTTTGTTAGGCCGAGGTGGGTGATGCACCTTTGTTAGGCTCGAAGTTGGTGAGGGAAATGATGGAGAAAGTTGAGCTTATCTGTAGGAGGCTTCTTATAGCCCAGAGTCACCAAAAGAGTTATGCCGATCGTAGGAGGAGGCCTTTGGCATTTGAGATGGGTGATCATGTTTTTTTGAAAATATCACCTAGGCGGGGTTTGATGAGGTTCGGGAAGAGCTGGAAGTTGTCCCTTCGGTTTATTGCTCCTTTTGAGATCCTTGAGAGGATTGGCGAGGTTGCTTATCGTTTAGCTTTGCCGCCGCAGTTGTTCGGAGTACATGACGTGTTTCATGTTAGTATGCTTCGGAAGTACGAGCCAGATCCATCGCATGTATTGGATTGGACCGACTTAGAGGTCGACGAGGATGCCTCTTATGAGGAGAGGCCGGTTTGGGTCTTGGATAGGCGGGATCAAGTCTTGCGAGGCAAGACCATTCCCTTGGTAAAAGTTTTGTGGAAACATCACAGAGTGGAAGAAGCCACTTGGGAACATGAGTTGGAGGTCCGTGAGAAATATCCGGACTTGTTTGTTGATGTATAATCATGCATTGGAAATTTTGTAATATTGTTGAACTTTAAGAGCATTAAATATGTCTTAAGTTGTAAAACATTGTATATGTTTTGATTTATGGAAGTATTTTGAAACTTGGCTTGAAATGGAAGTTTAATGTAACATTGCATATGTTGAATGTATTGTGGGAATGGAAATATATCATGAACATTGAATATGATATAGAATTGTGGAAAATGTGTTGAAATTGGTAAGGTTCAAGGGAAAGCATGTTGATAATGCATGTTGAGTTGTAATACTATTGAGAATTGAGAAAAACTTGTACTTAATTTCGGGGACGAAATTCCTTAAGGGGGGAGGTTATAGCGATTTTGGTTTTCCTCTCTTTATTTATCGTATTCCGGACTCGGTTTTGTGGATGTGTTGTTGTCTCATTCTCATTTCCATCCCTTACTCTTTGTATTTGAGTCTTGGGTTGTGTTAGGCTGGTTTGAAACAAGTTGGTTGTGCTTTGAAACCAAGAGTTGATGTCCAGAATTTGGCCTTCACGATCGAGTTGGGCTTTTGACGCTCGAGCGGGCCCTTTGATTTTGCTTTTCCGCTCGAGCGGGCATTTTGACGCTCGAGCGTGATTTTCCACCTCCCAGTATTTTTCTTTGTAGGTCTTCGTTTGCTCGAGTGGGGAGTTTGACGCTCGAGCGGGGACCATCGCCTGCAAAATTGCTGGAAGTGTGCAATCGACGCTCGAGCGTGAATCGAGGGTTTCCACGCTCGAGCGGGGCGACTTGTATATCAGTCCGAGTTTCACCTTTTTGGATCACTTTTTGATTTTCTTTCTCTCTCTTACTTTTTCAAAACCACCATTGGAGAGCACCTCACTCTAAAACCTTACCTTCTCTCTAGGGACTGATCTAGTAGGAGTGATTTCCTTACCTTGGGCCTTTGTAAAAGTTGTGGGGATTGTTGAGGGCTACATTTTGATCCAAAAAATTTGGTGTTTGGAGCACTTTGAGTTTTCATCATCTTTTTCCTTTGAGCTTCGAATTTGAGGCAGAGATTCCTATTCATTCTTATGTGTTTTAACATAAATGTTGAGCTATTTGTATAAATGGTTTGATTTGGGGGAGGTAGGGTTTGAAATGTGCTATATCGAAAAGAGGGGTTTTTCCTTTTGACTCATCTATGTATATTTTGGGTCTTAAAAAGAGATTATTGATGTTGTGGATAATATTTGAGCCTTTGGGTCAATATTGAGGAAAAAGGGAAAAAATGCCATGTTTGTGTATATTTGGGTCATTAGTGTAATTAATGACGAATGTTATGGAAATATGAAATTGAGCTAGAAATAGTGAAATTGGTTCAATGTGAGGTAGAACGATGGAGTTGGATTTATTAATCACCCACCTTTGAAATCGTTGGTAATTTATCTGTTTAGAAATAATTGCCTGGGCTATTGGTGGAGAATAGTCTTAATTGCTGTAGGAAATGCATGATGATTAGGTGAACTAAAACTAATCAATTGGAAATGTTATCGAATGTGACTGTTAGAATAATACATCAAATCTATGTATTGATTGATTTTGTATATGATATGTGCTTATATACATTGTATTGTGTGGGAGGAGATAGGGGATGTACTCCACGGTTTAGGGGAAGATAGGGGATGGACTCCTAAACCGGACATTGTTTGGGAGGAGATAAGGGATGTACTCCATCGATACAGCAATTTTGTGTATCTATTGAAGTATTGATAGAGCAAATCTGTATATCATATACGAAGTGTGGAAGTGTTTTAACTGAGAATGATACATCAATTATGTGTGTCTAATGTGAAGCATGAAGTGATTAATTTGAGGTGTTATCTCAATTGAAATGAAAGAATTATTGATATGAGATGTAATCTCATTTAAAGTATATGGCCAGGTTCTGAGCCAGGATTATGAATTGAGAAAATTGGATAAGAAATGGAATATGAAATGGAACATGGACACATTTGTCATGTAATTGAAATGGATTATGAATTGATTTATGTGAGTTAAACATTTATCAAATGCTAATGTTTTTAGTTATTGCTCATATTATGTTTAGCATGTCTCTACAGGGCATTGGCTCACCCTATATGGGACATCATTTTCAGTATTGTAGTATGCCACCTCCAAGGACGAGCTTGAGAGGCTTGAGGTCATTGGACTCTTTTGTTGTTTTGTTGTATTACATGTATATTAAGCCAAGGGCTTATTTGTGTAGAGTTAGTACTCTCTTTTTGTAACCAAGTGTTGACTTGGAAAGTTGTAAGCCCGTAGGGCATTTACTTTTGTTGTCAACATGTAATACATTTTGTAATGAATACTCTGATGAAATGTAATTATGCAGTATTCTCTTGTGTCTGAACATGTCAAGAATCTATGATATTATGGGTTTATTTTGAGGGCGTTACATGACAAGATTATCTTGAAGCATGAGACGAAAATATGAATACGTATAAGTTGGAGATTTTAAGAACATGTAGCATGAAGAGATGACAATCCCAACACAAATGCACCAGCCATGAAATCCTAAGACACATGCACCTGCCAACATTTCTCCTCTATTTTTGTCACGAATTGACAAAGGAAGCTCAATCAACTAAAGTAAGATCATAAACTACACAAGCAATGATATGAAGATGTAAATATCAGGAGCATGCAAGAAGGAAATAATAAGCAAACAGTGCATAACAACATGCAAAACAACTAAAGCCAATCTCCCTTACCAAACAAATCAAAGTGTTTATGCTAACAAACTCTTGTAATGGTAAACCAAACTCCCCCTCACTAAAAACAATGAACAAGAAGAAAACGACAAAAATAATATGGTGGAGCAAGCAAGGAATTTCATATTTGTACCTTAAAACATACAAGATTATCCAAGAAGCACAATTACAAGAAAGCACAATGTGCACAGTCTGTAAAAGATTCCTCATAAAAGAAAGTGATGCATTTATGTGAAAAGCATTGATTCCATGAAAAAAAGTGTGTGTGTGACTCTGGATGACTGAAAAGTGGGACCTCCTCAGGTAGACCTCCTCAGGTAGATGTGCCATGAAGCCTGTACAAGTGAAATACTAGATCATAACAATAAAAGTCTCATTTAATCATAACAAAAAAACTGTAATTATTCCATAAATTACGATTTATAAAAGAAAAGTATGCTCAGCTATTTCAAAATTTAAATTTGCATGATACTATATATGGAAGCAATTCACTAAAATGTAATTAATTTTTATTTCAAAAAACTCTATTGGTTAACTGTAATTTAACTATAACAATTAAACTCTAATTATTCCATACATGACGACTTGAAAAAAAAAATGTGCTCGGTTATTTTAAAATTATAAATTTGTGTGCCACTAACATGGAAGCAATTCACTAAAATCTAATTATAATCATAAAAAAAACTCTAATTATTCCATAATTTATGATTTTTAAATATATATATATATTCGTACTTTAAGATTTAAAATTATGTGTCATTAAATATGATAAACAATTCAATAGAACCTACCGTTATCTATGCTATAACTCATATAGAAATCTTTTTCAAAATAATTTTAGGGCCTCAGTTACATAAGCTTAATAATGACCATAAACATAGTGCAGTAACATGTGAATAGTTTCCTACATAAATATTTGCCAAAAAATTGCATGAGAAATTTTTTTTTTTCAATAATAGGTTGATGATTACATTTATGGCATATTTGACAAAACTTAATTATTGATTTTGTAATGCTAAAAGTTTCAATAAAGTATAAAATTTTTAAATTACATAAATTTATTCATAAATTGTAAATGTGAAAAATGCTTGCAGCATTCGAAAATATTAAATTTATTCATAAATATTACATTTTCAAATGGTAGAAGAACTATTTGATTAAGTATAGAATTTTGTAATACACATTTTCAATCAAGTACACAATAAAAAACTTAGGCCTATGTGCTACAATTAAATATTTTTGCATAAATATTTAGTTTAATTTATTTGCTTAGTATGTTATTTGTAATTTTTTTAATATAAAACATTTACAATATATAAATAATTAAAAATTAAAAATGATCTATTACAAATAAAAAATGATCTATTTAAAGAATTAAAAATTAACAATTACAATATAGTTTAACATGGGGTCATTTGCATTACAAGCTAAAAATTCACATGGGCTGTCCAATTACAATTTCACAATTAAAAAGCGCAACTGTTTCACAATTTCACAATTCACGAAACTTATTGAAGCATTACATAGTCTTCATCGACCAAGCCACACCGGACATGTTCACCTGTCATGACCTGTCTGCTGGCACTCACTGCAACGAGCGATCAAACGCCTATCTGATATATTCATCTCATTCGGAATATAGGACATAGATTTACGACCCCATTTTACTTCTTGCAGACTAAGTACATTAGGCATTAAGGTCTACTGTGGATTATCCCAATAATCTTGATGCCGTATTGGATTTAATTTAGTTTCCCAAACCCTTATGTATACAGGAAGCCTATATATTGGATCAACATATTAAGTATTGGCACATCTTTTGTGTTATTGTGAAATTCATAATCATATCCACCACATGAACTTGATTCCACACCATGGCCCTCAAATGTCTGTTGTGTGTAGCCCACTGCATAACATTGATCTGATGCATACATAGGAGACCAAAACGCTGTCGTGTCAATCCCCTATGTCAGTAATGTAGTGAATGGACGAAAATCCATCTGTGTCATATTCGGGACATTGTGTACAACCTCTTTATCAATGTACACTTCCAAACAATTTGGTGGTTGGAAACTTGCACCAATACTTAATACAGTGTTCAACGCCTCATCGTCATTGATTGATAATATCTTGTATTTGCTGATTACTTGCCACTAGTGATAAGGATATCTACATTTGAAGTTCAATCGGACACTTTTCCCGTAACTTGCCACCTTGGACATGAACATCTCCTCCAAATTGCTAAGCGTAGTGCCAAGTTGCACCTCATATATCCCTTTTGGCTCAGCATCATATGACACACCTTCATCGAGATCCCAAATTATGTTCCCCCCCCCTCCCAGTAGAAAATAATTGGAATAGTCTCCATATACTTACTTCAATGAAACAAAAAACATTAAAATATCAACAATATACTTATATCGGATTTTACTTCTAAAAGAATTATATGAATTTTAACTCATTCAATTACAATTACTTGTGAGGCAAGATCTTTATTTAAGTAATCAGCAATTGTAATCTAACAATCATTATTGATTTTTTAATTAAAATATGAGTTAAAATAATTATTATGTTTTGGATTTTTTAGCTTTTTAAGAAAAAAGCTTACAACACATAAAGAATGTTGGTTTGTTTTGACATAACTGTCTATGGAACTCCTGTGTTCTGCTTTTTTCATTATTTATTATCATTAACATCATGCTCTTGTGCACGGTAAGTGTAAATTCTTCTTTATCCATTTTTCTTTTTCTTTGTTTTGGTAATATTTCAGTGTTGATTTGATTTTTTTAAATTAACCTACTTTTATTTTTGTGTTGGTTATTTGAATTTGTTTAGGCGGACACTTTTTTCTTTTTTTTTTTCTTTTTTTTTTTATCAGCAAAAAGAAGACTTTATTGATGGAAAATAAACCAATTTACATCAATAAAGAGGAGCTTGGAGCTATAACAAGCTCCAACCTCCTAGTTGGTGAGGAACCAACGCACAAATCAGAAGCAATAAAAAAAAAAAACCAAAAAGGTTAAACCAGCATCACTTCCAAGCTGTGCCAAGCACCAAAACCTCCAAACACCAAACAGATTAGGAGATAGTCTACAGCAACTCTTCATTGAAATTGACTCCAGCAGCCCTTCAATCAATCCAAGCCCCATTTTTGTTTAATCCAACACAACAGCAAAACAGCTGAGGCACCTGATCATAGCATTCACCAAGAACACCCCATTCATATAAACTCTTAAATTTTTTACATTTTATACTAAGTTCAAAATTAAAATATTCTTAATAAGCCTCACTCAAATGGAGTCCAACTCCAAAAGGTCCAAAATTATTATTTTTAATTCAGCTAGCAACCAAACCAAAAAAATAAAATAAAAAAGAATAATGTTTAATTAGAAATTTTGCAATTTATTATATTATCCATTGAAAAGGATATAATAGAAGAGTAATTTTGCAATTAAAAATTAAAAAGAGTAATGTTTAATTAGTAATTTTGCAAGTTTAATTAGTAACTTTGCAATTAAAAATATAAGAAGAGTAACATTTAGGTGAAATTTTGTTGCATTTAAATTATTGTTTTCAGATAATTTTATCTTTTTAAAAATTGTGTACTGAATTTTGATAAACTATGGAGTAACATTTAACAAAATATTGTTGGAAAAAATGGTTTTATATATAGGCATATTTTTTAGCCCATTTTGGGTGGACCCCAAACGTCTTTTGGGGTGGGTCCGAAGAGGTGAAGTGTTCCTTGCCGCGTGGCAAGTCACACGGTGAAGACGGAACGTCAAAACCATTTATGAGTGAATGGGTAGATGACGTCGTTTTCGGGTCTAACATTAATTTTTTAGATAAAATTCTTTTGAATTTTTTCAATAAAAATTAGTGTGAGAATTTAATTTAATTCTAAAATTCAAATTTTGGGTTTCTGAGTGGTTTCTTAAAGTTTGTAATTTTAGAATTTAATTTAATTCTAAATTTAAATTTTAAGTTCTTTAAGTGGTTTCCTAAAATTTATACCTCTTTATTTATTTATTAAACTTTTCAAATTAGTTTAATATATATATATTCAAATTGTTTATATATATATATATATATTCCAATTTGTTTAATGAATAAAGTTCAACAGGTTTGAATTCCAAACAAATTCTTGTGTTTGACCAACGGTACTGTTGAATTGTTTGAATTTGGTGTAACCGTCAGAATGTTTTTTGAATACCAACAAGTGCACCTGTTCTTTCAATATTTGTTGTACCTGTTGGGGAATTTTTGTTTGCCTATAAATATAATCCTTTTCCTACCATCCAGAGCATCCGAATTTTCCACCCGAGGATTGAATCTTTGTGATCCGAAAAATTAGTCTGCTTCTTATATACTGCTATTCATAATTTTTCCTTTTGCATTTTATTCCTCATTTTAGTTTTAGGAATAAATATTCAGAGAGTTAGAACACAGGTTTGGTTCGCCGAACAAATTGTTTGGAGTACTACTACAATTTGTGAAGATCATTGTATCCTGGGAGATAGACGCCACTCAACCGTAAGTACCGTAGCGGGGCGAATCTGTCTTAAGGACAGAGTGTCACACACTCGACTTGGTCTTGAATTATTTTTTTCGGGTCAATAAATAAATCTGGTATGTAATTTATTTATTTTGTTTGGTTTAATTCAGTTTATTTTATTTACACAGAAGATTGTTCCAACAATCTTAAGATGATTCAATTAATTATTCTGCTTTTAAATTTCGCTTTCCTTTTTCCATTCTTCGTAAATAATTTCGAAAGAAAATTATTTTCTGTGAATTTACAAAATAATATTCTGGTTGGAAAAACAAATAGTGATTATATACTATTTGACAGATAGTAGTAATATACTGTCTCTTTTCTTTGACAACAACTAGTAGTACGATACTGGTGTCATTAACAATTCAGAATATATTTTTGTGGAATTTTTTCAGAAATTAATTTTGGGTTTTAGAAATTATTTTCTGAGTTTTCATTAATTAAAATTCTGTTTTCAGTATTTTAATTTTTGGAGTGAAACAAGAGATTTAAATTTCTTGTGTGGAATTAATTTGGTTAAATAAAGTTTTAATTTATTTCCAAATTAATTGAAAAATAAAAGTTATATTCTTATTTCTTTTATTTTACAGAATTTAATTTTCTGTGTGGAATTATTTTGGTTAAATAAAATTTTATTTTATTTCCAAATTAATTGGAAAAATAAAAGTTATATTTTTATTTCTTTTATTTTACAGAATTTAATTTTCTGTGTGGAATTAATTTGTTTAAATAAAATTTTATTTTATTTTCAAATTAATTGGAAAATAAAAGTTACATTCTTATTTCTTTTATTTTTACAGAATTTAATTCTGTGTATTTGGTTTAATTTACGTAGTGTAAATTCTAATTATAATTTTGTTTTATAAATTAGAATTGATGGCTCTCAAAACAAATGCCCAAACAAGTACTCTTGTGGTGGTCTGCGATTGCACCAACCCCTCTCTGTGATGACAAGATCGGTAAATCACGGTGAAAAGCCGGAAGTTCTCGAGGCCGACTTTAAAAGATGGCAACAGAAAATGTTGTTCTATCTAACAACTCTTAACCTGGCTCGTTTTCTCCGTGAAGATGCTCCTATCCTGAAAGAGGATGAAACCGACCGGCAAGTGGTTGCTGCGGTTGATGCTTGGAAACATGCCGATTTCCTTTGCCGGAATTACGTCTTAAACGGACTTGACAACACATTATACAACGTCTCAAATTCCAATCAAGACAAAGAAGGAACTTTGGGAATCGTTGGAGAAAAAGTACAAAACAGAAGATGCCGGCTCAAAGAAATTTGTGGTTGGCAGATTCCTGGATTTTGTAATGGTTGATTCAAAAACTGTGATTAGCCAAGTTCAAGATTTCCAACTCATTCTGCATGACATTCACGCAGAAGGTATGTCTCTCAGTGAATCCTTTCAAGTTGCAGCTTTAATTGAAAAATTACCCAAAGGCTGGAAGGAATTCAAGAACTACCTTAAACACAAGCGCAAAGAAATTTCTATGGATGAGTTAATTGTGCGTTTAAGGATTGAGGAGGACAACCGCAATTCTGATAAGCGGGCTGGTAAGAATCCTATGGAGTCTAAGGCAAATGTGGTAGAACATGCTTCAAAAACCAAGAAACGTAAGTCTTCTGGAGAAAGTTCATCACAAGGCTCTAAAGGGGGGGATAATAAAAAGTACAAGTTTAATGGCAAAGGTTACATCTGTGACAAAGAGGGACATCGGGCCAAAGATTGTCGTAGCAAAGGCAAAGGCAAGAAAAGAACAAGCAAGAAGCCTGCTCAAGCCCATATGACCGAAGTGGAAAATATTTCCAATGGTGTCGATGACATCAATCTTTCTGCAGTTGTTTCCGAGGCAAATCTTGTCGGAAATCCTAAAGAATGGTGGGTGGACACTGGTGCTACTCGTCATATTTGTGCCGACAAAAAGATGTTCACATCCTATTCTTCAGTGGACAATGGTGAACAATTGTTTATGGGTAACTCCTCAACTTCCAAAGTTGAAGGACAAGGAAAGATTGTACTCAAGATGACATCAGGAAAGGAACTCACTCTCAACAATGTGCTGCATGTACCGAACATTCGCAAGAATTTAGTTTCCGGATCTTTGTTGAGTAAGAATGGGTTTAAGCTTGTATTTGAGAGTGATAAATTTGTACTTACTAAGAATGGGATGTATGTAGGAAAAGGTTACATGTCTGATGGCCTTTTCAAGTTAAATGTAATGACTGTTGTACCCTCTGTTATTAATAATACTACATCTTCTTCTTACTTGCTTGAGTCTTCAAATTTATGGCATGGTAGACTAGGACATGTTAATTATGGATCTTTGCGTAGATTAATTAATATGGAATGTTTACCTAAATTTGACATTGATTCAAATCATAAATGTGAAATTTGTGTTGAGGCAAAATTATCTAAAACTCCTTTTCATTCAATTGAAAGAAGTACGGAACCACTTGAATTAATTCATAGTGACATTTGTGATTTTAAATCAATTCAAACAAGAGGTGGAAAAAAGTATGTAATCACTTTTATAGATGACTATACTAGATATAGTTATATTTATTTAATTCGAACCAAGGATGAAGCTTTGAAAACTTTCATTCAATATAAGAATGAAGTTGAAAATCAACTTGGTAAGAAAATCAAGAAACTTAGAAGTGATAGAGGTGGTGAATATGAATCACCTTTTGGTGAATTTTGTAAAGAACATGGAATAATTCATCAAACCACCGCTCCTTACTCACCTCGCAAAATGGAATTCTTTGAAAGGAAAAATAGGACTTTAAAAGAAATGATGAATGCCATGTTAATAAGTTCGATTACCTCAGAACTTGTGGGGAAGCAATACTTTATGCTAATTATATTTTAAATAAAATACCGAAGAAAGAAAATCAAACACCTTATGAATTGTGGCATGGAAGAGTACCGTTCTACAAATACTTAAAAGTGTGGGGGTGTTTGGCTAAAGTGGCTATTCCTAGTCCTAAAAAGACTAAGATAGGTCCTAAGACCATTGATTGCATTTTCATTGGTTATGCCAAGAATAGTAGTGCATATCGGTTTTTGATTCATAAATCAGAACATTCCGAAATGCATGTAAATACTATTATTGAGTCTCGGAATGCATCTTTCTTTGAACATATATTTCCAAAGAAGACTGGACAAGAGACTAGTACTAATAAAAGATCTTATGATGCTATTACTAGTCAGGATCAAGAACATGATCAAGAACAAGAGTTAGATCAAAATGAGGAAGATGAACCTAGGCGTAGTAAACGTGCTAGAACCTCAAAATCATTTGGTCCAGATTTTCTAACATATTTGTTAGAAAATGAGCCTTTAACCTTTAAAGAGGCTATGTCTAGTCCTGAAGCTCCTTTATGGAAAGAAGTCATCCAAAGGAAGTTGAATCCATCTTGCAAAATCACACTTGGGAATTAGTGGACTTGCCACCAGGTTGTAAACCTCTTGGGTACAAGTGGATTTTCAAAAGAAAATTGAAAGAAGATGGATCAATCGACAAATACAAGGCAAGACTTGTAGTCAAAGGTTTTAAACAGAAAGAAGGTCTAGATTACTTTGACACATACTCACCGGTTACAAGAATAACATCCATTAGAATGCTAATTGCCATAGCATCTCTATACAATCTAGAAATTCATCAAATGGATGTTAAAACCGCTTTCTTAAATGGTGAGTTAAATGAAGAAATTTACATGGAACAACCAGAAGGGTTTTTCGCTTCGGAAAGAAAGAAAGAAAGTGTGTAAATTGGTTAAATCATTATATGGTTTAAAACAAGCCCCAAAGCAATGGCATGAGAAATTTGACAAGGCAATGATGTCAAATGGTTTTAAAATTAATGAGTGTGACAAATGTGTTTATATTAAAAACACGCACAAAGGTTATGTCATTGTATGTCTTTATGTAGATGATATGCTCATCATAGGTAGTAATAATGACATGATTAAAACTACCAAGAAAATGTTGAATAAACATTTTGACATGAAGGACATGGGCATTCTTGATGTAATTCTTGGTATGAAAATTACCAAAACATCGAAGGTTATACTTTGTCACAATCTCATTACATTGAGAAAATACTTGACAAATTCAAAGAAAGATGATGATCATCTTGCTAGAACTCTGTAGATGTTAATTTGTATCTTTCTAAGAATATCTGGAAAGTATTTCTCAATTAGAGTATGCCCAAATTATTGGAAGCTTAATGTACTTGATGAACTCGACTCCGGATATAGCTTATGCAGTAAGTAAATTAAGTAGATATACAAGTAATCCGGGAGCAGAACACTGGAAAGCAATTGTAAGGGTTCTAAGATATCTCCGATTTACTCGTAACATTGGGCTTCATTATACTAGATATCCAAAAAGATACTTGAAGGATCTTTGTGATGCAAATTGGATATCGAGATACTAGAGACTCGAAGTCCACCAGGGTATGTCTTTACTCTTGGTGGGCGGTACGTATGTTGGAAATCTTCCAAACAGACTTGTATTGCTAGGTCTACTATGGAATCTAAATTCATAGCTTTAGACAAAGCAGGGGAAGAGGCAGAATGGCTTCGCCACTTCCTTGAAGATATTCCAATATGGCCAAAACCAAAGGCTCGCTATATGCATACATTGCGATAGTCAAACACTATAGGTAGAGCATGTAATCATATGTATAACGGTAAGTCACGACACATTCGTCGTCGACATAACACCGTAAGACAACTACTCTCTAATGGAATTATTTCCATAGAATATGTTAAGTCTAAAGACAACATAGCGGATCCATTAACCAAAGGGTTAGCAAGAGAGTTAGTTGAGAATTCATCGAGGGGAATGGGACTTAAGCCTATTACATAAGAGTTACACAACAGCAACCCAACCTAGTTGACTGGAGATCCCAAGATCTAGGTTCAAAGGGACAACCGAGTTGTGAATGACTCAGAAGGATCACTGGGGGGTCTAAACTCCTACCCATTTCTTTGATGAAATAGTGATGTCTGCAGCGTTAAAGGTTAAGTAAAATTTTAATGATTTTTATATCTAGGTAAACCTAGTGGAGTATGACAGGATACTTTTCATAAGAATCACCTATGTGAGTGTGAACTGGGCCGGTTCTATGAGATTTGTGAAGGGCTACAATTCTCTAAAGCACTCATGAAGACCAGGTTGTTCAGGGCCAAAATGAACACAATAGTGAGAACTAAAGCGTGTGCAGGAATATCTTGTGTGAGTTCTATTGTCTTGGTTTACACGCAATTTGAGCAGTTCAAGACATCATGTTCACTGGTTAGCTAGTAAATCCGATAGTGTCTCACAAGGGAAGGTTCAAAGCCAAAAGCTACTTATCCTTTGCAGAATATTTCCAATTTCTAAACTCTCTGATTAGATCATGTTGTTGCATTTTCTCTCCGTCAAATTCCATTCATGTGGGGGATTGTTGGAAAAAATGGTTTTATATATAGGCATATTTTTTAGCCCATTTTGGGTGGATCCCAAACGTCTTTTGGGGTGGGTCCGAAGAGGTGAAGTGTTCCTTGCCGCGTGGCAAGTCACACGGTGAAGAGGGAACGTCAAAACCATTTATGAGTGAATGGGTAGATGACGTCGTTTTCGGGTCTAACATTAATTTTTTAGATAAAATTCTTTTGAATTTTTTCAATAAAAATTAGTGTGAGAATTTAATTTAATTCTAAAATTCAAATTTTGGGTTTCTGAGTGGTTTCTTAAAGTTTGTAATTTTAGAATTTAATTTAATTCTAAATTTAAATTTTAAGTTCCTTAAGTGGTTTCCTAAAATTTATACCTCTTTATTTATTTATTAAACTTTTCAAATTAGTTTAATATATATATATATATATATTCAAATTGTTTATATATATATATATTCCAATTTGTTTAATGAATAAAGTTCAACAGGTTTGAATTCCAAACAAATTCTTGTGTTTGACCAATCTGCATCGTTGAATTGTTTGAATTTGTGTAACTGCTGTATGTTTTTGAATACAAACAAGTGCACTGTTCTTTCAATATTTGTTGTACTGTTGGGGAATTTTTGTTTGCCTATAAATATAATCCTTTTCCTACCATCCAGAGCATCCGAATTTTCCACCCGAGGATTGAATCTTTGTGATCCGAAAAATTAGTCTGCTTCTTATATACTGCTATTCATAATTTTTCCTTTTGCATTTTATTCCTCATTTTAGTTTTAGGAATAAATATTCAGAGAGTTAGAACACAGGTTTGGTTCGCCGAACAAATTGTTTGGAGTACTACTACAATTTGTGAAGATCATTGTATCCTGGGAGATAGACGCCACTCAACCGTAAGTACCATAGCGGGGTGAATCTGTCTTAAGGACAGAGTGTCACACACTCGACTTGGTCTTGAATTATTTTTTCCGGTTCAATAAATAAATCTGGTATGTAATTTATTTATTTTGTTTGGTTTAATTCAGTTTATTTTATTTACACAGAAGATTGTTCCAACAAATATATGTATTGATATTACCAATACGATCATATTTATCAATCAATATCCGACAATGTCAGTTAATATATTGATAAATAACGATATTCAAAGTGTAAAATCTAAAATCTCGACACTAAATGGGTTAAATAACAACTGATAATTCCAACCCTAATTGTGCTAGTGATTTATACCTATAATTATAGATTATTTTCATTTGGAAAGGCCGAAACATGGACATCACTAACTCTCAAAATTTTCCCAACTTTTGTTCGATACAAACATAAAATGAGAAGCAAAGAAAAACAAAGGTGTCATTGATAGAGGGAGATAAATTTTTGAAAAATAATAAAAAAAAGGATTGTTTGTAACGTTAACTGATTTGGAATACTGAACACATTTGAAACCATCGAACAAAACGTTGACTGATTACGTAGTTTCAAATGTTTTTTTATTGAATATGAATAAGTGGGTTTAGAATGGTTATGAAAAAGAATATGATTAGAGTTTAAATTGATAAGGAATATATATAGATGGAGATGGAGATAGGTGTAGGGTGTTCCATTTAAAATTGTCATTTAATGTAATTTTACCTTAGCATATAATTGTAAAAAAATAAATGAGTGAGAATTGAAGGATCCAAAGAAATTAGGTAGATGCTAATAACAACACTCATTTTTAAACTTTGTAAATTATTTTGTATATGTATTACGTAATATTGTGTACTAAGAGTATTAATAATGTATAAATAAAATCACTCAATTTAAAATTCTAATAATTTTCTAGTATCTTTTCTGTTACCCTAACTTTTCCATTTAGTTTAGTTGAGACATTTTGCCACAAGTAGGCGTTTTCTTATAGCCAAAGCTGTTGTGGTTGGATAGTATGAGTTAACATACATGTCGATATGGCTGCGAAATGTTTTCTAATCTTGATAAGGTAGACATGTATATTAATAATTTTTTTTTTTTGTAATGAACTACAATATTATTTTCAACTAACATAAGAAGTAAAAAAATAATATAAAAAATATATAAAGAGTTTTTTGAAATCTTATGAGTAGGACAATTGCCCCTCCTACCCCACTATAGGTCCATTATTGCTTCCTTGATCATTATTGATATATGCTTCATGTACCATGCACAATTTTAAGATCGCATCAATAACGAAATATTAAAGATTGTGTAACATGTGCAAGTTATATAGCGATCCCGGTTTATCTCTCTTTTTATTGTATTTCGGACTTAGGTTCTATGGAGTTGGTGGTTGTATATCTTGTTGTTGTCCTTTAATTCCGTATGTTTGAGTTTTAGGATGTAGTGGGCGTGTTTGACAAAGTTGGTTGAGCTTTAGTCCCATACCTTGATGCCCGATCTTTGGTGGTGCGCTGAGCGGGTTTCCTTCGCTCGGCGAGTTTGATTTTATTGTCCGCCGAGCGGTCTTATTGGCGCCGGCAGGTTTACACACTCCCAGTATTTCGTGCCTCTGCAAAACTTCTGCAGGTGTGTTTTTCACACTCGAGCGGGTTTCCTTACGCTCGAGCGAGTCGCGCTCGAGCAGGTGCCTTGGCGCTCAAGCAGCTAGTTCATTGTCTGTAAAAGTTCTAGAAGGGGGTAATCTACGCTTGAACGGCTTTCCCTTTGCACTTGAGTGGGTGTGTTTTGCAATTGTGTCTTGGCGCTCGAATGGGTCTTCTTGCACTCGAGTGGGTCCAATTTTTGTGCTTGACGCTCGAGCATCCTGTTCTCCGCTAGAGCAGGAGAGTCGTATATTAGATATCAGCTGGGTGATTTTAAATCACTTTTTCAACTTCCTTTCTCTCTCTTACTTTCCCAAAACCGATTTTTGAGAGCTCCTCTCTCTAGAAAATACTTCTCTCTAGGGATTGATCTAGTTAGAGTGATCTACTCCCTTAGTGCCTTTGTAAATGTTGTAAAGCTTGGTGTGGGCTTCCTATCAATCTGAGAATTTATTAATTTGGAGCATTTCGGAAATCTTCATCATCTCCTTTGGGTTTCATCTTTTGAGGTAGGGATTCCTACTCATTCTTATGTACTTTAACATAAATTTTGAGCATTTTGTATAAATGGTTTGATCTTGGAAGTTAGGGTTTTGAAATGTGCTAGATTGAAAAGATGGGTTTTGTTTATTTGACTCATCCATACGTGTTTTAGGTCTAAAATAGAGATTGTTGATGTTGTTAGTAATATTTGGACCCTTAGGTCAATATTGAGAAAAATGAGAAAATGCCATGTTTGGGTATATTGGGTCATTAGTGTAATTAATGACATTTGTTGTGGAAACATGAAATTGAGTTGAATATAATTAAATTGGCTCATTATGAGAGGAACCATGAGTTGGGTTTTATTAATCACTCACTTTTGAAAATATTGACAATTTATCTGTTAATGCATTTATTGTCTGTTTAGAAATAATTGCTTTGGGCTACCTGTGGAAGGTAGTCTTGATTGTTGTAGACAACGCATGATGATTAGACAAACTAAAACTAATCAGTTGAGTATGCTATTGGATATGGAGGTTGGTATATTACAGCACCACAATGTGTATTGATTGATTGAATTTGTATATGATAATTGTTTATATACTTTGTTTTGTGTGGGAGAAGATGAAGGATGTACTCCACGGTTTATTGGAAGATGGGGGATGGACCTCTAAACCGGATTTTGTTTGTTATTGATACAGCACTACAATGTGTATCATTTGTAAAGCATAGAAGTGTTTTTATGTGTTATTATAGCGATCCCGGTCGTCCCTCTACTGTTCAGTTGTATTCCGGACTCGGTTCCGTAGAGTTGGAGGTGATATCTATCTTGTTGTCGTCCTTTAAATCCATACATTTGAGTTATAGGATGTGTTGGGCTTGTTTCGAGCAGGTGGGTTGAGCCTTGGTCTAAAATCTTGTTGCTAGGTTTTTGGTCTTTCGCCGGCGAAGGTCTTGAAGCGCCGGCGAGATTTCACACTCGATATTTTGGTGCCCTGCAAAACTTCTGCAGGTGCGTTATTCACGCTCGAGCGGGTTTCTTGCGCTCGAGCGGGATTGTTGGCGTTCGAGCGGACAGTGCATTTTTGGTGTAGGTTCTGGAAGAGGGAAAATTGCGCTCGAGCGGACTGGTTTTTCACGCTTGAGCGGATGAGCTTTATTCTTGTGTCTTGGCACTCGAGCGGTCATTTTTGTGCTCGAACGGACCATGGTTTTTGTTCTTGACGCTCGAGCGTTGTGTTTTCCGCTCGAGCGGACCTGTCGTATAACAGAGGGCAGTTGGCCATTTTTGAATCACTTTCTACACTTTCTCTCTCTCTCTCTCTCTTACTTTCCAAAAAAAGTTATTTTGAGAGCCTCTCTGTCTAGAAGCTCCCTTCTCTCTAGGGTTTGATCTAGTTAGAGTGCGTTCCTTCCCTTCGGCCTTTGTAAAAGTTGTGTTGATCGTCGAGGGCTTTGTTTTAATCTGAAAAAGTTGGGATTTGGAGCACGTTGGGTTTTGGTCTTCATCTCCGTTTGAGCTCTAACTTCGAGGTAGGGATATCCTACTCCTCTTTATGAGCTTTGTCATTAAATTTTAGTATTTTGATATGTTGGGGGTTGTTGGGTAATTTTGAAAAAGTTTGGGCCTTTGTGTAATTTTACAAAAGTTGAGGTTTTAAATATATAAAACCTATATGCATGTTTGGCATGGAGAAATGGAATTTATGTTGAAACATTGATGAAAATGAAGCCTTAGGGTTGTAATGTTAATTATGGAAAATGCCCTAATTACATTGATTAGTTAATTTGTATAATTAATTGTGAGAAATGAGGAATTGAAATGAGAAAGTCGAGATTGGGAATGTATGGGATTAAAGGGTGTAGTTGGATCATTTATCGCTCACCAAGTTGAAATGTTGACTATTATATCCGTTGGATGCATTTATTTTCTATTTAGAAACAATTGCTTGGGGCTACCGGTGGAGGGTAGTTTTGATTGTTGTAGACAATGCATGATGATTAGGCAAACTAAAACTAATCAATTGGATGTGTCATAGAGTATGACGGTTGAAAGAATACATTAACTTTATGTATTGATTGGTTATGTATACTACCGATGTGTATATATATATGTTGTTTTGTGCAGGCGGTTTACTAGAAGAAAGGGGCTGGACCTCTAAACCAAACGGTTTATTGGAAGAAAGGGGCTGGACCTCTAAACCAAACGGTTTATTAGAAGAAAGGGGCTGGACCTCTAAACCGGAAATTGATATAGCTCATATGCTTATCTTTTGAAGTGTTGATATAGCTCATATGCTTATCCTTTGAAGTGTTGATATAGCTCATATGCTTATCTTTTGAAGTGTTGATATAACTCATATGCTTATCTTTTAAAGTGTTGATATAGCTCATATGTTGTCCTTTGAAGTGTTGATATAGCTCATATGCTTATCTTTTGAAGTGTTGATATAGCTCATATGCTTATTTTTTGAAGTGTTGATATAGCTCATATGTGTGTCCTTTGAAGTGTTGATGCAGCTTGTGTGCTTATCTGTTGAAGTATCGATATAGCTAGTATGCTTATCTATTGTGAAATGGAAAAATGTTAAAGATGGGTTATTGTCTCATATAAGTTGTTTGGCTAGGATCTGAACTATGGTATGAATTGAGAGTTGGATAAGAAACGGAAAGTGAAATGTAGATTGGACATGATTGTTATGAAACTGTGACACGGTATAAGTGGGAATATAAGTGTGGACCATCTGTTGAATGCTATTACTTTAGTCATTGTTTATAATTGGTTTAGTGTATTTCTACTGGGCTGTGGCTCACCCTATATGGGAACATCATTTCGTGCAGTAGCATGCCACCTCCAAGGACATAGCTTGGGAGGCTAGAGGCGATGACCTTTTGTTGTCTATTTTCTTTTGATGTATTACACGTAATTCAGGCCAAGGGCTTAATATGTATTTGAGTTAGCACTCTATTTTCTTGTAACCAAGTATTGACTTGGAAAGCTGTAAGCCCGTAGGGCTTTTGCTTTGTTGTTAACATGTAATACTGTTGTAAGAACTACTCTGAAGAATAGAAGAATATTGGTCTTTTGTTTATCAATGCATCTCAGTATTGGTGGGTTTATTGTATTATTTTGAGGGCGTTACAGTTATTGATACAGCCCTACAATGTGTATCATTTGTGAAACATGTGTATGATAATTGCTTATATACTTTGTTCTGTGTGGGAGGAGATGGGAGATGTACTCCACGGTTTATTGGAAGATGGGGGATGGACCTCTAAACTGGATTTGTTTGATATTGATACAACACTAACATGTGTATCATTTATAAAGTATAGAAGTGTTTTGTTTGCTATTGATGCAGCACCAAAATGTGTATCATTTGTGAAGTATGGAAATGTTTTTGTCTGAGATTGATATAGCACTAAAATGTGTATCTATTATGAAATATGAAATGTTTAATATGAGTTATTATCGCAACTGAAATAGAAATACTATTGGTAGGAGAGGTGACCTCCTTTAAATTGCTTGGCTAGGTTCTGGACCATTGTCATGAATTGGGAATCGGATAAGAAATGGAAACAGAAATGGAACGTGGACAAAATAGTCACGGAACTGAAATGTGTTATAAGTTGTCGTGTATGAGTTGAGCATTTATCAATTGCTAACATTTTAGTTATTGTTCATACTATGTTTAGCATATCTCTACTGGGCGTTGGCTCACCCTATATGGGACATCATTTTCAGGTTCAGGTATTATGCCGCCTCCAAGATCTTAGCTTGGATGGTTGTGGGAGTTGAAGACTTTTCTTTTGTTAATTTTGTTGTATTACGTGTATATCAAGCCAAGGGCTTATTCTGTATTCTGAGTTAGTACTCTTTTTTTTGTAACCTAAGTGTTGACTTGGAAAGTTGTAAGCCCATAGGGCATTTATTTTTGTTGTCAACATGTAACACATTTGTAAGAGATACTCTGATGAAATATAATTATGCCTTATTCTCTTATGTTTGAGCATGCTAATATTAGTTGGTTTATGGGTTTATTTTTGAGGGCGTTACAAGTTATGTCATTTGTAAATTTCATCATTATAAATGACATAATTTTTTGCGGGAGTCCTAATTAAAAATAAAATTTGAATTATAACCGAATATCAAATCAAGCATAACTAAACAACTCTTTAGATCATAATCAAAATAATGTCATAATTGACATCACAATATGTTATAACTAATCACAATATGTCATAATTCAGCTAACTTTTTGTTCTGAAGATCTTTTATTAATTTTGGATAAATTTTACAAGAGAATTATAATTTTTTATGATAAAAATTATAATTATTAAAAGTGTATTATGCTATTCTGCGATAAAAATACAATGACGAATTTATGGTGTGTGATAAAACAAACATAATTTATTTGAAACCCACTAGCCACTTCATACTAAAATAGTCTAAAACTTTATTGCAAGTGATGATGAGGACGATTAAGGAATCAAGCAAAAGATAATAGGTTATCGAGTCAAAAATTTATTGAAAGCGGCAACCTACACAAATATTAATTCTGTGATATAAATCTAGAATTTGTTAAAAATAGCCACACAAAATAATAATAATAATAGTAATAATAATAATAATAATGAGAATGAATTTGAATTGGAAATACATTAATTTTTTTAGGAGCTTCAAACCATGTCAATTTTTGAATCTTTTAATTTATTAAATCAAAGCTCTAATCTCTTTGACCAAACAGACACAATTTATCCAAAAAAACAACTACCTATTGCAACTTACTGGTTGAAATCAACCTATCTCTTAAAATTCACCAAACTAACGATGTGTTAAAATGTCATAAATGCCACTCATTTAACACCATATTTGTTGAATATAATACATTTCTCTACCTCACCATCACCACTTGCCACCGCAGGCCACCGTCGACTTTTCCGGCAACTTTTTCAGCATCGTCAACAATTTTCACCTTGTCCTTATTACCAAACAAGATTTTACCTTGGATCTAATACTTTATACCCCTTTGAAATACACTTTTCACCAATTGTCTCTACTATTTAAGGCTGAAATTAGACATTTGGTAATGAATTACTATCATGTCATGACCAAAATTTTATTTTAAAAAAGGTATACCATTTAGCATGAAATTATTTGGTTCTTAAAAATACATTTATTAGTGGCATTTTCAAAATTTAGTCACTAATGTTGCATTTGGTTGAGGAATTTGGATAGGAACTTGGAAAGAAAAAGAAAAAGAGTAATGCTAGAGACTCCAAAAATTATATCTTTTCTCTTTTCCTTTTCAAATCTCTTCTCCAATCTCCCAACCAAATACGGCTTAAGAACTTTTTTATATTTCCTTTTACATTTCGTGCCCACTCACATGATGAGTGAAATTGGACTCTAATTGTATTTTGCAAAAAAAAAAACCTTTACTTTTGATGGTGAAAACGTTTAGTTCCTTAGTGATCAGTTGTATTTTTTGTTTTTCAAATTTTTTTTTTTGGACATTTTTTGGTTGATGTTATTATAACATAATGGAGAACAAATGGGGACCACTGGGAAAGTTTACAATGCCAAATGCCACTATTATATAGTTTTTATTTATTTATTATGCCATAGCATTATGTAAAGTCTCATATGGTTATGGATTTTATATGTTAATGGGTGCATGCATTTGTACACTGAATATGTGTTTGTTGGTCCCTCTTTACGCATCAATTGTTTTATCTTTATTACCCATTATGGATATGGAAATAAATATGAATGGAAAGTGTTAAAAATTGTTTCTCCAAATATTTTTTTAATATTTAATGTAGTAGTTAGTGGCCTTTTGATCACAATCTAATAAAAAGTAAACCACAATGGACTATGATGCAAATTAACAACTATACTTTCTATAATAATTACAAAAATCATTTGGTGCATTAAGAATTTCAATGTGATTTATGATACAATAACATGATCATTTTGTTCTTATTTTTTCGAAAAAATTTGTGAAATGTTACACTGTGTTATTGAGTGACATATAATCACGTTGTGTTTTCAGAATACTAAATAATTTCTCATATACTATAGCAGGAGGATCTATATAAAATTAATTAAACATTTAGTTATATTTTTAACTTAAGAGTTACTTTTTTTAGTATTTATTTTAGCTAGTCATTTTAGGAAACAATAAAAAGTTCTTTCCTAATTTTAAAAATTATTTTTGCACTAAAATGGAAATTATATAAGTGTGTCAACGTTTCTTTAATTTTGAATAATAATAATAATAATAATAATACCAAACAAATCAAATATACATATAGATACGGATATGAAACCCTAACCCTAGAATTGTCAGACAAATTCAACAAAAACTTTGGGTTAGAACATTTTCACAATTCAAAACCCTAATTTCTGAAATCTTAACCCTAATTTCTGATTTCACAATTCAAAACCCTAACCCTAATTTTTGATTTCACATTCAATTGAAAACCCTAGAACATTTTCACAATTCAAAACCACAAGATTTTACCAATTCAAAACCACAATTTCAATTCACAAAGCCTATTCTATCCACATTGATATCAATTTCAATTCACAATATTTTCACATTCACAAACCCTATTTACCAACATTTTTATCAATTCACAACATTTTCACATTCACAAACCCTATTCTACCCACATTGTACCCACATTCACATTTTTACAAACACAATAAACACACATAAAATTCAAACTAAGAGAAAGAGATAGACAGTCATACCAGCGAGAGAGAGAGCAGAGAACCCATGGACAGAGAGAGAGAGAGAGAGAGTAAGAGCAGAGAGAGAGAGAGTGTGAGAGCAGAGAGAGCGAGAGCGAGAGCAGAGAGTGAGAGAGAGCAGATCGGAAGGGGAAAAAAACTAAGTTTAAAAAGCGTGGTTGCAAATTAGGGGGGTGGGGGTTTTATATAAGTTATAAAAGTGTGGTTACGAACAACGCTTTCCTTTAAAACCAGATTTTGGTTAAAAGCGTGGATGATAACCACGCTTTCTTTAGCCAATAGTAAAAGCGTGGTTACGAACCACATTTTCTGAAAAAACCAAAATTTATTTAAAAGCGTGGTTCCTAACCACGCTTTCTATACAAAACAAATTTCTTTAAACGCGTTGTTTGTAACCACGCTTTCTTAATTAAAAGCGTGGTTTGTAATCACGCTTTTACGATTTTAGCAATTTTCCGCCGCTAGGCGACAAAAATGGTGAAAGCGTGATTTGTAATAGCGTTTCAGCTTATTTTGGGAATTCCGTTCAAACTAGGCATAGTTTGGGAAATAGGTTGCTATTTTAGCTTATTTTGGAAAAAGCCCCATAAAGAAGGTAGAATCACGAAACTCTAACAAACTGCCCATTAATGCAAAAGTTTTTTTTTTTTAATAAATTATATTGACTTTTCTTTTGAAAAAAAAAAAAATAAGTCTTATAGTTTTGATATAATTATATTAATTTTTTAAAATAAGTTTAAATGGACCAAAACTAATGTAAATGGTGCAAAAATATAATAATAATAATATATAAAAAAAACCCGTAAAGTATACATTTTTATGTAAAATATATGATAACATCATTTTTTCATCTTTGTAACTAACAAATTATTAATAAAAATAAGATTATGTGTTATCTGAATTAAAATCTCAAATATGCTCAATATAATTATGTTAAAACTAAGAAATTTACTTTATTTCTCCAAACTTTTAAATAAAATAAATAAAAAAGGATCAATATAATTTACACAAATTTTGTCTATAAATTCTTAATGTTAACAATTATTCACAAATTACATGTATTAGTTAAGTCTTATTTTTATTTACATCCAATGAGAAAACTCAAAAAATTACTCCACAATAAAGCTATGATGATCAATCATTCACTTGAACGAGGGGAGACACCTGCGGGTTTGTTGAAAGTGTACAAATGCATGAAACTAACATTATTATTTCCACATTACTACATACACACTCACACACTATTAATACTAATCGCTCTGTAAGAATCTATCTTTAAGAATGGCATCTTTAACAACAAATTGGACCTTGCCCACTTTCCTCCCATTCTTATCTTTCCATCTTCATCATGATATCTTAGAAATAAAAAGAAAAAAAAATTGATCCCCTTAAAAACCTTTTTCTAATTGAGCAGTCTAATAATATATCATTATTGTATTGATACAAAGATTTAAGTGATGAGATACATGTAATCATGGTAACTTAATGTGGTACATAAATATGATCATTGTTATTCACAATGACATGACAAATTATATCTTAACTTTTAATTTGTAACAAATTCGACCAAGTTGGGAATGTTGAGGTTAGTTATGCTGTTCAGTGCACTTCCCTACTTTATTGATGTATTTTTGCATGTATATTGCTTTTTTCATTAATAAAGCTTTATTTTGCCGATCAAAAAAAACAAAAAAAAAATTCGGCCATGTAAGGCGTAAGTCCATTGTTATGTTATAGCAATCCCAATTTTCCCTTTCATTGTTTATTGCATCCCAGACTTAGGTTCCGTGGAGTTGATAGTTGTATATCTTGTTGTCATTCTTTAATTCCCTATGTGTGAGTTTTAGGATGTGTTGGGCTCGTTTTGAACAGGTTGGTTGAGCCTTGGTCTCATTCCTTGTTGCCCAGACTTTTGGTGGTTTGCTCGAGTGGGTCCTTTTGCGCTCGAGCGGAGTTTGTTTTTGTTGTTAGTCCACTCGAGCGGGTCCCTTTGCGCTCGAGCGGAATTTACACACTTCCAGTATCTGTGCCTCTGCAAAACTTCTGCAGAATTGTTTTTTACGCTCGAGCGGAGTGTTCATTTTCTGTGAAAATACTGGGAGAGGAGAATCTACACTCGAGCTGACTGGTTTTCGCGCTCAAGCGGATGTATTTTATTCCTGTGTCTGGGAGCTCGAGCGGGTCTTCTTGCGCTCGAGTGGGTCCAGTTTGTTGTGCTTGATGCTCGCGCGTCCTATTCTCTGCTCGAGCGGATCATGCGTATATCAGTTGGCAGCTGGACATTTTTGAATCACTTTTCAACTTTCATTCTCTCTTTTACTTTCCCAAAAATTGATTTTGAGAGCTCCTCTCTCTAGAATCTCTCTTCTCTCTAGGGTTTGATCTAGCTAGAGTGATTCACTCCCTTGGTGTCTTTGTAAAAAGTGTGTTGATCATTGAGGGCTATATTTTGATCCGAAAAGTTTGGAGTTTGGAGCACTTTGAGTTTGGTCTTCTTCTTCGTTTGAGCTCTAACTTCGAGGTAGGGATATCTTACTCAATCTTATGAGCTTTGTCTTTAAATTTTGACATTTTGATATATTGGGGGTTGTTGGGTAATTTTGGAAAAGTTTGGGGTCATTGTGTAATTTACAAAAGAGGGGGTTTTCATATATATAAACCCATATGTATGTAATACATTGAGAAAAGGAGCTAATGTTGGAATATTGATGAAAATGGAACCTTAGAGTTGTTATGTGAATCATGGGATATTGCCCTAATTAGTTTGGTAAAATTAATTTGTATAATTAATTTTGAGATATGAGAAATTGAATTGAGAATATTGGAATTGGAAAGGTATGGGATTAAAGGGTGTAGTTGGATTAATTTATCGCTTACCTAGACAAAATGTTGATAATATATCCATTTGGGGCATTTATTTTCTGTTTAGAAATAACTGCTTTGGGCTATCGGTGGAGAATAGTCTTGATTGTTGTAGACAATGCATGATGATTAGGCGAACTAAAACTAATCAATTGAGTATGCCATAGCATATGGTGGTTGGTATAATACATCGAAATGGTGTATTGACTGAATGAACATGTATATGATAATTGCTTATATACATTGTGTTATATGGAAGGAGATAGGGGATGTACTCCACGGTTTAGGGGAAGATAGGGGATGGACCTCTAAACCGGATTTTGTTTGACATTGATACATCAGTAAAATATATATCATTTGTGAAGTATGGAAGTGTTTTTACATGTTATTGATACAACACTAAAATGTGTATCATTTATGAAGTATGTGTAGACGTCCTCGAACGTCCCGGGAGGGAAATCCCGTTCTGTTCATTTGGGTTCACTACAGTTCGGACTCAAATTGTCACGGTTCTTAATCTGAACCAAAGAGTCCAAATTCGGCAAATCGTTTTGAGAAAAAAAAAAAAGTAGATTTTTGAAAGAAGTGCCAAACATGGACTGCTTTGCCAGATACAGAGTCGCCACCTAAATATGTTTAATGGGGGAATTTAGGAAACCCTGACTCGGTGCCAAAGGCCACGTGTCCGTCATAACCAAAGTTGCCTCGGCTTGAGAACTTGGGTACGATTGGGGAAGGTCAGCTATGAGCACCCCCGCTCGCCCGATCCGAAGATCGGCCTCTACTAACCATGATATCCGATTTTGAAAATCTTATATGCTCTTTTTCGGGTTATTAGCCTAGAATTACTATGTTATGCGCGCAGCAAACAAGTATAGACCAAATCGCCTAAATTGGAACAAAACATTTCATGTTTGTTTTGAAAATGGTTTGCTACTCGCAAGTAGGCTAAAAATGCAGATTTTTGCCACCCTCAAGTGGGCTTAAAACTCGTAGTTTTAATGCATCATTCCAACTTAGGTAATTCAACCTCCATTCACAGGCATTCAAGTAGTTATATCACATAAGCAACTAGCCTCATGGTAATCATGCTATTATGGTAACACTCACACGCATGCGATATGCTAAAGCATAAAAGCTTACCTAGTACTCCAAGCCAAAACATAAACTAGTTAGTAATCATATGCATGATCCTAGTTCATGTTAAGATGGCTAATGCAACACATGCAAAATGCAGCTAGAATAGGCTCCGCTAATCTAAGACGGCATATGAGATGCTACAAATAACATGTATTCAATTTGGAATTGAAATACAATGCAGTTAGTATGATGCGCCGAGCTCGGTGCATGTAAGACAAATGTATGGATGCAAACATGTTATCATACTGTATGCTAATTGAAACATGACCAAATACTAACCATCTAAAGCAAGTAAGTAAAAGGGAGAAAGAATTGGGGGTTGGAAGACATACACACACTCACACACACTTATTGCACATTTGCCCTCGCTCGGAGGGTCCGAATAATAATACAAACCGAATAAATAATTAACTATCCTAGCTAATTAAATATTACAAAACTTCTAATTTGATTAACAAAGTAAATATAGAAGGAAGGTGGCCGCAGCCCTGCCTCGGAATGCGTGAATGATGCATGTTTGACTCGTCTCACCCGAAAATTCGCTGCCATAGCATTACTGCCTTTGTTTTCACTGTCTAGCTCCTCTGACAATTGCACAAGTCTCCGGACAGATTCCATGCACACTATGGAACACCACCGGCCATGGGAAATGGCCACCGGCCACTGATGAAGATATCAGCCATTCATTGATGGCCGGTCGGCACTAGATATGGCCGGTCGGCCAAAAATTCCTGCAGAAATCAGTTTTGACAGCAACAGAGGGCAAGTAGTGTATGGCATGAAATTTCAAGCAAATGTAAGCATGGTCACACTCCCTATCATGCAATGGACTCAAGAGAGCATGACCCTCGACCCTCGGGCCATCAATTATGCATGATGGCCTAATAAGCCAAATTTGAAACTTAATGTAAAAATGCATGCAACAAAAAGAGATGAATGCCATCACCCTATCATGTTGGGGTCAAGGGGTTTGGCGACCGAGGGTTGAGACGTGTTTTATCACTTGAAGTACAAACACTCCTTAGCCCTCAAGTTTGGCTTGACACCCCAAACCAAACAATGCAATGCATGTATACAAATTTGGCTCAAAGATGCAACATGAATAATGCAATGTGCCAAACATACAAGATGTAATGCTATGTAACTCATCATGCAAACTATGACATGAAATGCAACTAGCTAACAATATGCAAGCATGCAATCATGTTACTAGGCAAACATGAATTCAGAGCAATACAACATGATTATGTAATGCAAAGGGGCAAACCTCAGCCCACCCCCAAAACAGCGACAAAAGATGCCTAAAATGATGAACAAATACTCATGTAAGCATACCCACCAATAGGCCCAAGATTAAGACATAACCAAGGGGGATTCTACTACCACTACCCCAAGCAAACATGGCATGAGCTATACAACCAAAAACAGAGTTTGGATGCACTGAAATAAGTCCTAAAACCCTCTGATATGACAGCCCCGAAGGCTTAAACACTTAGGCATGCACAATGCTCATTTCAAGGCACAACAAAGCGACTCTTCAAGGCATAAATGGGGTGATAAATGCGATCATACAAGCATGATTTATGGACTGAAATAGCATGAAAAATGACTCCAAATCACTGAAACATCCCAATTCAAGCATACTCACGACTCACACCCTTAAGGCTCACAAGCCAAAATGCAAAGAGGCTACCCTAAACATGGCAAATATGATCAAGCTAGCACTTACCAGTCCTGGAGCATGACAAAATGATGCTAGAACCTTCATGAAGTTAAGCTAGATCATACAAGAATCATGGCCTAAATGCATGGCCTATTTCTAGGCAAAATGAGGGAATACAAAGCAAGTGCACTATGCATGAAAAGGGCCACAAATCTGACCAAAGACAGAGGCAATATGTGACCAAATAATACCTAAAAACCTTTGAAATGGAGCCAAGAACAACTACTCATGCATGCTACCATTAGAAACCAAAAACATGCACAAATGAGAGACCAAGGGAGAGGGGTGTCCCTCCCCTATGCAAGACCTCAAACCTCCTTCTTTACCACTGAAAATCCACTGGATTTCAGTGGTGAGAAGACCAACACACAATGGTAATCAAAGCTTAGCAAAGAGAGCACTAAAAGGGCCAAACAAGGCCTAAGAGGGGGAGGTCGACCCCCAACACGAAAATGACCTTAATGAAACATCTTAAGCATGAAAAAATAAGACTTTTTTCAGTTATACACAAAGTCTAAAACAATAAGTAAGATAGGAAAAAGTCTAGTGCAAGATTGGGGAATCTAAAGTAGAAAGGTTACCCTTGAAGAACCCTTGATGAACAGAAGATGTAGCCTCCTTCCTTTGGTCAAAACCAGTCCAAAAACTCAAAAACAAACTCTCCAAGCCTCTCAAGGTCGAAGCAAGGTGTGATGGTGTGTGTCTTAGTGCAAAACTAAGGTCAAAACACACTTTTAGGCCACAAAACACACACAAAAGAGGAGAGAGAGGGAAATATATAAAGAGAGAGAGTGATGTATATTAGAAAATATGTATAAGCTCTGGTTTTTTTTGTTCAACCCCCAACAATGGAGGAGGGGGGCTCTATATATAGACAAAACAAAGGTTTGAAGCTTCTCAAAGAAGCTAAACAAAAAAGGGTCAAAGGGGGCAAGGCTTCTTGAGGAAGCTAGGACAGCTGGCAAGCTTCTTGAGGAAGCTTTGACAAAGGGTCAAGCTTCCTGAAGAAGCTTTGACCAAAAAGTGCAAAAAGGCAACAGCCCACATGTATGCCAGGCGGGTTTGGTGCATTCCAACTAGCACGGTGGCATGCACCATGCCTGAAAAAGGTGAAAAGGTGCTAGGCGGAAAAGGGGTCACTGCCACACAGATGGTCGGGCCATCTGACCAGGCCAATAATATAATTCACCAATGGCCAGTAGCCTCAAAACACGGCCGGTGGCCTCAAGCCATGGCCGGTGGGTGTCAGGGGTAGCTAACAAGCTACTCTCTACCCTCAGAAGAAAAAACACAAGTGTTTGGTGCAAAACCAAACACAGAACAGTCAAGTTGAGAGATCTTGAAGCAAGGCACGTAGCCGAGACCTCCGGGAACTCAAAACGAAACACAAACATGAGTAATCACCGAGTGTTTGAGTGGTGACGTCCAAGTCTTAAGGACAGTAAAAAATGGGGTGTCTACAGTTGCCCCTCTTTGACAGGACTCAAAAGTCATAACAATGACGGGAGTGATTGTCAAAGCCTAGAGACGACCCATTTTTGACAAGGCCGAAGACTTAGACAAGGCGTTCCTCGTGCTCTTCCTCTGAAGGTGAGTAGATAAGAATGTCATCCACAAAAACGACCACAAAACGATCCAAGAATTCCCGGAAGATCCGGTTCATCAAGTCCATAAAAAGGCGCGGTGCATTGGTAAGCCCAAATGGCATCACCAGAAACTCATAATGGCCATACCGCGTACGGAATGCCGTCTTCGGAATATCCTCCTCTCTGACCCTCAACTGGTGGTAACCCGATCTCAAATCTATCTTAGAGAAACAACGGGAACCCTTCAACTGGTCAAACAAATCATCTATACGGGGCATAGGGTATTTATTCTTAACCGTAGCCCGATTTAACTTCCGGTAGTCGATACACAATCTCAGAGCACCGTCTTTCTTTTTGGCAAAGAGGGCTGGTGCTCCCCACGGCGATACACTAGGGCGTACGAAGCCCTTATCTAGCAATTCCTGGAGCTGAACTTTCAACTCAATCAACTCTGCTGGGGCAAAACGATAAGGTGCCATAGAAATCGGCGCCGTGCCGGGCACTAAATCAATAGAGAACTCTGTCTCTCGATGAGGTGGCAAATCAACAAGATCCTCGGGAAAGACGTCCGAGTACTCACAAACTACCCTTGGCAACTCAATCTGGGTCTCATCACACTCACCATTCTCAAAGCTAGCAAGTAGACTACGAAGTTCATTCCGCCTTTGCGGACCGCACCCCTGTGGCACAACACTACCAACTCGGTCTCCTAAGAAATGGAAACACTCCCCGCTCACTGTACAACAAGTGACCCTCTGGCGGTAGCAATCAATAACAGCCCGGTATGACGATAACCAGTCCATACCTAAAATAACATTAAAGCCCTCCATGGGCATAACTACAAATGGAAACGGAAGTCGATGATCGTCGACCTCTATATCACAACCTCTACATCCGTGTTTCAAAATTAACTCACCCCCAATAGGTGACACAACGCAAATAGGAGATGCTAGTAGTGCTAACTCCAATTCCAACACAGATGCAAATGCAGCAGATACAAAAGAATGAGATGCACCCGTGTCAATCAACACTCTAGCAACCGAGTTGCAAAACAAAAAAGTACCTCTCACTACTGATGGAGCTGGTACTAAATCTGTGTGACAACGATACACGCTACTGTGGGACCTGGTCCACTGCTCACCCCTAGGAGCATCATTGTCTTGTCTTGGCCCAGCAAGCTCCCGGATTGGCCCTCGAGGCTGCCTGAGGCGAGTTGGTGAAATCCTGCGTCGCCTAGAACCAGGCAGCTCTGAAGTGGCACTCAAGCGTGGCGAGAACCTCTTGAGTGCCCAGGCTGTCCTGGATAACAAGACAAGAAGTGCCCCCCTGCCCAAACTCGACTCTGAGTGCAGGTGAAGAAGATCTGACCCTCGACCTCATGCCCTTCTGTGGGCAAACTGAAGCCTTGTGACCCGGCTGGCCACACTTGTAACAGGTAAACTCTCCCTGATTGCCCCTCCCGGAGCCTGCACTCGGTACTGGGAAAGTCGACCTAGAAACTCCACCCTGAGACTGCTGAGGGTTATAACCCCTCTGTCTCCTACTATCACCCTGTCCATCCTGACTCCTCTTGGAGCCTTTCTGCCCTTCCTCCTCTTCCTGCATCATAATCTCAGTATGAGCTGCAGCATCAACCAGTCGCCCATAATCCCGAAACATAGACCCCACAATTCTCAACTTGAGGCCGCGCCTCAACTTCTTCTCAAACTCAATGCAACGGCGTTCCTCAGACGCCACCAACTCAGGTGCAAACCTGGACAAACTAGTGAATGAGGCCTCAAACTCGGCCTTGATGGTATCTGCTTGGTGGCGGCCCGACCTCTCAACTTCTCTTGAACAGCCGGAGATAAGAACTTCTCCTGAAAAGCGTCAACAAAAGCCTTCCAAGTCCCTCCTATACGACTCTTGGTGAACTTCCACCACTGACCCGCATCCCCCTTCAGCTGGAAAGATGCCAAGGTCACCTTCAGTACCTCGTCTTCGATGCCTAGCATCTCAAACGTCTTCGTTATGCATTCGAGCCATTCATACGCCTTAAGCGGCTCTTTTGGATCACCCACAAATTCATCCGGATTAGGCGGAAGAACTCCCTCTTCGAAAAAAGAAGGTCTGCATCCGCAACAACAATCGAACGATTCTCGGCTCACGAGAATGCCCTCTTGACTCACTGAATGCCCTGCTATCTCTCGGGCTAGGCGCCCATAACTGGCAGCCCTCTTGGCTCGGCCACATTGGCTGACCAACCCCTTCTGTCAGGAATCTCATCCGGTAAAGGCATATCTGCCTCCTAGGCTGCCACGCCTTCCACCTCTTCCTCGTCGACATCCTAATAAAGGTAACTGAGCGTTAGCACATTTATAAGCGTGCGTAACTAAACACTCGCGTCCTAAAACATGGACCACAATAATTCACTCCACGTAAGCACATAAACACATAAGCACTTACAATTTCATTTACGGATAATGATAGTCGGCGTTACCAGAGTTCCTTGTGAGAAACAGCATTGATCAAGTGCCTTTCTAACAAGACTCCCAGAAACCCAAGGATCCAATCAACATCCTAGAAATTTAATCCCATACCCAAATAATCACATAAGCATGTTATCAATTAAACACATGGCATATGACACTACACTAAGTCTCTATCAAGCGAGACAAACCCATTGTGATTCTAATCACTTCCCACGTACCCAAAGTATTCGAACCCGGTACGCTCTGATACCAAGTTGTAACACCCTCAAAATAAAGACATTAAACCCATCAATGAAACATGCATCAACATAATAAAAGTCCATCCTCTTCTATTTAACTAAGCAGATTACGTACAAGAGTATTACATGTGAACAATAAGCGGGTGCCTTTAAGGCTTACAACTTTCCAAGTTAACACTAGGTTACAATCAAGAGAGCTCTAGCACAATACACGTAAAGCCCTTGGCTTGAAGTTACATGTAACACATCAAAAGTAAATAGAAGTCAAAAAGTCCATCCGCCACTAGCCTCCCAAGCTAAGTCCTTGGAGGTGGCAGGCTACCTGTACCTGAAAATGATATCCCCATAAAGGGTGAGCCACAGCCCAGTAGTAATATACTAAACCAATTATGAATAACGCCTAAAAGATTAACAGTTGATAGATTGGTCAACACTTTCACATTCTTTCACAATTTACTACAATTCCAAGACCTTCAAGTCTATATTTTCTTTCTTTCCATTTCAACATAGATAAACATATTAGTTATATCTATACAACCACAGATAAGCATACAAGCTACTTCACATTTCCAAGACAAGCACGTGAGCTGTATCTATATTTTTTTCAAGACAAGCATATGAAACGTGTCTCAGGAGTTCATCCTATCTTCTCCCAACACTATCCGGTTTAGAGGTACATCCCCATCTTCCCTAAACCATGAGTACATCCCCATCTCCTCCTCTACATATAATGCATATAAACACATTGGTTCTATATACAATCAATCAATACAATTAATGTATTCTACAAATCGTCAAGTTCCATGACACTTTCCATGATTAGTTTGATTTACCTAATCATCATGCATTGTCTACAACAAACACGACTATCCTCCACCGATAGCCCAGCGATTATTTCTATCTGAGAAAATAAATTCACAATGGATATATAATCAACATCTCAATTCCACAATTAATTATCCCAATTAATTAAACAATATAATTATAGCATTTTCCATAATTAACATTCAACCCTAAAGGTTCCATTTTCATCAATGAGTCCACATTAATCTCATTTCCATGTACTAAACATACATATTGGTTTATTTAAAACAAAGCCCCAAACTTTTATAAAATTGCATAAAAGCCCCAAACTTTCTCAAAATTACACAACTATTCCCAACACATCAAAATGTCAAAATTCAAAGACAGAATCCATGAAGAGGTAGGATATCCCTACCTCAAAGTTTAAGCCCAAAAGGAGATGAAAACCCAAGAATCAAAGTGCTCCAAACACAGGCTTTTTGATTAAGTCGAAGCCCTCGACAACCTCTACCTTTTAACAAAGCAAGAAGGGAAGGAAATGATCCTAGATAGATTAAACCTTAGAGAGTGTAAAGTTAGAGAGAGGCTCTCAGATTTTGAAGATTTGGATGAAAAGTTATAAAAATCTAACTTGAAACTTCATTCTTTGTCGCCTTGATATAAATAGGCTCGCTCGGCGAAGACTTGGTCGCTCGGCGACGAACCTGAAAATCCTAGCTCGAGCCAAGAAGGTCTCGCTCGAGCCAACAACCCAGCTTCGCTCGAGGCAGAGCTCGACCCGCCCAGTCTGCAACTAGGCGACGCTCGGCGACAAAGCGCTTTCGCTTCGGCGAAAGGCCGATCGCTCGGCGAAGAAAAGCTTCGCTCGAGCGAAATCATAGTGTTGAGTCGATGCAGGCCTTGTCGCTCGCTCGGCGAAGCCTCTGGCTCGACCCACGGACACAAAACTCAACGCTTCGCTCGGCGACCAACTCTCGCTCGGCGAAGGACAAAAATTACAGGCGGCAACCCTTGGTTCCCAAACACAACCAACCTGAAACAAACCTGCCCAACACATCCTATAACTCAAATACAATGTAGAAAAGGATGTAAACAAGACAATACTCAACCATTAACATCCACGGACACATGTCCGGATCACTGCACAATAAGGGTAAACCCGGGATCGCTATAACCTCCCCCCCTAAAGAATTTCGTCCCCGAAATTTAAAAACAAGTTTTTGAAAAGCAACCCTTTTTCTCCATTTTAAACAATGTCATAACATAACATTCAACAATTCGACCCATTACCGGTCATCCATCTCTTATTAAGAGGCATTTCACAATATACATTTTAAAGTGCATCTATAACATGCATTTCCTTTCCATTCTCCAACCATTCTCAATATACATGGTTTCACAAATCATATCATAACAAAATTTCATGATACATCTCCAGTTCTATAATATAGCCAACACATGCAATATTATAATCAATTCTCACACCAAGGCAAGTTTTACAATACTTCCTTAAATCAAAACATATACCATGTTTTACAACTTAAGACACATACAATGTTCTTAAAGTTCAACAAAATTACAAGTTCTCATTACATGATTACAAATCAACAAACAAGTCCGGATATTTCTCGCGGACTTCCAACTCACGTTCCCAAGTGGCTTCCTCCACCCCGTGATGTTTCCACAAAACCTTAACCAAAAGAATGGTCTTGCCACGCAGGACTTGATCCCGCCTATCCAAGATCCGGACCGGTCTCTCCTCATACGAGGCATCCTCATCTACCTCTAAGTCGGTCCAATCCAACACGTGTGATGGATCTGGCTCATACTTCCGAAGCATACTCACATGAAACACGTCATGAACTCCGGACAACTGTGGCGGCAAAGCTAAACGGTAAGCAACCTCGCCAATCCTCTCAAGGATCTCAAAAGGACCAATAAACCGAGGGGATAACTTTCCTCTCTTCCCAAACCTCATCAATCCCCGCCTAGGTGATATCTTCAGAAAGACATGATCACCTATCTCAAACACCAACGGTCTCCTCCTCTGATCGACATAAGATTTACGGCGACTACGAACATAACAAGCCTCCTACGGATAAGCCCAACTTTCTCCGTCGTCTCTCTAACCAACTCCGGACCTAACAAAGGAGTGTCACCCACCTCGGCCCAACAAACTGGAGACCTACAAGGGCGGCCATACAAGGCCTCAAACGGTGCCATACCGATGCTAGACTGATAACTGTTGTTGTAGGCAAACTCCACCAATGGCAAGTGCCTTTCCCACGTCCCACTGAAATCAAGGACACAACCCCGAAGCATATCCTCCAGGATCTGAATAGTACGCTCGGACTGCCCGTCAGTCTGAGGATGATAAGCCGTACTGAAAGTCAACTTAGTGCCCAAAGCACTCTGTAAACTCTGCCACAATCTAGCAGTAAAACGAGGATCTCTATCACGAGGCGATCGTTCTTTGGGACCCGTGCAATCTCACTATGTCCCGAATATACAAGTCGGCAAGGTGATCTACGAATCTCTCACAGCATAGGAATGAAGTGTCTTGACTTAGTCAACCGGTCTACAACCACCCAAATAGCATCACTACCCATTGAGTCCTTGGAAGGCCCTAGCAGAAGTCCATAGTAACATGCTCCCACTTCCACTCGGCAATAGGCAAGGGTTGCAACAAACCGCTGGCCTCGATGCTCGGCCTTCACTTGGCGACAAGTAAGGCACTTAGAACCACAGCCACATCTCTCTTCATGCCTCGCCACCAAAGCGGCGACTCAAATCCTGATACATCTTAGTACCTCCCGGATGCACCGCAAGGCGCGAATGATGAAACTCTCGGAGTACCTCCTCTCGGCAAGACTCCGGCACAAACAAACGGTCTCGGTATCTCACGCTCAAGTCGGGATACACCGTCAAACCCTTCTCAACTTTCCCACTGGAGATCTTCTCTCTGAGGGATTCTACCTCAAGGTCACCTCTCTGTGCCTCTAACACTCGAGTCACAAGTGTAGGCTGCGCAACAACAGAAAACAAGGTCATGACCTCAGCGGATTCGCCCTGAAGCAAACTAATCTCGGCAAGTGCCCCCAACATCTCCCACTCTCGGATGGCTACACAAGCCACACCACTAATGGATTTCCTACTAAGAGCATCGGCCACAACATTGGCCTTCCCTGGGTGATAATGCAACTCGAAGTCGTAATCCTCAATAAACTCCATCCACCTCCTCTGCCTCAAATTCAAGTCCATACGTGAAAATAGATATTTGAGACTCTTATGATCGAGAATACCTCGAATCTCTCACCGTAAAGGTAGTGCCTCCAGATTTTCAAGGGAAAGATCACAGCCGCTAGCTCTAGGTCATGTGTAGGGTAATCTTTCTCGTGTATTTTTAAGCGGCGTGAGCCATAAGCTACCACTTTCCCTTCCTGCATCAACACACAACCCAAACCCTCTCGTGAGGCATCACAATAGACTGCATAACCCAACCCTCTCTCCGGAATAATCAAGACCGGGGCAGTGGTCAATCTAACTTTCAACTCCTGGAACGACTTTTCACAAGTCTCACTCCATACAAATTTGACTCCCTTGCGAGTCAACCTAGTCAACGGTGAAGCTAACCTGGAGAAATCTTTCACAAACCGACGGTAGTACCCAGCTAATCCCAGAAAACTGCGGATCTCAAACACACTCTTAGGCTGTGCCCAATCTTGCACTGCCTCAGTCTTGGATGTATCAACAGACACCCCTTCCCCGGATACCACATGGCCTAAGAACTTGACTTCTCCTAGCCAGAACTCACACTTCCCAAACTTGGCATACAGCCTATGGGCTCTAAGCAATTCAAGCACCACTCTCAAGTGTTCCTCGTGCTCTTCCTCTGAAGGTGAGTAGATAAGAATGTCATCCACAAAAACGACCACAAAACGATCCAAGAATTCCCGGAAGATCCGGTTCATCAAGTCCATAAAGACTGCCGGTGCATTGGTAAGCCCAAATGGCATCACCAGAAACTCATAATGGCCATACCGCGTACGGAATGCCGTCTTCGGAATATCCTCCTCTCTGACCCTCAACTGGTGGTAACCCGATCTCAAATCTATCTTAGAGAAACAACGGGAACCCTTCAACTGGTCAAACAAATCATCTATACGGGGCATAGGGTATTTATTCTTAAGTAGCCGATTTAACTTCGGTAGTCGATACACAATCTCAAAGCACCGTCTTTCTTTTTTGGCAAGAGGGCGGTGCTCCCCAGCGATACACTAGGGCGACGAAGCCCTTATCTAGCAATTCTTGGTGAACTTTCAACTCAATCAACTCTGCTTTGGGGCAAAAGCGATAAGGTGCCATAGAAATCGGCGCCCGTCTTGCACTAAATCAATAGAGAACTCGTCTCTCGGTGAGGTGGCAAATCAACAAGATCCTCGGGAAAGGCGTCCAGTACTCACAAACTACCCTTGGCAACCCAATCTGGGTCTCATCACACTCACCATTCTCAAAGCTAGCAAGTAGACTACTAAGTTCATTCCGCCTTTGCGGACCGCACCCCTATGGCACAACACTACCAACTCGGTCTCCTAAGAAATGGAAACACTCCCGCTCAACTTTGTACAACAAGTGACCCTCTGGCGGTAACAATCAATATGACCGGTATGGCGATAACCGGTCCATACCTAAAATAACATTAAAGCCCTCCATGGGCATAACTACAAATGGAAGCGAAGTCGATGATGTCGACCTCTATATCACAACCTCTACATCCGTGTTTCAAAATTAACTCACCCCAATAGGTGACACAACGCAAATAGGAGATGCTAGTAGTGCTAACTCCAATTCCAACAGATGCAAATCACGTGAGATACAAAAGAATGAGATGCACCGTGTCAATCAACACTCTAGCAACCGAGTTGCAAAACAAAAAGTACCTCTCACTCTTGATGGAGCTGGTACTAAATCTGTGACAACGACATACAGCATACTGTGGGACCACTGGTCCACCTGCTCACCCCTAGGAGCATCATTGCTTTATCTTGTTGGGACAAGAAGCTCCGGATTGGCCCTCGAGGCTGCCTGGTGGTTGAAATCCTGCGTCTGCCTAGAACCAGGCAGCTCTGAAGTGGCACTCAAGCGTGGGCAGAACCTCTTGGTGCCAGTTGTCCACTGCGATAACACGACAAGGGCTGCCCTACCCAAACTCGACTCGAGGTGCAGGTGAAGAAGATCTGACCCTCGACCTCCGCCTTCTGTGAACAGCTGAAGCCTTGTGACCCGGTGGCCACACTTATGAGTAAACTCTCCTGATTGCCCCTCGGAGCACTCGGCCTTTGGGAAAGTCGACCTAGAAACTCCACCACAGGCTAGCGAGGGTTGTAACCCCTCTGTCTCCTACTATCGCCCATCCATCCATCGACTCCTCTTGGAGCCTTTCGCCCTTCCTCCTCTTCTTGCATCATAATCTCGGTATGAGCTGCGGCATCAACGATCGCCCATAATCCCGAAACATAGACCCACAATTCTCAACTTGAGGCGCGCCTCAACTTCTTCTCAAACTCAATGCAGGCGTTCCTCGGGCGCCACCAACTCAGTGCAAACCTAGACAAACTAGTGAATGAGGCCTCAAACTCGGCCCTTGATGAGCATCTGCTTGGTGGCGAGAGCCCGACCTCTCAACTTCTCTGAGCAATAGGAGATAAGAACTTCTCTGAAAGCGTCAACATAAGCATTCCAAGGCCCTGCCATACGACTCTTGATGAACTTCCACCACTGTCCCGCATCCCCCTTCAGGTGGAAAGATGCCAAGGTCACCTTGAGTACCTCGTCTTCGATGCCTAGGATCTCAAAGCGTCTTCGTTATGCATTCGAGCCATTCATCTGCCTTAGGCGGCTCTGTTGGAGCACCCACAAATTCATCGGGATTAGAGGGGAAGAACTTCCTCTTGAGAAAAGAGGGTCCTGCATCGGCAACAACAACGGAGCACGATTCTCGGCTCACGAGAATGCCCTCTTGACTCCTGAATGCCCTGCTATCTCTCGGGCTAGAGCGCCCATAGCTTTGGCCCTCTTGGCTCGGCCACATTGGCTGACCAACCCCTTCACGAAGTGCGAATCTCATCCGGTAAAGGCATATCCTGCCTCCTAGGCCTGCCACGCCTTCCACCTCTTCCTCGTCCTGACATCCTAATAAAGGTAACACAGAACGTTAGCACATTTATAAACGTGCCGTAACTAAACACTCGCGTCCTAAAACATGGACCACAATAATTCACTCCACGTAAGCACATAAACACATAAGCACTTACGAATTTCATTTCTGGATAATGATAGTCCCGAGGCGTTACCAGAGTTCCTTGTGAGAAACAGCATTGATCAAGTGCCTTTCTAACAAGACTCCCAGAAACCCAAGGATCCAATCAACATCCTAGAAATTTAATCCCATACCCAAATAATCACATAAGCATGTTATCAATTAAACACATGGCATATGACACTACACTAAGTCTCTATCAAGCGAGACAAACCCATTGTGATTCTAATCACTTCCCACGTACCCAAAGTATTCGAACCCGGTACGCTCTGATACCAAGTTGTAACGCCCTCAAAATAAAGACATTAAACCCATCAATGAAACATGCATCAACATAATAAAAGTCCATCCTCTTCTATTTAACTAAACAGTTCTGTACAAGAGTATTACATGTGAACAATAAAAGCGGGTGCCTTTAAGGCTTACAACTTTCCAAGTTAACACTTGGTTACAATCAAGAGAGCTCTAGCTCAATACACGTAAAGCCCTTGGCTTGAAGTTACATGTAACACATCAAAAGTAAATAGAAGTCAAAAAGTCCATCCGCCACTAGCCTCCCAAGCTAAGTCCTTGGAGGTGGCAGGCTACCTGTACCTGAAAATGATATCCCCATAAAGGGTGAGCCACAGCCCAGTAGAAATATACTAAACCAATTATGAATAACGCCTAAAAGATTAACAGTTGATAGATTGGTCAACACTTTCACATTCTTTCACAATTTACTACAATTCCAAGACCTTCAAGTCTATATTTTCTTTCTTTCCATTTCAACATAGATAAACATATTAGTTATATCTATACAACCACAGATAAGCATACAAGCTACTTCACATTTCCAAGACAAGCACGTGAGCTGTATCTATATTTTTTCAAGACAAGCATATGAGCTGTGTCTCCGGAGTTCATCCCCTATCTTCTCCCAACACTATCCGGTTTAGAGGTACATCCCCCATCTTCCCCTAAACCGCGGAGTACATCCCCCATCTCCTCCTCTACATATAATGCATATAAACACATTGGTTCTATATACAATCAATCAATACAATTAATGTATTCTACAAATCGTCAAGTTCCATGACACTTTCCATGATTAGTTTGATTTACCTAATCATCATGCATTGTCTACAACAAACACGACTATCCTCCACCGATAGCCCAAAGCAGTTATTTCTATGCAGAAAATAAATTCACAATGGATATATAATCAACATCTCAATTCCACAATTAATTATCCCAATTAATTAAACAATATAATTATAGCATTTTCCATAATTAACATTCAACCCTAAAGGTTCCATTTTCATCAATGAGTCCACATTAATCTCATTTCCATGTACTAAACATACATATTGGTTTATTTAAAACAAAGCCCCAAACTTTTATAAAATTGCATAAAAGCCCCAAACTTTCTCAAAATTACACAACTATTCCCAACACATCAAAATGTCAAAATTCAAAGACAGAATCCATGAAGAGGAGTAGGATATCCCTACCTCAAAGTTTAAGCCCAAAAGGAGATGAAAACCCAAGAATCAAAGTGCTCCAAACAGGCTTTTTGATTAAGTCGAAGCCCTCGACAACCTCTACCTTTTTAACAAAGCAAGAAGGGAAGGAAATGATCCTAGATAGATCAAACCTTAGAGAGAGTGTAAAGTTAGAGAGAGAGGCTCTCAGATTTTGAAGATTTGGATGAAAAGTTATAAAAAATCTAACTTGAAACTCGCTACTGTCGCACTAATATAAATAGGCTCGCTCGAGCGAAGACTTGGTCGCTTGAGCGACTAGACACAGAAAATCCTAGCTCGAGCCAAGAAGGTCTCGCTCGAGCCAACAACCCAGAAGCTCGCTCGAGCGAAGAAAAGCTCGCTCGAGCCAGGAGCTCGACCCTTCAGGTCTGCAACTAGACGCACGCTCGAGCGACAAACTGCTCGCTCGAGTGAAGACCGAACCAGATCGCTCAAGCGAAGAAAAGCTCGCTCGAGCCAGAAATCATGGTGTTCAGGTCCAGTACCAGACGCAATCGCTCGCTCGAGCGAAGCCGCTCTGGCTCGACCCACCAGACACAAAACTCAACGCTCGCTCGAGTGACCAACTCCTCGCTCGAGCGAAGGACAAAAATTCTGGGCAGCAACCCTGGGTTCCCAAACACAACCAACCTGAAACAAACCTGCCCATCACATCCTATAACTCAAATACAATGTAGAAAAGGATGTAAACAAGACAATACTCAACCATTAACATCCACGGACACATGTCCGGATCACTGCACAATAAGGGTAAACCTGGGATCGCTATAACCCGCTCGCCCAATCAAAGATCGGCCTCTACTAACCATGATATCTATTTTTGAAAACATTGTGTGTTCTTATTCCGGTTATTAGCCTAGGTTACTATGTGATGCGCACAACATACAAGTATAGACTGAGTCGTCTGAATTGGAACAAAACACTTCATGTTTGTTTGTGAAAATGGTTTGCTTCTCGCAAGTAGGCTTAAAATGTGGATTTTGCCACCCTCGGGTGGGCTTAGAAAACATGATTTTGCCACTATCTAGTGGGCTTAAAACTCACAGTTGATGATTTGTCCCAATCCAAACAACCCAACCTCCACCCACAGGCATTCAAGTAGTTGTATCACATAAGCAGTTAGCCTCATGGTAAGCATGCTATTCATGGCAGTCACTCACACGCATGCAAGGATGCTAAAGCATAAAACTCACTGAGTACTCTAAGCCAAAACAGAAACCGATTAGAAATCCATGCATGATCCTAAATATACAGAAATGCCTAATGCAACACATGCAAAAATGCAACTATAGCAGGCTCGGCTATTCTAAACATGGCGTATGGAATGCTATAGCTAACATGTATTCAACTTAGAATTGAAGTACAAATGCAGTTAGTATGATGCGCCGAGCCTGGTACATGCAAGACAGATGAATGAATGCAAACATGCTATCATACTGTATGCTAATTGAAACATGCCCTAATCTAACCATCATAAGCAGGTAAATAAAATGGAGAAAGACATGGGATTAGAAGGCATACATCACACACACGCACACTTATTACAATTATGCCCTCGCGCAGAGGGTCCGAATAAAATAGTACAGTCCAAATAAATAATACAGTCCAAAATATGTACAAATTCCTAATTAATTAACAAATTAAACTAGGAAAGCTGTAAACTAGCATGCAAGCTAGGGACCGTCTTGACTCTTCTTCAGATGATGAATGATGCATGTCCGGGTTGCCTTTGCGCGGAAATCCATTGTGATGCCCCAATTAGCCTCTGTTTTGCAATGGTTTTTGGAAAGCGTGCCAAGCTTTGAAAGGCTGCTGATTCTTGATTTCCTGCAACAGAGAGCAAGAAAGGGGCATGGCAATGTATTTTCACATATGTATGCATACTTCGATCCTCGTGCCACCAATCACGCATCTCGATGCATGATGGCCGAGGAGTCGAATTGCACATCTCAATATGGAATGAATGCACATGAAAATACAACTAGACCTAACTCCATCATGGATAATCTGGAGTATCGGTGACTGGGGAATTGAGACACGTTCCGTCACTCAGAGTACGAAACGTATCTCGTTTCCCGTGCTCGGGCTAACCCCTATCCTGAACACAATGCAATATGCATGACATGCATGAAATGCAACTAAGATACATCCTAACATGCAACATGCTATGAAATGGCATACACAATGCACGAGGTAACATGGCATACACAATGGGCTAACATACAACCTAGCATACACAATGTTATGGAATGAAATGGCATACACAATGCAATATGGACTTACACTAACACAAGCGGACCTCAGCCACACTCACATAAGAGGCCATTAGATGAAAATGAGACACTCGAAATGCGTGCACACGTGCACGCAAACCGAGGACCGAACTTAGGGCACGAATGCCACTCTAACAAGACATGGAATATGGCATACTAGCATGCAAATTTCAGAGGCAATAAGTGATGCAAAATAGCCCCGAAAGATGGCAAAATGACACCCGAAGCATGAAATGAATCCCGAAACATTAAATTAGGCGCATGGAATGACCTATGGCTATGCAATGCATGCATTATTCGAACATGGAATGTGAAGAAAGAATCAAGACAGCCCAAAAATAAGCATATTTACAGTTCTAAGTAAAGCCAAACAGCGAACGCAAATGGGGCTAAACTAGCATGCAAAAATGGCCCCGAAAGCAAGATAATGAAGCAAGTGACAGCTTCTGACCCAAAACAGAGAAGGGCCCTTCTACAATGTTGAAGAGAGGCCCAAAATATGATATTTAATAGTTTACCACAAACCCCAAAACAGGCACAAGTATGCAAAAACTCTCATGCAAAAAGTAGGCCTAAAGGAGGACAAAGAGGTAAGTGATGCATTCTGGCCCCAAAAAGATGAAGGTCCTTCAACAAAGTTGAAGAGGGACCTAAAATATGACCTTTTACAGTTTATGATCAGAGCCAAAACAGTGTACAAGTATGCTCAAAACACTATGCAAGATAAGGCCAAAAAGAGAGCTATAACACAAAGTATAAAAAGGATGCCTCATACAATAAAAGACCCTTAATGAAACATGAAGAGGGGGTCGAAATAAGTCCATTTTTAGTTTGGACCAGAGCCCAAAAATAGAGGCACAAGAGGCTAACAAGTCATGCAAAAATGGCGCCAAAAGAGGGATTCAAAGGCAAGTGACAAAAAGAGGCCCCAAACAGTAATGATCCCTTCAACAATGTTGAATAAGGGCTCAAAATAAACTAATTTACAGTTTACAACATGCCTCAAAACAGTTCATACATAAGCCAAAAACAATGTGCAAGAAAATGGCATATTAGGGAGATAATGAAGCAAGTGCAACAAGGAGGCCTCAAACAGTGAGAGGCCCTCAATCAAACATGGAATATGGCTCAAAATAAGCCTATTTATAGTTATGTTCGGAGCCCAAATATTCAAGTACAAAGAGTTTAGACAGGATGCAAAAATAAGCTTAAAAAGAGGGAAAATGTTGCTCACCCTTGTAGACCAAACTTCAACACTTCTTGGCTTGAGAAAAGGTGCCTCCTAAGCTCTGAGAAGACCCTCCAAGCTGCTAGAATGGAGTGGTGGTGTGGTGCTAGGTGGTGGTGTAGAAATGGTGTAGGGTTTAGAAGGTTTTGAAGCTTGGAAGTGTAAAGGGAGAGAGATACAATATGGGAGCTCAAAGGTGGTTTTTCTAACCCTTCAAACACAGTTGGGAGGCTGTTTATATAGGCCAAAGAGGGGAAAAAATGGGGGGGGGGAAATGAATTCAAGTTTTCCCCCAAAAAAATGGCCCCCCGGATACAAAATCTGGGGGGGAAAAGAGGTCATATTTGGACTGAATAGGGTGCAAGGAATCTGGCTGGCCAGCTATTGAGGTTGCAGGTGGCCGGCCGGCCCTCCCCATGGCCGGCCGGCCAAGGGTCAAAAGGGTCAAGTGGCATTAGTGGCTGGCCACCACAGATTGGTGGCCTCCCATGTGTGCTCAACACAGCCATATGGTCAAAAATTGGAAACAGTGAACCAGGAGAGAGAACAACCCACTTTTCAAAGGGGTTCAAAAGGTTCAAACACAATTCTTGGGCCACCAAATATTGGTGGCCTCCAGTGTGTACAACATAAATATGGGGGTTAGGGTTGAAGAAAATGGCCCAAGGGTGGTCAACATTGGCTTCCGAGTGAGAAAAAACGGGCGACGGAGGGCGATGAAGGAATATAACTAGTTGCTAAAACAATTACTGGCCTCCCACCCTTCTACCACCTTCCTGGTGATGAAACAGAGGTCCCTGCCAAAAATGGACGCAAACCGATGCCAAATGAAGGTTCGTCAAAACGCTACAATCGAGGCCCCAAAATCGTTAGGCACCGGGAATGGTGTTCGACCACGAAGTTGGTCTCTCGGACCACAGTGTCCCTCAAAAGGGAGTAAATAAGATGCATGCCAAAAACCGGAGCAAACGGAGGTGGTTAGGCGGTCCCGAACCGAGGCACTCAGCCTGACGGCTCCGAAAACTGGGAACCGGGCTCCGAAATGGGCAAAATGGCCTATGACCACGAAATGTAGCCCACGGCCATTGAGAGATGGTCTACGAGACCTCTCTCTCCCTTTGGGAAGAGAAGCAGAGAAAACCGAGCCTGGTTCGCAAACCGAGGCAAAGTACAAAAAAGCCCGGAAGTCTGGAGGCAAGGCTCACGGCCGAGACTCTAAAACCTCTGGACGAGCGCGATATGCAACATCACCAAGCGCTCAATCGGTGACGTCCGAGTCTTAAGGTCGGTCAAAAATGGGGTGTCTACACTTATGTATCACATCGCATGACATCCCATAATAGTGTGAATGACATTCATTTGAAAATAGGGCACTTGCGTCGTAATAATCAGGTAGTGAACCAATTACAACTTGATAAGCAAAATAGAAAGACTCGATATAACCAACCAAGCATGAGTACAACTCGATAAGCAAATTAGAGACTTGAAGAGAGTGACATACAACTCAATAAGCAAATGTACAACAACTCGATAAGCAAATAGGCGTGACTCCGCAAGAATCGATCACCAGAGGGCATTGGAGGTGGTGGAATTCCCCAATCCTCAGCATAAACAGCTCAGAGAACAAGGAGGAAGACCACCGGCCAAAGATAAAGGCCATCGGCCGTGAGAAATGGCCATCGGCCAGGAACTTTGATCAATCGGCCAAAAGTGGTGGCCAGTCGGCACTATATTTGGCCGGCCGGCCATGAATTGCGTAACCGAGAATCTTGACATCTGTCCTCCACTCAATCTTATCTTCTACAAAAAAGCCTCAGCTTCGTAATTCTTCTCAATTCAACATTGATTTGCCCCAAATAGAAGTGTTTCTTGCCCAAAATCTCACAACTTGGATTAACAACTTGAATGGTTCGAGAAAGTTGAATTTCCGAGGCTTCGGCATAAACGCACTATTCACTTTGGGTCGTACCCCGCTACACCTTCCGTTTCTCCATGCTGGGGCAAGGTTTTGGAATCCGGTGACACATGTTTTTAGCTTCTGTGGGCAAGAGGTATGTCCTACCTTTGAAGATTTTCGAGCTTTAATGGAGTCCGAGTGCAATGAAGAGATCCTGCCCCAACTTCATTTTGGCCATGCCCAAGCCTTAGGACAAATGTGTGGGCTCTCAATACCCGTTGCTTGATCTTTGATTTGTGATGGAATGCTGGATATTTCGAGTTTGATTTGCCATTTTTCTGATGTCGGTGACCGCGGCGACCGTCATTGGCAAGGCTTTCAGCAACACGCACTTTGTTTGTGCATGCTATCTCATTTCTTACTTGCCTCGGGTTCTGGAGGATCTAGAGTCCGATTAATTGAAGTTGCCCAAGGTTTGAAGGTGAGTAAGAGTTGCATCGCCATGACTCTGGCTGAGACGTTGATGGGCTTGGATGCTTTCTATTGTCGCGAAACAATCAAATTTGCGGGGAGTCCACTACTGCTGTAGGTAAAGTTTCCCACCCAATCTCTCATATGTATCGCTCACATCACTCGGCCCTCAAGCTCGGTTTTCTCATAAAATCCTTTTCTTACTTTTCTCTCATCGTACACCTCTCTATTCTTTATTCTCTCATTTTTCATCCCTTCCCAGGTGTGGTTGATGGACAAGTTGCAGGTTGTGGACTCTTGCCCAATATACTCAGCCCGCGGTTACTTCTTCAGACAATGCCTAGTCGACGCCCTTGATGAGGGTTGGTGGTTTGACTGGATGTGTAGCTTGTCCGCGGATCGCATTGCTTGGCGATGTCCTTGGCTTCATCTACCGGCAATGAGCTACAGCATGACCCGCCAACCTGGGATTCAGCTGATTGGCTTGACTCACTGTGTCTTCTATTTTCCGTTTTAGGTCCAATGTCAGTTTGGTCATGATCAGACTTGTCGACCAGAAGAGATAGAATATCCAGCTGCATTCCCGATCCGAGGCGCACAGCTTGCCCGGTATGCAACAGCATGGAGGACTAGGGAGCTCCTGGCCCCCGCTCCTACTTTTAGTTTCACTTTGTCTAATGAGTGTGTGGATTGGCTTAATGAAGAGGCACAGGTCGGGCCCAGCTTAGTATTAGAGGCTTCGACCAGCTCTGGGAGGGGGCGCAGGAACACCTGACTTATCTATGCCTCGGATTTATTGCTTTACCAGTATTTTCAAGTTTTCTTTATGAATGTAATAAAAAAACAACTTCAATTTGTATGCAAGAGCAGGAGAACTCTGTTTTGAAATCAATGAAATTGAAGGTTGTGGGTACTGAAAATTTTCCGCTTTGGTCCAAAAATGGTCTTAGTTCTAAAAAGATTAATTTTGAACAAAGTCAACTTTTATTAAAACTTTTCAAAACCATTTTCGGTATGGATCAGAACTGGACATGCCTGAGATTTGTCACTGAGATGTACAACCCCGAACCATAGCAATTGGAAAGTTGCCCCTAGTCTGAATAATCGTGGCACTGCGACAGCGAAAAAGTTGCCCCTAGTCGAAAAAGCCGCAGGAGATCACGATGAATGCTGATAGACAAAGATGACTGAGATGATCAAATGGACAAAGTTGATCGGGGAAAAGTTTATGGCTGAACTTCAAGATGAAGTTGCCTACGTATCCCAAAGATGGGAATCAAGCCTTACGTAGTTCAAGCTCAGATTCACTCGAGTATTTTCACTCTACTTTTACGCTCTAACTTTTGCCAAGGCCGCCCTTTACGGGTTTTCAACCTTGCGAGCTCAGTTTTTATAATTTCAAATTTTTTTGTGCTATGAGTTTTGCCTAGGTCGCCCTTTCGGGTTTTCGGCCTAGCGAGCCTCTCAAGGATAATATTTCTTCAACTTGTCCATATTGATCGGTTGTGAGAACTCCAAGCCATCTAGATCCATCAGAACCACAGCTCCGCCTGACCAGATAGACTTGATGATGTAGGGACCCGTCCAATTGGGCCTGAACTTGCCCCTTGGGTCGTGGATGGGAGCTCGGTTGTCCTTAAGTACCAAATATCCTTCCTTTAAATTCCTGGACTTAACCTTCTTGTTGAAAGCCCGGGCAATTCTGCGCTGATAACCTTGAACATGGTACAGTGCTTTTAGTCTTCTCTCATCAAAGAGCATGAGTTCCTCAAACCTACTTTGCTGCCAATCTGCTTCGGCTATTTGACACTCAGCCAATACTCGCAATGACGGAACCTCAATCTCGATAGGTAGAACGGCCTCCATCCCATAGACTAATGAATACGGAGTCGCCCCAGTAGAAGTTCTAATTGAAGTCCGGTAGCCCCACAAAGCAAACGGCAGTTTATCTGGCCAGTCCCGGTAGGTTTCCACCATCTTCTGCAGTATGTGCTTGATGTTTTTGTTGGCGGCTTCAACCGCTTCATTGGTTTGCGGCCGGTATGTGGATGACTTATGAAAAGCCACGTTGTATTTTTGCAACAAGTCAATCACTTCTTTCTTGAAGTGGGAACCATTATCTAAAATTATCTCATTTGGGACCCCATAACGACAAATGATGTTGTTTCTGATGAACTTCGCGACATGTGAAGCCTTCAACACCACATAAGATTGGGCCTCGACCCACTTTGTAAAGTAATCTATCGCGACCAAGATGAACTCATGCCCATTCGACCCCTTCGGAGTGACAGCCCCAATCACATCGATTCCCCAAACTGAAAATGGCCATGGTGAAGTCATATTGTACAGCTTCGATGGCGGGATGTTCATGCGGTTTGCATGGATCTGACATTTGTGGCATCGCCGAACAAAGCCAATACAATCCTCCTCCATGGTGGACCAATAGTAACCCTACCTGAGGATCTTCCGAGCCAACATTACTCCATTCATATGCGCACCACATTCCCCTCCATGGATGGCCTCCATCAGGCGTTTTGATTCTTTAGCTTCTACACGCAGCTTATGCATTCCTAGATGACCTCTCTTATACAGTTTACCCCCATAGATGATGAACTGAACAGCCATCCTTCTGATTGCCCTTTTATCCTTGGCATTTGCCCCTAGTGGGTATGCTTCCTTCTCCAAGAAGTTCCAAATGTCGTAATACCAGGGGTTGTTGTCCTGAGCCTCATCTATAGTAGCAATTGATTCATACGTTGGCACGAACTTCTGGTCAATGATGACTAGACGCATCCGGACTGCAAACGGGATGTCTATCATGGAAGATAGAGTTGCTAGTGAATCTGCGAACCTATTGTTCTCTCTTGCTAGATGAGCAAAGTTTAGCTTCTCAAACCGAGGAATTAACAAATCCAAGGCCTGGTGGTACATTATCATCTTTTCCTCCTTGACTTTCTAGTCCCCTTTTGCTTGAGATACAACAAGGTTCAAGTCCCCGATGACGTTCATCCATTTTGCCCCTAGTTCCAGGGCTGCTTCTAGACCGGCAATGCATGCCTCATATTCCGCTTCGTTATTTGAAACTTTGAACCGGTGTTTGAATGCTAGAGGAATACGGGAGTTGTCGGGTACTATCAACAACACTCCTATCCCATACCCGTACTGGTTTGACGCTCTATCAAAATACATCGTCCAAGTTTCATCCTCGATGTGCAAAATGGCCTCATCCGGAAACAAGTACTCAACTGCTTCACCCCCTTCCACTGGATGATCGGCTAAGAACTCCGCCACTGGTCTTCCCTTGACTGACGTACGTGTCACATATTTCAGATCGAATTCGGAAAGCAACAGCAACCAGCGAGCTAGCCTACCTGTAAGTGCCGGTTTCTCAAAAAGATATTTGATGGGATCCAGTCATGAAACCAACATTACGGAGTGAGCTAACAGGTAGTGCCGCAGCTTCCTGGTAGCCCATACCAAGGCTAAGCAAGCCTTCTCTAACGGTGTGTAGCGAGTTTCATACTCCAACATCTTCTTGCTCAGATAGTGGACGGCCCTCTCCACCTTATCCTCCGATTCTTGTGTGAGCATACTGCCCATGGTAGTTTCGGTCACTGAAAGGTACAATATCAACGGTCTCTCCGGTTCTGGCGGTGACAACACGGGTGGGTTCTGCAAGTATTTCTTGATCTGTTTAAAAGCAGCTTGGCATCGGCTGTCCCATTGGAATTTCTTTCCTTTCTTCAGGAGACCAAAAAGTGGTTCACAAGTCAAGGTTAATTTTGAGATAAACTGTCTTATGAATTGCACTTTACCCAGAAAGCCTCGCACCTCCTTTTCAGTCATTGGTGGTGGCATTTCTAAGATGGCCTTGATTTTGGAAGGGTCGACTTCGATGCCCCTTTGTGTAATTAGAAACCCCAGCATTTTCCCCGCTGTAACACCGAACGTACACTTTTGAGCATTCAACAGCAACAGAAATTCTCTGATCCGTTGGAAAAACTTTTGCAAGGCGGTGTAGTGGCCCTCTCTTTCTTTGGACTTGACAATCATATCATCCACGTACACCTCAACCTCTTTGTGGATCATGTCATGCAATATCATAGTCGTGGCCCGTTGATATGTTGCTCCGGCATTCTTCAACCCAAATGGCATCACTCTGTAGCAGTAAGTCCCCCATGGGGTGGTGAAAGCAGTCTTTTCCCGGTCTTCAGGTGCCATCACTATCTGATTGTAGCCTGAGAAGCCATCCATAAATGAAAGCAAAGCATGCCCCGCTGTGAAATCTACTAATTCATCAATATGTGGCACGGGAAAGTCGTCCTTCAGACTGGCTCTGTTCAAATCCCTGAAATCCACGCACACCCTGATCCTGCCATCTTTCTTTGGCACTGGAATGATGTTGGCCAACCACGTCGGGTATTCGGATACCAATAGGAAGCTTGCATCGATTTGCTTGGTGACCTCTTCCTTAATATTGATGGCCTAGTCAGGGTGGATCCTTCTGAGTTTCTGTTTGACAAGAGGAATCCAGTGCTGTACAATCTCAGGATCGATCCCAGGCATGTCTTCGTAGGACCACGCGAAAACATCTTTGAAATCTTTTAATAAAGCGACTAAGCGCTCGCGTTCCTCCAAAGACAATGTGGACCCGATCTGGACTAGCCACGGGTCCTTCTCAGTACCAATATTCACAGTAGTGATTTCATCAACTAAAGGTCTAACAAATCTTTCCTGCTCTCGATCAATTAATCGTTGCAAAACCGGAGGAATTTCTTCTTCGTCGTTTTTGTCAAAATTTTGAAAGTCCTGATTCAAACAATAAATCAAAGGCACAGAAAAGTACTCAGAAACCACATCTATATCATTCTCATTATGTACTTCCAAACCATCCGATTCTTCTGTTACAACAGACTCAAAAGAGAAAGAAAAAGACGACCTGGACAAGACTGTGGCATCCGGGTTATCACCTCCAGGAATACTGGACTCAGACTCAGTTGAGCTGGAACCTGATTCTGACTCACAAGACTCGGTGGAATCAGATTCCGGCTCACTACCTGACCCGGTGCTACTCAACAAAAATCCCTCTTTGTACTGCCAAACGAGGGAGGGTGCGATGGATGCATCCAAAATAGTTGATGGTAGGCTCGTAGCCATTTCATTCCCGATCATGGACACCGAGGACTTATCCCCCAAGCACTTCTGTATGATCGGAGGATCTGAAAGTAGACATGCCAGTGTTACCCCCACTTCAATCTGGACGTCCACAGACTCCATTTCCTTGCTCTGTTCAACCTCAACCGTTGGGTCTGCCTGCTCTTCGGCAACATCATCCCCAGATAATTATAGATTAAAGAAAATCTCGAACCCCGGCACGCGCTTCCTCTCCGCGTTCAGCCACGGCTCCGGAAAGCCACAGAATGGAAAATCCTTCCCCTCCCGAACGAAGCGTCCGTTTAAAGTACCCCGGATGGGCCGGTGCATCAACTCAAAAGGTTTCCCCATTTGTTTTGCTCTGGCTCTCCCAGCTATCTCCTTTCCTTTCCTTACCCAATCCTCCTTGGTGGGCAGATAACCCAAGCCAAAGGTGTGTGGGTTGTGTGGCACTTCGGCCAATGCTGCGATGCCCTTTTGGCCACTTTTTCCCAATCCCATCCCAGGGATGTGTTGGAGCTTGTTCATGAGATATACTGCTTGAGCACTGATATATATCCCCTCGTTAGCAGCCATGATGTTCTGTACAACCCGAGCCTCAGCCAGGGTAAAACCTGATATGAACACATCCTCCATACCATGCTCAATTTCTAGAACAGGCGTAGATACCTCCGGTGGTGGATGAATCGATGAATTTCCAAAAACAATGGCTACTCCCTTCCCATGGGGGTATTTCACCATTTGATGCAAAGTGGATGACACTGCCTTTACCTGATACAGCCACGGCCGCCCCAAAAGCAGGTTGAAGGTTGTAGGAACCTCTAAGACATAGAAATCTATCTCATGCTGTCCTGGCCCAACTTTAGTCTGAATTTTCATCGTCCCCATGACTTCTCTACTCGTGTTGTCGTATGCCCGAATCACCTGGGCTGTTGGTACAAAATCCGCAGTTTTCAAACCGATCGCATACGCTGTCCTTGCCGGGCAGATGTTGATGGCGGATCCGGTATCAATAAGAACCACCGGTATCCATTTATTCCTACATTCCACAGAGATGTAGAGTGGTTTGTTATAGTCTGCCCCCTCAGGTGGCAACTCTTTATCGGAAAAAATCATCGTCGGGGTAGCTCCTCCTGGAAAGACTAATCCCACCAGCTGTTCTGGCGTGGTTTCTATCGAAAGCTTGGCCTTGTCCATGGCTGATAGGACAGCCTGTCTGTGCACTCGCGATGCCATAAGCAGTCCCCAGATAGAGATGTCTGCTTGTATCTTTTTTAACTGTTTGAGCATAGCCTCCTCTTCAAGTTGTTTCTCCTTTTGTTTCTCGGCCTCCCTATCTTTTCTAGAAGTCTCTGGTTGATCTAGGTGCGGGGGTTTGAAGTACCGCCCGCTCCGTGTCATATGGTCGACTTCTCCAAGGTACCAGGTGTCATCGGGTTGGTTGTTCCCCCAATCTTCATCCGTGTGGGCAAGACATAAATCATCGTCCTCCCACCACATTCCATCCACAGTCGACAGACACCTGTCCGGCTCTGGTATGACTATTCTCGTACTCGTGGTACCTTCCATCCCTGTGCTTGCAGGATTCTCTGTTTCTGTGCTCATAGCGGTTTCAGTCCCCACATGGGCCTTTGCCTTCCTGACTCTCTCGGAATCTTCAAATCTTTCCTGTTCCGACTGTGTCAATACAGCTAGCTGTCCAATAATTCCTGTATTCAAAATGCTCCAATCCTGAGCAAAATTCTTGACACCGGCACTCTCCGGCGATGTACTCTGTTCTTTAACCCTTCCGGCCATCACTGACATTCTTGCTCCTGCTGGGACCCGTCCTGGTTGGAACTCTTCTACAATATCTGGTTGATCATCCAACCACCCGATAGCCTCTACCGATTCCTCATAATCGAACCAGTTGACTGTTACGTCCCCTAGATCTCGGTCACTGTAAAACTGGAGATTGTTAAGGTCCTCTTCCATAGCCGTCAGATTATCTGTCCTCTGTCCCAAACCATCCCCTTGGATCGCACACAGTTCTGCCTTCGTTGGCAATTCCACATCTAGCCTATCCTGGCCTATTGACGAAATGTAGTCGCTCGGACTGCACATTTTCTCAACAGAACTCCTAGACTTCTCAAATTCTGGCTTAACAACCCTCTTTTCCTTTGAAATCTCCTCCCTTGACTGTCACCACCACTGGCTTAGGTTGGGTTATGGAGATGTCCATCATGCACAAGTTGGTGCAATCAGGAAGAAGTAACTCCGGCTTAGGTAGGTAAGAAGGAGTGATATAGATACTAGGATCGTAAGACACACCCCCAGTTTGGATGAAGTTGATTCTTTTAGGAGGTGGAGCTTGGTTATGTGTGGGGAGAGGGTTTGTCGTAACATTGGGTTTCTCGGGAGGCAGCATCACCCCATTATCGATGAGATCTTGAATCTCATGACGTGTCGTATACAGATCGGTGTCATGACCGTGCTATTGGTGAAATGCACAATATTTGGCTGGGTTGTGGGTAGGGGGAAGTTTTTCCGGTAATGGCCGCGGCTCTAGGGGCTTCAAGTGCCCTTTTCTGATGAAAACCCCTAGAGCTTTGGATAGGGGCATATACAGTGGAGTGAAGGTTCTTGTGTTTTTGGGCGGGTATTTGGCTGTTTGAGTATGGCTTCCGGACGCTCCGGAGAATGGCATAGCTGCCATGGTTCTTGGAGGAGGGTTGGTGGTGACCATGCTCACTTCGGAGGCTCTTGTGGTCGTAGCACCGCTCGGGCCTGCATTGCTGCTGCGATTGAAAGTTCTTTGGGGTTGCTCCCAATCATTATCAATTAAGCCTTGCTTCAAGGCATCTTCAATCTGTACCCCCATTTCATGTAGATCGGAAAAGGTAGGAAAGGGGAGTACAATCATCTTCTGCATTAACTTCGGCTGAAGATTGCGCACAATCATCCGAATCTGATCTTTGTCTGTGGGCCTTAAGGTCATCATCAAAGCCTTGGCCCTCCATCTGGTCACAAATTCTGAAAAGCTCCCATTAGACTCTTTCCTTGTTGTTTCGAGATCACGGGTCGTAATCTCAATTTGTGTATTGTATGAGTATTGCGCAATGAAGGCCTCAGCCATTTCGTCCCAATTTCTCTTGACGTCATCTTCTAATTTGGCATACCATATGGCCGCCACACCTGATAAGGTCCGGCCGAATAGAGACAGCTTCTGCAGTCTGGAGAGGCCCATCGGCCTTAAAATATCCGAAAACAACCTCAGGTGCACCATGGGGTCCCCGGATCCATCAAATCGGTCGATATGAGGCATTTTGAATCTGTCAGGCAACGTCACAGCTGCGTCAGTATACCCAACTTCAATGTCAGGGATAGTCTTGACTCCCTGGGATCTTTTGAACAGCTTTTCAAGCTTGCTCAACTTCAGTGCTGTGGGATCTGTCTCAAACTCAAAAGGAGAGTCCGGTAGGTCGGTGGGTGCTTTGGATAACTGGGGTGGGATTAGGGGTAGGATCGGGGGTGGAGACGGTCCTGTGGGAATGTCTGTATCATTCTGAACATTAGTTGTCTCCCCGAGGGTTGGAACTCCTGGCGGGGGAGGAGCTTGTTGTGAAGCAGATGCCCTGGTTTGCTGTTGTAGCCTCACGATTAACTCTGCTTGTTCATTTATAACCGTGGCTTGCTGCTTGGCGAATTCTGCCTGTTGAACAGCATCCTGCTGCATCATTTTCATACTTTCTTGGAGTTGGCGCACCATCTCCTCTAAGCTGGCCATATTGTTCTGCTTTGACTGAATTACTAGTATATATTCCCTCTCTGTGTGAGAAACAGAACCCTGATCCCTACTGTACTCAGGTGGGGTAGATAAGGCCCTCTGGCCGACCTCTTGAGCGATGCCCTCTACCTAATCGCCCTCCGTCAATGCTTAGGGTAAAGAGTGGTACACTGGTTGTCCGTCTACCAGATCCTCAGATCGATGGAGTCGACGACCTCTAGTCCAGAGTGCTTGGGGAATATCTACTGGGTTAGAAGCAATCGCGCTAAACTACCTAGCAAAAAGATAAATAAAGCGATAATAAGGAAATAAATAAACAGACAAATGGACAGCGTAACGGCGTAAAATAAATATGCAGCACACAGTTGGGTATCACAACATCTTGCCAATAAGCTGAATATACTGTTCCTTAATCACCGATTACTGTTTCCAAATCATTGCCCCCAAGTCTGAATCTGATACATGAATGGCGATTCCCAAAAATACTGATGCCCGCAGGCCTGATTCTCAAACTTGCAAACTGATACATGTGTTCCTGTAGAGATACACTCTAAAGCACATAGCAAGTAAATGAGAGTCAAAACACCCCTATGTTGGGGTAGGGTTTCCTTGTCCTATTTTGTTAAGAGCTAGGGTTTCACTACGCATGCAGCGGTTTCAAACAACCTAATATCGGGTAAGCAACCTGTCCTAGTTTGGAATGGTCACTATGGATTCCGATATGCACTAGGTCGGATGGTCAAAAAGGGTGCCTCGGTAAAATCGGGGTTTGCGTTCCCATACTGGCAGAGCCCGCAACCGGTTAGCCTTATGGCACGCTCCACGAAGCGAGCCTCCGGCAAACCGCTCAGGAATAACAGATGGCCAACACGGTGTCCTAGGCGCACCAATGCACATGCAATGCAAAGAAACACATAAGTGTAGTCAAAACAAGATATCACGAGTTCGAGTCAAATTCTCTAATTTCCCCAGCAGAGTTGCTAGAAACTGTAGACGTCCCCGAACGTCCTGGGAGGGAAATTCCGTTCTGGTCATTTGGGTTCACTACAGTTCGGACTCAAATTGTCACGGTTCTTAATCTGAACCAAAGAGTCCAAATCCGGCAAAACATTTTGAGAAAAAAAAAAAGATTTTTGAAAGAAGTGCCAAACATGGACTGCTTTTCTAGATGCAGAGTCGCCACCTAAATATTTTTAATGGGGGAATTTAGGAAACCCTGACTCGGTGCCAAAGGCCACGTGTCCGTCATCACCAAAGTTGCCTCGGATCGGGAACCTGGGTACGATTGGGGAAGGTTAGCTATGAGCACCCCCGCTCGCCCGATCTGAAGATCGGCCTCTACTAACCATGATATCCGATTTTGAAAACGTTATATACTCTTTTTCCGATTATTAGCCTAGAATTACTATGTTATGCGCGCAGCAAACAAGTATAGACCAAATAGCCTAAATTGGAACAAAACATTTCATGTTTGTTTTGAAAATGGTTTGCTACTCGCAAGTAGGCTAAAAATGCAGATTTTTTCCATCCTCAAGTGGGCTTAAAACTTGCAGTTTTAATGCATAATTCCAATTTAGGTAATTCAACCTCCATCCACAAGCATTCAAGTAGTTATATCACATAAGCAACTAGCCTCATGGTAATCATGCTATTATGGCAACACTCACATGCATGCGATATGCTAAAGCATAAAAGCTTATCTAGTACTCCAAGCCAAAACAGAAACTAGTTAGTAATCATATGCATGATCCTAGTTCATGTTAAGATGGCTAATGCAACACATGCAAAATGCAGCTAGAATAGGCTCCGCTAATCTAAGACGGCATATGAGATGCTACAAATAACATGTATTCAATTTGGAATTGAAATACAATGCAGTTAGTATGATGCGCCGAGCCCGGTGCATGTAAGACAAATGTATGGATGCAAACATGTTATCATACTGTATGCTAATTGAAACATGACCTAATACTAACCATCAAAAGCAAGTAAGTAAAAGGGAGAAAGAATTAGGGGTTGGAAGACATACACACACTAACACACACTTATTACACAATTGCCCTCGCTTGGAGGGTCCGAATAATAATACAAATCGAATAAATAATTAACTATCCTAGCTAATTAAATATTACAAAACTTCTAATTTGATTAACAAAGTAAATATAGAAGGGAGGTGGCCACAGCCCTGCCTCGGAATGCGTGAATGATGCATGTTTGACTCGTCTCGCCCGGAAATTCGCTGCCATAGCATTGCTGCCTCTGTTTTCACTGTCTAGCTCCTCTGAAAACTGCACAAGTCTCCGGACAGATTCCATGCACACTACGGAACACCACCAGCCATGGGAAATGGCCACCGGCCACTGATGAAGATATCGGCCATTCATTGATGGCCGGTCGGCACTAGAGATGGCCGGTCGGCCAAAAATTCCTGCAGAAATCAGTTTTGACAGCGATAGAGGGCAAGCAGTGTATGGCATGAAATTTCAAGCAAATGTAAGCATGGTCATACTCCCTATCATGCCATGGACTCAAGAGAGCATGACCCTCGACCCTCGGGCCATCAATTATGCATGATGGCCTAATAAGCCAAATTTGCAACTTAATGTAAAAATGCATGCAACAAAAGAAGATGAATGCCAACACCCTATCATGTTACGGTCAAGGGGTTTGGCGATTGAGGGTTGAGACGTGTTTTATCACTTGAAGTACAAACATTCCTCAGCCCTCAAGTTTGGCTTGACACCCCAAACCAAACAATGCAATGCATGTATACAAATTTGGCTCAAAGATGCAACATGAATAATGCAATATGCCAAACACACAAGATGTAATGCTATGTAACTCATCATGCAAACTATGACATGAAATGCAACTAGCTAACAATATGCAAGCATGCAATCATGTTACTAGGCAAACATGAATTCAAAGCAATGCAACATGATTATGTAATGCAAAGGGGCAAACCTCAGCCCACCCCCAAAACAGCGACAACAGATTCCTAAAATGATGAACAAATACTCATGTAAGCATACCCACAAATAGGCCCAAGATTAAGACATAACCAAGGGGGATTCTACTACCACTACCCCAAGCAAACATGGCATGAGCTATACAACCAAAAATAGAGTTTGGATGCACTGAAATAAGTCCTAAAACCCTTTGATATGACAGCCCCAAAGGCTTAAACACTTAGGCATGCACAATGCTCATTTCAAGGCACAACAAAGCGACTCTTCAAGGCATAAAAGGGGTGATAAATGCGATCATACAAGCATGATTTATGGACTGAAATAGCATGGAAAATGACTCCAAATCACTGAAACATCCCAATTCAAGCATGCTCATGACTCACACCCTTAAGGCTCACAAGCCAAAATGCAAAGAGGCTACCCTAAACATGGCAAATATGATCAAGCTAGCACTTACCAGTCCTGGAGCATGACAAAATAATGCTAGAACCTTCATGAAGTTAAGCTAGATCATACAAGAATCATGGCCTAAATGCATGGCCTATTTCTAGGCAAAATGAGGGAATACAAAGCAAGTGCACTATGCATGAAAAGGGCCACAAATCTGACCAAAGATAGAGGCAATATGTGACCAAATAATACCTAAAAACCTCTGAAATGGAGCCAAGAACAACTACTCATGCATGCTACCATTACGAACCAAAAACATGCACAAATGAGAGACCAAGGGAGAGGGGTGTCCCTCCCCTATGCAAGACCTCAAACCTCCTTCTTTACCACTGAAAATCCATTGGATTTTAGTGGTGAGAAGACCAACACACAATGGTAATCAAAGCTTAGCAAAGAGAGCACTAAAAGGGCCAAACAAGGCCTAAGAGGGGGAGGTCGACCCCCAACGCCAAAATGACCTTAATGAAATATCTTAAGAATGCAAAAATAAGACTTTTTTCAGTTATACACAAAGTCTAAAACAATAAGCAAGATAGGAAAAAGTCTAGTGTAAGATTGGGGAATCTAAAGTAGAAAGGTTACCCTTGAAGAACCCTTGATGAACAGAAGATGCAGCCTCCTTCCTTTGGTCAAAACCAGTCCAAAAACTCAAAAACAAACTCTCCAAGCCTCTCAAGGTCGAAGCAAGGTGTGATGGTGTGTGTCTTAGTGCAAAACTAAGGTCAAAACACACTTTTAGGCCACAAAACACACACAAAAGAGGAGAGAGAGGGAAATATATATATATATATATAGAGAGAGTGATGTATATCAGAATATATGTATAAGCTCTGGTTTTTTTTGTTCAACCCCCAACAATGGTGGAGGGGGGCTCTATATATAGACAAAACAAAGGTTTGAAGCTTCTCAAAGAAGCTAAACAAAAAAGGGTCAAAGGGGGCAAGGCTTCTTGAGGAAGCTAGGACAGCTGGCAAGCTTCTTGAGGAAGCTTTGACAAAGGGTCAAGCTTCCTCAAGAAGCTTTGACCAAAAGGGTGCAAAAAGGGCAAAACAGCCACATGTATGCCCCGGGGCAGGTTTGGTGCATTCCAGCTGGCACAGCTGGCATGCACCATGCCTGAAAAAGGTAAAAAGGTGCTACCGGCCAGAAAAGGAGGTCACCGGCCACACAGATGGCCGGCCGGCCATACTGAGTGCCGACCGGCCAATAATATAATTCACCAATGGTCGGTAGCCTCAAAACATGGCCGGTGGCCTCAAACCAAGGCCGGTGGGTGTCAGGGGTAGCTAACAAGCTACTCTCTACCCTCAGAAGCAAAAACACAAGTGTTTGGTGCAAAACCAAACACAGAACAGTCGAGTTGAGAGATCTTGAGGCAAGGCGCGCAGCCGAGACCTCCGGGAACTCAAAACGAAACACAAACATGAGTAATCACCGAGTGTTTGAGCGGTGACGTCCAAGTCTTGAGAACGGTCAAAAATGGGGTGTCTACAGTATGCAAGTGATTTTGGTTGAGATTGATACAACACCAAAATGTATATCTATTATGATGTAAGAAATGTTTAACATGAGTTGTTATCCCAATGAATTGGAAATATTGTTAATAAGAGATGTAATCTCTATTGGATTATCTGGCCAGATTCTGAGCCACGTTTTTGAAATGAAATATAATATGGACATGATTGTCATGGAATTGTAATGTGATGTAAGTGGATGTATAAGTGTGGACCATTTATCGAATGCTATTATTTTAGTCATTGTTTACAGTTGGTTTTGTATATTTCTACTAGGCTGTGGCTCACCCTATATGGGACATCATTTTTCGGTTCAAGTACTATGCTGCCCCCGAAATCTTAGCATGGATTGTTATGGGAGTTAAAGACTTTTTTTTTTTTTTTGTGTTAATTTTTGTTGTATTACATGTATATCAAGCCAATGGCTTCTTTTGTGTAGAGTTAGTACTCTCTTCTTTTGTAACCAAGTGTTGGCTTTGAAAGTTGTAAGCCTAGAGGGCATTTACTTTTGTCGTCAACATGTAATACTTCTTGTTTTATCGAATTATGAACCTATAACATTTCTCAAATAAATTGGAAAATGCTGGTCATATAATATTTTCAGGGAAAATTACGTTTACCCCTGGGGTTTGAAAAAATATAGTAGGTCCTATTAGTTTGGCATAATTACATTGAATTTTTTTAAGATTTTAATTCGTATAATACATAATCTCTTTTCATTAATAATTTGTTAATCATATAGATAGAAAAATGATATTATTATCTCTTCTACTCTGAAGTGTATGTAGACACCCCATTTTTGACCGTCCTCAAGACCTGGACGTCACCGCTTGAACACTCAGTGATAATCCATGATTCGTCTTCGTTTGGAGTTCCCGGAGTCCTCGGCTACGTGCCTTGCCTTAAGACCTCCGAACTTGACCGTTTTGTGTCTGGTTTTGCACCAAACACTTGTGCTTTGCCTTAGAGGGGCAGGGAATGCCTTCTGAGGCATCCCCACACACCACCGGCAGTGGCTAGAGGCCACCGGCTGGATGGTGTTGCCATCGGCACTATATTGTGCCGGTCGGCACTCTTTTTGGCAAAATGACCATTTTGCCCTGCCGATCACTTTACAGCTGTTTTTGGAGATATTTTCAGACAGCTTTGTAGCACTTGTTTCCCCTCCATACACGTGTATGGATGGATGAGCCTTTGATTGACTTAGCTTGTAAGCTTTGTTGTCTATAAGAGAAGGCTCTCTTCTCTTGGCTCAAGGGTTAGAAAAAATTGGAGGGTTAGAAAGAAAATACAGAGAAGAAGCTCTGGTTTTAGGTTAGAAATCCTATATCTATCCTATCTCTCTTTTGCTTGATCATTTTGTACACTAGGTGCTTTAGTTCATACTATTGCACACAAGCACCTAGTATTTCACCTTCCTCTTGGAGCTGAAGTTCTAAGAGCCTATTCTTGGTGTTCTTGACTGGTTTGAGACTTAAGGAGACATCAAGGTCACCATTGTTGAAGAAAAGCTCCAAGGGTAAGAAACTAGTCATTTTTACCCCTTTCTTGCACCTTGTTTTTACCTAGTTTAGGACTGTTTTTGTGCTTGGTGATCAACACATAAAAGTTATATTTTTTAGTCCTCTTGATAGTTTATTAAGGGTACTTTGTGCTTTGGGGAAGTTTGGCCCCTCTTAGGCCTTGAAAGGCCTCATTTTTGTGCTATTTTGTTGAGCTCCGGGATTTTGGTGTTTGGGTCTCTTCACCACTGAAATCTTGAGGGATTTCAGTGGTGTAGATGATGCCTTAAAGTCCTAAGAAGGAGAGGGCCACCCCCTCTCCTTGATGTCCTTGAAAAGGGCAAGTTTTGGTCTCTTAAAGGAGCATAGTTTTGAATGTTTGAAGAGCATGTCTTGGCTGCATTTTATGTTTATTATGCCCTAATATGACATTGATAAGTGTTGGTTTTAGTACTCCTTGCATGTTTTGCATAGATGCTTTGTAATACTTTGTATTGCCTTAACTTGCTCTAGGTTGTTAGCCCTAGTTTGAGCATGCTTTAGGCTTAGATCCATGAAGCTTGTATGCTTATTTTGCCATGCTTTAGGTCTTTCCATACTTATTTTGGTCGACCATGGCTTGTATCTTGGGTCCTCTTTATGTTTGGCTTGTTGGCCTTAAGGATACAAGTGTGTAGCATGCCTTGCTTGCTTTATTTTCAATGGTTTGGAACCATTTGGCATGTCATTTCAGTCCATTTAGCATGCTTGTTTGATTGCCTTGCATACCTCTTTGATGCTTCGGAAGCTTGTGCCTTATGCCTCATATCTTAGCATTTGTACATGCCTTCCTAGTTGAGCTATTTAGATGCCATCTAAGTGGTCCTTTGGGCTTAGTTTTACATGCTAAAAATCTGTTTTGGGTTGTTCAACGCATGGCATATTTGTTTTGCATAAGTGTAGTTCAAAGCCTTATTAGCTTGCTTTGAAGTGTTGAACCTATGTGCGCATGTTTTGCTTGTCTTGTTTAAACATGATTTGGCATCATTTTATAGCATGATTTCAGAGCCTAAATTGCATGCTAATGGTCCATATTTGTGCCTCTTAAATGTGTTTAAGAGTTGCTTTATTATGCTTAAGTGTTGGTGCTTTAACATGTGCATGTGTGTATACGTGTTTGGCCCTCATGTCTTAGCATATGGCTACTGATTTTAGGCCTATCTGGAGTTGCCTAGGTCATGGGTAAGACCATTATTCACTTGCTTGTGTGCTACCTCATGTTTGCTCGTATGCTTGCATTGTTTGTCTATATGCTCATGTTGCATCCCTAGTTGACATGCTTAGGATTGCACACATAGACATGCATGCCTTGTTCCTTGACTTGGTGATGGGAATTGGGCCTCACTTTGTTTGATTGGTTTGCATGCATTTGAAATTAATGTTGCACACTTGGTTCTTTGGGCCATCATGCATGGAAATGAGTGATTGGTGGTCCGAGAATCGAGGCACATGCTCCTTTGAGTCATTAGTATGATAAGGAGTGTGTTTAGTGCATATATGCTTTGAATTGCATTGCCATGCCAGTATTTTCCCTCTTTCTTTGTGAGTTGCGTGTTCAAGACATTTTGTGCCGACCGGCAGTTTTTAGTGCCGACCGGCAGTCAATTTGCAGCCGATGGATCAATTCAGTGCCGATGATCTCAATTCACTGCCAGTGGAAGTTTTGAGCAGCCGGTAGTGATCTCCAGTACCTAAGGAAGTATTCCTAAGACTGTGGCAGTCTTCTGAGATGCAAAGCAGGGAAAACAGAGGCAAGCTAGGCATGGCAGTGCGATTCCGATCAAGTCCCGAGCCTGCGATGCATCTGGCCCTCTTCCCGAGGCGATTTATTGTCTTAATTGAATTAGTTAATTCATTTAAATGGGTTTTTAATATTTAATTAGCTTGTATAGTTAATTATTTGTATTATTCTTTTGGTCCCTCCGAGTGAGGGCGAATCTGTAATAAGTGTGGGTGAGTGGTGTGTATGTCTTCCGACCCCCACTTCTTTCTTCCCTTTTACTTACCTGCTTTTAATGGTTAGTATTAGGGCACGTTTATTTTAGCATACCTTATGCAATGCACGCGTGCATCCATGCATTTGTTGACATGCACTGGGCTCGGTACATCATACAAACTGCATTGTATTTCCAATTCCAAATTGAATACGTGCATCGAATAAAGTGCATTTCACATGCCATCTTTAGGGTTAGCCGAGCCTACTCTAAATTGCATCCTTGCCTGTGTTGCATTAGCCACTTAACATGACCTAGGGACATGCATGTCTGCTAACTAGTTTCTTATTTTGGCACGGAGTACGATGTAAGTATTTATGCTTTAGCATATCATATGCGTGTGAATGTTGCCATGACAGTATGCTTACCATGCGGCTAAGTGCTTATGTGAGATAAACTGTTTGAATGCCTGTGGGTGGAGGTTGGGTTGCTTGAGTTGGAAAACTCATTGAAATCCGTGTTTTAGCCTACTTGCGAGTAGCAAATTCCAAAGCATTTTCAAAACGAACGGATATGCAATGTTTGTTTCCAAATTAGGCGATCTAGTCTATACTTGTTTGCTGTGCGCATAACATAGTAATTCTAGGCTAATAATTGGAATAAGAACACGTAATATTTTCAAAAACGGATATTACGGTTAGTAGAGGCCGGTCTTCGGACCGGGCGAAAGGGGGTGCTCATAGCTGACCTTCCCCGATCGTACCCAAGCTCCCGAGCCAAGACACTTTGGTGATGACGGACACGTGGCCTTCAGCACCGAGTCAGGGTTTCCTAAATTTCCCATTTTAAAATATTTAGGTGGCGACTCTGTAATCTGGCAAAGCAGTCCATGTTTGGCACTTCTTTTCAAAATCTGTTTTTTTTTCTCAAAACGATTTGCCAGAGTTGGACTCTTTGGTTCAGATTTAGAACCGTAACACAAAAGGGAGTCCGAACTGTAGCGAGGTCCCGCGCGGGCTTGTTACAGTGTATATTTTCGCTTATATATCCTTATATATTCACAATTTGCATTGGTTTTAGATCTTTTAGCCGTATTAAAAGAGAGTAAGGGTAATTATGCCAAAATTGTTAGACTTGCTATATTTTCTCTAAAATTTGACAAAGATCAGTGTAATTTATCCATATTTTTATATGAAAAATTTATATAAAATTATATGAGAATGACATTTTTATAATTGTGACCTATAGGGATAGACTTTTTACTTTGAGATATATATACTTTGTTTATATAACATTACCTAAATAGGATTTCAATGAATAAATCTACGAAAGCAATATTCATAGTAAATGCTGACATTCAAACTGGAAATTTCAAAATAAAAAGGGGAAAAAATATCCTAAAATGCCATGAAAATTATCAAATTATTGAAAATAAATATCAGCATCAATAATAAAATATTGAAAATACTTACAGAGGTGTAGGTATTTCTATAAGTATTTGGAGTTTTTTTTTTTTCTTGAAAGCACTATTATTCTGAATAATAATTCAAATCTTGAACATTGTCTCTTTCTCTTTACTATTTTACCATAAAATAGACTTAAATCCGGGCCATCTTTCATGATTGTCCTCTTGATTTCTCTTTTGCAAGTTACAAATGTGTGCATTAAGATCACAAAAAAAAAACAATAGGTAAGTTATAATGAAAAATTTTATATGCAATTTTTTTTTTCTTTTTTCTTTTTTTGGCTAATTTACCCATATTTTTATATGAAATATTTATATAAAATTATATGAGAATGACATTTTTATAATTGTGACCTATAGGGATAGACTTTTTACTTTGAGAAATATAAACTTTGTTTATATAACATTACCTAAATAGGATTTTAATGAATAAATCTGCAAAAGCAATATTCATAGTAAATGTGACATTCAAATTGGAAATTTCAAAATAAAAAGGGAAAAAAAATCTTAAAATACCATGAGAATTATCCAATTATTGAAAATAAATATCAGTATTTTAAATACTTACAGAGGTGTAGGTATTTCTATAAGTATTTTGAGTTTTTTTATTTTTTATTTTTTTATTTTTGAAAGCACTATTATTCTGAATAATAATTTAAATCTTGAACATTGTCTCTTTCTCTTTACTATTTTACCATAAAATAGACTTAAATCCGGGCCATCTTTCATGATTGTCCTCTTGATTTCTCTTTTGCAAGTTACAAATGTGTGCATTAAGATCACAAAGAAAACAATAGGTAAGTTATAATGAAAAATGTTATATGCAATCTTTTTTTTTCTTTTTTCTTTTTTTGGCTGTTATTTTTGGATCATCATTTATGTGGATATTTATTATTGATTCTTAATCATTAAGAAAATAACAATATAAATAATCTAATATCATGTATTCAGTGATATTTAAGAAAATGAGATATATAATAACCCTCTATAAATACAATAATGTTACACTTACAAAGTTGTTATACCACGTTATATTTACCAACTTATTTATCAAGATAAAATTAAAGTAATAATTCTTTACTACTCATACATACATATATATATATTTATTTATTTATATATCCAATGTACAGGCAACTAAACTAACACATTATATTATAAAGTAAGATAAAAAAAAATAGATAATCATTATAACATTATTTCTGCAACTAAATTAATACATTATATTATAAAGTAAGATAGTAAAAATAGATAATCATTATATGGAACCCGAAATTGACAACCAAATTTGTGACCAAAGCATGTAGCTTCAGTAGAACCCACCTCACATTTTAAATAGAAAATGACAATAATATACACTTTTCGGGGACCCACTTCTTGTGGCCTTCGTTTTTCTCCTCTTATAAATATACACAAGCATTTCACCATTCCCTCACAACATACACTCTACAAAAAAAAAAAACACTCATCTTACAGAAGAGAACCATCTTGCTGATTCTTGCCAATGGCACCAACCATCTTCTTCATCCACCTAACCATCCAAATCTACATCCTAACCAGCACCAAACCATGCAATGGAAGCACCCTCATAACCAAATTCTCTACCCTCCTCATCTTTGGTGACTCAACAGTAGACACAGGCAACAACAACTACATAAAATCCCAAATGAAAAGCAACCACCGGCCCTACGGCCAAGACTTCCCTGGCCAGGTCGCCACGGGACAATTTTCAAATGGAAAACTCGTCCCAGACTTCATGGCCACCATGTTGGGAATCAAGGACATTGTTCCTCCATTCCTCGATCCAAACCTATCGGATGAGAAACTGAGGACAGGTGTTAGCTTTGAATCAGCTAGATTGGGATACGATGATGTTACTTCGGATGTGACTCTTTGTATCCCTGTGTCCAAATAGCCTGGTTATCTTAGGAATTATCTTAGGAATTACCTCCTTTTATGTTTATTGATGTAATTCGCTTACTCTATGTACTTGTTTATTCCATCAATAAAATTCTTCTTTGTCGATCCAAAAAAAAAAAAATGGTGCTTTGGTGATTGTTAGTGCAGGGACTAATGACTTTGTTTTTAATTTCTATGACATACCCACAAGAAGGATTACCTTCAACATTAGTGAGTACCATGACTTTGTGCTCAATAATTTATAGAAGTTTGTTCAGGTTAAGTCTCTCTCTCTCTCTCTATAGCGATCCCGGTCTTTCCCCATTAGGTTGTTGTATTCCGGACATAGGTTCCGTGGAGTTGTTGTTGTATATATCTTGTTTCCATCCTTCAATACTTTGTATTTGAGTTATAGGATGTTTTGGGCAGGTTTGTTACAGGTTGGTAGTGAGTTTCAACCAAGTGCTGCTGCCCAGAATTTTGGTCATTCGCTCGAGCGAAACTTTTGTTGCTCGAGCGAGATCTGTGTTTTAGATCCTTCGCTCGAGCAAGAATTGAGTTTTGTTTCTGGTAGCTCGAGCGAGAAGTACTTTGCTCAAGCGAGCGTTTGCGTCCAGTGCTGGACCTGAAGGGTGCAGTTCTTCGCTCGAGCGAGCGAGGTGTATGTTTTGAGTTTCTTCGCTCGAGCAAGCATTCTGTTGCTAGAGCGTGCTTCTGGGTTGCAGACCTGAGGCTTCGATTTGTTAGCTCGAGTGAGACTTTCTACGCTCGAGCGAGGGTTCTTTGTGTCTGGTCGCTCGAGCGACCAATCCTTCGCTGAAGCGAGCCTGTGTTATATCAGCAGACAGCAGCGGGAAAACATTTCATTCTTTTATCTTCTTTTGCTCTCAAACCCTAGAACCGTCTCTCTCTCTCTCTCTACACTTACCTTCTCTCTAGGGATTGATCTACATAGAGTGTGTTTCTACCCTAGGTTCTTTGTAAGAAAGGTAGAGGGTTGTGTGGGCTACATTCTAATCTGAAAAGTTGTGGATTTGGAGCACTTTGCATTTTCATCATCTTCTCCTTTGGGCTTCTATTTTCAAGGTAGGGATACCCTACTCCATCTTATCATAAGTTTTGGGTTTTGTCATAAGTTTTGGTCATTTTGATATGTTGGTGTTGTTTGGTAATTTTGAGAAAAGTAGGTGTTTGATTTGTAATTTGAGAAAAATGGGGTTTTTCATATATTAAACTCCATGTGTTTGTAAGACATGAAAAATGACATTGATAATGTCAAATAGAGAAAATTGAACCTTAGGGTTGATTTTTGAGGAAAGGGGGAAAAGCCTTAATTGTTGTAATAAATTAATTTGTATAATTAATTTTGGGAAAATGTGGAATTAAGTTTAATTCATGAAATTGGGGAATTATGAGATTAAATGGTGTAGTTAGATAATTTAATCACTCACCTATGAAAATGTTGATATTATACCTGTTGATGCATTTATTTTCTGTTTAGAAATAACTGCTTTGGGCTATCGGTGGAGGAGAGTCGTGATTATTGTAGACATTGCATACTGATTAGAGAAAACTGAAACTAATCACATTGAATAAGTCATTAAATATGACGGTTGAATTAATATAGCAAATACGTGTATTGATTGAATATTGTATATGACAAGTGTTAAATACATTGTATATGCATATTGTTTGGGAGGAGATAGAGGACGTACTCCATGGTTTGAGGGAAGATAGAGGATGGACTCTCAAACCTGTTTGGGAGGAGATAGGATATGTACTCCATGGTTTGAGGGAAGATAGGGGATGAACTCTCAAACCTGTTTGGAAGTGTTTTAGGATGAGCCTTAGCCTCATTTGAATCGTTGATATTAGAGGTAATATTAATATGAGATGTAGTCTCATTTTATTGTTTGTCCAGGTTCTGAGCCATGTTTGTATAAATGGAAAGTTGGATAAATAACGGAAAGTGAAACGTATCATGGACATAATTGTCATGAAAGACAGATGCAATTGATTTATAAGTGCTAACCATCTATCGAATGCTATTGCTTTAGTCATTGCTTATATTTGGTTTAGTATATCTCTGCTGGGTTGTGGCTCACCCTATATGGGAACATCATTTTCAGGTCCATGTGATATGCTACCTCCAAGGACTTAGCTTGGAAGGATTTGGAGTTGAAGACTCTTTTTAGTTATTTTGTTATTTTGATATTACATGTAAATTCAAGCCAAGGGCTTAATCTATAGTTGAGTTAGTACTCACTTTTTGTGTCCAAGTGTGGGCTTGGAAAGATGTAAGCCCGTAGGGTATTTAGTTTCGTTATTACATGTAACGTCTTTTAGTAAGAATATCCTGATGAATGGAAGAATGTTTTATTCTCTTATGTCAACTCTCTCTCTCTCTCTCTCTCTCTCTCTCTCTCTCTCTCATATTTGGTTACATAACCATTTTCGTTAACAATGCTAATATGGAGCTTTATAATTTTACAAGCTTAAAATCCATTCAAATTGAAAGAGTGGTTGGTGAGATAAACGAGTATCCAGAAAGTCAAGTTTTTTTGGTCTATTTAAAAAATATATATATATTTTTTGAGTAAATTTATTTTTTTGGTTCATCTCGATTGGATTATTTTAAAATTTATATAAAAAAAAGACAAATTTTAAAAAATATTCACTAAAAAATAATGAAATAATAATAATAAAAACTTACGAAAATCGGTTTGGTTTTCTGATTTTTCTAAACTTTTTTACCAAAAGAAGAAGAAGAAGAAGAAGAAGAAGAAGAAAAGAAATAAAAAGACAAATAAATAAATGTTATTAAATTTTTGTAAGCAACTAACAGACATGGATCTAAAAGGAAAAAAATTACATAATTTTTTAACAAATTCACTAAGCACCAGTGTTGTGATAGATTAAACTATCTATTTATTTTTTTAAGTGTTAAATTTGATATCATTAAGTTGTGTTATGATGTTATTAGTAACATGAATTTTTAAATTAAATTGAATTTAGTTACAATATAAAATAAAGAAACAAATAAGGAAAGTTTTCATTGGCAACCGTTACATTTTCCCTAAATCTTTCCTTTAAGTAATCCTTTCAAGTTTAATCTAAAACATGAAATCTATACTAGTTAGGCCTTTGAGGATTAAACTCCCCCTTTATTTTTCTTACTTTTTTTTTTTTTAAAAAACTTTTATATCATTAAGAATGATGTGTCATAATGTTATTTGAAAGTTTTCATTAATTATCATTATTTTTTGCCTAAATCTTATCCCTTTGAAGTTTTCTCCGTCAAATTTTATTCCAAAATTATGAAATTAAAACGATTATTTTCTAAAAATTAATCAAAATTAAAATTTTGTCTCACACTTTTTCCTTCCATTTTCAAAACACTTTTTTCTTTCAATTATTCTATATTTTTTTCAATATAATTTTCTTCAAAATGCTAGTTTTCCATCAATCAATTATCTATTGACTAGCAATTAACTAGCGAAATCTAATTTCAATCTAGTCTAGTAGATTTTAAAAATCTAATTCTTTTTTTAAAAAAATTAAAAATTCACTAAAAATGAGAGAAAAAATAATCAACAAAAAAGTTACTAAAAAAAATCAATTCCAAACAACTCTTAAATCTAAACCAAACATTGATCTTTCTCAATAAATTTATGGGTAAAAATTATAAGATTGTAGTAATTATTTGGTCTTTTCAAAATTCTAAGATGATATGTGTCTATCTAATAATAAGGAATTGTGTACTTACATTATTACATAGTCGAAAAAGAGTAGAATCAATATGAGACAGTGACAAAACATTATTGATTGGACACACAGTCACATGATATTCCTAAAATGTTAGATAATTTTTAGAGATTGTACCATTGCTGCTTAATTTTGACTTGTGTATTTTTGCAAGAACTCTACAAAATAGGGTGTAGAACAATGGTTGTAGCTGGGCTACCTCCAATTGGTTGTATCCTAATCCAAATGACTGCAAAACTTGAGATTCACAGAAAATGTATAGATCATTCAAATGCTCAATCTTATAATGCCAAGCTTTCAAATTTGTTACCTAAGTTGCAATCTTCTCTTCCAGGGAGCAAAATTATCTATGCAGATATATACTCTGTAACGCCCTCAAAATAAACCCATAATATCATACAATCACGGTAAAGAAAAGGGATCTCATATTTTAATCATCAGAGTATTCTTACAAAAAGTATTACATATTGACAACAAAAGTAAATGCCCTATAGGTTTACAACTTTCCAAGTCAACACTTGGTTACAAAAAGAGAGTACTAACTCTACACAAAATAAGCCCTTGGCTTGATGTACATGTAATTCAATACAAAACAACAAAAGAGTCCAATAGCCTCAAGCCTTCCAAGCTACGTCCTTGGAGGTGGCATACTACCTGTACCTGAAAATGATATCCCATATAGGGTGAGCCAACGCCTAGTAGAGATATGCTAAACATAATATGAGCAATAGCTAAAACATTAGCATTTGATAAATGTTTATCTCACATAAATCAATTCATAACCCATTTCGATTACAAGACAAATGTGTCCATGTTCCATTCTGTTTTCCATTTCTTATCCAATTTCTCTATTCATAAACCTGGCTTAGAACCTGGCCATATACTTTAAATGAGATTACATCTCTTATCAACAGTACTCCCATTTCAATTGAGATAGCAATTCAAATTAAACACTTCCCACTTAACCAAAGGTACACATAATTCCTGTACACATAATTAAACACTTCCATACTTCATATATGATATACAAATTAGCTATATCAATACGTCAATAGATACACAAAATTGCTGTTTCGATGGAGTCCATCCCCTATCTTCCCCTAAACCATGGAGTACATCCCCTATCTCCTCCCACACAGCACAATGTATATAAACGTTTATCATATACACAATCATTCAATACACAAATTTGATGTATTATGTAATGACCCCAAAATCCGTATAAGAAATCATCTTTATTTCCCTATGAAATGATGTCGTTTAATTTAATTATATCTATTAGAATTGAAGCATTATCAGTTGAGTTACAGACTTAAAATGGAAATTACCGACCTTTATGGGTTCAAAAATCAAAATTGAGTACTTGGATATGTTAATGGGAATTTTTGGAATTATTTGGGAAAATTAATTTGAAATCTAATTTGTCTGATTCGTTAATGGACGTTTGGGTGATTAACTTTATACTACAAATTAAAGGCCTTAAAGACTTCAGATACCGGAACAGGGGACATATTTATGATCAGCATAATTTTTAGAGTTATCTGGGAAGTTTAATTAAAATGTGATTTTGTGTGATTCGTAAGAGCGTGTTTGGCCATTCGTATTTGTGGGAAGCTTTTATATATACATATATGCCTTATGAGTTGTTGAACTCATCTATTTGAACCAAACAAAAAAAAAAAATATCTAGAGAAAGGGGAAGGAGAACCGTGAGAGAGAGAGAGAGGGAGAGAGAGAAGAGGCAAAGCTTCTCCCTAAGGAATTCAACATCCATGGAAGCTTGAAGATGGTTGAAGAAGATAGAAGAGAGAGGAAAGATCAACCAAAAGCGTGGGAAAATTGAAGAGACTAAGGGAAGAACAAAGGTTTGGGTAAGGTCGAGACGAGGACATTGTACCATTACCACCGGGAACCGATCACTGTGAGTAGTAGTACTATAATCGTACGTTTACCTACCGTTAATAATTCTTATTGTTAATGCACTGTTCTTTGTAAGCATTTATGTTGTTAGGGATCGGTGAGAACATTGAAAGATTATGTGTACCTCGGTATGACTCTAAAACTACTCTACATTTCGGTTAAGGTTAATGGTTGTCATTAATGTGTAATAATCTGTAACTTACCTATGACTCTGCACAAGAATTATTAATACCATGCGACTGGTTGACAAGAAGGAATTAAGAATATAAACCCCGCTTGTAACGCCCCCAAAATAATAACAGAAAACCCATCCATTCATACATACATTGCTACAAGGGATAAACATCTTTACATGTTAATCAACAGAATTAAACGCCCCATGGGCTTACATCTTTCCAAGCAAACACTTGGTTACAAACAGAAGAGTACTAACTCAAATACATGAAAAGCCCTTGGCTTGAAATTACATGTAATTAAAACAAAATACAGTCAAAACCACAATCATCTGCCTGCCTCTAGCCTCTCAAGCGATATCCTTGGAGGTGGCATGCTCCCTGTACCTGAAAATGGTGTCCCATATAGGGTGAGCCACAGCCCAGTAGAAATACACTAAACCAACTATGAACAATGCCTAAAACATTAGCAATCAACAGATGGCCTACACTTATACATTCTGAGACAACACTTACATTCTTTTACCATTTCAAGACAACCCAGCTTAAGTACCAATTCACTTTCCATTTCTTTTTCAACAAGAGTTTGAAGAGACTGCTCAAGATCTGGCCAAAACCTTTTCGCGTTATATCACTAACACATAAACCACTTTCATTCTTTACTTATGACACACATATTGGTGTTGTATCAACTTAACATAGAAACATTTTCTATACTTCACAATTGATAACGATATACATTTTAGTGCTATATCAAATCAATCCATACACTTCCGTACTTCCCAAAACAATAATGATATACATTTTAGTGCTATATCATATCAACAAACAACACTTCAACACATCTCCATGGAAAAGCATATGAGCTATTTCCAATATTTCTCCATGGACAAGCATATAAGCTACATCCAATATTTTCCATGGGCAAGCATATGAGCTACATCCAATATTTTCCATGGACAAGCATATGAGCTACATCCAATATTTTCCATGGACAAGCATATGAGCTATATCCAATATTTTTCAATGGCCTAGAGGTACATCCCCCATCTTCCCCTAGCCATCAGATTAACCGGTTTAGAGGTACATCCCCCATCTTCCCCTAAACCGTGGAGTACATCCCCTATCTCCTCCCATACACGAACACAAACAATGCATATAAACACATAACCACATACACATTCAATCAATACATAAAATCAATGTATTCGATCCCTCGTCATACTCTATGACGTTTCCACTCGATTAGGTTTAATTTGCCTAATCAGCATGCATTGTCTACAACAATCAACACTACCCTCCACCGGTAGCCAAAGCAGTTATTTCTAAACAGGAAATAAATGCACAAATGGATAATATAACCATATTTCAATCAGGTGAGTAATACACGATTCAACTACACCCTTTAACCCCGTACATTCTCAATTTCCACATATTCAATCCAATTCCTCATTCTCTTTAATTAATTATATACATTAATTAATTAAACCAATTAGGGCAAATTACCATAATTCACAAAACAACCCTAAGGCTCCATTTTCATTTACAATCCGTCATTTACTCCCTTTCCTATGCCAAACATGCATACAGGCTCATTTCTAAACAAAACCCCAACTTTTGTAAAATTGCACAAAAGGCCCCAAAGTTTCTCAAAAATTACGCAACAACCCCCAACATATCCAAATGCTAAAATTTAAAGACAAAGACCATAAGGAGGAGTAGGATATCCCTACCTCGAAATTCGAGCCCAAACGGAGATGAAGACCAAAACCCAAAGTGCTCCAAATCCCAACTTTTTCAGATTAAAACGAAGATCTCACCACCCTCTATCTTATTAACAAAGGACTTAGGTTAGATCCACACTAAAGAGAGATGAAATCCTAGAGAGAATATATGTTTAGAGAGAGAGGGAGTCGGCTGCTAAGGTTCCAAAATGAAAGAAGAAGAAAAAGTGAAGTTCTCCCCGCTGCTGCCTACTGATATACACCAGGCTCGCTCGAGCGAAGACCCGGTCGCTCGAGCGACCAGACACAGAAAACACCCAACACCGCCTCAAAAGCTCCCCTCGCTCGAGCCAAGAAGTCTTCGCTCGAGCCAACCACCGACCCAGAAGCTCGCTCGAGCGAAGAAAAGCTCGCTCGAGCCAGCAATGCAAGCCTTCAGGTTGCAACTGCAACTAGACGCCGCTGAAGGCGGACATCTCGCTCGAGCGAAGAAACAAAGCTCTCAGGTCTGACTTAGACGCAGTCGCTCGCTCGAGCGACGCCACCCTGGCTCGACCCACCAGACACAAGAAACTACGCTCCCACGAGCGGCCAACTCGCTCGGCGAAGGAGCAAAATTCTGGGCACCAACACTTAGCTCCAAACACAACCAAGCCAAAATGAACCCGCCAACACGCCCTATAACCCAAATACAAAGTCTAAAAGGCGCAACCAAGGTTCAAACAACCTCTAACACCCACGGACATAAGTCCGAATCATCAGACACCAAGGGGTAAACCCGGATCGCTATAACTTCCCCCTTAAAGAATTTCGTCCCGAAATTAAGGTCACGCCAACACGAAGGCCAACCGACTACCAACCCTCAATACAAAGAAATCAATCCCTCAACTGAAGTTCTATTCGTCCCTCACACTAGGAAAGGACTAAACGAGGACACATGCCCCAACAGAAGACAACACCCCGGCATACGAAACTTCAACAAAACCCAATCTCTTCCGAGATAAACCACCAAAACAACCGACTAGCTCTCGAAGCTAAGTCACTACTCAACAACTCAACAACCACAATACTGAATGGAATAATTAACATACCGGTTTGTCTGAGCACATAAAAATTTCTCTGGTTCAAAAGCATTTTCAGAAAAATAACCAAACTTTGAAATTTATAAAAAAAAAATTTGAAATCTAGTTTTTGCACTTCCCATGCGAATTTCCAGAGTTTTGTAGACATTTTTCAAAAACATGATGCTGCTCACAACCCAATCATTCTCATCTGATTTAGCCCATCAGACCCACTACTGGTTACCCCGTCCCTATTCAAGAGACAAATTACATATATATATATATATATATATGCCACCACACGCATCTATAACATGCATTTCTACCACACATTTAACATATACGATGCTAAATACAACTACATTCTCATGGTATAACCCACAGTATGACCATAAACCACAATACCTATAATATGCACACCACATTAAAGATATAATATATACGCAAATGCCCATAATGGCTCCAGAGATTCCTCTCCCACCCCAATGGCTTCATACCCAGTGTTTCACAACACCTCAACAAATGGAAAGGTCTAATCACATAGACCCAAGATCAATAACAATAGTAATGCACATACTATCACTACAGCTGCAAACGTCCTCTACACCACGACTGCTAACCATATGCTAACCGGTGTCCAACACTTGACACTCCAAGCAAGTCACAATAAGGCCAATTCACGGAATGACGCGATATTCCCAACAACACATTCACAGAGAGAGACTCCCCTAACACTGGAAGTCCCAACCACGTAACATCCCAACGGATAATAACACACACCCTCGTGCCTCGCCACGCACAAGTAGGAACCAAACAAACCGAACTGATTCTGACTGAGTGTCTCAATCACTCTTCACAACCTTACCACCTCACTTGTGTTACCACTATCTGACCTGGATGACGGACACCTATGTCCAACTCCTTTCTAAATACCACCCAGATACAACATACCGACCACTCATCATCATGCATCACACCGTGCAACACTCCCTCATTTAGAGGTCTCACCCTCCACCTCGAGAGTACAACCCTGACACCCAATCTCCGTGCCAAACCACTAGCCAATGCTATCGCCCGACAACCACCATGGACTAACCCAGCCTTAACATACGCCGCCAACTCGGCTTTCACTATTCACCATTCTAACCTCTCGGAGGAGTACATGTCCTCACCCCCCCTCGTCATTAAGACACACCTGGGTCTGCCAATCTCACACCACTGTGACTCTATTCACGGGTCACACCTCAACTACGGGTTATACACCCAATCGACCCTTCTAACAATACCTCCTGACTTGGTCAAAACTAAGGTACAAATCTATCACCCTCGATTCACATAAAGAACTTAGGAAACTCTTATTTCCCACTGCCCAACACATAGCACCAGCTACTCACCACATACCACTCCTAGCATAACAGCTACCATTGAATACAGGGACTAACATCCCCTCACTCAAAACAACCATACTAGTGTACCTACAATCTCGGTAATGCTAACCGCCACGAAGGTACCGATCCAACCCTGACAAAATCATAAATGGGTTACACACTTGGCAAGTGAAACAGCTCTCGCCCCACCAGTGCCTTGACTAACACACACACCCCTCGGTGGTTCACAACTTTTGAAAACATGGCTCCTTAGCCCCTACTTTGCCCAAATCAGGTTTCCTGCAAGGAAATGTATTAACTACTCACCTTTTCGGTCTCACCTCAACTTGTTACATCAAGAACACTCGTGAGCTATAACACGCTCACATGCATCCAGTCCAGGGAAATCAACAAACAGAGCATACATACATATAGTTAAACAAACGGTTCAAGTGTTTCAACATTCCCAAACACTTGGGTTATACAACAAACCTCCAACACACGGTTACACAACCGAACCCAAAGATTACAAAACGATAAACCACAGATTACAAAACGGATCAGTCAAAACAGAACCAATCCCTCGGTATTACCACCACTATCGTCCCTCGCTGGACCGACAAAATTGGTCATCTCCAAACACAAGATAACCTACGAGTTTACAGGCCATGGACAGGTACTACCAACGTGCCCCCTCTGGCCACACCGAGAACAACTATCAACCTCCCCAACTGGAACTTGGAAACTCGACTCTCCCGAGGCCCTCGGAATCTGGCCTGCTAGTCCCTCAAAACGATACTGCCCCTGCCTAGTCGAAAGAAACTGAGCCTGACTAGGCTGCAAGGTCCCTAAAGAAGCCCCCTGCCGAGTACAAAAACGTCGAAGATGGCCCGGCTGCTTACACACCCAACAAATGCTTGGCTCCGGGTCTGAGCACGATTCAAGTCTGGTGTGAAGGCTCCAACAATTGCCTCCCCACTGAACTTTCAGTCGGCGTAAAACCCGGCTGATTAGACAATCCTGATGGTACAACTACTAGTTGGACTGCTAACCTTGCCCCCCTCCTCTGTGGGCAAACCGAAACCTTGTGGCCCCGCAGACCACATCTGAAACAAATAACACTCCTCTGTTCGCTTGCTCCCGAACCCAAATCCGTCACTGGAAGAGTAGTTCTAGCCCATCCTTCCTGCTGCAGGTCTGAACCCCTCTGCCTCTTCAAAGGCCTACCAACACCCCGAGTCACCGGAGTCGCCGAAATGGCTTCCTCCCCACTCTGCCCCATTGCTAACACCGCAGCCTCTACATGGGCAGGCCCCCCCACAAGCACACCATAACTCCCATGCCAGATCGCAATCCTCACCCGGATATCATCACACAACTTACTCTCAAACTCCGCACAACGCAACTCTTCCGTCTCAACCAACTCGAGCAAACCTCGACAGTTAGCAAACCATCTCTCAAAGCTGCGCCAAGGTGTAGTACCTTGGCGTAACGCCACAAATTGTTTCATGACTCTTCCCGGCGGAAGGAGGAAATCACAACGCCTCGCCTAGGCATCCTAGTAAAAGATAACAAGGGTATTAGCACATTCATAAATGCGCTAAACTAAACATTCGCGTCCTAATGCATGGACAAATGTAATTCACTCCACGTAAGCACATAAACATATAAGCACTTACGAATTTCATTTCCGGATAATGATAGTCCCGAGGCGTTACTAGAGTTCCAGTTAGAAACGGCATTGATCAGGTGCCTTTCCACAGACTCCGAAACCCAAGGATCCAATCAACATCCTAGAAACCAAATCCCATACCCAAATAGCCACATAAACATGTTACCAGACAGGCACATAACATTACATCTAAGTCTCTAACAAGCGAGACAAACCCATTGTGATCCTAATCACTTTCCACGCATCCAAAGTATTCAAACCCGATGCGCTCGATACCAAGTTGTAACGCCCCAAAATAATAACGTAAAACCCATCCATTCATACATACATTGCTACAAGGATAAACATCTTTACATGTTAATCAACAGAATTAAACGCCCCATGGGCTTACATCTTTCCAAGCTAACACTTGGTTACAAACAGAAGAGTACTAACTCAAATACATGAAAAGCCCTTGGCTTGAAATTACATGTAATTAAAACAAGATACAGTCAAAACCACAATCATCTGCCTGCCTCTAGCCTCTCAAGCGATATCCTTGGAGGTGGCATGCTCCCTGTACCTGAAAATGGTGTCCCATACAGGGTGAGCCACAGCCCAGTAGAAATACACTAAACCAACTATGAACAATGCCTAAAACATTAGCAATCAACAGATGGCCTACACTTATACATTCTGAGACAACACTTACATTCTTTTACCATTTCAAGACAACCCAAATTTTAAGTACCAATTCACTTTCCATTTCTTTTTCAACAAGAGTTTGAAGACCTGGCTCAGTATCCTGGCCAAAACCTTTTCGCGTTATATCACTAACACATAAACCACTTTCATTCTTTACTTATGACACACATATTGGTGTTGTATCAACTTAACATAGAAACATTTTCTATACTTCACAATTGATAACGATATACATTTTAGTGCTATATCAAATCAATCCATACACTTCCGTACTTCCCAAAACAATAATGATATACATTTTAGTGCTATATCATATCAACAAACAACACTTCAACACATCTCCATGGAAAAGCATATGAGCTATTTCCAATATTTCTCCATGGACAAGCATATAAGCTACATCCAATATTTTCCATGGGCAAGCATATGAGCTACATCCAATATTTTCCATGGACAAGCATATGAGCTACATCCAATATTTTCCATGGACAAGCATATGAGCTATATCCAATATTTTTCAATGGCCTAGAGGTACATCCCCCATCTTCCCCTAGCCATCAGATTAACCGGTTTAGAGGTACATCCCCCATCCTCCCTAAACCGTGAGTACATCCCCTATCTCCTCCCATACACGAACACAAACAATGCATATAAACACATAACCACATACACATTCAATCAATACATAAAATCAATGTATTCGATCCCTCGTCATACTCTATGACGTTTCCACTCGATTAGGTTTAATTTGCCTAATCAGCATGCATTGTCTACAACAATCAACACTACCCTCCACCCGGTAGCCAAAAGCAATTATTTCTAAACAGGAAATAAATGCACAAATGGATAATATAACCATATTTCAATCAGGTGAGTAATACACGATTCAACTACACCCTTTAACCCCGTACATTCTCAATTTCCACATATTCAATCCAATTCCTCATTCTCTTTAATTAATTATATACATTAATTAATTAAACCAATTAGGGCAAATTACCATAATTCACAAAACAACCCTAAGGCTCCATTTTCATTTACAATCCGTCATTTACTCCCTTTCCTATGCCAAACATGCATACAGGCTCATTTCTAAACAAAACCCCAACTTTTGTAAAATTGCACAAAAGGCCCCAAAGTTTCTCAAAAATTACGCAACAACCCCCAACATATCCAAATGCTAAAATTTAAAGACAAAGACCATAAGGAGGTAGGATATCCCTACCTCGAAATTCGAGCCCAAACGGAGATGAAGACCAAAACCCAAAGTGCTCCAAATCCCAACTTTTTGATTAAAAGCGAAGATCTCACCACCCTCTATCTTATTAACAAAGGAATTAGGTTAGATCCACACTAGAGAGAGATGAAATCCTAGAGAGAATATATGTTTAGAGAGAGTCATTTGCTAAGGTTCCAAAATGAAAGAAGAAGAAAAAGTGAAGTTCTCCCACGCCTCTTGATATACACCCGGGCTCGCTCGGCGAAGACCCGATCGCTCGGCGACTGCACGTGAAAAACACTCATCAACGCCTCAAAAGCTCCCCTCGCTCGAGCCAATAAGTCTTCGCTCGAGCCAACCACCGACCCAGAAGCTCCCTCGGGCGAAGAAAAGCTCGCTCGGGCCAGCAATGGAAGCCTTGGGTTGCAAGCTGCAACCTTGAAGGCGGACGGCTTCGCTCGAGCGAAGAAACAAAGCTCTCAGGTCTGACTTAGACGCAGTCGCTCGCTCGAGCGACGCCACCCTGGCTCGACCCACCAGACACAAGAAACGACGCTCGCTCGAGCGACCAACTCCTCGCTCGAGCGAAGGAGCAAAATTCTGGGCACCAACACTTAGCTCCAAACACAACCAAGCCAAAACGAACCCGCCCAACACGTCCTATAACCCAAATACAAAGTCTAAAAGGACGCAACCAAGGTTCAAACAACCTCTAACACCCACGGACATAAGTCCGAATCACTGTACACCAAGGGGTAAACCCGGGATCGCTATACCGCTTAATGGGGATATGATATTTTGAACGTCCTATCCTGGACTCCTACAGCCTTATTTAGTTCGATACATGTTTTATGACATAGACATCTGCCTAGAATGGATTAACGAAATGAAAATCGAACAGAACCATGGGTTGCCTTATACGTCAAAGAATTGAATATCGATAACATTGTTATATGACTCACGTTACGGTGTGAATTGTTTTATCCTCATGAATAGTACTATAACGACACATGTGTTTGTGTAAATAATTATTATTAATGCTTTGTTATACGTATGACGACTATGGCACCATGTAATGAATCATAAAGGGAAATTTGTGTGCACCATTGTGAACGATATTTGTACGAACCTAGCATTATTCTGTTCTGTTTATCTACTTCGTTTATGCCATGACATAATATGAATTGTTCAGTCTTCAAGAACTATTAATTTCTAGTATAGAACAAAGTGCTGTACGGAACTAAGTGCTGCAATGCGAGTCACCTCTAGAATCCGTACGAGCCACCTCTTGAGTCCATACTTATGTGAACTGGGCTTAAAGCCGATGTGAAAGTTATGAGGCCTATGGCCGTTTTATGAAAGATATAATTTGTGAAGTTATGAAAGATACAATTTGTGAAATTATGAAAGATATAATTTGTGAAGCTATGTAAGGTATGACATGATACAACTAGCAATGCTCTAGTTATGATATGTTCCATTTGAATTAATGAATGATGTTCAAGTATGTTTCAGGCATGTTTCCAGCATGTTACAAGTTCAGGTATGTTCAGGTATGTTTCAAGTATATGTTACAAGTTTAAGTCTGTTACAAGTTCACGTATGTTACAAGTTCTTTGTATCAAGGGCTTCATGCCAACTTTTCAAGGGCTTAATGCCAATCTTTCAAGGGCTTCATGCCAACTTTTCAAGGGCCTTAGTGCCATATGTTACAAGGGCTTTATGCCACATGTTTCAAGGGCCTTAGGGCCATATGTTACAAGGGCTTTATGCCACAAGTTTCAAGGGCTTATAGCCACCATGTTTCAAGGGCCTCGTGCCACCATGTTTCAAGGGCTTATAGCCACCATGTTTATGTTGCAAGATTGAACCTAAGGCCGTTATATACTTAGCACAGACTAACCACAGGATTTTTGCATTTACTTATGTAATTGAATGAATATGCACATTGTAAGTAAGTTAAGTTAATCTTTAAATTGTTTATGTACTACTATTCACTGAGCTTGACTCACTTTGTGTTATGTCTGTTTCTGTAGGCACTCCACCTGGAGGTTAGTTTTAACCCTTGGCATCCGTGTCTCTTTTGTCAACCTCAGAGTGTCCAAGCACTTAAGTGAAGGCAACTCTTCTTGCTAAGCTTTTGATTTTACACTTTGATTGTCTGCTTAAAGTTGATGTATATATAATTCCTTTGCCTGTCCATGTTGTTTTACGCCCAATTCTAAGGGCTGGGTCTGTATATATATATATTTACATAGCTAATTCTCTGATGTACGTCACTATATGTTTATTTGCCTTATGTTCTGTCTGTGATCCTGGCATGATAGTGGTCGCTCAATGGAAGCAGTTCTTTTATTTATGTTAATTTATATTGGTAAATGCTTCCATTCAAGCCCCATATGAAATGTATACCATGTTATGCGTCCGTGTTTGTATAGGTCATGCCCAAACTTTTAGGGGCAAGTTTGGGGCGTGACATATTATTCCAACTGCTATATTCGATGACATATTCAATTGATCAGTTTTAGTTCGCCTAATCATCATGCATTGTCTACAACAATCAAGACTATCTTCTACCGATAGCCCAAAGCAATTATTTCTAAATAGATAATAAATGCAACAACAGATAATTTATCAAGATTTTCAAAGGTGAGTGATTAATAAATCCAACTCCACCGTTCTATCTCGTAATGGGCCAATTTCATTATTTCTAGCTCAATTTCATATTTCCATAACACTTGTCATTAATTATACTAATGACCCAAATATACCCAAACATGGCATTTTCTCCCTTTTTCCCAATATTGACCCAAAGGCTCAAATATTATCAACAACCTCAATAATCCTTCTTTTTTGACCCAAAATATACATATATGAGTCAAAATGACAAAACCCCTCTTTTCAATTTTACACATCGCAAACCCTAACTTCCCAAATCAAACCATCTATACAAATAGCTCAATATTTATGTTAAAACACATAAGAATGAGTAGGAATCCCTACCACAAATTTGGAGCTCAAAGGAAGAAGGTGATGAAAACTCAAAGTGCTCCAAACACCAAATTTTTCGGATCCAAATGTAGCCCTCAACAATCCCTACAACTTTTACAAAGGCCCAAGGTGAGGAAATAACTCCTACTAGATCAATCCCTAGAGAGAAGGTAAGGTTTTAGAGAGAGAAGCTCTCAAATCTGGGTTTAGGAAAGTAAGAGAGAGAAAGAGTATTGAAAAAGTGATCCAAAAAGTGAAATCTCGGAATGATATACAAGTTGCCCCGCTCGAGCGTGGAAATCCCCGCTCGAGCGTCAGACACAGACTCACGCTCGAGTGTTGAAACTCCCGCTCGAGCGTACAAAGACCTGCAGAGAAAAATACTGGGAGATGGAAATTCACGCTCGAGCATCGAAACGCCTGCTCAAGTGGAGAAGCAAAATCAAAGGGCCCGCTCGAGCGTCAAAAGGGCCGCTTGAGTGTGAAGGCCAAATTCTGGGCATCAACTTTTGGTTTCAAAGCACAACCAACCTGATTCAAACCTGACCATCACAACCCAAGACTCAAATACAAAGAGTAAAGGCTAGAAATGAGAATGGGACAACAATACATCCACGGAACTGAGTCCAGAGTATAATAAATAAAGAGAGAAAAAACCAGGATCGCTATAACCTCCCCCCCTTAAGGAATTTCGTCCCCGAAATTAAGCACAAGTTTTCAAAAACATGTTTTTCTCAATTCTCAATAGTATTGCAACTCAACATTTATCCACTTGACCCAATATCGGTCATCCCATCTCTTTTCAAGAGGCAAATCACAATATATAACTCAGTATGCATTATTAACATGCTTTCCTCTGAGATTTACCAATATCAACACATATTCCACAACTCAATCATACATTCAATGCCAAAGATAAATTTGCATTTCTAAAACATCATTAACATACACAATGTTAAAATAAACTTCCATTTCGAGGCAAGTTCTACAATATTTTCATAAACCAAAACATTTACCATGTTTTACAACTTAAGACATATTTAATGCTCTTAAGGTTCAACAATATTACAAAATTTCCAATGCATGATTATTCATCAACAAACAAGTCCGGATACTTTTCACGGACATCAACTTCACGTTCCCAAGTGGCTTCTTCCACTCCGTGATGTTTCCACAAAACCTTTACCAAGGGAATGGTCTTGCCTCGCAAGACTTGATCCCGCCTATCCAAGACCCGAACCGGTCTCTCCTCATACGAGATATCCTCGCCAACCTCCAAGTCGGTCCAATCCAACACATGAGACGGATCTGGCTCGTACTTCCAAAGCATACTAACATGAAACACGTCATGTACCCCAGACAACTGCAGTGGCAAGGCCAAACGATAGGCAACCTCGCCAATCCTCTCAAGGATCTCAAAGGGACCAATAAACCGAGGGAACAACTTCGCACTCTTTCCAAACCTCATCAAACCCTTCCTGGGTGATATTTTTAGAAAAACATGATCACCCGTCTCAAATGCCAAAAGCCTCATCCTACGGTCGGCATAACTCTTTTGGCGACTTTGGGCTGTAACAAGCCTCCTACGGATAAGCTTAACTTTCTTTGTCGTTTCCCTCACCAACTCCGGGCCCAAAAATGGTGCATCACCCACCTCGGCCCAACAAATTGGAGACCTACAAAGTCGGCCATACAAGGCCTCAAACGACGCCATATCGATACTTGACTGGAAACTGTTGTTGTAGGCAAACTCCACTAAGGGCAAGTGCCTCTCCCACGACCACTAAAGTCAAGAACACAACCTCGAAGCATATCCTCAAGGATCTGAATAGTATGCCGCCCGTCGCCCGAGGATGATAAGCCGTGCTAAAGGTCAGTCTAGTACCCAAGACACTCTGCAAACTCTGCCACAACCTAGCAGTAAAGCATGGATCTCTATCTGACACAATCGACACTGGGACCCCGTGCAACCTCACTATGTCCCGAATATACAAGTCGGCAAGATGATCTACCGAATCTCTCACGCGCATAGGGATAAAGTGCGCCGACTTGGTCAACCGGTCTATAACCACCCAAATAGCATCACTACCCCGCTGAGTCCTCGGAAGACCTACAACGAAGTCCATAGTGACATGCTCCCACTTCCACTCAGTGATAGGCAAAGGTTGCAACAAATCCGCTGGCCTCTGATGTTTGGCCTTCACTTGCTGACAAGTAAGGCACTTAGACATGAAAGCCGCCACATCTCTTTTCATACCCCACCACCAAAACTGGCGACCCAAATCACGATACATCTTGGTGCCTCCCGGATGCACCGCAAGGCGTGAATGGTGAAACTCTCGAAGTACCTCCTCTCGGCAAGACTCCGGCACAAACAAACGGTCTCGGTATCTCACACTCAGGTCGGGATACACCGTCAAACCCTTTTCAGCCTTCCTACTGGAGATCTTCTCTCGGAGGGATTCTACCTCAAGGTCCCCTCTCTGTGCCTCTAACACTCGACTCACAAGTGTAGGTTGCGCAACAACAGAAAATAAGGCCGTAGCCTCAACGGATTCGCCCAGAAACAAATCAAACTCTCCAAGTGCACCCAACATCTCCCACTCCCGGATGGCTATACAAGTTGCATCACTAATAGATTTCTTACTAAGGGCATCAACCACAACATTAGCCTTTCCCAGGTGATAGTGCAACTCAAAGTCATAGTCCTCTAAGAACTCCATCCACCTCCTCAGCCTCAAATTCAAGTCCCTCTGTGTAAACAGATACTTCAGACTCTTATGATCCGAGAACACCTTGAATCTCTCACCATAAAGGTAGTGCCTCCAAATCTTCAAGGCAAAGATCACTGCTGCTAGCTCTAGATCATGGGTAGGGTAATTCCTCTCGTGTATTTTCAACTGACGTGGGCCATAGGCTACCACTTTCCCCTCTTGCATCAACACACAACCCAAACCTTCTCGTGAGGCATCACAATAAACCGCATAATCCAAACCTCTCTTCAGAATAATCAACACTGGAGTAGTGGTCAATCTAACCTTCAACTCTTGGAACGACTTTTCACAAGTCTAACTCTATACAAACTTGACCCCTTTTCGCGTCAACCTAGTCAACGGCGAAGCTAGCCTGGAAAAATTTTTCACAAACCGGCGGTAATACCCAGCTAATCCCAGAAAACTGTGGATCTCAAAAACACTCTTAGGCTGTGCCCAATCTTGCACTGCCCCGATCTTGGATGTATCAACAGACACCCCTTCCCCGGAAACCACATGGCCTAAGAACTTGACTTCTCCTAGCTAGAACTCACACTTCCCATACTTGGCATATACCCTATGGGTTCTAAGCAACTCAAGCACCACTCTCAAGTGTTCCTCGTGCTCCTCCTCAGAAGGTGAATAAATCAGAATGTCGTCCACGAAAACGACTACAAAACAATCTAAGAATTCCCGAAAAATCTAGTTCATCAAATCCATAAATACTACCGGTGCATTGGTGAGCCCAAATGGCATCACTAGAAACTCATAATGGCCATACCGTGTACGGAATGCCGTCTTCGGAATATCCTCCTCCCTGACCGTCAACTGATGGTAACCTGATATCAAGTCTATCTTAGAGAAACAACGGGACCCCTTCAACTGATCAAACAGATCATCTATACGAGGCATAGGGTACTTATTCTTAACCGTAGCCCGATTCAACTTCCGATAATCGATGTGAAGTCTCAAGGCACTATCTTTCTTTTTAGCAAGGAGGGCCAGTGCTCCCCACAGCGAAACACTGGGGCGAATAAAGCCCTTATCCAGTAACTCTTGGAGCTGAATCTTCAACTCACTCAACTCAGCTGGGGCAAATCGATAAGGTGCCATAGAAATCGGCGCCGGGCTGGGCACTAAATCAATAGAGAACTCAATCTCTCGATGAGGTGGCAAGCTAACAAGGTCGTCGGGAAAAACATCCGAATACTCACAAACCACTCTTGGCAACTCAATCCCGGTCCCATCACACTCACTACTCATAAGGCTAGCGAGAAGACCACTAAGCTCATTCCACTCTTGTGGATCATACACCGGCAGCAACACACTACCAACCCGATCCCCTAAGAAATGGAAACAATCCCTGCTCAAGGTACATACTGTGACCCTCTGGCGGTAACAATCAATAATAGCCCGGTATGACGATAGCCAATCCATATCAAAAATAACATCAAAACTCGACATAGCCATAACTACAAAAGAAAATGGAAGCCGGCGGTCAGCGACCTCTATATCGCAACCTCTACACCCTTGTTTCAAAATCAACTCAACCCCAACAGGTGATACAACACAAATAGGAGATGCTAATTGTGCCAACTCCATCCCCAAAACAGATGCAAATGCAACAGATATAAAGGAGTGGGATGCACCCGTATCAATCAACACATTGGCAACTGAGTTACAAAACAAAAAGGTACCTCTCACAACCAATGGGGCCGGTACAAGATCCTGCGCGGTAACAGCATACACGTGCCCTGAAGGCCCCTGATCTACCTGCTCACCTCTCGGAGCAAAAGACTGCTGCACAGACTGGGACGATGAAGCCCCTTGATTGGCCCTCGAGGCCTGAATCGATCGAGTTGAACACTCGCTTTGCCTAGATGCACCGAAGTGCGGTCCAATCGGGCAAAACCTCTTCGTGTGCCCGCCTGACCACACTGATAACATGAGAGCGGCTGGTCTCTGCCCTGACTTTGGCTCTAAGGTCGAGCTGAAGATGAAGCTGCTCTCTGACCTCCTCCCCTCTATGGGCAAACTGGAGACTTGTGGCCCAGCTGACCATATTTGTAACATGTGATATCTCCCTGGCTACCTCTCCCAGAACCTGCACTCGGCACTGGAAAGGTCGATCTAGCAAAAGCACCCTGGGACTGCTGAGGGTTAGAACCCCTCTGCCTCCTACCGTCCCCTTGACCATCCTGACTCCTCTTGGAGCCTCTCTGCCTCTCCTCCTCCTCCTGCATCATAATCTCCATATGGGCCACAACATCTACAAGGCGCCCATAATCCTGGGTCATAGACCCCCTGATTCTCATCTTGAGCCCATGCCTCAACTTCTTCTTAAATTCCAGGCAACGGTGTTCTTCAGACGCCACATGCTCAGGTGCAAACCTGGACAAGCTAGTAAATGCGGCCTCAAACTCGGCCACTGATAAACCCAGCTGCTTGAGCCGAAAAAACTGGTCCCTTAGCTTCTCCCTAACAGTTGGAGATAAGAACTTTTCCTGGAAAGCACCTACAAAGGCCTCCCATGTGCCACCAATACGACCCCTCATGAACTTCCACCATTGACCCGCATCCCCCTTAAGCTAGAAAGATGCCAAGGTCACCTTCAACACCCCGTCCTCGATGCCAAGCATCTCAAACGTCTTTGTTATCTGTTCGAGCCATTCATCAGCTTTTAGTGGCTCTTTTGAATCCCCAACAAACTCATCCGGATTAGATTGGAAGAACTCCCTCTTCAGAAAGGAAGGCCCTGCATTAACAACCTGGGTCTAAACTGGATTCTCAACTCTGAGAATGCCCATAGACTCCCTCAAGGCTCGGCTACATTGGCCTGGCCAACTCCCTCCTGCTGCTCTGGAATCTCATCCGCTATAGGCATCTCCTGCCTCCTAGGCCTACCTCACCTACCTCCACGTCCTCGTCCTGACATTCTAATAAAGGTAACGAAGAACATTAGCACATTCACAAATGTGCCGAAGCTATAACACTCGCGTCCTAATACATTGGACAACATTAATTCATTCCACGTAAGCACATAATCACATAAGCATTTACGAATTTCATTTTCGGATAATGATAGTCCCGAGGCGTTACTAGAGTTCCGGTTAGAAACAGCATTGATCAAGTGCTTTTCCAACAAGACTCACAGGAACCCAAGGATCCAATCAACATCCAAGAAACTAAATCGTGGAGTACACTCCCTAAATCATGGAGTAATTATGCCAAAATTGTTAGACTTGCTATATTTTCTCTAAAATTTGAGAAAGATCATTGTAATTTACCCATATTTTTATATGAAAAATTTATATAAAATTATATGAGAATGACATTTTTATAATTGTGACCTATAGGGATAGACTTTTTACTTTGAGATATATGAACTTTGTTTATATAACATTACCTAAATAGGATTTTAATGAATAAATCTGCGAAAGCAATATTCATAGTAAATGCTGACATTCAAATTGCAAATTTCAAAATAAAAAGGGAAAAAAAGTCCTAAAATACCATGAAAATTATCAAATTATTGAAAATAAATATCAGCATCAATAATAAAATATTGAAAATACTTACAGAGGTGTAGGTATTTCTATAAGTATTTTGAGTTTTTTTTTTTGAAAGCACTATTATTATGAATAATAATTCAAATCTTGAACACTGTCTCTTTCTCTTTACTATTTTACCATAAAATAGACTTAAATCCGGGCCATCTTTCATGATTGTCCTCTTGATTTCTCTTTTGCAAGTTACAAATGTATGCATTAAGATCACAAAGAAAACAATAGGTAAGTTATAATGAAAAATGTTATGTGCAATTTTTTTTCTTTTTTCTTTTTTTGGCTAATTTACCCATATTTTTATATGAAAAATTTATATAAAATTATATGAGAATGACATTTTTATAATTGTGACCTACGGGGATAGACTTTTTACTTTGAGATATATAAACTTTGTTTATATAACATTACCTAAATAGGATTTTAATGAATAAATATGCAAAAGCAATATTCATAGTAAATGCTGACATTCAAATTGGAAATTTCAAAATAAAAAGGGAAAAAAAGTCCTAAAATACCATGAAAGTTATCCAATTATTGAAAATAAATATTAGCATTGAAAATACTTACAGAGGTGTAGGTATTTATATAAGTATTTTGAGTTTTTATTTTTTTATTTTTTTATTTTTGAAAGCACTATTATTCTGAATAATAATTCAAATCTTGAACATTGTCTCTTTCTCTTTACTATTTTACCATAAAATAGACTTAAATCCGGGCCATCTTTCATGATTGTCCTCTTGATTTCTCTTTTGCAAGTTACAAATGTGTGCATTAAGATCACAAAGAAAACAATAGGTAAGTTATAATAAAAAATGTTATATGCTATCTTTTTTTTCTTTTTTCTTTTTTTGGCTATTATTTTTGTATCATCATTTATGTGGATATTTATTATTGATTCTTAATCATTAAGAAAATAACAATATAAATAATCTAATATCATGTATTCAATGATATTGCCAACCCTCTTGTGTGTGTGTTGATGTGATTATCCACTATAATTTCAAGAACCCCATCAACCTTTACAAAAGAGAGAAAGATATATCAAGAACCATGGTTTTTTCCTCCATCCCAGCTTATCTTGATCCATCCAACTGGCAACAAGTTATGGTTTTTTCTTCAATATATGTTTTTCAATCCATGGCCTCTTTGCTAATAAAGCATCAAAAAAGGGAAGAAAAAAAAATTATATTCCTCCCCCTTTTCTTTATCTCCTCTTCTTTATTTTTCACCATATCTTTTCTTGAATATACCTTTCATTCTTGCTTTTTTGTTTTCGTTTTTTGTTTTGTTTTTGTTTCACAGCATCAACAAAATCCTCAAATTGGAACTAGTAGTGGAAATGGAAACCCTCATCTTCCACCACCTTCGCTGCCACCACCACTACACCAGGGTGATGGTTCGGGCTCAGTCAGGCCTGGTTTGGTGGCTGACCAGGCCTGAATGGCCAACATACCCATGCTAGAAGCTGCCCTAAAATGCCCGAGATGTGAATCAACAAAGACAAAGTTTTGCTACTTCAACAACTACAGCCTCACTCAGCCTCGACACTTTTGTAAGACTTGCCGGAGGTACTGGATGAGAGGCGGTGCTCTGAGAAGCGTTCCTGTGGGCGGTGGTTGTCGGAGTAACAAGTGAAGCAAAGAAAGTAACAGCTCGAAATCTCCAGTCAGCGGTGGCGGTGGTGATGGGCAAACTAGCAGTGGTTCAACAAGTGCAATCTCATCTTCTACTAGTGTTGGAACAGCCAGTTTCTGTTCTGTATATGTGAATCTGCTCTATTCTGTATGTGTGAATCTGATTTGGAGTGTGTTGCTTTGGTTTGGGTTGTTATAGAGTTCATTATGTTCTATTGGAGGGATTCAAGCCCAATGCTAATCTGTGGAATGCTGAATTGGTAGGTGATATTTGGAGGAGTCAATGTACTGCTATGATTGGTCTGCTAAGTTGGTTGTGGTTATGCTATGGTATTTAGCTGGGAGTCATCCTAGCAACTGCTCTCCTTCCATGCTAGAGTGTGGCAATCAGTTTGAGGATGCATAGTCTTGGTGTTTGCTGAAGGTGTGGGTATGTTGTTCCCAACTGCTCTATTGGTGGCTTCTCCAACACACTCTGGCAGCTGCTCTATACTGCTGAGGAATAGGTGCTGAAGGCTCTCAAAATGAGGTCGAATCTGGGCTGTGTTTCATTCCTTTTTTTTTGTTTGTTTTGGTGCTCTATAGTGTGTCCGCGTTGGTCTCTCACCAACTTGGGGGTGCTAGTAAATAATAGGATGACCTTTGTGGTGCCAACCTAGTTGGGATCATTTAGCTCACTGTGATGCTTTTGCACTTCCTTTTTCTTTATTGATGTAATTTGTCTTGTACCTTGTACTTGTTTTATTCCATCAATAAAGTTCTTTTTTTTCCGCTCAAACAAAAAAAAAATTCCACCACTCCGGTTCATGGCAGCTCCACTGAGTCAACTCACTGATCATCATCATCATCACTACGGCAAAATTGGGTTGAATTACAATGGAATTTCAGCTCCTTTGGTGGTTACAAGTGACATGAACATGAATTTCCACCTTGGAAGTAGTTCACTTGGTCTCGGTGGCGGTGGCAGTGTGTAGACGTCCCCGAACACCCCGGGAGGATGAGTCCCATTCTGTTCATCTGTGGGCTTACTACAGTTCGGACTCGATTTGTTGTCACGTTTCTAAATCTGAACCAAAAAGTCCAAATACGGCAAATCGTTTTGAGAAAAACAGATTTTGAAAGAAGTGCCAAACATGGACTGCTTTCTAGATACAGAGTCGCCACCTAAATATTTTTTAATGGGGAAATTTAGGAAACCCTGACTCGGTGCCAAAGGCCACGTGTCCGTCATCACCAAAGTTGCCTCGGCTCGGGAACTTGGGTATGATTGGGGAAGGTCAGCTATGAGCACCCCCTCTCGCCCGGTCCGAAGATCGGCCTCTACTAATCACGATATCCAATTTTGAAAACGTTATGTGTTCTTATTCCGGTTATTAGCCTAGATTTACTATGTTATGCGCACAGCAAACAAGTATAGACCAAATCGCCTAAATTGGAACAAAACATTTCATGTTTGTTTTGAAAATGGTTTGCTACTCTCAAGTAGGCTAAAATACAGATTTTGCCACCCTCAAGTGGGCTTTAGAAAAGGTGGTTTTGCCACTATCTAGTGGGCTTAAAACTCACAGTTTTAATGCATTATTCCAATTTAGGTAATTCAACCTCCATCCACAGGCATTCAAACAGTTATATCACATAAGCAGCTAGCCTCATGGCAATCACACTATTATGGCAACACTAACACGCATGCGATATGCTAAAGCATAAAAGCTTACCTAGTACTCCGTGCCAAAACAGAAACTAGTTAGTAATCATGTATGATCCTAGTTCATGTTAAAAATGGCTAATGCATCACATATAGAATGTTACTAGAATAGGCTCGGCTAATCTACAATGACATGTGAAATGCTACAAATAACACGTATTCAACTTGGAATTGAAGTACAATGCAGTTAGTATGATGCGCTGAGCCCAGTGCATGCAGTACACATGAATGATGCACGCATGCATAGCATAAGGATGCTACAATAAATATGACCTAGTACTAACCATTGAACGCAGGTAAGTAAAAGGGAGAAAGAAGTGGGGGTTGGAAGACATGCACACATTCACCCACACTTATTACAAATTTACCCTCGCTCGGAGGGACCAAAAGAATATACAAATTAATTAACCTACAAGCTAATTAATGATTACAGACCACTTAATTAATTAACAAATTAACTAAGCTAAGGAAAGCAGTAAAAGGCCTGGGGAAGAGGGATGCACGCATGCTCGGATTGGCCTCGCCCGGAAATCCATTGCCATGGCACTGTTGTCTCTGTTTACACTGCCTTGCCCCCCGAAAACTTGCACAAGTCCCAAGAATGCTTCTCTGGACACCGGGAGCATCATCGGCCAAGTAGAAACACCACCGCCAAAGGGAATGATCACCGCCACCTTTTGTCTATCGGCCAAAATTGATGGTGGCGGGCACTATATTTAGCCGACCGGCCAAAACTTCCGCAGAACACGCAATTGATGTGAGAGGGCAGACATGGCATGGCAATGCATTTCAAGCAAATGTGTGCACCACCACATCCCTTATCATGTTTGTGACTCAAAGGGGTATGGTGCTCGATTCTCGGACCACCAATCGCGCATTTCAATGCGTGATGGCCCAAGAAGCTAAGTTGTGCATTTTAATGTCAAATGTAATGCACACAAACACATAAGGAACCCAACCTCAATCATGGTGATTCAGGAGGCAAGGCATGCATGCCAAATGTAACCTAAGCATGCAATCTAAACATGCAACATGAACATGCAAGCAAGTAATGCACACTAGGCACACAACCTAAGCAAACAAGCATGCAAGGCATGAAACAAGGCAACAACATTTGAGCAACATGTCAAGCATGGACTTAAACTAATTTGGGCAACTCTATTCTAGACCCAAGACAGTGGCTAAATGTCATGGAAATGAGGGCCAAAAAACTTACAAGCATGCATGCACAAGGGCCTAAACATAGAGCATAGGCCATCAACTCTTCAAAGCATGAAAGGGATGGAAAATGCAAGTATGCAAGCATGGAACGTGGACTGAAATACGGTTTCCAATGATGCCAAATCATGAGAATAAGCCAACTAAAGCATGCTAGTGACCAACATACTCAAGGCTAGTAAGCTAGAATACAAAGGAGTTATACAAAGCATGGCAAGGATGGCCTAAACAACCAAAAATAGACCTTAAGCATGTTAAAACATGACCAAAAACTTCACAAAGCTAAGCCAAAATATGCAAGCATGGTGGTCCAAATGCTAGATACATGTTAAGGCAATTTCATGGCATTACAAGACAAGTATGCAAAGAAAGCATGGTGTGTCTAAAGCAAGTAAAAAAAGAGGTAATACATGGCAAAATACTACCAAATAACACTTAAGACATGGCCAACATGAACTTAAAAATGGTGCTCACACATGAGGCTAAAATGGCACTTTTTGAAGACAACAAGGAGAGGGGGTGGCCCTCTCCTTCTTAGGACCTTAAACCACCATCCTCACCACCAAAATCCCTTAAGATTTCAGTGGTGAGGAGGCCCAAACAAGGTGGTCCCGAAGTTCACCAAAAATAGCACAAAATGGGGCCAAACAAGGCCTAAGAGGGGGTAAACGACCCCAAACACAAAAGTGTCCTGAATGAAGTATCTTAAACACAAAAAAATAGAACTTTTTTATGTTATACACAAAGCTCAAAACAGCAAGAAAGATAGGCTAAAAGCTGGTACAAAAACGGGGAATAAAAGAGGGTTAAAGGCTCACCCTTGTAGACCGATGAAACCAGCAGCTTCTTGGATCAAAAACCAGTCCCATAGTCTTTGAAAATGGCCTCCAAGCTTCTTAGGTTGATGACGGAGGTGTGTGCTTAGGAGTTGTGGTGCAAAGGGGCTAAGAATCACTCACTTTGGAGCACTCTAACACATACAAATGTAGAGAGAGAGAGAGTGATATGGAGAGAGAGTGATATATTTTATATATATCAGATTTTCTAACCCTTGAAAATGGTGGAGAGGCTCTCTATATATAGAGCAAGACAAGGTGCTAAGCTTCTTAGAGAAGCTAACACAAAAAAGGGTCAAAGGGGGCAAGCTTCCAAGGGAAGCTAAGCAAAGGGGTCAAGGGAGTCACACTTCTCTTAGAAGCTTGGAGCCAAAGGGCCAAGAAGGCCAAGCTTCTTGGAGAAGCTAGACAAAAGAGCCAAGCTTCTCTTGGAAGCTTAGAAGGGTTCAAGCTTCTTGGAGAAGCTAGGCAAAGGTGCAAAAGGTTCAAGCTTCTAGGAGAAGCTAAACCAAAGTGCAAAAGGTTCAAGCTTCTTGGAGAAGCTAAACCAAGAGTTCAAAAGGTTCAAGCTTCCTCAAGAAGCTAGAACCAAGGGTTCAAAAGTGTCAAGCTTCCTCAAGAAGCTAAAACAGGGGGTTCAAACTCCCCTCAAGAAGAGGTCTCAGCCAGAAAAAGAGTCAATCGGCCAATTAAAGATGGCTGACCGACCAAATAGAGTGCCGACTGGCCAAATATATGGCCGATGGCAACAAAACATTGGCCGATGGCCTCTAGCCATGGCCGGTGATGTGTGGGGATGTCTCACAAGCCATTCCCTACCCCTCAAAGGCAAAACACAAGTGTTTGGTGCAAAACCAAACACAAAACAGTCAAGTTAGGAGATCCTAAGGCAAGGCGCGTAGCTGAGACCTCCGGGAACTCGAGACGAACACAAACATGGATGATCACCGGGTGTTCAAACGGTGATGTCCAAGTCTTGAGGATAGTCAAAAATGGGGTGTTTACAGTTGCCCCTCTTTGACAGAACTCGAAAGTCATAAGAATGACGGGAGTGAATGTCAAAGCCCAGAGACGACCCATTTTTGACAAGGCCAAAGACTTAGACAAACATGCAAGACAAACAAGATATGCACCCGAAGGCAGGGGCAAAATGCAAGACGATGCACAGAGCTGGGCATAACTTATGATCATGCAAAGAAAGCTGTAACGAAGCACACATGCAACGGTTTTAAGCCAGCATACGCCAAACTACACTATAATGCAGAAAGGATGTAAGAAAATTATGCGATTCTCGATACGTCTCACGCGGAGGATACAATACCTGTCCGGTTCATCTGGTTCTACCAGTCGCAAATGAACCGTACATACAATATCGTGCCTGCAAAGAAAACAAACTTAACAGGTACAATGTGATTAGCAACCTGCATATTAATGTACTTGAAAATGCGTGACAACGCAAAGTAAGTGGGAAGCATAACAATGCTGTGAAGGCACAGACATGTAAGTGGAGCATGCGGTCTACGCAGGCAACGAAATTGAACACGAGCATGCGGTTTACGCAAGCAATGAAATTGAACATAAGAATGCGGTCCACGCAAGCAATGACATTGATTACAAACATGCGGTCTACGCAAGTAGTGTAATTAATTATAAACATGCGGTCTACGCAAGCAAAACATGCGGTCTATGCAAGTAATGAATTTAATTATAAACATGCGATCTACGCAAGCAAAACATGCGGTCTACACAAGTAATGAATTTGAACATAAGAATGCGGTCCACGTAAGAAAACACATGCGGTCTACGCAAGTAGTGGAATTGTTCATAAACATGCGGTCTACGCAAGTAGTGTAATTAGTTATAAACATGCAGTCTACGCAAGCAAAACATGCGGTCTACGCAGGTAATGGAATTGAATATACACATGCGGTCTACGCAAGTAGTGTAATTAGTTATAAACATGCGGTCTACGCAAGCAAAACATGCGGTCTACGTAGGTAAAACATGCGGTCTACGTAGGTAAAACATGTGGTCTACGCAGGTAATGAATTTGAACATAAGAACGCGGTCTACGCAAGCAAAACATGCGGTCTACGCAAGAGAAACATGTGGTCTACGCAAGTAGTGTAATTAGTTATAAACATGCGGTTTATGCAAGCAAAACATGCGGTCTACACAAGTAAAACATGCGGTTTATGCAAGCAAAACATGCGGTCTACGCAGCTAATGGAATTGAATATACACATGCGGTCTACGTAAGTAGTGCAATTAATTATAAACATGCGGTCTACACAAACAAAACATGCGGTCTACGCAGGCAAAACATACGGTCTATGCAAGCAAAATATGCGGTCTACGCAGGTAATGGAATTGAACATAAGTATGCGGTCTACGCAAGCAACGAAATGGATCATAAACATGCGGTCTACGCAAGTAACGAAATTGATCATAAACATGCGGTCTACGCAAGCAATGAAATTGAACACAAACATGCGGTCTACACAAGTAACGAAATTGATCAAATTAACGAGACCAAATTCGAACGCGACCTCTGATTTACCTTTCGGAGGGGTTTGCAACACACTCAGCTCAAAAACGGGCACACCCTGTTCATATCAGAGAGGGATAACATATGCTGCTGCCTTAATTGCCATTCTGACTTGAAGTAGGCTTAAGCTTGGGGTCGAGATACACTCATACTTCGGAGTAGTGACAAGGCCTGAGGAGGTACATCCGGAGTACAATCACGGAATTTGCTGAAGATGAAACACATTCAGATGCTTTGATTTTCCCTCTTTTCTTTTGCTTTGTAGTCTGGAACCCATACAGCTTCAGGTAGGTCCTTGTTCTGCTGTTCTCACATGACCTGGGTTGAACCCTGCGGTTTATGAAAGAAAGAATCTTGTTTTGCACAAATGTGGAGAATGGCATAGCACTCTGAGCACAAACGATTTTATGAAATTGAGAGATGGGTTCTTGACCAGGGTACTGAGCCTACGACTGAACACAGCAAAGACGACCCAACAACGGAAAATAAAGGTAACCAACCTAAACACATCGAGACACGCTCGGAACGACTTAAAGTAAGAATCGAGAAAAACAAAACAGAAGACATGACACACAGACGTGTTACAAAGACGAGAGACCTCTCAGTGCACGAGGAGCCAGTTTCTCTAGGTATTATTTCCCACCCTTTCTCATTTGTGATTCTCACATCACTCGGCCCTCAAGCTCTATTTTTTTGAAAAAAGCCCTTTTCCTCACTTTTTCTCTCAGCGCACATCTCTCTATTCTTCAATCTCTCATTTTAAATCCCTCCCCTGGGTGGTTGATGGATAAACAGCAAGTTGTGGGCTCGTGCCCCTAGCATTCTGCTAGATTCTTCTTCTTCTGCGCGCAGCTAGTGAGTTTCTCCCACAGAGGAGCTGTGCTACAACTGGGTGTGTAGCAAATCTGCAGCTGACCTCGGTTGACGATGCTCTGCCGGGGAGTTTGGACGTGATCAGATATGCCTAGATGAGGAAGTGGAATATCTTGCCCCATTCCAGTTCATGCTTTGCACGTGGCTTGATACCTCGTTGCTTGGAGGGTGAGAGAGCTTTCAGCCCTTTGTTGTTAGCTTCAGTTGTGCCCTTTTCTGGCAAATAGAGTGCCCTTTCTGGCAAGTGCGTTGATAAAGGGAAAAATACAGAGAACCTAACTCAACTGTGCCCCTAGTTCATCATGTTGACCATGTTTTGTTTTTGCTTTCTACTAAAACAATTTTGACCAAAATGAGAGTTAGATTAACATGCTTGTTCGATTTTTGATTTGAGATCATGCAAGTTGGGTTATGAGCACTGAAAATTTTCCTTTTTGGGTCCAAGAAAGTGGTCCAGTTTTAGAAAAATGGAATAATTTTCGAGAGAATTAGTCAACCTCAGTAAAAATTCGCAAAAACTGTTTTTGCAAACGGCCACTGCTCAGCGAGTAGGGAACCCACTCTTGAGATGCACAACCTCAGATCCAAAGGAAAACTGCCCCGTGCTTGAAGAGAGCTGCATGGCAACGGAAAGTTGCCCCTTGTTTGAACGGTACTGCGGCGCGTCGAATGGCAACGGAAAGTTGCCCCTTGTTTGAATGGCACCGCAGCGCATTGTAGTCAGTCCTCAGAGTGACGAACACAACCAAATCCTCAGATACAGAGAAGACAAAGATGACCAGAACCATCGCATGGACACAATCAAATTTGAAGTGTTTTACGGCTGGACTTCAGAATGAAGTTGCCTACGTATCCCAAACATGGGAATCAAGCCTTACGTAGTTCGGGGTAAGGTACACTCGGGTATTTAACCTCTTCTTTTGCGCTCTAACTTTTGCCAAGGCGCCCGTTGCAGGTTTTCGACCTTGCGAGCTATGTTTTTCTTTTCTTTTCAAATTTTTTGTTTTGGATTTTTTTTTTGCATTTTTTCTCTTTTCATTTCTTCTGCATTTTTTGTATTTTTCTTTTCTTTTCTTTTCCTTGTATTTTTTTGTCTTTCTTTTTTTTTTTTTTGTATTTTTCTCTTGCTCTAACTTTTGCCTGGGTCGCCCTTCTGGGTTTTCGGCCCAGCGAGCCTCTCAAAGGGTAAAAGTGTAACAACTCCATGCCAAATGGCTTTAGGGTTTTGAAGCCATCCGTATCCAGGAGAGTGGCTATTGTATTGATTTACAGAAGAATCCATCTTCAGCTCTTCGAGCACATCGGACATTTGTGCCCCTAGTTCGGGGAGTGCTTCCGTTCTAGCTTCATAAGCTTCTTCTGATGAGATCTGATCTTCTTGATCTGACTTTGGTGCCTCTTGTTCGAGGGTTGCTTCAAAATCTGGCCACACAGGCCTCTCTTGATGGTTGATCGTTGAATACTCTGAACCCAAGGTCAAAGTTTTTCGAGAGCAAAGGGATTGAATCTTGAGGCTGAGAGCGATCCTAAGCTGCACAATCTCAAGAGCGATTCCACACAAGTCTTCGCAGGACTGCGCAAAACATTTTTTTTTGAATTTTTGAAAGTTTTTAAGAAGGCGACGAATCGCTCGCGCTGAAGATGGTGTGGAACCAATCTGGATCAAAGCTAGGGTCCTTCTCAGTACTCACACTAACAAGCATGATTTCATTCATTAAGGGCTTAGCACGCCTCTCTTTCTCTCAGTTGATCAAAGTTTTGCAAATCCTGAGGAATTCCTTCCTCTTTGTTTTCACCGCAGTGTTCAAAAAGTTTTGAAAAACTCAGGTCATTACAATGACTTAAAAGGCACAGAAGAGCAGGTGAAAAGTACTGCCGGTTCATTCCAAAATTTTCTGGCACAACTGGCACACGGCCGAAGCAAGCACAAAGGCATGAAAAATCACTGTTGTTTCATTCAGATCTTCTGGTGTAACTGGCTCCAAGGCAGAAACAGACTCAAAAGAAAGAAAAAAGACAAATACAAAACAAAATGGTGATGTCTGAGGTGACACCCCCGAAATCACCCAACTCTAACAAAACAGGACTGACTCGACACAACAAGACAGACCCAACTGACTCAGTATGGGAAGACTGACTCCAAACAAAGGCGTACTCAAAATAAAACAACAAGACTGACCCAAAACCCAAGTCAAAATGTACACAAAAACCAACATTCACAAATGCTCAAAACAGTGCGTGCCAAATGCCACATCCAGAGTAAACTGAGCGCCGCCCGCAGGTGGTTCATCCCCTGATCATATGGTCACATTATCCCCCGCAAGTTCATTGATCAAGTGCCGATAGACTTCGCAAGACTGGCACGACAATGATCTTGTTGTCGACCAAATTTTGTATTTCATGACAAAGACGAAGGCACATGTCAATCATGGCCTTCGGCTGATGGAAGGCATGATGGTCACCGGGTTATGTGAGGGAGGGGGTTTCTTTGGTAATGGTTGTGGCTCCAGGGGCTTCAGATACCCCTTTCCAATCAGGACCCTCAAGGCCGCTGATAGAGACATGTACAGTGGGGTGAACACCCTCTGGACCCGAGGTAGATAGTCCGAAGTTCGGGGGTTTGGAGAAGATGCGCCAACAAAGGGGTCGATAGGTACTGGCCGGGTTTGCTGATCTTTCCCGAGAGTAGGGTTAGAGCTGAAAGGAACATTCCTGGCATGACGGCCCTTTTCCCGGCCTACCCCTCGATTCAAACTGCTCTCACTCTAAACGGCAAAAGTGCCATCCACGATCGTTGCAACGACTGCTAGTACTTGCTGTTTGTTCAGTCCTTTGGCCTTCCAAGCCTCAACAGCCCACTGAAAATGTTCATGGGGACTAATGCTTTCCCTTGGCTTGTTCTTATCACTGGCCTCCACTTTGCTAAAAGATTGGCCTTCTTTCAACGCAACCCGTCCCAAGGTTGGGGAGCCTTTTGACATGAACTCCCTGGTATGTGATGTGGTTGATGATGGAGCCAAAACTCCAAAGGTTAGATCTGCCACAGTTCTCTGAAGATCTTCGATCATCCTCATCAGCTCAGAAGTAGTGGGCTCACAGGTTTGAGATGATTGGGATTCAGGTGCATCCATCATGCACAAGTCCGTGCTTTCTGGAATGAACACCGCAGGCTTGGGTAGATGGGCTGGGGTGATGTATATGCTGGGGTTGTAGCCGGATGGCATTGTATGGATTAAATTGAGATGTGGGGGTGACAGGTTTGTGGTGGCCTGAGGTCCCTTTGGTGGAGCTATGATCTCTTCGTCAATAAGGTCCTGAATCTTATGACGGAGGCGGATGCAACGGTTCGTATCATGACCGTGCTGTTGATGGTAGGTACAGTGTTTAGTTGGGTCATATCTGGGTGGAAGAGGACTTGAAACGGGTTGAGGTTCTAGGAGCTCTAGGTATCCTTTTTCCCACAGCATTTGCAAAGCTTGAGAAAGACTCATGTACAGAGGATGGAAATTCCGGGCTTGGTGCTGAGTTGAAGTGGTTGGTCTTTGGCTATTGAGGGAAGTGGTGATAGTGTCTACTTCTGAGCATTTCACAGTTGTGCTACCATTAGTAGTAGCATTGGGACTGTGAACAGCATCCTTCTTCGAAGGCTTATTATCTTCCACAAAGATCCCCTGTTAGATGGCCTCATTGATTTGAACCCCAATGTCATGGAGTTCCTTAAATTTGAATATCATATGCTGCAATGTTTCGGCTTGCCTAACCATGTCTTGTTGCAACGAATCCACTGATTGCTGGAAATGGATAAGCAAATCCTCCAAATTTGCCAAAGGCTGCACCATGATAGAGGTAGATACTAGTGCTTTGACCAAGGTGATGTGACTGTTGACTAGCGGATCAGATGAATCGGTGAGCCCTGACTAGCCTTTCTTTGCCTTAGCTCAGTGAAGGAACACTGGTTGCCCTTGAATTGAATCTCTGACCTGACAAAGTCTAGCAGCACAAATCCGATGAACCTCGGGGGATATCGGAGCCTTCTGAAGCTATGGTTCTAGGACTACCTAGCAAAAGAGAAAACAGACAGCACCTCAGCCTGATTTCACCAAAATAGATATGAGCATACTAGGACGACTGTGCCCTCTACTGAATTCTGCCCCAAAATTCTGCCTATAAACCGATACCCTCAGGTAAACTGAATCCCAAAATACTGATGCCCACAGGCCTGATACCCAGACTTGCTAACTAATACATGCATTCCCTATAGAAACACACTCTAAAAGCACATAACAAGCAAATGAGAGCCAAAACACCCCTATGTTGGGGGTAGGGTTTCCCTGTCCTATTTTGTCAGGAGCTAGGGTTTTACTACGCACGCAGCGGTTTCAAACAACCTATATCGGGTAAGTAACCTGTGCTAGTTTGGAATGGTCACTACGGATTCCGAACATGCACTAGGTCGCATGGTCAAAAGGGTGCCCCGGTAAAACCGAGGTTTGTGTTCCCATACTGGCAGAGCCCGCAACCGGTTAGCCTTATGGCATGCTTTGACAAAGTCAAGCCTCCGACAAACCGCTCAGGAATAGCAGATGGCCAACACGGTGTTCTAGACGCACCAATGCACATGCAATGCAAAGAAACACATAAGTGTAGTCAAAATAAGATATCACGAGTTCGAATCAAGTTCTCTAATTTCCCCAGCGGAGTCGCCAGAAACTGTAGACGTCCCCGAACGCCCCGGGAGGATGAGTCCCGTTCTGTTCATCTGTGGGCTTACTACAGTTCAGACTCGATTTGTTGTCACGGTTCTAAATCTGAACCAAAAAGTCCAAATTTGGCAAATCGTTTTGAGAAAAATAGATTTTGAAAGAAGTGCCAAACATGGACTGCTTTGCCAGATACAGAGTCGCCACCTAAATATTTTTTAATGGGGAAATTTAGGAAACCCTGACTCGGTGCCAAAGGCCACATGTCCGTCATCACCAAAGTTGCCTCGGCTCGGGAACTTGGGTACGATTGGGGAAGGTCAGCTATGAGCACCTCCTCTCGCCCGGTCCGAAGACCGGCCTCTACTAATCACGATATCCAATTTTGAAAACGTTATGTGTTCTTATTCTGGTTATTAGCCTAGATTTACTATGTTATGCGCACAGCAAACAAGTATAGACCAAATCGCCTAAATTGGAACAAAACATTTCATGTTTGTTTTGAAAATGGTTTGCTACTCTCAAGTAGGCTAAAATACAGATTTTGCCAACCTCAAGTGGGCTTTAGAAAATGTGGTTTTGCCACTATCTAGTGGGCTTAAAACTCACAGTTTTAATGCATTATTCCAATTTAGGTAATTCAACCTCTATCCACAGGTATTCAAGCAGTTATATCACATAAGCAGTTAGCCTCATGGCAATCACGCTATTATGGCAACACTCACACGCATGCGATATGCTAAAGCATAAAAGCTTACCTAGTACTCCGTGCCAAAACAGAAACTAGTTAGTAATCATGCATGATCCTAGTTCATGTTAAAAATGGCTAATGCATCACATACAGAATGTCACTAGAATAGGCTCGGCTAATCTACAATGACATGTGAAATGCTACAAATAACACGTATTCAACTTTGAATTGAAGTACAATGCAGTTAGTATGATGCGCCGAGCCCGATGCATGCAGTACAGATGAATGATGCACGCATGCATAGCATAAGGATGCTAAAATAAATATGCCCTAGTACTAACCATTGGAGGCAGGTAAGTAAAAGGGAGAAAGAAGTGGAGGTTGGAAGACATGCACACATTCACCCACACTTATTGCAAATTTACCCTCGCTCGGAGGGACCAAAAGAATATACAAATTAATTAACCTACAAGCTAATTAATGATTACAAACCACTTAATTAATTAACAAATTAACTAAGCTAAGGAAAGCAGTAAAAGGCTTGGGGAAGAGGGATGCACACATGCTCGGATTGGCCTCGCCCAGAAAGCCATTGCCATGGCACTGTTGCCTCTGTTTACACTGCCTTGCCCCCTGAAAACTTGCACAAGTCCCAAGAATGCTTCTCTGGACACTGTGGAGCATCACCGGCCAAGTAGAAACACCACCGACCAAAGGGAATGATCACCGGCCACCTTTTTGTCTATCAGCCAAAAATTGATGGCTGGCCGGCACTATATTTAGCCGACCGGCCAAAACTTCCTGCAGAACCTGCAATTGACAGTAGCAGAGGGCAAAACATGGCATGGCAGTGCATTTCAAGCAAATGTGTGCACCACCACATCCCTTATCATGTTTGTGACTCAAAGGGTTATGGTGCTCGATTCTCGGACCACCAATTGCGCATTTCAATGCGTGATGGCCCAAGAAGCTAAGTTGGGCATTTTAATGTCAAATGTAATGCACACAAACACATAAGGAACCCAACCTCAATCATGGTGATTCAAGAGGCAAGGCATGCATGCCAAATGTAACCTAAGCATGCAATCTAAACATGCAACATGAACATGCAAGCAAGTAATGCACACTAGGCACACAACCTAAGCAAACAAGCATGCAAGGCATGAAACAAGGCAACAACATTTGAGCAACATGTCAAGCATGTACTTAAACTAATTTGGGCAACTCTATAATAGACCCAAGACAGTGGCTAAATGTCATGGAAATGAGGGCCAAAACACATACAAGCATGCATGCACAAGGGCCTAAACATAGAGCATAGGCCATCAACTCTGCAAAGCATGAAAGGGATGGAAAATGTAAGTATGCAAGCATGGAACATGGACTGAAATACGGTTTCCAATGATGCCAAATCATGAGAATAAGCCAACTAAAGCATGCTAGTGACCAACATACTCAAGGCTAGTAAGCTAGAATACAAAGGAGTTATACAAAGCATGGCAAGGATGGCCTAAACAACCAAAAACAGACCTTAAGCATGTTAAAACATGACCAAAAACTTCACAAAGCTAAGCTAAAATATGCAAGCATGGTGGTCCAAATGCTAGATACATGTTAAGGCAATTTCATGGCATTACAGGACAAGTATGCAAAGCAAGCATGGTGTGTCTAAAGCAAGTAAAAAAAGAGGTAATACATGGAAAAATACTACCAAATAACACTTAAGACATGGCCAACATGAACTTAAAAATGGTGCTCACACATGAGGCTAAAATGGCACTTTTTGAAGACAACAAGGAGAGGGGGTGGCCCTCTCCTTCTTAGGACCTTAAACCACCATCCTCACCACCAAAATCCCTTAAGATTTTGTGGTGAGGAGGCCCAAACAAGGTGGTCCCGAAGTTCACCAAAAATAGCACAAAATGGGGCCAAACAAGGCCTAAGAGGGGGTAAACGACCCCAAACACAAAAGTGTCCTGAATGAAGTATCTTAAACACAAAAAAATAGAACTTTTTTATGTTATACACAAAGCTCAAAACAGCAAGAAAGATAGGCTAAAAGCTGGTACAAAAACGGGGAATAAAAGAGGGTTAAAGGCTCACCCTTGTAGACCGATGAAACCAGCAGCTTCTTGGATCAAAAACCAGTCCCATAGTCTTTGAAAATGGCCTCCAAGCTTCTTAGGTTGATGACGGAGGTGTGTGCTTAGGAGTTGTGGTGCAAAGGGGCTAAGAATCACTCACTTTGGAGCACTCTAACACATACAAATGTAGAGAGAGATATGGAGAGAGAGTGATATATATTCTATATATATCAGATTTTCTAACCCTTGAAAATGGTGGAGAGGCTCTCTATATATAGAGCAAGAGAAGGTGCTAAGCTTCTTAGAGAAGCTAACACAAAAAAGGGTCAAAGGGGGCAAGCTTCCAAGGGAAGCTAAGCAAAGGGGTCAAGGGAGTCAAGCTTCTCTTAGAAGCTTGGAGCCAAAGGGCCAAGAAGGCCAAGCTTCTTGGTGAAGCTAGACAAAGGAGCCAAGCTTCTTGGAGAAGCTAGGCAAAAGGTTCAAGAGGTGCAAGCTTCTCTTGGAAGCTTAGAAGGGTTCAAGCTTCTTGGAGAAGCTAGGCAAAGGTGCAAAAGGTTCAAGCTTCTAGGATAAGCTAAACCAAGGTGCAAAAGGTTCAACCTTCTTGGAGAAGCTAAACCAAGAGTTCAAAAGGTTCAAGCTTCCTCAAGAAGGTAGAACCAAGGGTTCAAAATGGTCAAGCTTCCTCAAGAAGCTAAAACATGGGGTTCAAAAGGTTCAAACTCCCCTCAAGAAGAGGTCTCGGCCAGAAAAAGAGTCAATCGGCCAATTAAAGATGGCCGACCGACCAAACAGAGTGCCGACCGGGCAAATATATGGTCGATGGCAACAAAACACTGGCCGGTGGCCTCTAGCCATGGCCGATGATGTGTGGGGATGTCTCACAAGCCATTCCCTGCCCCTCAAAAGCAAAACACAAGTGTTTGGTGCAAAACCAAACACAAAACAGTCGAGTTGGGAGATCGTGAGGCAAGGCGCGTAGCCGAGACCTCCGGGAACTCGAGACGAACACAAACATGGATGATCACCGGGTGTTCAAACGGTGATGTCCAAGTCTTGGGGACAGTCTAAAATGGGGTGTCTAAACAGTGGAATCGAGCAGTGGCGGTTGCAACAACCAACTCAGATTTCCCCGATGGCGGGCTTGGATTTTCCAGGTGTTTTGTACGCATTTCAAGGTGGTGTAGAGCCCGCTGGCTATGGTGGTGAGGGTAGTCAGGTCCGGCCAAAGCCGCCGGGTTTAGGGTTTACTACTCATCAACTCGGTTCAGTGAAAATGGAAGACAATCAGGTTCAAGAGTTGAACTTGTCAAGGTAGTTTTTGGGAATTCTAGGAAATGATCAGTATTGGAGTGGTTCTAGTTCTGCTTGGACTGACCTTTCTGGGTTTAGCTCATCTTCCACTAGGAATCCCCTATGATTAAGTTCTCTATCTATCTTGTGATCCCCAAAGTGAAGCTTAGTTTTCTCGGAAAAGTGAAATGAAAGTTTCATACTTAGTCATAGCTTGGGAGTTTTGAAATTAGTTGGCCAAGATGGAGGATTTTGATGATGGACTAAGGACTTTGTCTCAAAAAGTTTGTCTGAAAACCCTAGATAGTATTTCATGCTTTCAATATATTTTTTTTTTGGGTTTAATTTTATTTTATTTTGTTTGCGTCTGAGCATGTTTACATAGATGAATGTATGAGTTGTAGTAGTTTCTATATTGGAGTGTTTTTTTTTTCTTTGTTTTTCTTTTTGTTGAAGTCCTAATTTTCAAAAGTGATCAATATCATTGGGCTGAATGTTTTCTATGGAATTCTGTGCTGACAAAAATTCACATTTGATCTTCAATTCCTAGGGTTTGCATAAAGTTAGATTCTATCTTTGAACCCTCATGAATTGCATATGATATCCAGCAAATGAAATCAAAAGTGGTTATACAGATCAAGATGCAAAATTACTTAATATTCCAAGGTGCAAAATCAAAGTCATAGCATATTTCTTGGATCAAAATTTTGTTTTCGTATGGTTTTTTTTTTTTTTTAATCGGCAAAATTTGTTTTGGTATGGTTATCGTAAGCTCCTCTTCCACATTTAAGATTCTCTTTGTGTGTGTGTGCGTGTGTGTGTGTGTGTGTGTTTGTGTGTGGCTTAAATAAGTAATAAGCCAAGGAGTTTACCTCTATTGTTTGATTCTCATTTGTGAAATTTGAGTTTCAATAATTATTTGGAATCCAAGGCAACGGATATTAGTCATTAGATGAAGAGTTTTTATTTATTTATAATTATTATCTTTTTTATTTTATTTTATATATATAAGAAGAAAAGTATGAATATGTAACACATTTGGATAAACAAGTATCATATTGTGAATAGGATGCTTTAAAGATTCAACCCAAAAGAGCTGGTTAGCAAGAGACCAACCAGCGAAAACAAAACTCCTAATACAATTTAAACTCAAAAAACTCATATATTTTCCTAAGATTTTTATTTTTATTTTTTTGATAACCGGAATTAGGCCAGCTTACATGCACTTTGAGTTATTTCGGGATCCAATCACACCGCCCACTTGCAGGGAGGCCACAAAAAACTTATTGGGGCTAGTGAGTATTGAATTTAAGACACTCGGAGGGAGCACACTCCCAAATCCCAAGTTGTGCTCATTAAGCCAACTCCTTTAGGTTTCTTAAGATCTATTTATATACTTTACAATTTTCAAAACATGATCACTTTCCTTCAACTATAATGCATTTAGATTCTCCAAAACATTGTCTTTCCTTTTCATCCTCTCCTTTGAGTTTCCTTTTTTCTTTTAGATCTAAATCTCATATCTGATACATCTTGGTGATTTTGGGAATTTTGGAGGATTTAGGTTCATTTTGTCAACAATTTCATTTCACCTGTAATGTCTTAGATGATCAACCTCCAACTTTACAACTATTTGTTGGTAAAAGTTCTACAAATGTAAAGTCCAAGTAAGGGCAATATGTCTCTTTAATGGTTATAATTCTATCGATCCCATTAAGTTCTTAAATAAAGTTGTGATTAATTAAATGGATTACATTTAGAAGTTGGTTATGTTGTGACATTTCAAGTATTGCAACAGTATTTGTGTCTGGTTTACAAATAGCAATCTTTTATTGTGTTGCCATTTTCATATGAAAGGTCATCACACTTCTTAAGGGTCCTGAGAAGGTTAAAATGGTTGCTCCATTTTCCTCATTAAATTGATATTTGGACTCATTACCCTACATAGGGTATTTTCTTTAACAAGAAAGAAAATCATTTGTCATTTTAATATCCAATTGAAAACAAAGGTTTCATTTATTCAATAGCAAAAGCTTCCAGTAATTGTTTTAGTGATTTATGATTATGTACTACGTGTTTGAAAATGAATGAAAAGTTTGAGTAGTGTGGATCTTGATACCATAATATAATGTATGTATGATTGAAGGGGCATATCTCTCTTTATTATATTGTAACGCTTTTTAGATCAAAGTGAAACTGCAATGACCACAACCCTAACCCTATTCTAAAGTGAATTGTGTAAAAAAAAATTATTCTTCTATAGATTCTTGTTCTATTTTATTTGCATTTTGTGTTTTATTGATCCAAGTAGGTTTATCAGGACATACCGCATGAAAAAAAAAATAAAAAAATGGTACTCATATTTTAACAACCAATGCATATTAGCTTCTTTCAAAAACCAGGTGTTGCTTCTTTTAGTGATTACCTCAACAAATGAAGTACAAAAGTAGAAACTTCTCATTAGATAATAAGATTACAAGAATCATATACTTTTCTTCTTTTTTTTTTTTTTTTTGATGAGCAAAAGATAAATTTTATTGATGAAACAAAAAAGAATTACATCAATAAAGGAATCGATGAGTGCAAAGAGCATCAAAATGAAGCAAACCAATCCCAACTAGGTTGGCACCGGTAAGTCCATCCTATCATCTGCTAGCACACCATCAGAAGTTGGTGAGAAACCAACCACAAAAAAGACAACCACACTGTAGACGCGACCGTGGGGGCTTCGCTCTACAGTTCGGACTCGATTTGTGTCGCGGTTCTAAATCTGAACCAAAGAGTCCAAATCCGGCAAATCGTTTGAGAAAATAGATTTTTTGAAAAGTAGTGCCAAACATGGACTGCTTTGCCAGATTACAGAGTCGCCACCTAAATATTTTAAAATGGGAAATTTAGGAAACCCTGACTCGGTGCCGAAGGCCACATGTCCGTCATCACCAAAGTGGTCTTGGCTCGGGAGCTTGGGTACGATCGGGGAAGGTCAGCTATGAGCACCCCCTTTCGCCCCGTCCGAAGACCGGCCTCTACTAACCGTGATATCCGTTTTTGAAAACTTTATGCGTTCTTATTCCGATTATTAGCCTAGAATTTACTACGTGATGCGCACAACACGAAAGTATAGACTAGATTGCCTAATTTGGAAATAAACATTGCATATCCGTTTTGTCTCGAAAAACGTGTTAGTTTTTGCTACTCGCAAGTAGGCTAAAATTCGGATTTCAACGAGTTGTTCCAACTCAGGCAATCCAACCTCCACCCACAGGCATTCAAACAGTTTATCATGTAAGCACTTAGCCGCATGGTAGATATACTGTCATGGCAAGACATTCACACGCATGTGGTATGCTAAAGCGTTAAAAAAAAAAACTTACATCGTACTCCGTGCCAAAAACAATAACCCGGTTAGCAAACATGCATGACCTAGTTCATGTTAAATGGCTAATGCAACACAGGCATAGATGCAATCTAAAGTAGGCTCGGCTAACCCTAAAGATGGCATGTGAAATGCGCGAGTAGCACGTATTCAATTTGGAATTGAAAATTGCTATGCAGTTTGTATGATGTACTGAGCCCGGTGCATGTAAACAAATGCATGAATGCACACATGCATTGCATAAGGTATGCAAAAATAGACATGCCCTAATCTACCAACATAAGCGGGTAAATAAAAGGGAAGAAAGAAATGGGGGTTGGAAGACATACACCCACTCACGCACACTTATTACATTTTCTGCCCTCGCTCGGAGGGACCAAAATAATAATACAGAACCAAATAAATAATTAACTGTTCTAGCTAATTAAATATTACAAATCAACTAAATTAATTAAATAAATTAATTAATCTAATTAAGCAGTAAATGGCCTCGGGATGAGGGTCCGATGCATGCGCTGCGTTCGACTCGCTTCTAATCGCCCGCCATGTAAGTGTGTCTCTGTTTCTCCTCTCCTCCTCGAAAATTGCCAAAATCTTAGGACTACCTCCCAGACATCGGGGATCACCACCGTTGGGGTAGGACACCACCGTCAAGGATGAGGCCATGGGCATCAATTCCCTTTATCGGTTGCCAAAGGGTTGCCGGCCGGCACTTTTGAGTGCCGGTCGACACAAAATTCTCAGAGAACACGCAACTCACAAAGAAGAGAGGGAAACAACAAGCATGGCAATACAATCCAAGCTATTTATGCACCAAACACATTTCCTATCATGTTATTGACTCAAAGGGCATGTGCCTCGGTTCCCTGACCACCAATCGCAAGATTTCCATGCATGATGGCCCTAAGAACCAAGAGTGCAACTTCACTTTCAAATGCATGCAAAACACATAGGCACAAAGGTGCCAAACCTCTATCAAACTCACTTCAAGAGGCTTGGCATGCATGTCAATGTGGTGCAATCCTAAACATGTTATCTAGGATGCAACACGGACTATGCAATGCATTTATGCAAGCATACAAACAAGCATATAATACAAGCATGCAAACCACAAGAGGGATGGGCTTATACATGAATTAGGCAACTCAAAATGGGCCTAAAATCAGTGGCCAAATTGCTAAAATGTGAGGGCCAAACACACATGCACACATACACATGTTAAGGCACCAACACTTAGGCATAACAAACAACATTCAAGCACACTTGAAATAAGTTAAGCATGGATTACTAGCATGCATAAGAAGCTCTGAAAATCACACAAAACATGATACCAAATCATGCGACAAAACAAACCAAATATGCAACAAATGGCCCAAGTCTTGAAACAAGCCATGAAGGCTTAAACCAAGGCCAAGTCCACCAAGCCTCAAAAGGCTAAGGGGACTCAAAACAGGTCACAAGCAGACCTAAACAAAGCCTAAGGGGCACCTAGATGGCATCTAAGAGGCTCAAGTACAAAGGCATGAAACATGACCAAAACATGGAGTATTCAACACATGCTTTTAAAGCATTGAAGAAGCCACTAAGGCAATCATATAAGCACATTATAAGGTCTGAAATAGCATGTAAGAGGGTTCCAAACCCTTGAAATCATGGAGGCAATGCATCCTACACATGCACCTACTTGAAGCATACAAGCTACAATGCAAAGGGGCTATACAAAACATGCCAAGATTGACCCAAACGACCATGGACAGAGCTAGATCATGGCAAAATGAGCATATAAGCTTCATGGATCTAGGCCTAAATCATGCTAGAAATGAAGGCACACAAACTAGGCACATTAAGGCAATAAGAGGCATTACAAGGCAACTATACTAAGCATGCATAGGAGACCAAAACCAACTTAGGAACATGTTATATCATGGCAATATAAACATGGGAAACAAGCCAAACATGCTCAACACACACTCAAGCATGGAGCTCCATAAGGAAGCAAAACTTGCCCTTTTCAAGGACATCAAGGAGAGGGGGTGGCCCTCTCCTTCTTGAGACTCTAAGGCATGCTCTTCACCACTGAAATCTCTCAAGATTTCAGTGGTGAAGAGATCCTAGGACCAAAGTCTCGGATCTCTCACAAAATAGCACAAAAAGTGCCCTTTTCAAGGCTTAAGGGTAGTCAAACTTACCCAAACCACAAAACACTCTCAATGAACAACGAAGAGGGCCTAAAAATAGAACTTTTATGTGTTATAGACTAAGCACAAAAACTATTTTAAACTAGACAAAAATGGAATGCAAAAATGGGGTAAATAAAGTTAGTTTCTTACCCTTGATGACTATCTTCACAAAAGTTGTTGTTGTTGCTTCCTTGAGCTCCAATCCAACCAAAAAAACAACAACAACCAACCCTTAGAACCTCAGTTGCTTAGAGAAGGTGAAACACTAGGTGCTTGTGTGCAATAGTGTGAACTAAAGCACCTAGTGTACAAAATGAGAGGTAAGAAGAGAGATACAATAGATACAAAGATCAAACCCTAAACCAGAGGTTCTTCTTTCTTTTTTTCTTTCTAACCCTAAAATTTTTGCTAACCCTTGAGCCAAGAGAAGAGCCTTCTCTTTATAGGCAACAAAGACTTACAAACTAAGTCATCCAAGGGCTCATCCCTCCATACACGTGTATGGAGGGGAAACAAGAGCTAAACAGCTGTCTAAAAATATCTCAGAAAGCAGCTGTAAAGTGGTCGGCTGGGCAAAATGGTCATTTTGCCAAAAAGAGTGCCGACCGGCACAAAATAGTGCCGACCGACACAATATAGTGCCGGTGGCAACACTAGTCGGCCGGTGGCCTCCAGCCACAGCCAGTGGTATGTGGGGATGCCTCAGAAGGCATTCCCTGCCCCTCAAAGGCAAAGCACAGGTGTTTGGTGCAAAACCAGACATTAAAAATACCAAGTTCGGAGGTCCCGAGGCAGTATGCCAGAGCCGAGAACTCCGGGAACTCCCAACAAACACAAACATGGATAATCACCGAGTGTTCAAGCGGTGACGTCCAAGTCTTGAGGACGGTCAAAATAGGGTGTCTACAGCTGCCTCTTGACGTAACTCGAAAGTCATAAGAATGACGGGAGTGAATGTCAAAGCCTAGAGACGACCCATTTTTGACAAGGCCGAAGACTTGGACAAACATACAAAGCGCAAATGGTTGAACTCGCAAGCTGCCTACGTATCCCTTAAGGAATCAAACCAGCGTAGTTCATGCAGGAGGCATACATGCCAAGGATAAGATATGCGCCCGTAGGCAGGGGCAAAAAGCAACTGAAAATGCAAGAAGCCGAGCATAGCTTATGATCATGCAAAGAAAGCTGTAATGAAGCACACATGCAACAGTTATAAGCTAACATGCAACAGTCTACACTACAATGCAGAAAGGTTGTAAGAGAATTATGAAATTCTCAAAACGTCTCACTCGGAGGATACAATACCTGTGCGGCTCGCCTGGTTCCACCAGCGGTAAATGAACCGTACATACAATATCGTGCCTGAAAAGAAAGCAAACTTAACAGGTATAATATGATTAGCAACATGCATGACATATGCAATGCGAATGATGAATGATATGCAATATATACAAAACTATGTATAAATAATGCAAATGAAAATGTAGTGCAATTAAAACTAATGCGAACTACATGCAGGGCAATTGAATCATGATTCAATCATGAGCGGTTTGAAACCACACAAATGTCAGATAGATTGATGGAAGTAACAAGTCCGTCTACCATAGAAAAGGTGTCGAAGCCCTCAAGGCGCGAGCGCACACAGAACTATGAGTAATGTAGACAGACACAAGGACAAGTATTGGGTGGATTGACATAAGTGGGGAAACGACCCGCTGGAGAAAGAATAATGATCCTAAAGCTGGATGCAACAATTATACTATGATGTAATATGCGATTATGGCGCGCGGGCCAAACCGTATCTTGCCTAGGAAAGGCATGCACACGTACAAGCCATGTCTAACACGTAGGTGCCGCAACCTCAAACCAAGTTCATCAAGGAATAGGCGCGATGCACATGAACCATGCTTTGACGTGAAAAGTAAGGGCACATACCAGACCAAGCTCAACAAGGAAAGGTGCAAGCCATAGATGGAAGATGATGCAGTGGATGCATGCAACTACAATGCAATGGAAATGGATACAAAGAATATGGCACGCGGGCCAAACCAAATCTTGACTAGGAAAGGCGTGTACGCATACAAACCGCGTCTAACACAGAAAATGTGCCGCAACCCTCAAACCAAGCTCATCAAGGAATAGGTGCGTATACAAAAATTGTGCTTCGACGTGAAAAGTAGGGGCACATACCGGACCAAGCTCAACCTGGGAAGGCGCAAGCCATAGATGGAAGTGATGCAATGGATGCACGCAATTACAATGCAATAGAAATGGATATTTACAGAAAATGCATGACATATGCACTATACTACAATGGAATGCATGACATATGCATGGGTTTTTTTTTTTTTTTTTGAATGTTTTGAATTTTTGAAAATGCATGACATATGCAGTATTTAACGATGATGCATGACAAATGCATGTTTTTTTTTGGTTTTTGGTTTTTTGAAATGCACATGATGCATGACAATGCACTATGATGCAATGACTGCGATTGCAGCTTTCCCTATCTTACCAACAAGGCGATATACTAGGTTGGTTCAGTATCCAGAATTGAGGCGTAAACATGTCGCCTCAACCTATGGGGCTTCCATACAGATTTCAAGCCGAGGGTACACCCCCTGGGTATTTAAACCAGACTTTAGTCTCGGAAATTCCGAACCTTTGTGTTCTAGGCATAAGCCGTTCGAACTCTAGTTTTCACCGTCCCCATTGGTCTCCTAGGAACTCACCGCAAACGCAGACGGGTGGCTTTACCAGACCACCGAAAGTCGTTCGGGCACGACAAACACCGAAGGAATTGCACCTTCAGAGGATTTAAGGTCTCCTAGACCGTGCGTGTTTAAGGTCTCGCCAGACCAGGGGGGGCAACGATGAGATGCGCAAAACAACGCTATAGAATGCATGCAAAATGCAATGAGGTGCACCTTAATGCACCGAAGGTTTTGCACCTCCCGAGGATTTAAGGTCTCCTAGACCGTGCATGTTTAAGGTCTCGCCAGACCGTGGAGCAACGATTACACAACACTCTAAGTGAGTGTGATGCGAATGAGACACGCATGCGGATGCAAATGGGGCAAACGCGACGCGCGTGCAAGGAGGTGCACGTGCCTCAAAGGATGGGAAATGAAGTGCAATGAGGTACGCGTGCCTCAAAGGATGGAAAATGAAGTGCAATGGGGGCGCGCCAAACGGCGCGATGAAATGCATGCCAAATGCAATGAGGGGCAACTTTAGTGCACCGGAGGTCTTGCACCCCCCGAGGATTTAAGGTCTCCTAGGCCGTATGTGTTTAAGGTCTCGTCAGACCGGGCGTGTTTAAGGTCCCGCCGGACCGGACTAATCGAAATGCACGCGCAATGCAGACAGGCGGGGGCGCAAAATAGCGCGAACAATGCAAATGAGGCAAATGAGGTGCACACACCTCACAGGATTTGAAAAACAATGCAAATGAGGCCTGAATGCCTCATAGCATCCACAGGAATGTAAATGAAACACGTGAGGTGGCACACCTCGCGCGAATTGAAATGCATGCAAATGAAACGTGTGAGGTGGCACACCTCACGCGATTTGAGATGAAATGAAACACCTGAGATGGCACACCTCACGCGAATTGAAATGCAAATGGAAATGAAACACGTGAGGTGGCACACCTTACGCGAATATGAAATGAAAATGAAGCACGTGAGGTGGCACACCTCACGCGAATATGAAAGGCAAATGAAGTGCAATGAAAATGAAGCACGTGAGGTGGCGCACCTCACGCGAACATGAAATGAAAATGGAGCACGTGAGGTGACACACCTCACGCGAATATGAAATGCAATGCAAACGAGACACGTGGTGGCACACCTCGCGTGCATAGAAATGAAATGAAGCACGGAGGTGGCACATCTCACGAATAGAAATGAATACTAAGTGCGACATGCTTGCAACACAGTACAAAATGATGCAAGTGTGACACGATGCCGCACAAAATACAAAAAGATGCAAGTCGCGGAGGGCGTGCAAAACGACGCCGTGCGCACTAGACAAAGTGATGGATGCATGCAACGCGACACGGTAACACTTTTGAATCTTTATAAAAGACAAAAGGATACAAAAGGATACAATCTTCGCTGAATTTGAGCGTCACGCCTGATAGAGAGCGGTCCGAAGTCAAAACGGAGGCGGTTGAGCATCGGGGATGCATTTTCTTGTACTTTATTGATCTATGGAGACCCAAGACCCTCATATTGCCTAAAAACATCCTTGGGAACACCACCTGGGTGGGGTGGTCACCGCTGCCACCGCTGCCTAAACTCATCCATCGGCACAAAAAGTGCCGACCAAGCACAAAATGTGCCGACCGCCAAAAGTTGCCGATCGGGGCGCTTTGCCATTTTGTTGGTCTTTTAAAATAGGGCTTGAAACCCTATTTTCCTCACTTTGCCTACGCCGTAAACTACTCCTCTCTCTCTCTTGAGTCTTTGCCCTTCGATTTTTCCCCGATTACTCCTCGTCTCACGCCCATTTTCACGTCGGATTCGCGAGATTCTTCGCCTGTCAGACATTTTCGTCCGAACAAAACTTTGTTTCGGTGCATTTTTCGCTATTTCAGCGTTTTCGGGACTTGTTCCCCTTGATATTCTCTACATTTCCGTGTATTCTCATCTTCCGACTTTCCCGGCCATTTCCGACCCTCTCGGGGTTGACTTTGTCGGTTGACTTTTCGCATTCCGGCCCATTTTTTTCCTTTTCGGCTGTTTTCTCATCTCCATCGCTATGGCCGATGATGTTCCACATGTCAGGACTCCCCCGGACCATGAGATGGATCCCGGGGTCGAGCTCGCCATCGAAGCGCCCTTCGACGGCGACCTACCGGCCGCCATCCACGTCTACCGCCCGACGGACTCCGCCACTTCGCGGCTTTGACAGGCTTTGGACCCGAGCTTCACGCACGAGCCTCCCACTTGTCTTTTGGCGTCGCCGAGGTAACATTCTCGTCTTTTATTTTTACGCAATGTAGGATTTCGTCAATCGCCGTAGCTAATCGAACCCATTAATCGCTTACGATGTCTTTGCATCAGAAGTTGATTGTAGACAACCTCATAATCGACACTGTTTAGGACCGGCGACATGCACACACACCGCACTACCGAATCACCCAAACACACACGGCACACATTGCACTACCAATTCGCCGACACCGGCGCTTATTTGAATCTGGCTTCGCCGCATGCTAGATTTGCACAAAACTACACCAACACGCGGACACATCACACGTTGTAGTTCACTGAAACATATCGAGACCTGGCTTCTATTTGCATTTTGGAAAACACGCACATACGCTGTTTACACTGATCCTCATAGGAGCACTGACATATCATAGGCCGTTGCCCACCCACTGGTATGCTGAAACCCGATATCTGCTTGCATCTGAAAAATGTGCACACATGCACCAAGGTTACACTGGAGCATCTAAAACATACTGACGCATCATGCGATTGTAGTTTGCATATTTGTACCGACTGCGTATCTTCATATGGCTTTGCAATTTCTTGACTACAGGGAGACTCCCATACTCTCCGCGGGTATGGGAACGTCACCGCTCGAGATTGGTACGCCGAGCTGCCCGATGCCGTTAGCCGCATTATAGATCGAGCCGGCTTTGGCACCTTTTGCAGGGGGCTGTCCAGGCTCTCTGCTTGCAGAACTCTTCTTGCCGCCCTGGCCGAGAGGTGGTGGGACACCACCGATTCTTTCCACTTATCAGCGACTGGGGACATGACGATGACCCCTTACGACTTCTCGATGCTCACCGGCATCGGGGTAGGGGGTGATCTGATCCCCTTCGATACAGACATGGACGAGTGGATTGCCGCTCAGATTCACTTGCTCGGCGAGGCGCCGCCACTTGCTCGTCCAGGGTTCGTCCGCTACTCTTGGTTCGAGGTGCGCTTTAGTCAGAACCATCTTTGGTGGGCCTTGACTCCCATGACCGAGGCCGAGAGATATGCACGCGGCTTCCTCATGTTCTTCTTGGGGACCACCTGCTTGCCGGCCGGCGAACAGTGCCCTCTGCGCCTTTCGGCGCTTTGGTGGACGCCGAGAGGATTGTGCAAGATGATCGGGAGACGCGGCTTTGGCCACCCTTAACGGTTATATGAGCTCAGACACTCGTGGCAGTGGACAGCTGCTAGGAGGCTACTGGCGAGCCTGGGAGGTACGTCTTCCCCTCTGCTTTACATTTCTGCTCTGTACTTTCTGTATTTTGTACATCTGCTCCATCAGAATCAGATATCGTACACACACGGCACACACATACTCCGCTTTTACATTGGTCACGCCAGACACTCGCACAACACAATACACAACACACGGCTCCGTTATTTCTGCTTTATTCTGCATCCTGCTTGATCTGATAGTCATACTGACGTCTGTTTTGCAACTGTGGGTGTACGCCTACTTCCCAGACTAGAGCAGTCGGAGGCGAGACCCCTGGACGTCCCCTTCTCTCGCCGTTACGACGGGCGATGCGTCCGGAGGCCCCGGGACACTTTTAGCTTCTTCCGCCGTTTCTTCGACACCATCACCCCCACCGAGGTATGTTTTACTTACAGTCCGTTTAAGCTTCGCTTTCAAGCGTACATTTCAGACGATAGATAATCAATCGTATTTCATTTCAGTCACCGGTAGTGGGCTCCACTACCAGCGGTGATACGAGATCGGTATGCCGGTGCCACCGAGACCTCGCGCTACCGGATTCTCCTGGAGGGCCCGGTCTGTCGGGCCTCGTACCTGGGTGAGCGTTTCATACGCTAGACCCTAGGATTGCGGAGCGAATAGTTCCGATCCATCCTCCGAGCGCATGAGGGAGATCGGGGCAACTTCCGGCAGATGGAGGACTACACCCTTGGTGGGCGTGGACATAGATCTTGACAGGCGAGGGCGACTACTCGAGTACGTCCGGACCTTCTTGATCGGCCTTTGGCAGGGCTCCAGTGATCAGCCAGACCTGCGGCGCCAGCCAGGCGGCGAGGGCAGAGTGGGGTCGTCGCAGAGGCTCGAGCTCATGCGGAGGAGAATCTGAGAGGGGCGAGGGACGGGCTGGCTGCTCGCCTACCATGTTGACTTCTGAGGCGAGTGGAGAGACCAGATCCCTTTTGCTCCTCCTCCGGCTGGTCATGAGTTGGCTGGTATTCCTGACTTGCCTCCGGTATGTATTACTTTATTTCTGCATCTTGCATTGTTATTTCATTTTAGTTCATTCAGATATCCCACAGAATACTGATGTATTTAATACTTTTGCAGGCTTCCTCCGAGTATACCGTCATCAGGAGTCAATGCCTCCCTGATGGGGATGCTGCAGCGGACTCTCGACGCTTTGGCCGTCTACGGCTTGCCGGTATGTTCTACTGACCACAGTCTCAAATCATACTCTGTTTCGCACAATCCGCTATACTGCACAAAAATCTGATAAACTGCTCACGGCTTTCATACACTGTACTCATACACCGCATTCCGCACTGATAAACTGCTCATAGCATTCACACATTGTACTCATACACTGCATTCAGTCGATAAATCGCCTTCATTTCGCTGCTCGTACAGACATCATATTACATCTTGATAAATCGCCGGCATTCGCACATCGTACTCATACACATTACATTACTAATAAATCGCCACGGCATTCATACATTACTCATACATTGCATTCTGTCTCGATAAATCGCCACGCATTCGCGACACTCGACTATACATCGCATTCTCAGATCGATAAACTGCTCACGGCATTCGCACACCGTACTCATACACATCGTGATTCTCAGACGATAAACGCCACGGCATTCGCACACTGTGACTCATACATCGCATTCTATACTAATAAACCGCTCGCTTTTCTCGATGTGTTTGTTCTTTGTATTTTCAGCCTCCTTCCCGATCCTCCAAAGGGTGGCGCGCTCACTGGGCCTCCCTCTCTACTCGGATGGCGTGATATTCCCTCATACTAGAGGGGGACGTGGTCACGTGGGGAGCACACGAGCTCCAGCCTGTGAGATGGTGAGTCGGAGGCGGACGAGTCATTTATGAGGAGGCCGGGATAGCTCTGCTCGGGCCCGACAAAGGATGCCCGATGATGCTTTTGTGCTTTTGCCCAGAAGAGGGCGAGGATCGATCCTCGTGCATGAGGCCCGGCCGATGATGATGATTTTGTCGCTTTTTCTTTATTTCTTTTCTTGTACTTTTCTTTTTGATAGATAGAGTACTATGTACTTCACAGTGTGTTTTTGCTTTTCTCAAAATTTTGTATTTGAAAAGACGATGATATGGAACAAACTTTTTATCTGAAAAATGTTATATTTACATATCGCATACTTTGCACTGCATTGCATCATATTACACCTCGAATGTAAATGGAATGGATTTGTTGTCTGAAAATTGAGCACTTGCACTGTAATAATCGGATAACCAACCAACTAACAGCAAACAACTCATACAAACCACTGCTCAAACTAAATACGCAGCCCACATTCTGCTGGGGATTAGGCTACCTATGGCCCGTATCACAACATTCGGTTCATTCTGCACACAGCAAACCTTGAACAAACAGCCCAATTTGACAGGACGGACCACAAAACTGAAGCGGTTGGAGTTGAAACACACATCGGATGTCCCAAATTTCCTTTTTCTTCTCTTGCCTCACATGGATGTAGAGAATGGCACCGCATTCCGAGCACAAACGATTGACTTTGGAAAAAGGTTTGACAACCAGGGTATCGAGTCTACGACTAGACACAGCGGAGGGACTCAAGTGAAGAAATCAAAAGGCGCACGACCTAAACACAATGAGACACACTCGGAAAAGACTCAACAGAAGCCAAGTCGAGACTGACAAATCAAAAGACACGACGCACGGACATGTTTTTGTTTTTGTTTTTTTTTTAAGGAAACCAAAAAGACCTCAGATATCGAGGAGCCAGTTTTTCCGGGTATATTTCCCACCCTTTCTGATTTGTGTGATTCTCACGTCACTCGGCCCCTCAGGCTCGGTTTTTTCTCTGAAAACCCTTTTCTCACTTTTCTCTCAACTCACACCTCTCTATTCTTTAATCTCTCATTTTTTTTTATCCCTCCCCTGGGTGGTTGATAGATGAATAGAAAGCGGGGGATTCATGCCCGATACAGCTAGCTCGCGGCTATTCCTTCTGGTAGATAGAGTGCCTTTCTGGCGAGTGCATTGATGACAAGGGAGAGACAGAACACCTGACTCGACTGTGCCCCTAGTTCATTATTTTGACCATTTTTTGTTTTGTTGTTTTTTTTGAAAACAGTTTTGATCAAAATGAACGCCAGATTAGCGTGCTTGGGCAACTTTTGATTTGAAAATCATGCAAGTCAGGTTGCAAGCACTGAAGGGTCCAAACATGGTCCAATTTTGGAGAATGAAATAGTTTTCGAGAAACTAGCCAACCTCAGTAAAAATTTTCAAAAACTATTTTTGCGTACAGTCGATGCGCAACGAGCACGGAACTCACCATTGAGATACGCAACCTCGGATCGGAGGTAATCTGGAAAATTGCCCTTGGCTTAGGGGGGGAAGGCAACGGAAAGTTGCCCCTGGTTTGGACGGTAACTCAGTATGCTTTATGATGGCGGATGGCAACGGAAAGTTGCCCCTTGTTTGGATGATGCCGCGGCATTCTTATGTGTGTCAGTCCTTGTTGATGACAATCAGACCCTCGGACGCGGAGGAGTCGAAAACGGTTTGAATCAATATGTGGACACAGTCACCTGGAAGGTGTTAGCGGCTTGGCTTCAAGAGGAAGTTAATCACGTAGTTCCGGGTTGCTACAATCAGGACATTGGATTCGGAGAGGGCAAAAGTGATCAAAACCATGACATGGACTGAGATGCTATGGAAGCGTTGGGGGCTGGACTTCAAGATAAAGTTGCCTACGTATCCCAAACATGGGAATCAAGCCTTACGTAGTTCCGGCTAAGGTACACTCGGGTATTTAACCTCTCCTTTTTAGGCTCTAATTTTTGCCAAGGCTGCGCTGTGTCTTCGACCTTGCGAGCTTTGTTTTTCTTTCTTTTCTTTTTTTTCTATTCTTTTCATTCATTTTTCTTCTTCTTTTTTGCATTTTTCTTTTCTTTTCTTTTTTTGCATTTTTTGTATCTTTGCATTTTTCTTTTTGCATTTTTGTATATACATTTTTCTTGTCTCGCTCTAACTTTTGCCTGGGTCGCCCTTTCGGGTTTTCGCCCAAATGAGCCTCTCAAAGGGTAAAAATGTAACCAGTCCATGCCAAATGGTTCTGAGATTGAAGCCCTCTATATCCAGGAGAGTGGCTGTTGTATTGAATTGCAGAAAAATCCACCTTTGGCTCTTCGAGCACATCGGATATTTTTGGCCCCTAGTTCGAGGGGTGCTTCTGCTCTAGCCTTGCAAGCTTCTTCTGATGAGGTCTGACCTTCTTGATCTGACTTTGGTGCCTCTTGTTCGAGGGCTGCTTCGAGTCTGGCCTCACAGGCCTTGCATTGATAGCCAACCATCGCACACTCTGGATGCTGGTCCATGGTCTGGAAAGGAGGGGTCGATCCTTGAGGCTGAGAGCGATCCTAAGCTGCGCAATCTCAAGAGCGATTCCACACAGGTCTTTGCAGGACCGCGCAAAACATTTTTTTTTGAAAGTTTTTAAGAAAGCGACAAATCGCTCGTATCAAAGATAGTGCGGAACCAGTCTGGATCAGGCCAGGGTCCTTCTCAGCACTCACGCCGACAAGCATGGTTTCATTCATTAAGGGCTTAACACGCCTCTCTTTCTCTCAAAATGGTCAAAATTTTACGAAAACCCGAGAGATTCTTCCCTCTTTGTTTTTACCATCGCAGTGTTCAAAAGGTTTTGAAAGACTTAAGTCAAAGCAATAATTTTTAAGGCACAAAAGAGCAGGCGGAATGTGTTGTCACCTCATTCGAATTCTCTGGCACAACTAGCCCCATACAATCAGTAAACATGGAAACACGGTAGCCACGGCTGTTTCATTCAGATTTCCCCGGGTGTAAACTGGCTCCACAGCGGAGGGGGACCCAAAAAAAAAAAAAAGAAAGTAAAAAGTAAGTAATTACAAAACGGTGCTTGAGGCAACAACCCCGAAGTCACCTGGTATTCTTATACAAAAGAGGGACTGACTCATTACAATTAGACAGACTCTTAAACAAAAGGACTGACTCAAAACAATGAGATAGACTCAAGACAAGACAAAAGACTGACTCGATACCCAAGTCAGGTTTTACAAAACTAGCATCGGCGGGTGCTCAAAAATGCGCGCCAAACGCCATATCCAAAAATGTACCAAATATTGCCCACAGGCAGTTGAATCCCAATTACATACTCGCAGTATCGGTGTCCTCGGTACCGGTATCCTCACAATCCAAGAACTCTGTAGTGACTGATTTGGCTGAGGTAGGCGGGAGGATGACCTTGTTATCAATCAAATCCTGTACCTCATGACGGAGGCGGAAGCAATTATCAGTGGTATGGCCAGGCTGGCGATGGTACGACAAGATCTTAGAAGGCCATGGCTCACGAGATTCTTTGGTAGAGGTCGCGGCTCCAGAGGCGTAAGATGCCCCTTCTTGGCCAAAATGAGAAGCGCCCTAGACAGTGGCATGTAGAGAGCATGAAAGGCCCTATGCCCCCGAGGTTGGTATTTGGAATTCTGAATGTTCTTGCTTGACGCACTGAACGGATCGGCAGGCGCGGGCTTGGATTTTTGATCCTTTCCTAGTGCAGGATTGGGAATGAGAGGAGCTACTCTGGCATGACGGGGCCTGTCGATTTTCGACCGACTTGACTACCCTCGGGTAGAGTGGGGAAAACATCATCCACAATTTTGGTTACAATCGCGGATACCTGTTGTTTGCTCATTCCCCCGGCTTTCAAAGCCTGGACTGCCCACAGCAGTCGTTCCACGGGATCGGCATCTGCCTTCACTTTGTCTTTGCCTCTAGCCTCAGCTTGATGAGAGGGTTGGGTTGGTACTGCATATCATTGTGGGTGGAGGTCATCTCCGATCGATTGAGCTCGATCATAATCCGCCAAATGGGCCGGGGCTCGGGTTCGAATTTCCCAAGATACGGTGCAACCGTGGCGGGTTGACATTCCGTAGCGAGATCGCCACGGACCTCGAGATCGCCTATCATCCCCATTAACTCGAATGTAGTGGGCTCGCGAGCCTGATAGAACTGAGGGGTCCAGATTGGGTGTGCAGCGGGCGACCTAGGCGGGTGCGGCATATCAACAGTAGTATCATTCTGTGAAGTGGTTTCCTGACTTAGTGCGGCCGTCATGACCACAATCTCTTCCGAGTTCTGCGTCATGTTCAGTTTTGCCTCAGCAAGAAGAAGGCACTAGCTGTTCTGGATCGACCCTCTGAATCTCTCGAATCAAACGGAAAACAAGCGAGATTTCATTCAAACAGATCAAACACGGGTGTGGTCGAACAACTGCACTCTACTACTGAACACTGTTCTCCAAAATCACTGTCCCAAATCCGAATCTGATACCCGCAGATATAACTGATTCTCAGAATACTGATACTTGTGCCCTCAGGCCTGATACCCAGACTTGCAAACTGGTATATGCATTCCCTGTAGAGATACACTCTAAAAGCACATAGCAAGTAAATGAGAACCAAAACACCCCTATATTGGGGTAGGGTTTCCCTGTCCTATTTTGTCAGGAGCTAGGGTTTCACTACGCACACAGCGGTTTCAAACAACCTAATATCGGGTAAGCAACCTGTCCTAGTTTGGAATGGTCACTATGGATTCCGAATATGCACTAGGTCGAATGGTCCAAAAGGGTGCCCCGGTAAAACCGGGGTTTGTGTTCTACATCGCAGAGCTCGCGAATCGGGTCACCTTATGGACATGCCTTGACAAGACAAGCCTCCAAGAAACCGCCAGAATAGCAGATGGCCAACACGGTGTCCTAGGCGCACCAATGCACATGCAATGCAAAGAGACACATAAACGAAATCAAAACAGATATCACGAGTTCGAGTCAAGCTCTAAACTCCCCAAATAGAGTCGCCAGAACAGAGACGCCCGGGGGCTTCGCTCTCTGCCGACTCGATTTGTGTCATGTTCTAAATCTGAACCAAAGAGTCCAAATCCGGCAAATCGTTTGAGAAAACAGATTTTTGAAAAGTAGTGCCAAACATGGACTGCTTGGCCAGATTACAGAGTCGCCACCTAAATATTTAAAATGGGAAATTTAGGAAACCCGACTCGTCTTGCAAGGCCACATGTCCGCTCATCACCAAAGTGGTCTTGGCGGAGCTTGGGTACGATCGGGAAGGTCATTTATGAGCACCCCTTTCGCCCGTCCAAGACCGCCTCTACTAACCGTGATATCCGTTTTTGAAAACTTTATGCGTTCTTATTCCGATTATTAGCCTAGAATTTACTACGTGATGCGCACAACACGAAAGTATAGACTAGATTGCCTAATTTGGAAATAAACATTGCATATCCGTTTTGTCTCGAAAAACGTGTTAGTTTTTGCTACTCGCAAGTAGGCTAAAATTCGGATTTCAACGAGTTGTTCCAACTCAGGCAATCCAACCTCCACCCACAGGCATTCAAACAGTTTATCATGTAAGCACTTAGCCGCATGGTAGATATACTGTCATGGCAAGACATTCACACGCATGTGGTATGCTAAAGCGTAAAAAAAAAAAAACTTACATCGTACTCCGTGCCAAAAACAATAACCCGGTTAGCAAACATGCATGACCTAGTTCATGTTAAATGGCTAATGCAACACAGGCATAGATGCAATCTAGAGTAGGCTCGACTAACCCTAAAGATGGCATGTGAAATGCGCGAGTAGCACGTATTCAATTTGGAATTGAAAATTGCTATGCAGTTTGTATGATGTACCGAGCCCGGTGCATGTAAACAAATGCATGAATGCACACATGCATTGCATAAGGTATGCAAAAATAGACATGCCCTAATCTACCAACATAAGCGGGTAAATAAAAGGGAAGAAAGAAATGGGGGTTGGAAGACATACACCCACTCACGCACACTTATTACATTTTCGCCTCGCCGAGGGACCAAAATAATAATACGTAACCAAATAAATAATTAATCGTTCTAGCTAATTAAATATTACAAATCAACTAAATTAATTAAATAAATTAATTAATCTAATTAAGCGATAAATGGCCTCGGGATGAGGGTCCGATGCATGCGCTGCGTTCGACTCGCCAATCGCACCGCCATGTAAGTGTGTCTCTGTTTCTCCGCTTCTCCTCCCTAAAATTGCCAAAATCTTAGGACTACCTCCCAGACACTGGGATCACCACCAGTGGGGTAGGACACCACCGATCAAGGATGAGGCCATCGGCATGAATTCCTTATCGGTGCCAAAGGGATGCTTGCCGGCACTTTTAGTGCCGGTCGGCACAAAATTCTCAGAGAACCCGCAACTCACAAAGCAGAGGGAAACAACAAGCATGGCAATACAATCCAAGCTATTTATGCACCAAACACATTTCCTATCATGTTATTGACTCAAAGGGGCATGTGCCTCGGTTCCCGGACCACCAATCGTGCATTTCCATGCATGATGGCCCTAAGAACCAAGAGTGCAACTTCACTTTCAAATGCATGCAAAACACATAGGCACAAAGGGGTGCCAAACCTCTATCAAACTCACTTCAAGAGGCTTGGCATGCATGTCAATGTGGTGCAATCCTAAACATGTTATCTAGGATGCAACACGGACTATGCAATGCATTTATGCAAGCATACAAACAAGCATATAATACAAGCATGCAAACCACAAGAGGGATGGGCTTATACATGAATTAGGCAACTCAAAATGGGCCTAAAATCAGTGGCCAAATTGCTAAAATGTGAGGGCCAAACACACATGCACACATACACATGTTAAGGCACCAACACTTAGGCATAACAAACAACATTCAAGCACACTTGAAATAAGTTAAGCATGGATTACTAGCATGCATAAGAAGCTCAAAATCACACAAAACATGATACCAAATCATGCGACAAAACAAACCAAATATGCAACAAATGGCCCAAGTCTTGAAACAAGCCATGAAGGCTTAAACCAAGGCCAAGTCCACCAAGCCTCAAAAGGCTAAGGGACTCAAAACATGTCACAAGCAGACCTAAACAAAGCCTAAGGGGCACCTAGATGGCATCTAAGAGGCTCAAGTACAAAGGCATGAAACATGACCAAAACATGGAGTATTCAACACATGCTTTTAAAGCATTGAAGAAGCCACTAAGGCAATCATATAAGCACATTATAAGGTCTGAAATAGCATGTAAGAGGGTTCCAAACCCTTGAAATCATGGAGGCAATGCATCCTACACATGCACCTACTTGAAGCATACAAGCTACAATGCAAAGGGGCTATACAAAACATGCCAAGATTGACCCAAACGACCATGGACAGAGCTAGATCATGGCAAAATGAGCATATAAGCTTCATGGATCTAGGCCTAAATCATGCTAGAAATGAAGGCACACAAACTAGGCACATTAAGGCAATAAGAGGCATTACAAGGCAACTATACTAAGCATGCATAGGAGACCAAAACCAACTTAGGAACATGTTATATCATGGCAATATAAACATGGGAAACAAGCCAAACATGCTCAACACACACTCAAGCATGGAGCTCCATAAGGAAGCAAAACTTGCCCTTTTCAAGGACATCAAGGAGAGGGGGTGGCCCTCTCCTTCTTGAGACTCTAAGGCATGGTCCTCAACACTGAAATCTCAAGATTTGGTGGTGAAGAGATCCTAGGACCAAAGTCTCGGATCTCTCACAAAATAGCACAAAAAGTGCCCTTTTCAAGGCTTAAGGGTAGTCAAACTTACCCAAACCACAAAACACTCTTAATGAACAACGAAGAGGGCCTAAAAACAGAACTTTTATGTGTTATAGACTAAGCACAAAAACTGTTTTAAACTAGACAAAAATGGAATGCAAAAATGGGGTAAATAAAGTTAGTTTCTTACCCTTGATGACTATCTTCACAAAAGTTGTTGTTGTTGCTTCCTTGAGCTCCAATCCAACCAAAAACACCAAGAACCAACCCTTAGAACCTCGGGTTGCTTAGAGAAGGTGAAACACTAGGTGCTTGTGTGCAATAGTGTGAACTAAAGCACCTAGTGTACAAAATGAGAGGTAAGAAGAGAGATACAATAGATACAAAGATCAAACCCTAAACCAGAGGTTCTTCTTTCTTTTTTTCTTTCTAACCCTAAAATTTTTGCTAACCCTTGAGCCAAGAGAAGAGCCTTCTCTTTATAGGCAACAAAGACTTACAAACTAAGTCATCCAAGGGCTCATCCCTCCATACACGTGTATGGAGGGGAAACAAGAGCTAAACAAATTGTCTAAAAATATCTCGTAGCAGCTGTAAAGTGGTCGGCTGGGCAAAATGGTCATTTTGCCAAAAAGAGTGCCGACCGGCACAAAATAGTGCCGACTGGCACAATATAGTGCCGGTGGCAACACCAGTCGGCCGGTGGCCTCCAGCCACAATCGGTGGTATGTGGGGATGCCTCAGAAGGCATTCCCTGCCCCTCAAAGGCAAAGCACAGGTGTTTGGTGCAAAACCAGACACAAAACAGTCAAGTTCGGAGGTCCTGAGGCAGGGCGCGTAGCCGAGAACTCCGGGAACTCCAAACAAACACAAACGTGGATAATCACCGAGTGTTCAAGCGGTGACGTCCAAGTCTTGAGGACGGTCAAAAATGGGGTGTCTACACACACCCAAAAGACTAGAGCAACAGTAGCAAGCCCCCCTATGCCATACAACCTTTCACCATAACCAATTTTTAGCAATGAATTTGCTTTCATACAAGCTTGAATTTGCCTCTGGATATGATGAGGCTGCCTTCTATGTAATTATTGCAGTAATGTAAGTAAGTTTGACAAATAATATATTATTTTGGTATTTAATTAGTATTGATAACAATATTTTTCAATTAAATTTTATTCATCATCTTATGTGAATCCGTTGGTGTATATATATATCATTCCATTTGGTGAGGCATGTAGTAGAGTTAATTTGAAAATTGGTATCAGAATGTATAATATAACCTTTGCTTATAATTTATGAGATAAAAATAACACGAATAAATTATTAAAAAAAAACTAATATTAAAAAACAAGAGCAAAGATATTTTTAATTTTGATTTATTTATTTTTTTAATTTTTAGTTTGATAAAAGCTACAACAATACTTACCCAAAAAAAAAAAAAAAAAAAAAAAAAAGCTACACCAGATAGGTGAGTAGCAAATTTGAAAATGAAAAGTTATATTTCATCCTTAGCTAGCTTCATCAATCATTATCTCTAGAGATGCCTATTGTACATGCATTGCTTATTGTTCAAACTTTAAGTATTCAGTTTCCTCCAATTCCGGAGTAGTTTCAGAACATCCACCTAGAAGTTGGTTAAAGTACTTTTTTTTTTTTTTTTTTTTTTTAAAATCATCTCTCTAAGAAAATTTTTGTTGTTCATTGGCACCCAATTTGTTAGACTTGCTATATTTTCTCTAAAATTTGAGAAAGATCAGTGTAATTTACCCATATTTTTATATGAAAAATTTATATAAAATTATATGAGAATGACATTTTTATAATTGTGACCTATAGGGATAGACTTTTTACTTTGAGATATATGAACTTTGTTTATATAACATTACCTAAATAGGATTTTATTGAATAAATCTGCGAAAGCAATATTCATAGTAAATGCTGACATTCAAATTGCAAATTTCAAAATAAAAAGGGAAAAAAAATCCTAAAATACCATGAAAATTATCAAATTATTGAAAATAAATATCAGCATCAATAATAAAATATTGAACATACTTACAGAGGTGTAGGTATTTCTATAAGTATTTTGAGTTTTTTTTTTTTTTTAAAGCACTATTATTTTGAATAATAATTGAAATCTTGAACACTGTCTCTTTCTCTTTACTATTTTACCATAAAATAGACTTAAATCCGAGCCATCTTTCATGATTGTCTTCCTGATTTCTCTTTTGCAAGTTACAAATGTGTGCATTAAGATCACAAAGAAAACAATAGGTAAGTTATAATGAAAAACTGTTATATGCAATCTTTTTTTTCTTTTTCTTTTTTTGGCTAATTTACCCATATTTTTATATGAAAAATTTATATAAAATTATATGAGAATGACATTTTTATAATTGTGACCTATGGGGATAGACTTTTTACTTTGAGATGTATAAACTTTGTTTATATAACATTACCTAAATAGGATTTTAATGAATAAATCTGCAAAAGCAATATTCATAGTAAATGCTGACATTCAAATTGGAAATTTCAAAATAAAAAGGGAAAAAAATCCTAAAATACCATGAAAATTATCCAATTATTGAAAATAAATATCAGCATTAAAAATACTTACAGAGGTGTAGGTATTTCTATAAGTATTTTGAGTTTTTTTTTATTTTTTTTATTTTTTATATTTTTTTGAAACCACTATTATTTTGAATAATAATTAAAATCTTGAACATTGTCTCTTTCTCTTTACTAATTGTCTCTTTTTGAAATCACTATTTTATTTTGAGTTTTCTTTACTAGTATTTTGAGGTCAATGCATGCAAGAATGATATGTTCCTTTGAAAGGCCTAAAAGAGGGTTATTCTACACGTGCAAGATGGACATCCAAAATGGCAAAAACACCTCTGGATAGAGGTTATGAAGGCCCAAAAACTCACTGAAAAGGGCCTGAAATGAGGCTAGGAAGCATGCAAGTAAAGGCTCATTTGAAAGGCCATGAAGAGGGTTACTCTACACATGCAAGAGGGACACCTAATATGGAAAAACCACCTCTAGACAGAGGTCATTCAGGTCTTAAAACCCACCAAAAATGGTCTGAAACATGCTTAAGAAGTGTGTAAATATAGGCCCCTTTGTTAGGCCAACAATGTTAGAAAACAAGACAAGGGGTGAGAGGGTCACCCCTCTCTGATTTTGGGGCTCAAAAAAGTATGCTAGCCATTGAAAATCCACTAGATTTCAGTGGCTAGAAGGCCAAACAAAGCTCACTTCAAAGGCCTAGATGCATGGCTCAAAACAAGGTGAAAACAAGCATGCAAGGGGGTAGATGACCCCCAATATAAAAATGACCTTAAACAAACTTCAAGAGGAGCTCAAAATAAGACTTTTTTCTGATTATGACAAAACCCAAAAATGCTTACAAATATAGCTGAGATATGAAGCAAAATAGGGACCAAAAGGGGAATAAGAGAGTTACCCTTGTAGCCAAGAAAGACAATAGCTTTTGGACCAAGAAAGTGGCTCCTCAACCTCTGAAAATAAGCTCAAAGGTGCTTAGATGGATGATGGAGAAGTGTGGTTGTGAGGTGTAGTGCAATGGGGCCAAGAAACTAGCTGTTTTTGGGACCAAAACCAAAATAGAGAGGTGTATAGGTGTATGTATGCCTTGGCCAAAAATCTGAACCTTTGCTAATGAGGGAGAGGCTCTCACTTATAGAGAAAAAAATGTCCAAGCTTCTCCTAGAACCTTGGAGCAAAGGGCCAAGCTTCTTAAGGAAGCTAAAGCTAAAAGGGTCAAGCTTCTTGAGGAAGCTAGAGCAAAGGGGTCAAGCTCTCTCAAGAAGCTAAGAAAGGTTCAAGCTTCTCTTAGAAGTTTGGAGCAAAGGGTCAAGCTTATTTAAGAAGCCAAAACAAGAGTGCTAATCCTCCATACATGTGTATGGAGGATCCAGTCTGTGCCCTCCAGCTGGCACAGCTGGAATCAACTCAGTGAGACAAAACTGCAGAAAGCTGGCCGACCAGTTCAAGTGGTCAGCCGACCACTTTCCTTGGTCGGCCGACCAGGGTCAAAAGGTTCAAATGGATTTTGGTGGTCGGCAGCCCTTAGGGAAGGTCACCACACACAATGCAAGCAAGTGGTGGTATGGGAGACCAGAAAATATGGCTCAAAACACTGGAAGACTAGTTTCCTGACAAGAAAATTGGCCAGCGGAGAAAGAAGTGGTCTCCAAGAGAATTGCTGGTCTCCCACTCCCGTACCACCTCCAAGCAAAGAAAATAGGGTCCCTGCCAAAAATGAACCAAAACAGACGCAAAACAAGGGTTCGGGGGCCAAAACGCGCAGCCGGGTGCCCCGAAAACTGACTGTTAAGCATCGAAAGTGGCGTGCGACCATGAAGGTGGTCTCTCGGACCACAGTGTCCCTCTAGAGAGAGGAAACAAGGTGTGTGCCAAAAACCGGTGCAAACAAAGAAAGTTAAGTGGTCCCAAACCGAGGCGCATGGCTGACGGCTCTAAAAATCAGAAACTGGTCTCCAAACGGGAACAGTGGTCTACGACAACGAAAAGTATCCTACGGCCACCGAGAGATGGTCTACGAGACCTCTCCCTCCCTTCAGGAAGAGAAAACAGAACCTGGTTCACAAACCGAGGCAAAGCACAAAAGAGTCCCGAAGTCTGGAGGCAAGGCTCTCAACAGAGACCCCGTAACCTCAGAATGAGCACGACATGCACTATCACCAAGCGCTCAATCGATGACGTCTGAGTCTTAAGGTCGGTCAAAAATGGGGTGTCTACAGTTGCCCCTCTTTGATAGAACTCGGAAGTCATAAGTGACGGGAGTAAATGTCAAAGCCCAGAGACGACCCATTTTTGACAAGGCCGAAGACTTAGACAAACAGACAAGATAAACAAAGAGATGTGCCCACAAGCCTGCCCGTAGGCAAGGGAAAAATGCAAAATGATATGCACAAAGCCGAACGTGACTCATGATCATGCAAAGCAGCAAGCTGTAACGAAGCAAATATTCACAATAAATGCCACAGTTTTAAGAATGCAAAGCAAAACTGCATTTCATGCAGTTTAAGAAAGTGGAGAATTATTCAATTCTCGCTTCGTCTCACACGAAGAAGATACAATAACTGTGCGGTTCGTCTGGTCACACTAGCCTCAAATGAACCGTACATAGAATATCGTGCCTGCAAAAGAGAGAAACTTAACAAGCACAACATAGCTA